>OW964566.2:7500000-8125000 GCA_943138885.2 Tholera decimalis | reverse complement strand
TTAGAGTGCCGAATTCACATTCTTGGCTTTTATTTTCGAGATCTGTGATGAAATCGTAGATGTTTTCAGATTTTTCTTGTCTGCGTGTGAAAAATAAATATCTGCACATTGTCACGTTTCTCCGGGGCTCAAAAAAGTTGTCGTATTTTTTCTTGACTTCGTCTAGCGTGGTTTCCTCTATTTTGAGGTTAAATGTGTTGAAAATATTTAAACCACGTTCTCCAATGGAGTGTAGTAAAATGGCGATTTTCCGTTTTTCGGTTGACTTGTCTAAGCCCGTGGCCAGCAAATATAATTCCAGCTGCTGCCACCATTTCTTCCACGCCTCCGCATTATTATTCTCAGAATCTGACGAGATTTGGAGATTTTTCACTGACGTGTGAAGTCCGCCATTTTCACCGACGGCGACGCTTTGATTCGGCATTTTTTTAGTTTCTTCGTTTTTATTTCGTTTTTACTTCTGACACCATGTTATGTTCGTTGTATGTTGAATGAAAGACGACTTTGTGGACTATATTTATATTGGTTAACACATTATAATCAGACACAGTACAGAGTAGTTTCCCAGACGGGGGTTTCAGTAGTAAGTGAGACCGGACATAGATATCTTACCATAGATAATAAATAATGATGTAGACAATATTTACGTACTAATTAGTGATGCAACAGACATCACCTAACCCAGGAACTATGTCATCATCTGTGATCAACCTCGCAGCCATTCTTTACTATTAACTATGTAACTAAAAAAAAACAAACCAATAATCAAAACAAAGTACAGGTTTAAAAGTTACGCATAAGCTAACCATTCGTCAAAATGACGAGTATGCAGTAGGTATCTCAAAAACAAAAGTACTTACTGGCAAAACGTGACCACCACGCGACGTAGTCTAGCGGTCACTAAGTTGGCTCAAATCAGTAAGTGTGTAGGTAAAACCATTAGAAAGGGAGAGGGAGATATTTATTAGATGCTCGTCATTTTGACGAACGTTAGCTATTCAGGGTTAATTCGCTTGTTTTTGGTAATGTACCACTATGTATAATATAAAAAAATACTTTCTTCTTTTTTACTGATATTATTGTTTATTATGGCAAATTGGCTGAATGATGGATTTTGTGATTAAAAGCAGACTGGAAGACGCTGTGGACTGTAACACATTTAATCTCTTGATGATTTCTTATCATTTAGCATAAATCCATTGCCAGGTACCTATAAGTTTAGACTAAGAGTAATTCGTATATTTAGATAAATAAACTATAAACCATAGAAAAGTAGGCCAATACGGCGGGCTGTGCTGGGGCGGCAGCTGCAGGTGCAGAAAATCTCAAACGGCGCAAATACCACAACCTAATTGGGTGCTATATGTTTGAGCTGTTTGGGGTTGAAACGTTGGGACCATGGGGTCCAAGTACGCATCGACTCTTTCGTGACATCAGCAAACGTTTAGTCGACTCTATAAGTGACCAGAGGGCTGGCCTTTTCTTTGGACAGAGAATCACCATTGCCATTCAACGTGGCAATGCGGCCAGTGTTCTGGGCACTTTTCCCATTGATAGTGATGTTGATGAATTTTTCGATGCCCTATAATTTCCCTTTTATTTTCGCCTGTATTATATTTGTTTTTATAATTATATTGTTTCCTGTAGATATGATAGTTAAAATACGAAATAAAACCTATAGAAAATAAGTGTATTTTGCATATTTCAGCATTCGCGACTAGTACTTTTGGTTGGTTTCACTCACGTGTATGTAGATTTGTAATAATTTTACGCTTCTAAAACAAGCTCAGGTCTCATCAGTTTATCTCAGTACCCAAATTTATAAAAATAAGTACAGCGATGTTAACAACCTAAAAATCCTAGGTTCGCCAACGTGTTATAAGGCGCAATATGCTGTGTTCAATAACGTTATGAATACAATAAAATAACACTTTGGAAGCACCACATTGCAATTTAAAACGCAAATCATTGACGTGACTCAAAAGGCTACCCATCTCAAATTGGACTGGTAAGGACATGACATGCAGAACCAGATATAGCTCACATTATTGGTGTTCTGATAGAGTAATGCGGGGTCACGGCTGACCACGAAGGAGATAGTGAGGTGACCTGGATGGCTTCTTCAAGATTCCCTATATACGACATTGACATGTCGTTTACGGAGTGGGTTATACTATTTGTTTTGCATCTTTTTCTTTTACCTTATTTTAATTTTTGATTTATTTTTATTTTGTGTGGATATTTAAGTCAATTTATACTTTAGTGTGAGTTCTCTGTATAGGACTTTTGGGCCCTAAATTAAAAGTATTTTATTTTTTGACAGGCCTGTTGGTCTAGTGGTCAGTTGGCTCTGACTGCTATGCACAAGGTCGTGGGTTCGATTCCCATCCAGGAAAAATGTTTGTGTGATGAGCACGATCATTTGTTCTTTGTCTGGGTGTAATTTATCTATAACATGTATGTATTTTGAAATATATATATTGTATGTTTATCAGTTGTCTAGTATTCATAGCACAAGCTCTGCTTAGTTTGAGACTAGATGGCGTTGTGTGAAAGTTGTGGAATATATTATATTATATTTTTTATTCTATTATTGGTAATTTAATTTGATTGAATATAGTATCCTGCTAATAAATGAAATCTAAATATTTGCACGGCTGAATGCCGAATATAGTGAAAGACTATAGAAATTATGAACTTTGTAATCTACTTCAGTTTTCAGTGCCGTTTATTAGGTCATCTGATATACACATTTTGGGGAACGGATAAACATAGTTCAGTGACCACAGATAGAAATTAAGGAAAACTTTTGCCCAGCAGTAGACAAGAACAGGCTAGTAATAAGTTTAGCAATATAAGCGGGAAACCTTGAATAAATAAAAGTTCCTTTGCATTTAATATACCAGACTGACGGGTTCCCAATAACTAGAGCCTAATAACCGACGGAGTTTTGATGACATTTCTGAAGATATTGAGTTTTATAATAATATCGGAATTTTAATAAATATCATATTGTTTGTGTTTGTCTATTTCGCGTAAAATTTGCTAAAGAAAATTGGATATGAAATTGTAGCTTTTGCTTCCAAGTACACCGAATTTGCTGCTGGAAAATAATTATACTAAATTACCTACTTCTATAGACATGTTCCAAGGAAATTAAATTTGTTTGATGTGGCTTCAACATAGCAACAAACAAAGCTGGTATTTCAGAATACTACCTCTGGAACTGTCTAATTTATTAGGTGTTAGATAAACATATTCTTGCTAACTTGTGGTTCTATATTAAAACTAGTTTCTGCCCAGGGCTTCGGTTGAGTGAATAGCTTTATCAGCAAAAAATTAGCTTATGTTACTCCTCACACTTTTAACTAGACAGTTGAGAGTGGAGAGCCACAAAAAATACATCGATCCGTCGCTCTATTTTCCTGTGAATTAATAACAAACAAACACACTTACGTATTTATAATATTAGTAATTAGTATGTCGAGGTTTGACGTAGCCGGTCCGTAGATGTGCGACCATTGCATCCAAGACTCCTCCAAACGTCTTAGCTGTAATTGAAAAACCTTTGACAGTCACTTCCAATAGTCAAAAGCCAGAAAATCTAATTGTCTTTCCAAGAGGTATCGTATTACCCAAGTATTGGGTTATCGAGGTTTAGTTACTCTTTGAAAAATACAGGTGTGTTCAGGTGCATCTAGTGAGATGGAAAGCCATTCCCTATATAGGGTTATTGGTAAAACACTACAACCACAAGTCATAGAACAAAAGTTATTAAACAATAACTTTTGTTCTATGACTTTTTAGAATACATAACACATTTACTTCTGCTACATATCAATGACCTACTTCAGCTGGGAGCAGTTGGGTCTGCGGATGACAGCACAGTCTCAGAGAGATACTTATCCAGTTCTAGAGCTGACAGAGACAAAATTGCCACTCTCAGAAAGGCCATGGTAGAGCGCATGAATCTGACCTTAAATCTCGTTTCGCAATGAGGTGACGACAATCTGGTCAAATTCAATGCTCTGAAAACACAGGCTTGTCTTTTCAGCGCTAAAAGGAGCCCTTTTGAATTGACCCCTACTTTCCGAAGTACATCTGTGCCAGTTACAAATCGCCTGGAGCTTTTGGGCATGAAGTTGACGTCAGACCTCAACTTCGGCTCAACCATCGAGTCCAGAGCTCAGACTGCAGCAAAAAAGCTGGGAATCCTACACAAGGTGAGGCGGTAAATCTGTATAAAGCTCAGATCCGTTCCTGCGTGGAGTATTGCAGCCACTTGTGGGATGGCTCTGCAAAGTACCAACTTGCTGCATTGGACTCGATCGAGCGCAGAGCTAGAAGGCTTATAGGCGACGAGGTGCTGGTGGACAAGCTTCATAGCCTGGCTCATCGGCGAACCGTTACTTGCCTGTCGGTTTTCTACAGATTGTACTTCGGGGAGTGTGCGCAGGAGCTCCATGACCTGATTCCTCCATCTCCCTTTCACTACCGGTCTACCACACGCACGGCTGGGTACCACCCTCACTTGGTTGATATACCGTCTTATCGTACCAAGCGCTTCTCCTCCACATTTATTGTGCGCACAGCCAAGCTGTGGAATTCTCTGCCGGCTTCTGTGTTCCCTGCCACTTATGACCTTTCAGCCTTTAAAGCACGAGTAAATAGGCATCTTCTGGGCTCGCTCGTCCCATCTTAGACCTCATCTATCGCTTACCATCAGGCGGGATCGAAGGCAAGAGTGGGCCCATCAGTAATAAAAAAAAACCTTCAAGATCCATTCCGCTGCCTTTTGTACCATCAGTTTACCTACATTTCTAGCGCTTTCTTTTGCTTCGCAGACTGTGTAACATTTTTAGCATTCAATAGTTCTTTTTATGAAAATCCGATGAACTTTAATATTATGATAAATAATACAAAGTTGTTGTTTATGATCTTACTAACATAGTCCTGAGAGTTTGTTAGTATTTTACCAATAACCCTGTATATGTAATTTAAAAAATGCTACTATTGAAGATAATCTTAAAAAAAGAAGAAAACTGCGAATTACAAAACAACCAGGTCTCGTTTATTCTCAAAATGTAACAGTAAACATGTATACTAAGTACTAAAACATTGATTCATTAAGTTTAACAGATAACACTACTAAGCAATTCACGAAAACGCCGCTAAATTATATCTTATAATATTATTTAATGTTATGTACAAAATATCGCTACTTATGACTAAACGTTAAAGTTTGTACAATTTCGTTTATATAAGAAATATTTCTAAAACTCTCGATTTATATTTGCTGATAAACTCATAATTTCAAACATCGACATTTTTGAAAATGATAAAACTGACACTAATAAAGCTACTTACAATAATTATACTGAAGACATTTTTATTTTGAAAGAAAGCATCATAGAAAAAGTAATGTATACAGATACACTTCCCTATTATATCTTGAATAAGATGGTAATTATGAAACAAACAATTACGATCATGTTGCTACTATAATTAAAACTATCAAAATTACAAGGTAACAAGTGGAAGATTATAGCAACGGAATCAACAATACTAAAGCTACAAATTTTGATGTTTGAAACTGGGCTCAACAGTGTAATCAGAAAACACAAATACGAGACCACTAACTTATGTACTTGTAGACAGTTTCACTGTCATTGAGATAGAAATTAATTATATAGGCCATTTGGATACTCGCAATATTATTACTGAATAGCTTACTTTATGGGTACATACACTTTCTCCGATGTACATTGTATTTACATTAACTCAGGCTCTAAGACAATAGCGTAAAATGCCACTGATCACAGTAAGCAAAGCAAGTTAGACACCTATACCATTAAATATGATAAAAATGTAAAAAACACAAACATTTAATTTAAGCATACTTTACATTATCTGTAATTTTTCGTTTCAATCTCGTTGTAATGATTTCGTGACCTGTAACAAAGAAAAAAAACAATTATTAAAAAATTTATGTAATGCAGTGTTGGTTATGTTTCCTTTCCTGTCTATCCTTTTATATTTTTTTTCTTTATATACTTTATTGTGCACCTAACAATATTTCTATGAATACAAAAAGTAAAACTAATGTGCAATGGTCAGTCTTATCTCAAATGGCGATCTCTGTCATAATCTTTAATAACTTTATGTAAATATGTTTATGCAATAGGGTAAAACCACCAGTAACCGGCCACTTAAGCATTTTCGCCAAGTCATACTAGGAATATGTATAAATAAGTTATGATATTAGATTTATTGTAATGCTACACAATAATATGCATATTTTTTTATGTAATTTAAGGTAGAAATAAAACAAAACAATATGTTGTATAAAATTTTAATAGAAACAAAAAACTATCACTTTTTGGTAGTTACTAGCCACAAATTTTAGAAACTGGCCGTGATTAAACTATTAATTGGCCACATGAAAAAAGTTTCACTTTCATCCTACTATCTATGAAGAAACATAAAAAATGAACTTTAAACAAAACAACATTCATTATGTCAGACAATAACTCAATATTTTACCCGTAATATTAATATGAGATCAAAAATAATACGACATAGGAACTTTCTTAATTTACACAAACAACAAATCAACAAATCTAACATTAATATAGTTTTATACAATAAAGTTAGAACCAAAGGGGCAGGACCCGTGCTCCACCTAGAATCTCCACCTGGGTGGAGCACGGGTAGTATATGGGTCCCGTGCTCCACCTGATGACGTTCTTGTACAGTGATGCAGCAAATTGTTTTCCCTAGATGTTTCAAAATATCTAAACAATGATCAAATATGAGTAAGTTTAATATTTATTGTACAATAATATAATTAATTTCTTATATTCAATTTATATTATTAAATTACCTTATAGCTTTTATGATGCACAGAAAAGAGTAGGAGTAGAAATTTTCCAAAAAAAAAATACAAACATTACTGATGAATAAAATTTATGACAAATTCAACGCGTCTTCTTTAGTCTTTTGTTTTGTCGTTGGTAAGAAGTTGAAGCTGGAACATGATTTTGAGAACACTAGCTCTCAACAGCCCATTTTTATTTAAAGAAAAGGAGGAAGTATACTTATATATGGCGGTCTTCAGTACTATAAGCAAAAGACATATAAAAATGGTAACCAGTTTTGGGTGTACAGTGAGTCCAAAAAGAAGAAAGATGTGAAAGTTTCCTGATAGCTATAACCTGGGAGTCTTTAAGTCAAGAGTGAATAGGTTGCTTCTAGGCACGCGCGCTTCATCTTCGACCACATCATCGCTTAACATCAGGTGAAATGGTGGTCAATCGTAAGCCTATCAACAATTAAAATAAAATCTATGCATCATCTTTCTTATGATTATTTTCAGTACGTACATATAAAACGTTACATACAGAAACTTAGATGTATTATTTTTACTTTCTACTTATTTATGTAGAATAACAATGCGTTGATTTTTTTTATTGTTAATAGGCTCGTATTTGACCGCTATCTCACTTGATGGTAAGCGATGATGTGGTCGAAGATTAAGTACGTGTTTTTTTTTTGTGTGTGGCGTCTCGCAGGTCAACCTCTGAGGTTGTCGGCTGCTTAACCGGGCTTGCCTGTGGTTGCCTTAATTAATAAATTAATTAAAGCCTCCAGCCAGGGCTTATTAAAAAAACTTACAAACTAGGCGACTACACGCTAAGGGCACCCCCTGTGGGGTACGAACCTCGCCTTAGGGCGTCGCAGGGAAGGGCAGCTAGGGACAGGCTGGATCATATAATTATTATTATTAATAAGGGAATTTAAAGCTACTGGCTCAGCGTCGCAGGCTGGCTCTGGCAAGGGTCGGGGTGGACTATTACGGGGACGTCGCGGTGGGCCTCGGCGGCGAGGACGGAAGGACGGTCGGTTTTTGTGTTTGTGTGCCACTGTACTTGTTTCCCTACGGCTCTCTTGGAGCAGGGTGATTGCGTCATCAGGAGTAACTAGGGTATGCCTTGGTCGGCGAATCTTAGAGATACGTGAGGGTTCGTATTGGGCGGCCGATACGATAAGGTGATTCCTATGTTGGATTGAAGTTTCAAAGAAACGCTTGGAGACGCGTTTCATGAACTGCTGGATGGTGGGCATCTTGAGGTCTACGTGAAGAAGCTCATTTCAAACATAAAAGGGGGCTCCCGTGACTCTACGGAGGAATCGGTTTTGGAGGGTCTGCATCTTATGGAGGAGGTAGGGCTTTGCGTGTGCGAAAACAACACAGGCGTAGGTCATGATGGGACGGATGACCGCGGTAAAAATACGAAGAATGATGTGGAGCCTACCTAGAGCGAAAGCAGCGCGTGAACGTGCCTGCTTTATGTGCTCAGCGAAGGAGAGGTGTCTATCGAGGACCACGCCTAAGTATTTGGCTTGCTTTTCCCAAGGGATCGGCTTGCCGTACATGGTAATCGGACGGGGGGAGGGTGGGTTTATCCGCGGTTTAGAAAAGAGGACTGCCTGGCTTTTGTCTGGATTGACTTCGATTCACCATTTCCGGAACCACTTGGCCAGAGTGTTTGCGGAAGTTTGGAGAGTGCGAGCGAAAGGCATCGGGTTTAAGACCGGTATAATAGATAGCCGTATCGTCGGCGAATAGGGCTAGCTGGGTATTTTTATGCTTGGAAATATCACTAGTGAATAGCGTGAAAACGAGGGGGGATAGTACGGAGCCTTGAGGAACTCCTGCGCGAATGGGATGGGGGGAGGAAAGCTCCCCCTCAATTCAATAACGAAAGGTGCGATTCGATAAAAAGTCCCGTAGGAAGCCCTATGAGCACGAGACGGTCAGGCACGCCGAGTTGGTATAGCTTATAGATTAAGCCATTGTGCCAGGCTTTGTCGAACGCTTTCGCTATGTCGAAGAATAAGGCTCCCGTTATTGCGCCCCGTTGGAAGCCGGCGCTGACGTGTTCTACGATGCGGTGGACTTGTTGGATACATGAGTGTTCGGTTCTAAATCCGAACTGCTCATTGGGTATTAGACTCTTTGCTTCGGCAAAATCTTTGAGCCGCTTATATATAAGCCTTTCATAGATTTTACCGAGGACGTTGAGTAAGCTAATGGGACGGTAGCTAGACGGGTCAGACCTGTGCTTGCCTGGTTTGGGAATACCTATGACGGTGGCCTGTTTCCAGGTTGCGGGGAACATATTATTGCTCAATACACCATTGAAGATGGCAGTCATTAGCACTATAAGTTGGGCGGGGAAAAGTTTGAAAACCCTATTGGTGATGCCGTCGGAGCCAGGGGCTTTTCGCGGTTGGAGACTTTTAATGATATCCTGGACCTCCTCAGGAGTGATGGGGGCCAGTGGATTATCGGGATCTTCGACGGGCGGAAGGGAAGTTCTACGTTCGACTTCGGCGTTCACCATATCGAGGTGGGCTTGGTCTACTGGTTGAAAGCTGGGAGAACACTGGGACTCTAGGCTGTTGGCTAGGCATTCTGCTTTTTCAGAGTTATCGAAGGCGATACTCTTATCGGGATGAATGAGAGGAGGCATTGTGGCCTCTTCAGTGGATCGTAACTTCCTCTGAAGCTGCCAGAAGGCAAGATGGGTGGGCTCAAGTTCACTCAGCATCTTGTCCCAGCTCGCATTACGCTGCTCGGCAATGCGTTTCCTTACAGCACGCTGTAAGTTGCGCATGTGAGCTTTGTTTGCGGCGCAGGGAAAAGCGCTGTACGCACGGATGGCTGCGTTCTTCTCGGTTATCAGATTCCGTACATCGTCTGGGAGTTTCCAGCGGTGGTCTTCCGCTACTGGAACTTCCCTTGAACAATCGTTCAGGACGGATTGTACGTGATCTGTAAGCGAGTCGATCGTCACCGTCGTGTCAGTGATTGAGACTATGTGGTCAGGAATGGTGTCCAAGTGAGGCGACGTGGTGGATTTCAGTTTTTCACTTACTTTCCTCCAGTCGGTGATCAATTTGGTCGGAGGAGGTTGGGTAGGATCATGGTTACCCGAGCGGGAACCTAGGTGTAGGATAACGGGACGGTGATCCGAGTTGAGCTCGTGAAGCGCTTCTATGGAATGTAAATGGAGGTTTACATTCTTTAGGAGCGCCACATCGAGTACATCGGGCCTATGGTTGGGGTCGTGTGGGTAGTGGGTGGGAGTCATCGGAGCGATGACGTCATAGTTTAGGGTCGCGCCTAGGTTATACAAGATTCTGCCTCTGGCATTTGTCGTATTGCTGTTCTAAGCGGGGTGTTTGGCGTTGAGATCGCCCACTAGTAAGACGGAGTCACTCAGGCCAAAGAATGTCGTGAGATCGCTGGTGAGCGCGATAGGATCGTTGAAGCAAGAGACGCGACCGATGGTGGGGGATGGTAGGCAGAGATGATGGTTATCGGAGGATGACCAGTCATGCCTAGTCGACAGGCAGAGTACTCTAGGTGAGAGAGAGGCGCAGATGGGGTCAGAAGGATGCAGTATAACTCCTTCCTATAATAAATAAGGGTACCGCCGCCGTGGCAGCGTGTTCTGTCATTGCGAACTAGACGGTAATTCGCAATTTTAAGGTCAGCGCGGTGGGGTTTCAAAAGGGTCTCCTGTATAAGGAGGACGTCTAATTGGTGGTCGCGGAGGAATTTAGTTATTTCGGCGCGTTGGTTGAAAATGCCATTGGCGTTGAAAAAACCTAATTTGAGGGATCGACGCCTAGAGTGGTTTGTGCGTCGGGAATCCATTGGATCAGTCCTTCGCATCCTTGGTCGAGGCCTAGCACGACATCACTGTGTGTGCTGAATATTTGGCTGTACATTTCCGTCGTAATTTTGCCGTTATTCTGCTGCTCGGCAGCCAGAAGGGCATCGCGGAGAGACCTGGCTTGGCGGGTCATAAACATTTTATAGTGGCGCAGTAGACTCCGGGCGCAAGACTCGCCTTTCCCGACGGGTGAGGGCTTGGGTGGTTGTTTGGCTGCAGGAGCAGCAGTGGTTTGAGGCGCGGGTTTAGGACTGGTTGTGGCCTCTGGAGCCACGGCTATAGGCAAGATCTGCGCTGCGATGGGTATATCCATCAGTGCCTGCAAAGGTTTGGCAGGGGCCAAGGAGGGAAAGGCTTTTTCGTGGTTTAGCCTGCTCGACGGGGATGGTCTCTGAGGAGCGAGATGTTGGAGAATTTGAGAGGAAGGTGCCTCTCTTTGTTGGCGGGTGTTGGCGCGCTTCGCTAATTTAGGAGCGAGTTTGGGGGCTTTGGGACAGCCGCGGTAGTTTTCTGGGTGACCGGTCTGGCCGCAGAGAACGCAGCTGGGTGTTTCCAAAGAGGGTTCGGTCTTTGGGCCGAGGGCAGTCCGCAGTGCTGTGCTCGCCCAGACACTTAACGCATCTGGGAGTCACATAGCAGTTGCTCTGCGCATGGCCATACAGTTGGCTACGGTGGCATTGTCCCACTGTTGCGGTTTTATAGGGCTTTTCAATTGAGATACCGGATAGGGAGCACATGGACTTAATTTTGAAAATCGGGTGATGACCTTCGGTTGGTTCACAAATGACAAGAACCATGTCGTACAATTCACCACCTCTCGCTTTATGTAAGCGATGGATGGCAATCACTGGTATACCTTGATCGGCAAGGTCGTCTTTAATATCCTGTTCTAGGATTTCTTTAGGGGCATGTTTAATAACTACACGAGTGGGCGTGTCCTCGGGGAAAGAGAAAGTGTGAAAGGAAATATTCCTTTCACGGAGGGCGCGATATAGTTCTCTATAGTCGTTCGACGTAGGGACGGTGACTGTAATGCCATTTTGGCAGGCATGGGCGTTTGTGTAGTTGATCTTTTGATCAACACACATCTTGGACACATCAGTCCATTTCCCCTTGTCTTGGATGTAAAAGGGGGGCGGAGGGCGTTGCTTCCTTTGGGCTGAGGAAGTTTGGGCTATCGGGCTGGGGGGACGACTATCCTGCGCGCGAGTAGAGGTAGTTGCGACGGGGCTAGCCGGTCGTACGGGCGTTTGAGTTGGGGACGAGGGCAACGCGGTGGTTTTTTTGGCCTTGCTGGCCTGGGAGGTTTTCCCTTTCTTCCTCTTGCCGCCGGTGACGACTTGAAAGTCGTCTTCCGAGGACGAGGGGCATGATGACAAATCATTGTCGGAGTTGTTATTGGACACAGGTTCGGTGGTGTCCATTTCACGGAATTCAGGTGCAGCGCACACCTGCGCGGCGTCCATTGTTCTATGAACAATGGGATTAGTAGGTGGGCTGGAAACAATGGGTGATTTCGGGAATCGGGCGATCGGCACGACTTTGTCGGTGGGTGGGGGCAATAAAGGGCTATCTACCTGGAAGTCGTTCGTTGTTTGAAGAACAATGGGATCGGAGTTAATAAATACTTCCATGAATTGACCAACCGGGATGCCTTGATCGGCAAGCGGGGGAGATAATGGGCTGTCAAGCGCGTCACTAAAATCAGCGACGTTGGCTTCGGTAGCCGGGGGACAATTAGCGATTTCACGCTGGATTTTTCCGCCATACTTGCCCTATTGGGTCTAGTGCGAAGGAAGATTAAGTACGCTTGCCTAGAAGTAACTTATTCACTCTTGAATCATAGCTTCTTTCAGTTTAAAAAATATGGGGTTTGCAAAATACCTTTAAGTAACGATAGGTTGATTGTTACTCCGGACTAGGTAGGGCAACTTTTCAGTAGCAGTAGTTCGTTTGATTTAAAGTACCTAAATAACGACACACTGTAGTGGCAATAGTTCTGATAGCGTTATAAATAAAAACGGTTATTGTAAATTACCAAAATGGTCTACACTACACAACATTTTGACAACTTTAATATATTTTATTTAAGGACGGAAAAGTAGTGAAGAAAATGTATTACAGTACAAAAATGGAGGTAACAGTGGCTGTATACGACAAAACCGAAGTATTGTTAGCTATAGAGAAAGCTAAAGAAGAAGTTACTACTAAGTACTTCAAATGAGTCTTTAACTAAAATTTATAAAAAGGCTGTAGAACCGCTGTACCTACCGTAAGTCTCAATTTAGTTCCAAAAATATTGGCATCAAAAATAAAACTTATACATGCATTGTAGGTCTATGTTGCAGCTTGCCTCTATTGCCCCATGATTTCATTCCAGAAGTATGGCAATATATTTTATCAGAGAGTATAAATTTACAAAATGTGAGGATTCGAGAATCTATTTAATCGAAAAATAATATATTAGTAAACATGTAGATGAATGGTATGTAAGCCTAAGTAGATTGCTTACAGTGATATCACAAAATACTGATTCTTTAGATGTACCAACAACTAAATGCCGCAAAGAAAACTGAAAAACACCAACTTATTTTAAATTCGCAAATGCAATTACTTCATAATACATTTCTTGTGCCATTTTTTGGAAAAAAGCGTTAAAATAAATCCTTTTGATTATAGGTGGAGATCCTAGGTGGAGCAAGGGTTTGGCCCCGAACCAAAGCCTTGCTTTTGCGCTTCTTCATAAGCAGTACTAAATAAGGCATTACAATCACGGTCAGATGAGTCAGTGTTACTCTCTCAATAGCAGATGTGGCACAAAAACTGATCCTCATCTTCTACAGGTACATGGATTCTGTGATATGACGGAATACTAATACTAATATAATGAGATTCAAACAAAAATCACAAAAAACTAATTGTTCATTAACCTCATATGTATTTTCAGTCCTTTCTGTACTTAAATCTTCTTTAATTATCTTTATTTGACCTTTTTCCATCACTTTTTTTCTTGGTTTTCTTCTTAGGTATACTGTTCTCTTTTTCCTTCTACTTTTCTTCTTGCAATCTCTTTCTTTCCTCTTTTGCAGCTTCTTCTTCTTCTTGTGGCCAATAACTAAAATCTGAAAAAAATTACTTCAGAAACTAGCCACCCTCTTAAAAACGGCTTATTTAAGATTTTATTACAATTAAGATAAAGATTCATATAACTTACCATGCAAACACGTAGAAATATCCTATTCTTTCACCAATGCTAAGTATTATCACCCATAATTTCAATTTTGTAAAAACTTAGCTTTTTTTTTTTAATCTTTATTAAGTTGATTTGGGATTTTTATCTCAATGGATACGCCAACCCCATTGTTGGTGAGCGTGTGGACTGTATTTAAAAAGATGAATTAAACGATGTGATGGTGGTTCTTGTAACTAATATTTATTTAAATTAGACAAACTAGCTTAAAATACGTCGGACACACAAAAAGCAAAAGTCACCCGTCAAAACTGTACAAAAAACCAAAATCAATTAAATAAAAAATATATAAAAAAGGTTCTAGCATTTCCAGCCAGTCGCCAACATTCCGGGCCCCTAGTGGAACACTAAACCGTAGTGGCAACTGGCTGGGATTCGGCTACTAGAGGTACGAGCTTGCGGACTGGTCGGCGCAAGGTACCTCCTTTAGTGGCCACGTCTGCGACACGGACCAGCCCGTCAGGTCCCGTAAAAGTTTTAGTCACCCTGCCTAGGAGCCAAAGACCCCTAGGCAGAGAATTGTCCGCGACCACGACCACGTCACCTTCACTTACATTCAAAATGTTTCCGTTACTAGCATAGCGTCCACGTGGAATTAATGTAGGCAGGTATTCCGTAAGCCATCTTTGCCAGAAATGGTCAGCCAGCCTGAGAGCGTGTCTCCAGTTAGATTTTCGAAGTAGGTCTGCATCCGAGAGCTTAACTGGCCATGGAGCTACCGATGAAGAGCCAAGGATGAAATGAAATGGAGTTATGGCTTCTGGGGCGTCTGGTGAACTTGGAACGTAGGTGAGCGGTCGAGAATTAATTATGGATTCAGCTTCGATCAACAAAGTGTTAAAAACTTCTTCGCGTGGGGCTCTGTTTTTTAATGTAGCGCGTAGGGCTGTTTTTACTGAACGCACCAATCTCTCCCACGCACCTCCCATAAATGGAGAGGCGGGTGGTATGAACCGCCACGATATTTTGCGGCTGGTCGCAAAGTTCTCGACATCTTGATGGTAGAATGATGCTAGTTCGCGGCTAGCTCCAACGAAGTTGGTTCCGTTATCGGAAAATATTGTTGATGGAGTCCCACGCCGAGCTATCAAACGTCTGAGGCTCATGATCGCCGAATCTGAGGCCAACGATGCAGCTATCTCCAGATGTATGGCCCTTGTGACTAGACAGGTGAATAGGGCTACGTAACGTTTTTCTCGTCGGCGACCCACTGCCACTTCTACCGGGCCGAAGTAATCTAGGCCTACATGCGTAAAGGGCCTCTTATGGTGATCGAGGCGCTCAAGTGGTAAATCCCCTGTAGGTGGTGTCACAAGGCGGCCCTTCTGTCTCCTGCATAACACACACCCCTTGACGACGCTGCGAATTGTTGCTCTTGCTGACAAAATCCAAAATTGTTGACGAACTTCGTTCAGCACCATCTCATGGTTACCATGGCCAGCTTCGCAGTGTTTGTGTAGGATTATAAGGTGTACAATCCGATGATGGCCATCCAGGATGATGGGCGACTTCATACTCTCACTAACTCCAGGAACGGTTCTTATGCGTGAATTTAATCTTAATAAACCATCCTCGTAAAGGATCGGAGCAAGCGCGGCTATCCTACTACTCTTAGGTACTGGCTGTGAGGCTCTCAGCGTCTTCAGTTCTTCCGCAAAGCTGTCCGTCTGAACTCTCAGGAAAAGCATCTTCTCTGCTCGGAATGTGTCCACGGTTGAAAGTTGCGAAGGTGACGCGGTATCATCTGAAAATTTAGCAATTAAGCGCGGTGAACGAGACGAAGACAAAAAAATTCTTACGGCTTGGAAAACGCGAGCCGATGCCCTTAATAAACGTAGCCAACTGCTAAAATGAGAAGGATCAGGAACCGGTGGTGCAAGTAATGGAGTGTGCGTTAGAAGGCCCACGAACTCTGATTTTAACTCAGAATTTCCTGGAGCTTCATGGGTGCAGTCTGGTTCGCGTGGCCATTCTGTAGAAGGGTGAAGTAAAAATGAAGGGCCAGCAAACCATCTGTGTGATGAAGTGAGTTCTACACGTTTTGGCTTCGTAGCATCGTCAGCGATATTGAGTTCGCTTGGAAGCCATCTCCAGTTTGATGGATTTGTAAGTTCCAAAATTTCGCCTAACTTGTGAGCAACGAACGCTTTGAATGTACGTGCGTCGCTTCGGATCCATTTCAAAACCGTAGTAGAGTCAGTCCAGTAAAATACGGCGGAAGTTTGTGTCCGATGAGCACGCAAAATACTTTGCGCAAAACGCGTTGCGATAATAGCACCTTGTAATTCGAGACGCGGAATTGAAAGTGGCTTCAGGGGAGCAACACGCGCTTTGCTGCCTATTAAAGCAAGCCTGACTGAGCCATTAATAAAAGTGTAGCGCCAATACGCAACACAAGCATAGGCTTGTTCCCCCCCGTCTGCTATGATATGAAGTTGAGTGTCGCACTGGTCTGGATTGCCCATATACCACCTCGGAATACGGAGACTAGCTGCTGATGCGAGTTGTGCAAACCAGGATTTACATTCGGCTTTGTACTTTGCGGGAACTGGTGAATCCCAGTCAGTACCCTCCCTCCAAAGTTTTTGAATTAAAATCCTGCCCTGAATCACTATTGGCATAAGCAAGCCTAAAGGATCATAAACACTCATTACACTGGAGAGTAAACCTCGTTTAGTCAGCGGTGACTGTGAGCCTATCAATTTGTGGCCTGTGCGAAAACCTAGGGTGTCATTAAAAGGATTCCACTTTACACCTAATGTACCTACGTCACGATCTGGAGGTAAATAAATTTCGGATCCTGAATTGTTATGTAGCTCTTTAGGTACCAACGCAAGTGCCTCTGGTACATTTGATATCCAGGAACGCATCTCGAAACCACCCGATTTGTGAACTGTGACTATATCGGAAACCAAACGAGTGGCATCGCCGAGGTGAAACTCGCTTCCAATATAGTCGTCCATATAATGGTCATGGATAATGGAGTGGGTGGCCTCAGGATATTTGCTCTCAAATTCTTTGGCATTTTTATTTTTAATAAACACGGCTATAAAAGGACTAGAGATCGCACCAAAAATTAAAGATGACATCCTATACTCTTTGACAACATCTTTAGTGTTACCATCACGCCATAAAAACCTAAGTGCATCACGATCAGTTTCTTTTATTTTTATTTGAGGAAACATTTCTCTAATGTCCGCATTAAATGCTATAGGCCCCTCCCTAAAACGAAATAAAATATTCAACAAGGATTGCAGTAAATCAGGGCCCTGTAGCAGCATATTGTTTAAACTGACACCCCTGGTAGCAGCTGCAGCGTCATGTACAACTCTCAACTTGCGCTTCTGCGGATGGTATACACCAAAATGTGGTAAGTACCACCTTATAGATTCGCCGATTGGAGATTTTAAATAATTTTGATGATACGATGATAATGCGCACTCTTCCGCGTCTATAAAATTCTTATATGCTGACGCGAAATTTTCATCTTTAGCCAACTGTTTCTCTAGAGACTTAAGGCGAGATAAGGCTTGAGGGTAACTGTCGGGTACATTATCTGTTGCCTCTTTTTTCCAAGGCAATCCTACCTCAAAACGCCCTGTACTTAATCTCCGAGCTGAAGACTCAACTAAGCTTACCGCTCGTGCATCATCACTGTTTTGCCTGGTCACATGCTTATGAATGCCTAAAGAATCTATTTCGTACTGTCTTTTTACCAGCGCCTCAAGAGAATCAATAGTTCGCGATGCGTAATCGGTTTCAGAAATAGCATGAATAAAATCGACAGGCTTGGAAACTGTGGAAATAGCGCCATGCAGAACCCAGCCTAAGAGCGTTCTTGAAGCTACAGGCTCGTTTTTTCTACCTACGCGCATCTCACGGCTTAAAGACAGGTGCCAATCAGCGGCTCCAATAAGCACGGTCGCCACAGCGTTTTGGTATACTAGCATATTAGACAGATCTAATAGATGGTCGTATTTTGAAATTTCGTCAAAATCTATGGTTTGCGGACTAAGGCGAAGAGGAGTGATGCTGCGTGCGCCCTGAATAAAGTGTTGTTCAGGTAAGTCCCGCCCCCGTATGTGAAAGTTTACGTAGCATACCTCCGTATCGAGGAACATACCACCTACACCTGTGACACGTAATTGTTGTCGGTCGGTGATCTCTGCCCCGATACGTGTCGCTGTATCACCGTCGATAAGTGTAGCAGTACTGCCCTCATCAAGCAGCGCGAAGGTATTGATAGTACCACGCGGTCCCTCTAAGGTGACTGGCAGGATCTTAAGTAGCCCTCGGACGCCCGTTGCAGGTACACCGCATGTAGTGGCCACGACGTCACCAGCTTGATGAAGCTCAACGACATTATTAGTAGCGCCCTGTGGTAAATTGGAAATGTTAGTAGAGGCTTTATTTTTATACTGTGAATCGCCGTGGAGAAGGGCGTGATGACGCCTAGTACAATTACTAACGCCGCAACGCTTCGCTCGGCAGTTGTTCCATGTATGCGGGTTAGATTTTAAGCACCTGTAACACGTTTTGGTTTCTCGCACCCAGTGCCATCTGTCGTCAACAGTAAGAGATGAAAACGCCTTACACTTATTTACTGCATGTGTACCTTGTTTACAGTACGTACATTCAGTATTTTTGTCTGTAGAATCGGTGGCATGGACTTTCAAAAAGTTTTTCTATGTGAAGAGCTTGGGGCCTTACTCTGCGAAGAGCTTGCTGTTACGTCAATCAAAAAATTGAAGTTTAGTTGTCGCTCCGCTTCAATGACTAAAAACCTAGAAAGCAGCTCTAATTTAGTGAGTGTAGGCTCAAAAGGTTTGTGTGTGGCAGCATAGTCGGTAAAACGATCTCTAGTGTTCTCGCTAAGCTTTGAAAGCACTGTGCGAAGAAGCTCGATAGAGGACAGGTACTCGGTTTGCTTTAGCCACTTAATGGTAGCGACACAGTTTCGGAGCTTGTTAGCCAGGGTATTTAAAAGTTCTGGGCTACTTATCTTTAAACTCCGAAGTCCAGCAATCTCCTGTGCGACCAACAGCTCAGGCCGCGCGTAGTTCTGTTCCAACGCAGACATTATCTCTTCCGGGTCTTGTGCTTCCCACAAGATAGATGAGATAGCAACCTGCGCCGCACCGCGTACATTGGTGATAAGACGTGCTAAATTCTCTGAAGGGGTGAAAAAGGTTTTAGTTCGCTCATAAGAACATTTAAAAGCTATCCAGTCATTAATGTTTCCTGAAAAAGGAACTAGCTGAAGTCTTTTCTGACGGTCGGGTAGTGAAGAAATGGCCTTCGCTAGTTGTGAAATGGGGTCAGGTGGAATGTCAGCTGATGTAAAAGCCGGGTTGCTAACTTTCGGTGCATGACCGTTGTATGTCGCCGCTTGTAAGGAATTGTCAAGTTGAGAATTAGGTGTCTTTTGATCACCCACCCATGCTTTGACACGTTCTTTATGAGAACTACGAGAAGAGCTACTATACGACTTATCAGAATGTTCCTCCAGGAAGGCGAGTTTCGCACGTAACTCTAACTCGTCTGCTTCTTGTTGCAGACGTGAAAGTTTTTGTTCACGTTCGCGTTCACGATGTTCACGTTCACGCTCTCGTTCTAATAACTCACGTTCACGCTCTACGCGCCGTTGCTGAAGTTCGGCCTCAATGGCCAGTTTTTGTGCAAGTACAGAAGAAGTGCGCGAATGTGTAGCGCTGTGTCTAGTGTGTCCTTTGTCGACTGGCTTGGTTCTGACACTGGAGCTCGTAGGGAGTACTGTTGTTTCTTGCTGGTGTGCAACGTTTCTAATACTTCCCTCTGGTGGTGAGTTCCTTGTCATGGTGGCCGGTGGATTAGTTGCGCTCCCACACGGCGTTGGCTGGGCACAGTCGCGGAGAGAGATCGGAATATTTTCTTCGCGATGTGATTCAGCGGGATTTGATGACGTCGGGTTCACCACTAACTTAGTTTGACTACGTGTAACCACCATCGTGTGAAATTGAAATAATGGAAAAAAATTAACACTTAATGGGATGGTAAATTTAGGCGACGAATGGACCAAAAAATGTTGGTGAGCGTGTGGACTGTATTTAAAAAGATGAATTAAACGATGTGATGGTGGTTCTTGTAACTAATATTTATTTAAATTAGACAAACTAGCTTAAAATACGTCGGACACACAAAAAGCAAAAGTCACCCGTCAAAACTGTACAAAAAACCAAAATCAATTAAATAAAAAATATATAAAAAAGGTTCTAGCATTTCCAGCCAGTCGCCAACACCCATCATGCCGAACACAAGCTTCAAAAAAATATTCTTAATTAAATTTAAAGGAAAATACTATTAATCAATATAGTACACCAATTCGCTAAATCTTTTTGCTACATCTGACTTCGGTTGAGCTAAAATTGATTGTATTAAACCTACCTACCTGTAATATATTTAAACTAAACTCATTGATTAGCCTTCTCCTTTCTTCTTGGTTCTTGACACACTCCATCAACAAATGATGTACATCCTCTAAAACACTGCATGCGTTGCAGTTGGGAGAATTTACTTTCTTCATGAGAAATGCAAACTTTGCTGATGGATAGTGTCCAGACCTTAATCTTACAACTAACTTAACATAACTTCTACTTAAGCTACTACCGTCAAACCAGGGCACTTGAGGAAGCTCATTTTGAAAAGTTTTGTACCATATACCTTTATCTAATGATTTCCTGTTAAAATGTTGTTTCCAGTTATTGAAACATTTTATTTTAAATTTTGATACGTATTCAACATAATCTGGTATGAAGTTCAGTTCGATTCCTTCCTTTGCTGCCAATTTAGATGAGCAATCAGCTTCCTCATTACCCAGCAAACCAAGATGCGCTGGAACCCATTGCAACTTCAACTCTGTGCCAATTCCAATAAACATGAGAATATATTTTAAAATGTCGTAACCTATCGATGTGCCTCTGAAGTCGAGCCACATGATGCAATGCACTTTTGCTATCAGTAAATATAACAATCTTATCATATTTTATTTTTGTTACATAAGACAAGGCTTGCAAAATTGCAATGAGTTCCAATGTCATGATAGATACATTGGATTCTATTTTAAAACCTACTCTATAATTACAACTGGAATCGTAAAACGCTGCACCTAATCCGTGAGCGCCCTTAGACCCATCTGAATATAGTTTCTGCCACCCATTGTAATTAATATTCAATTCTCTCACGACTTCATTGAGTAAAGTAATGGGCTCGTACCTTGTTTTAGCCGGAGATACACATTCTAAGCCCATAACTAAGCATTTATGAAAATCAACAGCTGATAACCAAATATCAAAAGTAAACATTCTAAGAACATCCACAGAAACACCTTCAGTCGGTTTTACATCCTCAATTGTTTGTGCGAGTAGAGGCTTTTTTTTATTAACCCACTAACTAATTTGCAAAAGAACCCTCAATTCAGAAAGTACACAAGTATTAATATTATTAGACCAAGCACTGATTTTTAATAAATACTTATAAGCTAAATATTGTCTTCTTATAAATAAAGGGGCAATGTGTAACTCGCTCTCCATAACATGAATTGGAGTACTTTTGATAAAGCCGCCTATTATCCTTAAGGCTTGATTCTGAATTTTATCGAGTTTACTAATATGACTTTTTGTACTACTATCGTATAAAACTGATATGCACCCCCCAAGAACTTCCTGCTAGTAATTTTAATATTTTTAAGAATTTTGAGCATTTGTTGACCACTTCATTAATGTGTTTTCCACAGCTTAGACTCTTATCTAGCCATATGCTGAAATACTTGATATTTTCTGAATAAACCAAGGGCTCTTCTAATCTTAGCACTGGTAGTTTTTTCCTGCGACCTCTACTGAAAAGACAATATTGTGTTTTATTTGCCGAAAGTACCAACCCTAGTTCATTTAATAGCTCTACAACTAAGTCTTAACCATTTTGTACATATCGTTCACATATTTGAATGTCCTTATTAGTGAAAATCATCCGCGTATTGCAAAACTGATACATTTTGAAGTCTATGACATATCTTGTAAGTAATTAAATTAAAAAGCAACGGAGACAGAGGGTCTCCTTGTGCTAGACATTTATTTGTGAATCTGCTTATTACATTACCGTCACATAACTTTATTTTAAAATTTCGCTGATTGAGAAACCTCCACAGATACTTACAAAGCTTGGAACCAATCCCTAAACTATACAGAACATATGATGCTGCGTCTATTGAAACATTATTAGAAGCGTTCTCAATATCCAAAAAACAAGCTAATGTTGGCAAATTCTTGAAGAATCCAATCTGGATACTAGTTACTATATGACTCAAGCAGTCCAAACAGGACTGTGATTTTCTAAAACCTACTGTGAACGGAGACAATATCTTTTGCTTTTCGGTATACCATTCTAAGCGCTTAAAGATCATTAAATGAAAAGTTTAACATATACATGATATTAAGGATACTGGCCTTAATTTCACATCACTGTTAGTACTGCTTTTGGGAATAGAGACTATTTGAATGTTCCGCCACTGAGAAGGAATAACACCACTTTGATAAATGTTATTATATAAATTAAGCAAATATTTTTTAGCTATGTCCGGTAAATAATAAAGCATTGTATATGATATGTCATCTTCCCCCGGGGATGAGTCCTATTTTTTTAAAACGCTATGTAACTCTTCGATTGAAAACTTTGATTCTAACAGTTCATTTTTGGATGTAAAAAATTTGTTCTATATTGGAAGCATAATCTGCAGTAAGGGAACGAAGTAAATCTTGAGATTTTTCAATGGACGAATATACTTTTGGTTGCTTACAACCTTTAACCCACTTCAAACGCTGCCAGACATAAGATGCTGAAACTCTTTCATCAAAAGAATCACAAAACTTGTGCCAAGCATCGGACCTTGCTTTTCGAATTAACCTCTGTGATTTATCTGTTAAATTTTCTAATATTGTAAGATTATCAGGCGTCGAGTTTTTTCTGAAGTTAGCTAAAGCTAACCTTCTCTGCGCGACTATTTTAGACAGATCAGGAGTCCAATAATCTTTCGGTTTGAATTTTGCATCCAGTTTATTGTATATTTTAATTAAAGGTATATGTTTATCTGCTGCACTATTGATTATACTTACAAAATTGTGATAGTTCTTTTGAATATTTTCGTCATAAGATTATAAAAGGTAGAATTTTCTGAAATAGTTTGTGAATACTTATCCCAATTTGCTAGTTTATAATTACGTTTTTTTATGTATCTGCTATCATTTACAATATCAGTTGTCAGCTTGATTATTAGGTGATCACTCCCTAGATTCTCGTTTAAGACTTTCCAACAAAACTTAATGGCAACATCAGAAGAAACAAACGAAACATCAGGTGAAGTTTGTTGTAAGTGCCCGTTTACAAGCTTTACACGCGTGGAGTCACAATTATTAATAGATATGAAACCGTTATCTAAAGAGGAATCTACGATTTGGGAACCCCGTACATCCTATTTCACTGACCAATTGGTGTGGTGCCCATTAAAATCTCCCGCTGTTAAAGTTTTCGATGAAAAGTGTGAGAAGATCTCATCCCAATCATTAACATGAGTTTGTATAGTAGAAAGACAGTATATAGACGCCACATATTCTAAGTCCTTGCAGTTAATTAACTTTACACAAACTATCTCGATACCTGTATTATTTGTTAGAAATGGCTCCAAGCAGGATTGTATCGACTTATGGACAATAATAGCAACGCCGCCGTACGAATCAATTCTATCTTTCCTATATATGTTATAACTATTAATATTTATGATGGACTCAATATCTAGCCACATTTTGGGGAAAGGATAAACATAGTTCAGTGACCACAGCAAGAAATTAAGGAAAACTTTTGCCCAGCAGTAGGCAATAACAGGCTAGTAATAAGTTTAGCAATATAAGCGGGAAACCTTGAATAAATAAAAGTTCCTTAGCATTTATTATACCAGACTGACGGGTTCCCAATAACTAGAGCCTAGTAACCAACGGAGTTTTGATGAAATTTCTGAAGATATTGAGTTTTATAATAATGTCGGAATTTTAATAAATTTCATATTGTTTGTGTTTGTCTATTTAGCTTAAAATTTGCTAAAGAAAATTGGATATAAAATTGTAGCTTTTGCTTCCAAGTACACCGAATTTGCTGCTGGAAAATAATTAAACTAAATTACCTACTTCTATAGACATGTTCCATGGAAAATAAATTTGTTTGATGTGGCTTCAACATAGCAACAAACAAAGCTGGTATTTCAGAATATTACCTCTGGAACTGTCTAATTTATTAGGTGTTAGATAAACATATTCTTGCTAACTTGTGGTTCTATATTAAGACTAGTTTCCGCCCAGGGCTTCGGTCGAGTGAATAGCTTTATCAGCAAAAAAATTAGCTTATTTCACTCCTCACACTTTTAACTAGAGAGTTGAGAGTGGAGAGCTACAAAAGACACATCGATCTGTTGCTCTATTTTGCTGTGAGTGAATAACAAACAAACACACATTCGTATTTATAATATTAGTAATTAGTATGTCGAGGTTTGACGTAGCCGGTCCGTAGATGTGCGACCATTGCATCCAAGACTCCTCCAAACGTCTTAGCTGTAATTGAAAAACCTTTGACAGTCACTTCCAATAGTCAGAAGCCAGAAAATCTAATTGTCTTGCCAAGAGGTATCGTATTACCCAAGTATTGGGTTATCGAGGTTTAGTTACTCTTTGAAAAATACAGGTGTGTTCAGGTGCATCTAGTGAGATGGAAAGCCATTCCCTATATAGGGTTATTGGTAAAACACTACAACCACGCAGGACTGCATTATTAACATATTAAACAATAACTTTTGTTCCATGACTTTTTAGAATACATAATATATTTTTTTTTATTCAGAATGAGCTCACTCTTGACCTCGATGTCGCCTTATGGTAAGCAATAGATGAGGTCTACGATGGGACAAACGAGCTCGGAAGATGCCTGTTTACTCTTGCTTAAAAGATTGAAAGGTCATAAGTGGCAGGGAACACATTTACCAAAACCAAACCTTCAAGATCCACTCCACTGCCTTTTGTACCATCAGTATACCTACATTACTAGCGTTCCACTGCCTTTTGTATTATCAGTTTACCTATATTGCTAGCGCTTTCTTTTGCTTCGCAGACTGCGTAACATTTAGAGCATTCAATTGTTTTTTTTATGAAAATCCGATGAACTTTAATATGATGAATAATACAAAGTTGTTTTTTATGATTTTACTAACGTATTCCTGAGAGTTTGTTAGTATTTTACCAATAACCCTGTATATGTAATTTGAAAAATGCTACTATTGAAGATAATCTTAAAGAATGAAGAAAACTGCCAATTACAAAACAACCAACTCTCGTTTATTCTCAAAATGTAACAGTAAATATGTATACTAAGTACTTAACCATTGATTCATTACGTTTAACAGATAACACTACTAAGCAATTCACGAAAACGCAGCTAAATTATATCTTATGATATTATTTAATGTTATGTACAAAATATCGCTACTTATGACTAAAAGTTAAAGTTTGTATAATTTAGTTTATATAAGAAATATTCTAAAAATTCTCGATTTGTATTTGCTGATAAACTCATAATTTCAAACATCGACATTTTTGAAAATTATAAAACTGACACTAATAAAGCTACTTACAATAATTATACTGAAGACATTTTTATTTTGAAAGAACGCATCATAGAAAAAGCTAATGTATACAGATACACTTCCCTATTATATCTTTAATAAGATGGTAATCATGACACAAACAATTACGATCATTTTGCTACTATAATTAAAGCTATCAAAAATACAAGGTAACAAGTGGAAAATGATAACAACGGAATCAACAATACTAAAGCTACAAATTTTGATGTTTGAAACTGGGCTCAACAGTCTAATCAGAAAACACAAATACGAGACCACTAACTTATGTACTCGTAGACAGTTTCACTGTCATTGAGATAGAAATTAATCATATAGGCCATTTGGATACTCGCAATATTATTACTGACTAGCTTACTTTATGGGTACATACACATTCTCCGATGTACATTGTAGTTACATTAACTGAGGCTCTAATACAATAGCGTAAAATGCCACTGACCACAGTAAGCAAAGCAAGTTAGACACCTATACAATTTAATTTGATAAAAATGTAAAAAAAACACATATATTTCATTTAAACATACTTTACATTATCTGTAATTTTTCGTTTCAATCTCGTTGTAATGATTTCGTGACCTGTAACAAAAAAAAACAAATATTAAAAAAATTATGTATTGCAGTTGGTTATGTTTCCTTTCCTGTCTATCCTTTTATATTTTTCTTTATATACGTTATTGTACACCTAACAATATTTCTATGGATACAAAAAGTAAAACTAATGTGCAATGGTCAGTCTTATCACAAATGGCAATCTCTGACATAACCTTTAATAACTTTATGTGAATATGTTTATGTAATAGTTATGATGACATGGCGTACTTTATATTCTTTTACTTCGTTTGTGTGGGAGTTTTTTTCGAATTTATCTCTCTCTCGTGGGAATTCCGAGATGAAAATATGCGTATATGTTCCAGTTAAAGTCCCATTCAAATAGTTTCAGTCATACTTGAGATTAGCCCGGGCGTATATACTGACAAACATAAGTACCTAATAAAGTTTTAGTAACTCGTACATAATAACAAACAGTTGAGAAAATACAGTACATTATGTTCTTTACTTAGTAAATTTTGATAGATTATACACTGATCTACTTTTTCATTGATATTAAGTAAGAGTTTGATCAACATCTTGCTCGATTGATGCGATATTTAATTTCATTTCTTAAAGGTTTTTTTTTATTACGGATGAGTCCGCTCTTGACCTCGATGTCGCCTGATGGTAAGCGATAGATGAGGTCTACGATGGGGCGAGTGAACCCAGAAGATGCCTATTTACTCTTGCTTTCAAGGCTGAAAGGTCATAAGTGGCAGGGAACACAGAAGAACTTCTAAGTAGAAGAAATCTATTCACTCTTGACTTAAAGACCCTTAGGCTATCGGGAAACATAGACTCCGGTAGGGAATTCCACTCCTTAGGCGCGTACGCAGAATGAAAGTATTTCCAAAACGCTTTATGCGTATAGATGGGATGTCCACCATGTAACATGACATAATAACACGATCATAATAATATCATTTAAACAAGAATCAGAATGCAACGTGCAAATTCATATGCAACGCGAATATAAATGAGGATGGAAGACTAAAGGAAAATCTGATTAAATCTGATCAAAAAGTTAGAAATCAATTCGAACTTGTGCTAACTGAATCCCGTCAAACAATGTACAGGTACGTGACGTGGTGGTAGGTAACGTGTAATGGAAAGGGTATGGCTTCTTTGGGTGATATCAAACGATATTGGAAGGGTTTTTTTAATCCTATCTCCTTTCTCGCGCCGACAAAAGAACACCGCCTTTACGCTAGGCTACTACAGTAGTAGGCGCACAGAATTACGGAAGAGATTTATCGTGATATTTGCAAGTAACGTGAAAAGTTACACGATTGTTATGATTTCAATTTAAGAAACTTACGAAACCGAAAATTTGGTATCAATTTTTAGAGTATTTTATTTTGAGTTGAGACCCTTTCAATATCGTTTGATATCATCCAAAGAAGCCGTGCCCTTGGTATGTATATACCCTTTCCGTTACACGTTGTATAACTGCGCAATTCTTGAACCCCGTGTGTACACTTTTTTTTTTTTTATTTTATCGTGGTAAAATTATCAAAAAAGTCCTCCCACCCCGGGCAGGGCGGGAGGGACTGTCAGACTTTTACTGACTAAAATCCACGGTGTTCCTTCAATAACCCTTTACGTTCCGGGGTCACGGTAATGGGATAAGTCCCACGACCCCGGCAGGCTTCGGCCCTCTACAGGGGGGGCCTCGTCATGTTGCTGAAGCTCTTTGAGGCGCGCGTGGAACACAACGCGCCGTCGACCCGGGCATGGTCCATGGTCGGACAGCGAGTTGCCCTTTACTCGCTGTCCGCATGCCCGCGCCTACGGTGGCCGGAGATCGTCGGCCGACGTCCGACGCCGTGGGCGTCTACCACTGCGGCTGGGCTGGAGGGAGGACGCCATCCTCTTCCTCACACGGCACGCCTCCTCCTTCGGCAGCATGACTGCTTCGCAGAAGGAGGCGACCGCTTCCCACTCTCTCTCGCCCCGCAACATGGCCTCGACCAATACTGGGCGCGAGAGGTCTCCGCCTATCGCCGCCGTGAGGACACGTCGGTGCTCTGCCCAAGCGGGGCAGTCTTGCACCGTATGCTCTACTGTGTCCTCAGGGCGGCCCTCGCAGTGGTGACACCCAGGCGTTTCTTCCTTCCCCATCAGACACAGGTACCTCCCGAAACTTCCGTGTCCGGTGAGGACCTGTGTCATGCGGTAGGTCAGGACGCCGTGACGCCGATCTTGCCACTCCTCAAAGAGGGGTCTTACCGCCGCAATTGCGGCGTGCCCGCCCGTGTGTACACTAGTGATATTTAACAAATATAACTAGTTTCTGAATAATACTATTAAGCCTCGCTCCGTCAGGGATGAATGTAAATTTTGGTATGTTATGATAATTACTACGTTAGATATAAATGGACTATGTTTTTACTCACAATTAAATAGGAGATTTCGTCTCTCTCGACTCACTGAGTTGTGATTCTTCATCTATTAACTGCAAGTTAACATTTTCGCTTTTCGTATGAAACGTTGCTGTTATCGTCTTATCTTCTAGAATAATATTCTCTACTCCCACACCGATATCTTTTTTCCCATTGCCTTCCAGCATCCTTTGCTTTATCGACGGCCCTCTATTAAAAGACGAAGCCAATAAAGTTTCTTGAATGGTATCATTACCATTACATATCTTGTCAGTTTTGTGAGTTGGCATGCGGCCAGAATGATAACTGTTCCTCACTCCGCCGGTCGATTCAAAAAAAGGAAGCACTTGCTTAAACTCTTTTCTGAAATTTTCATTTAACCATGCGTATAGGAACGGATTGTAGCATGTTGACGCCATTGCCATCGAATGAGCCAGAAAGAATGACACGAAGTAATAATTCCACTCTGTCATCTGAGCGTAGAAGTCATTGAAAATATTAATTAAGTTAATAGGTAGCCAGGATATCCCAAATATAGCCACCATGGATATGAGCATTCTATTTGTACGTCTTTTCCTATCTCTGTCTGCTTCTTCTCTCCTGGTATTTTTAGCACCTGGTTTCGACCTCGCTCGGTCATTCAATCTTATACTAACGCATGTGTAACATATAGCTATTATTAAAAATGGTATTAGAAATTGTAAGACAGTTGTGAATACTCCGAATATTTTTCTAGATTTATCTGAAGGCCAACTTTCCTCGCAATAGTACGTCCTATTGTTCGTCGTTTGTATTCCCATGAACAGGCCGTAGGGGCAAGTAACGACCAGAGAAAACACCCATATGAATATTATAATGAGTATACAGGTGTTCAATTTCATCCGAGGATGAAAAGGATATATTATAACGAAAAACCTGTCTATGGCTATTGAGGTTAGCGTTAGCGTAGATATGTAAACACTTGTGCCTTGAGCGTATGGCATGAGATGACAGAGCAGTCTCCCGAAAACCCATCTTCCTAGGAACGTGTACATTGGCGTCAAAGGCACGGCGAATATGCATAGCAGTATATCGGAGAGGGCTAAGTTCGTAATGAATAGGTTAGTGACAGTTTGCATCGCTCTATTTCGAAAGACGACATAACAGACGAGGACGTTGCCGAAAACGCCGAGAACGAAAATGACTGTGTACAAAATACAAAAGGCAACTTGAACTAATTTAACGTCGATAATGTCTGTTGTTTTGTTGGATTTTGGCTCGTCTATCACTTCAACTGATTCTCCAGTGAGTGTCTTGGTGAGGATGAGGACTCCTCCGCCTAGGTAGGTGGTTCCGTTGAGAGACATAGCAGCGGGATCATATCGACTGGCTAAGGCTGCCAGGTCCTCATGGCTAGTAGTGTTATATACGGACAGCATGTTAACTCCAAATTATCTTCCTTTGAAAAACTTCTAGTCTTCGCCAGTCCATCTGCGAACAAAGTAAAACAATTTAAGTGAATTATGCATTCATGAAAAAAGTTACAACTCCGAATTTCATTCGAAGAGTTTTAAATTATTAATTAGGCTGAACATATATTCAAGAACAGCATTACGAAGCCCACGCTCAATTTAACCTTGCAGCATACAGTTTACATTCTTTTCAACCTTCTTATACCGTAGTAGAGCCTAATATTGCTTAACTGATTAATAAAATTCCGAGTTAATGGTGCTGTAGTCGGGCGGTTGCTATGGCAACAGAAACGATCGGTATTAAACTCAAAACATTATTGCGAATGGGCTATATATTAGGTCATATTCTGGCACCATGTGTCGCGACTACAAAGTACGGGCAGAATTAAATTCAATTCGTAAGTTTGGGTTTAAAACCCTTCGTTCATCAATCTTGGGTGTCGTGAATATTATTATGGATGAGTTATTTTGTATTTATAGAGAAAATCCAAATGTTAGTTTTATTTTTTCTAGTGGGCTAATCTTTTATAATTCAAGGAGTACCAATTTAAGCTGAGAAGTTATTGAAGGATTTGATTTTTGCCTAGCTGTGCATGCAACGTCGTTCACGTAGGAGGTTGTCCACGTGTATAACCCAATCCCAAAGGAATTCCGTAATAAAAGTACCTTATATATGCTCTATAACCTCTTCTATTTACCAGTGAAAGTTCCATTAAATTGGTTCAGCCATTCCAGAGATAAGCCCGGACAAACAATAAGACGCAGAAACAAAGAAAAAAGTTTGTATGTGTTTCGTGTAACTAATAAAGTTCGATATATGTATGTATAGACTAATTTATGCTTTATTGCTGTCTAAAATTTAAACACACCTATTTAACAATATTATTAACCTGTTACAAACAACTTTTGAAAGGAATTAACGAAGTTAATTTAAAGTGGGGAGGGGAAAGACTAGAACCACTTGAGAAAACACAATCATATTGAAATCAAAGCCTTACTCCAATTCTATGTATATGTACAGACGCCAGCACATGAAGCTACCCGAAACTGTCAAATCCCAATCAAAATGAACCTAATTTCTTTAAAAATAAAGTTGAAAATATATTAAAGAAATTTGACAGATTGTTGTAGCTTGATGTGCTGGCGTCTGTACGTAGCAATATATATGTGTATGCAAACTCAAACTCAAAACATGTTATTTCACGTAGGCTTGCATGGACACTTCTAAAATATCTGAAGCTAGTGGACGGTTCGAAATTGGTCATTTCCTATAGAGAAGAACCTCTTTTCAAAACTTAATTGATATTCACAATGTATTCACAACACAGATTTTATAGGTATGAGAAGACAATAAAGATTAATTAACACAGTACAATGTAATTACAAATAAAAAAATAAACATATTTTGGTCCGTTTATCGAGGCGGCTTAATTAGCATCAAAAAAGTTGGGAACTTTGGCAAAGGTGAGACGGTACTTCACACCGGAACAGCTGCTCAATCTGTATTAAGCCTAGGTTCGGTCATGTATGGAGTACTGCTCTTATCTTTGGGATGGATCTGCCTAATACCAACTGAACGCGCTTGAATCCATTGAGAAATGGGCCAAGAGACTCATTGGCAACGATGCACTGGTCAAGTCAAAGCTTCAGAGCCTTGAACATCGAGGACGAGTTGCAAGTCTATCGGTTTTCCATCGGTTACATTTCGGGGAGTGTGCGATCAAGACAAACGGCAATGCGTCATCGTTACGTGGTGGCCATCCCACCTATACGCACTAAACGTTTTGGGAATACTTTCGTTGTGCGTACGGCTAAGGAGTGGAATTCCCTGCCGGAGTCTGTGTTTCCCGATAGCTATAACCTAGGGATCTTTAAGTCAAGAGTGACTAATAGGAGTGGTGGTGAGTAATAAGGTAAGCGTGCTCCATCTTCGTCCACATCATCACTTACCATCAGGTGAGATGGTGGTCAAACGCGAACCTATTATCAATAAAAAAAAATTAAATATATACACTAAGATACACAATCATTCATTCAATCATACTTCTCCATACCCCGTAATAACGATACTAACCCGCATATAAGCACATAAATAAATAATTTTTAGTTCGTAAGAATTAATAAAAGGTCATAGAAATAAAATGTCGAAGATATGTATAAATCAGTAAATTAAAATGTAAAGGGTGGAGATCTGGTGTTCTGAAAAATGTCACAAAAAAAGGTCACAAGCGTAGTTTAGGCATCAGTCTCCCACAAAATTTACTCTCACGTATTTATCTTACCATGTGTTGTAATTGTACTATGTAATATTGTGGCGAGACATAATTAAATATACAATATATCAGAGATTAACTCGAGAATATATTAGGTAAGGATTATCTAGAAATAACTGTTACCGGACAAAGGTAAGTCTCTACTATCGCTATTTGTTCGGGGTTGGGCTAAGATAGAGATAAGGGGTGAGATAAGAGATGAAAGTCAGTTTAAGATTAATAAATTTACTGTATTGTCTGTTTCCACAAATATAAGATTAAGATTAATTTATACTAGGATGAGTGGTGAACGATATAGGATTATGAGTCACGCGCACGGTATGTCACCGAATTACGTACTGAAATATTGCGGTGTAAGTGCAATAATATAAATGATGGAAACATACTGAGCGGGTGGGGCAATAATGATGACCCAGGTAAGCGTACGGTACGGTGGTTGACCCGTACATGCTCCCGGGGGCAGAGATAAGGGTTAGTAGGATAAAGATGGAGATGAGATTTACAAGATGATAAACAATATTCAACTTATCAACTATATGACAGGGATAAGGATTAGTAATGACTGATTAACAATATTTCGAGCAGTTACAAGTAGTTGCTAGAGCTTAGATCGGGAAGGGAAAATACGCGAAAAACAGGAGACGAGGCTCTATCTTCTATTTGCAAACACTCGCTAGATTTAATAAGATTTTTGGAATCACTTTTCACGTACCGGCTAAATTGACCTTTTTCCCTAAGATCACAACACTCACTGCACTTTTCACTTTGACTAAAGATTGCCTTTTTTCCCTAACCGCACTACACTCACTTATAACACTCTCATTTCCGGGATGTGAGGAGATCGCAGTAGACGCCTCTCCAGCAGGCACCGAGGATTTTCGACGTGTTGACCGCCTGTGGCGCCGCCAATAGTATACCACCGCAGTTATCAGGATTCCAAAGATTAGAGCATACAAGACGCTATAAAGATGTACGTCGTGATAGGATATTTTATCACTCCAAGGTTCTGTCTGTTTCATGATTTCAATTCTTTTTTGTATATGTTCAAATTGTCGCAATATTTCAGAATTATTAGGATTAATTTCAGGAGATTCAGGGATAGATATGTTGAATATATGATTAATAGGTGATATTTGTGGCGCAATAAGTCTTGCACCAATACTCATTGTGCTAGACAGCCTTTTATTAGAATGGACAACGAAATTGTCCGTCTTTATCATACAGCCTTCCTCCACATTCAACAGACCTGCATTCATCAATTTAACGGCGGTAATTTCGTCGTCACAGAGAAGTTTAAAGTTGCGTTCATTGCAACAAAAATAATAATATTTATTATCAGCTGAAATGTTTTTGCATGGTGTTCTAATAGTTTCACAGGTTCTTGTGTGTGGGATCGTTTCACACAAGCTGTGATCATCTTTTAAGATATTTATAGGGTCTTTCGTATGACATAAAATCATCCTAGGATTTTGTCTTATACAAGACTGGAGATCAGCATCAGTAAGGGTTACGTATGAGTCTTTTCTGAGGTTAATGGCAGCAAAACTTGAGATAACTTTTACATGTATCATGTCGTGGTTCAATAATCGTGAGACTGGAATGAGGTTAAAAATTTCTTAAAGGTCTCTTTCGATGAGGGGTATTCTTATTTCAATTATCAAGTACTTACATAGTACTTAGTCCGCACTTTTATCAAGTTGTAGAGATCCTTGAGATTCAAATGGTTGACAGGAAGTGCCATGTCTTTGGGGATATCGCTGCTTCAATTCAAAACTATCACAAATCAAAATTACACTTTTTTACAGGAGAGCTAATCAAAGAAAAAGGAAACGAATTTTTGTCTAATGTTTTCTTATTTTATATCAAATATATGCATATTATACATCGTTAGAAGCGTATTTTTTAGTAGCATTAAATGGTTCAAGTAATTTTATATTAAACTGAAAGCTAAAGGAGTGAGAAGCATTTAAGTTACTTTTGAATATAAAAAATATGTTTGAAAACTACTAATTATGGAATAAAACAACCATAAGTAAATAAAAATATTGTATTAATTATTTTTATCTATGACAATTTTCAGGAACGCAATATAAATAGCCAAGTAATTTAATAAAATAACTAAAATGCTATCTAAAACTTAAAACAAATCAAAGTTTTCTTCAAAATAACAAACAAAAATCTTCGACACTGTTGTAAAATAATCATAAATTATTTTTTTAAGTTCTATTCAAACAGTCAAAACATAAAAGTAAAGTAATAAAATTGGCCAGGCTAATTAGCAAAACTAACGTAAGTTTTTCATAACTCAAAATAAAACAGAGACTTTATATACATGAAGAAAAAATTCAAAACTTTTGAACAAAATTCTTTATCATTATACTCTTAACTTTTAATTCAACAATAACAGTCTTACTACAAAAAAGTTAAACATCTGTTGAGCACGTGTTTGAAAAAAATGTTACCACCAAACTGCGTTTTATGATTGTTTAGAGATAGACACGCTTTAGACACGGTTTTAAATTTAAACACCCGAACACCCTTGTTTTGCAAGTGTCTAACCTCGAAATTTTGTCACAGAGCCACTGTTATAGATACTGTTAACTCGTGTAGAATGGATTTTCTAGATTCTGTAAACTTTATCGACGAATTGGATGTCGAATACATGGAAACTTTTCGTGACAATACAATAAACCGCGTGAGAATTAATCCGTTCGAATAATATGACGACGTGCAATTTAAAAAAAAATACAGATTCAGCAAAGCTTTTGCTAATAAAATATTGGATCTAGCTGTAGACGATCTTCCTAGGGTTCTCGTGGTAATACCATAATACCAGCCATTCAAGTAGCCTGTGCTTTACGCCATTGGGCTCGTCATCAGGTAAGATTGGTTGAATCATAATTTTTGCTATAAGTAAACAAATACCTAAGTACCTATGCTATAAATCTTTGGTTATGTTTCAGATCCAAGATGACAGTGGGGACATGCAAGGAATTTCTCAGCAATCTATCAGTAAAATCGCGAGAAATGTCGCAGAAGCACTGGCTAGAAAAGCCCATTTATTTATTAACATGCCAACAACACTAGAGGAACAACAGGAAACCATGAGAGGATTCAGAAGCATATGTCATTCATCCACAGTGATTGGAGCCATAGACTGTACTCACATAAGGATAAGAAAAGTGGGTGGAGATATGAGTGAAGCATATGTCAATCGAAAGGGTTATTACTCCATGAATGTCCAAGTTGTCTGCGATTCGAATCAGAAAATGACATTAGACAGCGTTCCGGTTGACATCAATGGACTTTACCGTTTGTTCTGTTTCTACACGACTTTGCACCAAAATAGTAAAATTGACGATTTAATTACATGATTTACAAATAATACCTTAACTTCATTTTATTGAAGTGTTAAAAACATTATATAAAATTAATCCATCACAAAAAAGTATGCAATTACTTGTAAGCTATCTGCATAGAATGGTACGGATGAACGAATTATATACTGTTTTAGCAAGAGCAAAAAAAATTGAATGTGATCGACGTTGTCTAAGAAGGCACGCATTAAACTTGGTTTTGTGGTAACGAAAATTAAACAGCTGTTAAGCGCGTGTTTAGCGCTTTGAACAGAGTTTAGCTAAACACGTGTTAGACCATTGTTTAAATCATTTTTTGTAGTAAGACTGTAACTGTTTAAATGTTATCTTATAACTACATATAATAGGAACATAATGCAATTAGGAACACTTATAAGTAGTTATGAGATCACAAAATATAACCATTTTCAAATATAAACTTTGTTAAAACGCATAAGTACATCAACTTACATAACCTACTCAGGCTTACTGTGTTTCTCTTAATTTAAATATCAGCCTTACAGATTTGCAAAGAACGATTCATAATATTTTGGAATAATATTTCTATTAATAAAATTAAGAATACCCTGTTTCTTTACTTGCGTAAAATTTAGTTTTTGGGTATAAAGTTTCTTTGGTTTACTAATATTTTCAGATTGATTCATTTTCTGCTGCCTGCCCTTATTTCAACATAAGGAGAGGTCGTTTCAACACTTGATAAACCAACGCTGGGAACCAGCATGTTGTCGTTGTCTGCTTGTAAGTCATTTGGTTGAGCATCAATGGTTTCAGATTCCAGTCTCATCGGGACATCATCGAAAAAATGTCTGATATTGGATTACTACAGCCAGATTCTTCCATGTCTTTATATAAACCAGAGGGTCCAGGTTCAGGAGATAATAATTGTTGTACTCTTCTTTTAGACAAGAGGTTTACATTTTTAGTAAAATCTTTATCCGAATCTGAATTACTTAAAGCAAAGTCTTGTCTAATTTGAAAATCTGGATCTATAACACTATCGTCCGAAGAGAAATCTGAACTAGAGCTGGTTGACCTTGTAGACTCAGAAGTGTCGCTATCATAATCGCTTTCTGGAATAACTACGTTTGATTTCCTTTTTGAACATGCATCATCAAGTAGAGACAAACTGAGACTGTGTTGACTGTCAGGAATAGAATTACTATCAAAAGACTCATTCAGATTCACATCTGGTTCTTCCAACATTGGATAGTCAATTTGCAGATGTTTTTCCAAGTCTTGAACATTTTCGCCATTACTTTTACTGTAACCTCTTACCATTTTGAGTATTCTATGTACTCTTCTACTCATTCTGTAAAAAACAATACATAATAATGTAATGGACTATACATACCAAAGCTATCCACTCGCAGACCTAAGCCATCGTCGGCTCTTTTTGAACAATCATGCCGACATGATGGTTCAAAAGGAGCCTGGCGTTTTTAAAATGACTAAACTAAAATAGGTAGCATAAATAGAATACCTAGTAAACAAAAAAAAATGTAATAAATCACCTCATTTAAAATTTATTTAACCTACGGAATAATCTTACTTCTTACTAATTCTAACTTTCTTATCTTACTTCTTACTAATACTAATACTAATATTATAAATGTGAAAGTTTGTGAGGATGGATGGATGTTTGTTTATTTATTTATTTATTTGTTACTCTTTCACGCAAAAACTACTGAACGGATCTGAATGAAGTTTGGAAAGTAAATAGTTGACATTCTGGAATAACATATAGGCTACTTTTTATCTCTAAATTCCCACGAGATCGGGATTTGCTCGGGAAAACCTTCACACACGTATGAAGTCGCGGGCAGAAGCTAGTAATACGTAAAAAATACCTAAAATTTTATAATTACAATGATTACAATGCCTTGCACAAAAAATGCTAAAGTAATGTATCTCAAAACGTGATTTATCGATTGGCCTATGTATTAAAACAACTTAGTTAAAATAAAAGCAAAATGAGTGCATTCCTGAATACGGCTCTTTTGATTTGAAATGATCATAATAGAAAGTATTTTTTTTATATTCAAAATAAACTATTTTTAAATATCGCACTTAATTTTAAATTACTTAAATGCAAAACGAACACATCGTCTCATAAGTTTATTTTGATCAATAAATTTAAGTTCATTTAGGTATATTTTCTATGCAAAACAACCACTTTTGAAATATGGTTCTTTTGAATTAAAAATAGTATCATACTTACGTGAATCCTTTATTCAAAACTGAAGTATTCCGAAATATGGTCGTTTTCCGTATAAAATCAATGAGTGACACAGATGAAATTTCGTGATATGGCTCTTTTGCACAAAAGAAACGTTCTTTCAGTTAGGTTGTCGACGCGCAACTAACAATATGGTAGTTTAGATCATATTACGCGCGTTCAAAACAAAAATTCAAAAGAAACGGTTGTGTTGTTTTTGTACTTTAAAATACAAAATCAATGGGTATCTTCTTTAAATATTAAAATATGAAGACTTACGATTGTATTTTCACAATAAAAACATTTTTGCATTTTTTTTATTTGTGGTACTTTTGAATTGAAGCAGCGATATGTGCTGATATAGAACTTAATTCCGTTCTCAGCTATTAAGGAGATATCAGATGGAAGTCCAGTTTTCCATTGAAAATATTAGTTACCGTGTCAAGAATGGAGTCTTGTATTTTCCTAAGGCTATACAGTAAGTTATTCGCTGTCATAGCAGATGCTAAAAAATCGGTAACTAAAGTCATGTTCTGTACATGGCGTTGAAGATCTTGATAAGATTCTTTAAGATAATTAAACTTTTGATTTATCGATTTATGATGTTTGTTCGCAGCTTTCTCCATTCTTTTCATGAGATTAAATTCGGCTTTAAAGTTATTAAAGTCTGGAAATTTCTCAGATCAATGAGAATTGGGATGTCACGTCAAGAGTCTATCCCTAAAGATATAGATCTTGAATCACTCAATCATCATTTTTCCACCTCTTGTAGTTTCAATGGAGCTGTTAAAGCTAAAACTCTAGATAATCTTTCGTCTCTTCCCACTCCCGATTATTCTCCTTTTGTTTTTAATCAATTTGCTAGTTGTGATGTTAAGAAGAGTATTTTATCAATTACATCAAATGCTGTTGGTAGTGACAGTGTTAGTCGCAAGATGATACTCCCTATACTTGACGAAATCCTTCCTGTCATTTGTCATATCCTAAATTATTCCTTATCTTCTGGTGTCTTTCCATCTCTATGGAAAGAAGCTCAAATAACCCCTCTTCCAAAAAAAAGGAATCCTGTTTCTTTTTCTGAATTCCGTCCTATCTCCATTTTACCGTTCCTCTCCAAAGTCCTAGAACGCCTTATTCATAGCCAGCTTAGTGCTTTCCTCTGTAGAAACAGACTCCTTAATTTTTACAAATCCGGGTTTCGTCCAGGGCATAGCACTACCACAGCTCTTGTTAACATTACTGACGATATAAGATCAGGAATGGACTGTGGTAAACTGACAGTCCTTTCCTTACTTGATTTCAGTAATGCTTTTAACACTGTTGATTTTGATGTCTTGCTCGGGATACTGTGCTCTCTTAAAATATCTCCAACAGCTATTGATTGGTTTCGTAGTTACCTGTGTGGCCGCCGACAACGTATTTGCATTGAAGGTTCATTGTCTTCATGGTGCAATACTACTGCTGGCGTACCGCAGGGGGGCGTTCTCTCTCCTCTTCTTTTCGCCATATTTATTAATTCAATTTCTAATGAACTTCTCTCATCCTACCACCTTTATGCTGATGATCTGCAAATTTATTCACAAGCTCCCGTTGAGGAATTGTCTGAGGCGGTGAAGATAGTGAATAAAGACTTAGCGCGTATTTCTGACTGGAGTTTGGATCATGGTTTGAGGGTTAATCCTGCGAAGACTCAAGTCATTATTGTTGGCAGCCCTAGGCTACGTTCCAAAATAGACTGGACGACCCTTCCCCAAATCGTTTTTGATGGAGCTGTTATACCTTACTGTGACTCAGTAAGAGACCTTGGTATTTATATTGATAAGGATTTGTCTTGGGGTCCCCAGTTGCAGGAAGTGAGCCGCAAACTGTTTGCCTCTGCGGGGTCTTTACGCAGATTGCGCAATTTCCTGCCGACTGCCACTAAAACTGCGCTTGCCCAATCTCTTCTTCTCCCTATCCTCGACTATGCTGATGCAAGTTATCCAGATCTCACTGAAGTGCAGTTAGATAAACTTGAGCGACTCCAAAATTTTTGTATCAGATTCATATTTGGTTTGCGCAAGTATGATCATGTTTCTGAGTTTCGCATTAAATTCAAGTGGCTGCCTATCCGCCTTCGCCGGAATACACATATTTTATCATTACTCTACAGTATTCTTTTCAATCCAACGACTCCCTTTTATCTCAAAGAACGATTTAAGTTCCTTCGTGACACACATGGTAGAGATTTGAGATCATCGGAAAATTTGAGACTTTTGATGCCTACACATTCCACTAAATTTTACGACCATTCTTTTACGGTGCAGGCTATTCGGTTGTGGAATGCATTGCCGGTGTCAGTAAGACAAGCACAGTCACTCGCTGCTTTTAAAAGCTCGGTTGCCAATCATTTTCTTTCAAATTTATGATTATTTCTTTGTTTTTCTCCACACGATGATAAAGAACACATTACATTTATATATTTTTTATAATTATGTATTGTATATATATATATATATATATACTTATATATTTCAATTAGTTTTTTTTTTCCGTTATGAGTATTTGTAGTACACTAATTTAGCCCTCCCCAATTTCAATTAAAGCTTTTAAAGTCCTTCCAAAGGTTGTCTGGAAGATATCGCTCTCAGCGATAAGACCGCCATTGTAACCAAAGTTATAGAAATAAGGTTATGTAAGTGTGTTCCAATTTTTGGTGTACAATAAAGTATATTCTATCTATCTATCTATCTATTGAGGTTAGGTTTTTCCAGAGGTTATACAAATGTTTATCATTTTTTTTCAAAAGGTCGATGTCTTGTGCGTATTTCTCCGCAAAACGCTGATCTAGCACGCTAAACAAGCTGTTTGCGACGTAGCCTACTCCATCTTTTAGACCACGACGCCGGCGCCGCCGCTCGTCTCCAGTTACAAATGATTCATTCATTGTTATCATACTATCATAATGTTTAATTTCTTCGAACTCGTGCCCGAGTTGTAAGATGATACCGTCGCAAGGTGTGTGTTCTTTAATAGTGGAACATAATGTTTCAAGATAATTGATATACTTCTCGATTGACAACAATTAAACGCCAATCGTCTCTAATAAGATGCATGTTGGAGATTTTATCAAAATAAACGCTGTTGTTGCTCAAAGGGGTGAAACTATAAGATGCTTGAGATAAGTTTATTAGTGACAGTAAGAATAGCGTTACTGACAGAGCTATAGTCGAGAATGAGATACGCTTGGGATTTTTCTTCTTTGGTGCCTCATCCTTAACCTTCATGTCACAAAGAGGGTTATTGTCTCTGTCCGCTGGTAATAGAGATAGCTTAACAACAGGCCGTTTTAAAAACCCATTTTTGGTTTTAAGGGTAACGACTCTGACGTGTCCGTCAGAACCAGGATGCAGTTCTACTACACGCCCTAGAGCCCACTTCCCTGGCGGGAGGTTTTCATCTTTGATGATAACAATATCGTTGAGACTGAGATTCCTTTGAGATTGTCTCCATTTAGCTCTAATGGATATCTTTGAGAGGTGTTCATTTTTCCACTGGACCCAAATATCTCTATAGATTTTTTGTACCATGTGCCACCGAGTCCTAAGATCATTTTCAGTTTCAAAGATCGTTAAGGTAGGCCCACTTGCAAGAAAGTGTGCCGGGGTTAAAAAGTCTATGTCCTCGGGATCCTCCTTCAAAGGACAAAGTGGTCGAGAATTTAAGCAACCCTCGAGTTGAGATAGGAGGATGCTATATTCTTCGTAGGTGAGTTTTTGCTCACCAACAACACGCCTAAGATGATGTATTAAACTTTTCACCGCAGCTTCCCAAAGTCCGCCAGCGGAAGGCCATGACGGAGCATTAAAATGCCACTCAATGTTCATTTCGGAGACGTTAGATAATGTTTCTTGACTTGATAAGATTTCTGAGATTTCTATGATTTCTTGTTTTAGGATCTTGTTAGCTCCAATGAAGTTAGTTCCTTGATCACTGTAAATGTGGCCGGGAACTCCTCTTCTGGCTGACATACGTCTGAGCGCTGCAATAAAAGCCGATGCTGTGAGATCAGATATGAGTTCTAAATGTATGGCCTTTGTAACCATACATACGAATACTGCAATGTATCCTTTATCTGTTTTGATGCCGCGACCTTTGTTCGCTTTCACCAAAACATGTCCAGTGTAGTCAATACCGGTATGATAAAAGGGTCGACTAGGATTTAATCTGGATGAAGGCAAGTCACCCATGAGTTGATGTTTTAGAATGGGATTTACGCACGTTCTTAATCGTTTTTTTGTAGCGCGGTTTCCTCCAATTATCCAATATTTTTGTCTTATAAATCCACTCGTCATTTTCACTCCACCGTGGAATACTAATTTATGGGATTCGTCTATTATAAGATCAGCTAATTTAGTTTGATTTGGGATGATAATGGGATGCTTCATTTCGGGGTCTAAACTCGAATGTTTTAGCCGTCCACCGACACGGAGTACTCCGTGGCTGTCTAAGATAGGATTAAGATTCAAGATCTGGCTTTTTTTGCTTAAAGGTTCACCTTTTTCAAGTTGAGATATTTCCTTGAAAAAGTATTCTTGTTGCACATGTTTTATTAACATTTCCGTCGCTCGTTTGAGGTCATGCAGGGTAAGGTAGTCTTCACGCGTCTTCTTGTAAATCAAGATGTCTTTGAATTTGTTTACATAGGCTAAAACTCGAATGATTTTCTTATAACTGCTGCATTTTTCTAATAATCGTTTTATAACTGAATTGCTAGAGTCAGCAGTAATAGTGCTTACTAGATTTTTCTTTCTGAGATCTTCAGTTGTTTTATATAAGATAGGTTCAGGATTCTTTTCAGGATTGTATTGAGATAACCAATCGGGCCCGTGTCACCAAAGTGAATCATTGGCTAAATGGGTTGCAGTCAGACTACGGCTAGCGCAATCTGCGGGATTTTCTTGGGATTTCACATACCGCCACCTATTTTTGGGATAATTTCGCAAATCATTTTTACTCGATTGGCAACGAAGGGTTTCCATTTTTCTGGTTCACCATTTATCCATCCTAGTACAGCCATGGAATCTACCCAGCCATAAGCTTGGATTTTGAGATCAGATAGGGATGAGATTATTTTGGCCATAAGTTTTGATAATAAAAGAGCTCCACTAAGTTCCAAGCGAGGTATAGATTGAGATTTTTTCAGAGGTACCACTTTAGATTTTCTAGCAACAAGGGTTACGTATGTTTTGTGGTTTCTTGTAATTTTACAATAAACAACACAAGCGTAGGCCTTTGTGCTTGCATCACAAAACCCATGAAGCTCAAGTATATCATTGGTTTGTATCCATCGAGGTATTTTAAATTGGGATATATAAGGTAAATCGGCCTTTATTTTATTCCATTCTAGGGCAATATTATGAGGAATCGGTTGATCCCAACCTAGTTCCGTTTTCCAAGTCTCTTGAAATAAGATTTTTAGTTTAATTGTGACTGGTGACACCCAGCCCAAGTGGTCAAAGATTTTTTAGATTTCAGACAAGAATTGCCGTTTTGTTGGGATATCTTCTGAGGTCATTTCTATTGGATGAAAGATAAAATAGTCTTCTTTTGGGTTCCAGCGAAGACCTAAAGCCAATTAATTTTAAACAGCCTGAATCTACCTTTGTACAAAATTAAATTCTGTTGTTGTTCTGCTGTTTAAAATTAAATTCTTCATCTTGAGGATTAATATGATCGTCTAAAATTTCAGGCAAGTTCAAGTTCAAGCGCCATTTTCTAAGATTGAGGCCGCCTGACTTAAGAAGGTTTGTCATCTCTGCTTTAAGATGTTTAGTAGCTGTCACGGTATGAGCTCCATGCATGAGATCATCCATGTAAAAAGAGGTTTCTAAAATATCAGGAGCGCTGCTATTGGGATACTTTGGCCTTTCATCAATGGCAAGTTGTTTCAGTGTCATCATGGCTAGGAAGAGTGCGGCCTTTGTACCGTAGGTGACAGTCGCTAGCTGATATTTATGCAAAGGTTGGGATTGATGATTTCTCCAAATAATTTTCTGGAACTTTTGATGATCCGGATGTAGCCAAATATTACGGAACATCTTTTCAATATCAGCCGTTAATGCGTATTTAAACTGTCTCCATTTCAGGATGAGACTTAAGAGGTCCTGCTGCAGGTTCGGCCCCCTGCACATAAGATCGTTGAGGCTGTGACCTGTTGAGGTTTTTGCAGAGGCATTAAAAACAACTCGTAATTTTGTAGTCAATGACTCAGCTCGAAGTACGCCATGGTGCGAAAGGTAGCAATCTGGGGTTACGTTGACATTTGTCGCAACGGGGATCATATGTCCGAGCTCTAAGTACTCGGACATAAATAGTTTATAATCACTTGCCAGGTCGGGTTGCTTAATTAATTTCCTTTCTGTTGAGAACAGTGTGGAGGTCTCGAAGGTGCTGATGAGAAATAAGTGGACTGTATGATTTGCTGGTACAAACTGAATATATTAACTAAAATCGACATATAAACAATGCGGTGGCCCTTGGAGAAGTGTCATGTGTGTGCGCGCTGCGCGAGTCCACGACGCGGCCGTTCCTCGCCGCCCGCGCCCGCGCAGCCCGGTGCCCGCGTCCCCCGTGCCGCACTCCGCACCGCCTGGCCGCGCCTGGCTCAGCGGCTCGGAGGTGCTGCCTGCAACGCGCGAAGGTATCGAGGTTCGATTCTCGACAAGTTCCCGCCCTCGTTGAGATGAGTGTTGAGGAAGTTCTATGTCTTGAGCTGGAAGAGGGCAAATGTTATTGTATGCTCTCCGAATGTTGCCTCTCCTCGTCTTCACTTCAGCAACACGATTGATCCCCTCGACACCAGGGTAAACGTTGATGATTCTTCCTAATGGCCATAATAATGGTGGAAGAGTCTTGTCCTTTATAAGGACTAAGTGGTTCAACTTGAGCTCATTGTTGGAGGATGTCAACCACTTGGATCTCTGCTGCAGAGTTGAGATATATTCGTCTCGAAATCGGGCCCAGAAATGTTGCCGGATATATTCGATTCTCTTATAATGCTCGTACAGCTAATATCCTTTTCTAAAATTTGTGGATGTGGAATTGACGTGAGTAGTCGTCCAATCAAGAAATGGGAAGGGGTGAGAGCGGTGAAGTCGAAGGGATCAGTAGACAGGACAGTAAGTGGGCGAGAGTTTAAAATAGCCTCAATTTGAGCCAAACATGTGGCCATCTCCTCATACGTAAAATAAACTGCTTGTACAAAACGTCTAAGGTGATGTTTAGTCGAACGGACAGCTGCTTCTGCCATTCCATTAAAGTGAGGACTATATGGAGGAGTAAATTTAAAATCAATACCTTCTTGTGCCATATCATATTGCATATTAGAACTGATAAGAAATCTATGTAGATTACTAGATGCACCAACAAAGTTCGTCCCATTGTCAGACGAGATGCTTTGTGGCTTCCCCCGGCGAGCAATGAACCTATTTAGCGCGGCTATGAAAGCTTCTTTCGTTAGTTCTGTAACAAGCTCCAAATGTTTCGCTTTTACTGACATACACACAAAAATACACAGTTAGGACTTCAAGAGCCTGCAGCCTCGCCCTTTACGATCTGACTAAACGAGTCTATGTGGCCAACTATGCCAAACACAAATAAAAATGTACACCTGAAAACCGAAGAAAAAATATGCCTAACTACAAATAAAATTAACAACAATCAAAACATAAATATAATATCAAATTTATCACAAAAATATACTAATTTCAATAAAATACAAAGAATCATTGCTTTGCATTGCCTTGATAATTGCTGTCGCGAGGAGTATTTCTGTAGGATCATTTTTCATAGATACTAAGGTGTTCCTATCTTGCTGAGGTGGAGATTTCGTAATAGTGGCCGTATTCGGCCCCGATTGTGACGCATCCGATGTAGCATTTCTTGACGTAAAACATTCATGTAGAATCGTATTGTGGTCTTTATTGCACTCTTTACACTTTATTTCCGAAAGGCATTTTCTACCTTCGTGATAGTGCAAGCAGTTGACACAAAGGTTCAAATTTGCAATTGCGTTTCTACGAGCCGATGGATGCATTTTTGCCAGCTTTTGGCAATTTTGAATGCGATGATCGCTTGCGTTGCAAATACCACACTGTTTACGCCTTTCGTTATTTTTCCAATTGGACTTTGACGATTGCAAAATGACCTGGTTTGTCGAATAGGTGTTGTTATTTTGTTTGAAACGAGGATTAAAACCTTTTGAATTAGATTGTTGGTTATTAAGATAACCTTTCAATGATGAAGATGCGTACTGAGATTGAGGAGATGACTTTTGAATGAAGGGTTCTTGTTTCTTCTGTGGGGTTTCCAGCGACGTAAATTTACTTACTTCTCCAAAAATCGAAGAAATTCTTCCAATACTGGCAACTCCTTCGGAGAATGACTCTATACAGTCATCGTTGCTTTCAGAGTCTAATTTCTCCACTAGCATACATACGAGGAAGGGATCTCAAGTAGATACATCGACTCCGAGATTTTTTATAGCGTTCACGCTTTCGTACGTTGTATCGTGGATCCGTTTGAGGTGTTTCGCTGATTTTTGCTGACATGTCGGGATATTTAGGATGTTTTTGAGATGAGATATAAAAATACGACGCTTATTGTCATATCGATGCGCAAGGATATTCCAACAAACGGGGTAGTTGTCTGAACTTATTTGAAGATGTTGGATTAATTTTTCCGGCTCGCCCTTGATCTAACTTTTCAGGAATTGCATTTTTTGGGCGTTTGCTAAAGAGGGATTATTGTGTACAGTTTCTGTAAAAAGATCTTTGGATGAGATCCACGACGTATAGCTTCCTTTGAAGGTAGCTATTTCCATTCGTGGGGTCGATTTCTCAATATGAGCCACCGACCACATCTTTCGGTTAATATCCCTTTTCAGGGTTTTATAATATTTCTCGTAGTTCGAGAATTGCTAGTCGTACTGGGTATTGGAGCCGTTGAGCTCGTTGTTCAGCTCCCAGTGTAGGGTGTCAATAGCTGTCCAACGAGTTTTTAAAGTTTTTAGGATGTCTTCAAACTCCCACTTTTCAGAGATAAGATTGAGATCAATGTCAGCAGCTTCTCTTGAAAATGCCCTAAAATTAGTAGCTTGTTTCTTTAAGAGGTCTTCTATATTTACGCTCTCCTTAGGAGGATTATTTTGAGATGAAAGGCTCGAGGTTTGAGATATTGAAGATGGTTGAAAAGTAGGGGGTTTTAAAACAGGGGTTTGAGGTCTGTCTGTGGAAGGCTTATAATTCTGAATGGCTGTTTTAATATTACTATATTTCACCTTCATTTGATACGATTTACGATTACGATACGATTACGATTACTACGCATGCGTTCGATCACCAAAGGATAACAAATTCATGTGATTGTTATGAAATTCCGTAAAATATTGTTCTACGGTTTCTAATCGTCGACGAAGATAGTCCGATGTCTTCCGCTCTGCTCCATCTTTCTTAAAGTTGGAGTAGAGTTTATCCACTGCTTCAGTGATTTGCTGTTGAGTAGCTAAAAGATCTTCCATTTTAGCATTATTAGGATAAGAAAATAACTGCCTTACTTGTAATCCGAGATAGCTTAATAACGGAGTTCAAAAGCTGTGCAAGACAAACCGGAACTGATAGATTCTGTTGCGCCTTCCTAGGCACATAGGTCACAGGATCGAGGAGGTGAGATGACGTAGAGATTTTCTCGACACGGAGGTCACAGGATCAACAAGATGAGATAAGTGGCACCCTCCTGGGCACTGGGATCGAATAAAGTCGTGAGATGAGATAAAGAGGCGCCTTTCTAGGCACCAAGATTGACCAGGATCACGAGATGAGACAAAGTGGCGCCTTCCTAGGCACCGGAATTGACCAGGATCACGAGATGAAATAAAGTGGCGCCTTCCTAGGCACCGGGATTGACGAGGATCACGAGATGAGACACACTGTATTTTCCAAGGTATCTAATTGCGTATAACGAAACCGGTAAAACGCACACACAAAGAACAAAGTTTTGCACACGCGTTTCGGTCCCGCTAATGTGCTCGAAGGACCAATGTTCGGGGTTGGGCTAAGATAGAGATAAGGGGTGAGATAAGAGATGAAAGTCAGTTTAAGATTAATAAATTCACTATATTGTCTGTTTCCACAAATATAAGATTAAGATTAATTTATACTAAGGATGAGTGGTGAACGATATAGGATTATGAGTCACGCGCACGGTATGTCGCCGAATTACGTACTGAACTATTGCGGTGTAAGTGCAATAATATAAATGATGGAAACATACTGAGCGGGTGGCGCAATAATGATGACTCAGGTAAGCGTACTGTACGGTGGTTAACCCGTACACTATTTAATATCTCTGTTACATAGTAATTAAGTATGTTGGCAACACTAGAAGACAGCCGGGCTAGAGGATCTTTAGGAAACGGCGTCGGTGCGCGTCCGGCTTTGTCAGATCTAATCTAGATTATAATGTAAGTTAAGCTCTAATAAATATTGATTATTACACAACTGCCATATCACTACATCCACCAAGATACTTCGTGACATGGTGTCAGAAGAAATTTAGTCGACAACAAAGGTTAGTCAATGCGCCCCATCCTCTTCAAGAAGCCAATTGCAAATTGCAATGTCCGACGATCTGGATCAAAGAAAAAACACTACGATGGAGAGGATAGATCTAAAAAGTAACAACATACCTAGAGAGTGGAAGAATTGGTCGAATAGATTAAAAATTTATTTAAGAGCCAACAAGCTTGAAGACGAAGATGACAAGAGGAAAGTAGCCATTTTGTTACAATTCATTGGCCCCGAGGCACTCACAATTTTTTACTCCTTTGACGTAGATATTGATGTGGTGACATACAAAGAGTTATTAGCCAAATTCGAGGCTTATTTTTTGCCAAAAATAAACATCACAATGGAAAAACACAAGCTATTTAATCGTCGACAATATGAAAACGAGAGCATTGACGAATATGTTACTGACCTCAAGAATATCAGCCACCAGTGTGAATTCGGCGTACTGCGTGAAAACTTGCTCAGAGACCTTTTCAGCTTAAACCAACACAGCGACAACCAATACCTAAAAGAAAAACTATTGACAGACTGTCCGAAGACTTTAGATGAGGCCATCAATACAGCTAAGAGTTTGGAAGAAACCAAACGACAATCCAAAATTCTGGAGAATTCAGCAAATTTTGTTGGACAAGTCCAAACAAAGCAGCAGCAGTGAGCCAGCCGTCCAGTCAGGACTGAAAGCCAACCTAGAAGTCAGTCCCAGTCTCCATTGAGGAAGAAATGTGGTCGTTGTGGTCAGATACATAAAAATAAATGTCCAACTATGGGTGTGCAATGTCATAAGTGTAAAAAACCAAATCATTTTGCTTCATTTTGCCGAACAAAGTCTATTAGAATAGTAGAGTCACAGGAAGAGAACATGGTAACGCCTAACGATAATTTACTCATAGGTACGATTTATTCTCTAAATAATGTCTGTTCAATTATATCTGAAAGTAAGCCGTGGCATGTAGACCTAATAATTAATGATAATCATGTGCAATTCTTGTTAGATTCTGGGGTAGACACAAATGTAATATCATACCACACATACAGAAGGCTTGGTATTCCAAATTCAAGTCTAAAGAAAAGTACACACACTCTCTCAACATTCAACGGGGAGGTTATACCAACTTTAGGACAGAGTAACTTATTGGTCAGTCACAAAAATGTTAAATATAATGTAAATTTTCACATAGTGGATTTAAACTGTCAAAAAATCATAGGAAGAGCAACATGTAAGGCCATAAACTTTATAAAAAAGGTCAACTCTGTATCTTTTAATGATAATAACCCACCCATGAACAATCCATCCATCCAATAAAAAAGTATAATAACTTGATTGAGGGTCTAGGTTGTATAACAAATTTTGAATGTGATTTTAGCTTGAAGCCAGATGTCACTCCAACTATAAGTCCGTGCAGGCGAGTACTGAAGGAAGAACTTGATAATATTGAACAAACTGGTGTGATATGCCGTGTTGAGGAACCAACCTTATGGGTAAGCCCATTAGTTATTGTATCTAAAAGGAATGGTCAAATTAGACTTTGTATTGACACTAGACATCTTAATAAGGCCATAATGAGACCTCATTACCAATTTCCTACATTAAATGAAATTAGATCTGCTCTTGTAGGTGCAAAATATTTCTCAACTCTTGATGCTAACAAAGGGTACTGGATGCTAAAGTTATCTGAGGCTTCTTCTAAGCTGTGTACCTTTATAACTCCCTTTGGCAGGTTTAGATTTACTCAGCTACCCTTTGGGATTAATGCAGCCCCTGAAATTTTTCATAATGAGATGGTGAAAAGATTCGGTGATATAGAGGGAGTGAAAATAATGCTCGATGATTGTTTTAAAATTTTGGCAGAACAGAGTCAGAACATAATGAACGTTTAGAAAAAGTGTTACAAAGAGCAGCTGAATGTAATTTAAAGTTCAATAAAGCAAAGTCAAAAAAGGGAATGCCCATCAGCCATACAAAACAATGCTTAAAATGAACAACAATGAAATAAACGCCAAATTGCACTACAAATCGTAGGGAACGCATACCAATTTCAATAATTATCAAAAAACTAGGTAGAAACCAGTTCCAACCATTTTTCTAAAATATAGGTTAGGTCAAGGTTAAGAATTAATATGCAATAAATAAACAAGAAAACAGCATTTAAAATTTAATCATCATTAAAAACCACTAATATGTCATCAAGAAACTGTGCAGGAGGATAGATATTGGATTGGTACCGGGCCCATGCTAAGTACCATATTATTGACATAGTATGGACACGGTACCAACTGTTCGCCATCCCACTAGGCAGTTACAATAACGATGCTGTAGAGTTCTACTTCCAGACAAAGAATTGTTAAGTATTATGTAAACAAAATATATTTTTTGAGAATAATGCCTACTTTGTATTTTTCCTCGTAGTAAAAAACATTATTTTTTTTATTCACAATGAGCTCACTCTTGACCTCGATCTCGCCTGATGGTAAGCGATAGATGAGGTCTACGATGGAATGAGCGAGCCCAGAAGATGCCTCTTTACTCTTGCTTTAAAGGTTGAAAGGTCATAAGTGGCAGGGAACACAGAAGCCGGCAGAGAATTCCACAGCATTTTTTTATTAATTAATTACCCGAAGAGCTAACTCACTCACACTATCCTCAACCAATGCGTTATCAATTTCTCTGTTTATCTCAATCTTATACATACCATTAGCTCGTGTATGCTCGCCATTGTATGAACGAGCCTATTTTATTTGGTAAGTTCCACATGTCAATAAAACCATTTCCGAGTCGTCGTTTAGGCGGGTGCAAAAGTCCGTGTTGAAAAATGGGTGACGTGTGCAGAAGTCAAATCAAAATCCTTAAAAAATGGCCACAGTCATCGTTAAATATACTTAAAAGCAATCTGTTTAAAACTCAAGTCGCACAAACCATAAATCAATCAAGTAATCAATCGAAAAATGAAATGCAGTAATGTCAAACTGTCAGACGTCAGTAAGGCAAAGGATATAATTATGATTCATACAGCCCACGATACGTTTTCCATTTTAAAAATAACTTGATTATAAATTAATATTGACACGCATATATTATTTTAATTACATTTACGGTATAAATAGGTCGAATTATATTAAATTCATGATTACTGTGCAATAACTATAAAATAGTTCGATAACGATTATTTGACGATTCTTGTTTGGCTGAATGTCGATTACTCACGTCAAATAAACAAGCCAATAAAAAATAAGAATGGGTTAGACGGTTATCAAGTTAAACATTTTTATGACCGTGATATTTTCTCCCTAGGTTTACAAACTTGAGAATTATTTCATTATTCATATTTTATTCTCAATAGAATTAAGGACTATTAGTAGTTTCTGTCCATTTCAAGCATTTTTTAGGCGTTCCCCTTTGCCAAACGGAAGTTAAATATCTTGGTCATGTATTCAGTGCTGATGGTGTTAAGGTTGAAAAAGCCAAAGTTGAAGCTATATGTAAAATGGCTAGTCCAACCACTGTAAATTATTTAGGTTTATTCATAAAGAATTTGTCACATGAGTCTAGTCATTTACGTTCACTTTTGTCAAAAAATGTAGCTTGGAATTGGACGGAACAACACCAATCTGAATTTGATAAAATTAAAAACCTTATTAGCTCTACACCAGTCCTAACATATTATGATCCTGATAAGGAAGTTACACTGTCAGTTGATGCATCTAAAGATGCTATGGGAGCAGTTTTGTCTCATGGTAAACAACCTATTACTTATGCATCAGCATCCCTCAATAATTGTCAACAAACTCCCAAATAGAGAAAGAATTGCTATCAGTACTGTTTGGATGCACAAAATTTCATCAGTATGTATATGGACAGCAGTTCACAGTTGAGACGGACCACAAACCCCTAATTACTCTTTTCAAAAAAGCATTACATGTTATACCTCCCAGGTTACAGCGAATTATGCTAAGACTTCAACCCTATGACATAAGAATAGTATTCAAACCAGGTCGTTACCTCTATATTGCTGATACTCTTTCTCGTATGGCTTTACCAGAAATCTCTTTGGAAGACCTAGATAGTGATTTAGATTTACATGTAAATTTGATTTTGTCTAATCTTTCTGTCAGTCCTGAAAAACTCAAAGAAATTCAAGAGTTGACTTCCAAGGATAAAACATTATGTCAAATAATTCAATATTGCAAAAATGGCTGGCCAGAACACAAACAATCAGTAGGTGAAGATATTAGACCTTATTTTCCATTGAAAAGTGAGATTCATGTTATCAATGACATTGTTTTCAAATCTAATAACATAATAATCCCAGAGTCATTCAGAAATACCATACTTAACATTATTCATAAAGGCCATCAAGGAATAAATAGCTGTATCGGTCTTGCTAAGACTGCTGTATATTGGCCAAAAATTGATTGTGACATAGAGAAATATGTAGGTCAATGTAATATATGTTTATCATTTCGCAGAAATAATAGTAAATAACCCCTTTTACACCATGATTACAAGTTGTTACCTTGGAATAAAGTTGGTATAGACTTATTTGACTTTGACGGTGAAAAATATCTTATTGTTGTCAATTACTACTCAAAATATGTTGAAGTGGCATTATTAAAATCTGGGTTTGCTGCACATCCTGTCATTACTCAATTAAAATCAATATTCGCCCGTCATGGTATACCAAATATTATTGTTTCTGATAATGGACCTCCATTTAACAGTAGTGAATTTAGAAGTTTTGCTAAAGACTGGAATTTTCAACATGTCACATCTAGTCCATACCTAAGTTGTTCAAATGAAATGGTAGAGAGAACGGTTGGAATAGTAAAAAACATGTTAAAAAAATGTCAGGTTGATAAAAGTGATCCATATTTGGCATTGCTAATGTACAGGAATACTCCTAAACATAATAATAATTCCCCAGCAGAACTAAGTATGTCTAGAAGTCTAAGAACTGTAATACCAGTAACAGAGAGAAATTTGCAATTTAAAACAATTGATAATAAACAGGTGCAGGAAACAATTGAAAAACAAAAAGTAAATTCATCATTTTATTGTAATAAAAATAGGACACAATTAAAGCCTTTATCAGTTGGTGATAAGATAATATTTAAACACAAACCTAATGGAACATGGATTCCTGGTATTGTTTCTCAGGTAGGCCCAGAGCCTAGAAGTTTTATTGTAAACAACCCAGAAGGTTCTTTTCGCCGGAATAGAATTCACATTATAAAACCATCACATTCTCTTGAATGGTCAGAAAACCTTGATTCCAACAATGATAGTTTGTCTAGTTCAAACACTTTTGATAACACACCAGATGTTGTTGATAACCCTGTTATCACTGATAGATCAAGATATGGTCGTTTGTACAAAAATCCTTCTAGGTATGTCGAATCTTGTTAGAATTATGGAAATCTACTGTAACACGTAACCTAAGTTTTTTTAAATGACAGAGTTTGCTATTAATTGTTGGTATGGTATGTAAACAAAAGCATAAAAAAAAAATTAGAAATGTCAGATGTCAAAAGTCGATCACAGATTAAACCAGATAGTGGTTGCAAATATCGTGCTGGAACTGTCACATTTATATTTTTCTTTCTAATTCATAAAGGACTAGAGAGGTGTTTAGTTTTTAAGTAAAGTAGTTTGTTTTCAAAACAAGGAAAGATGTTATGATGTTTAATTTTACTATTGTGTAACATATTTTTCTTTCTAGTTCATAAAGGACTAGAGACGTGTTTAGTTTTTTAGTAAATCATTTTGTTTTCAAAACAAGGGAAGATGTTATGATGTTTAATTTTACTATTGTGTATTACATGATAAAAAGTGTATTAATTTAAAAGTAAATACTTATTATAAGTTTTATTAATTTGTTAAAAAAAAAGGAAGATGTTACATAGGAATTAAGTATGTTGGCAACACTAGAAGACAGCCGGGCTAGAGGATCTTTAGGAAATGGCATCGGTGCGCGTCCGGCTTTGTCAGATCTAATCTAGATTATAATGTAAGTTAAGCTCTAATAAATATTGATTATTACACAACTGCCGTATCACTACATCCACCAAGATACTTCATGACAATCTCAATAGAGACAGTTCCCTTAATTGCCAAACAAGGCGACGTAATCCTCTAATTGCTGCCTAATCCACTTGTAAAATTGCTTGTATTTGTTGAAGGATTATAACAGAATTAAGATCCGGACCGACATATACTTGACTTGATACCCTTATAAGCCTATTTAGCTATTGATCAAAACATATGAAGCTATATTTAGGAAGGAGTTATTTAGGAATTAAACTTTGATAATCGATTATGTAAATAGGTTTGAGCTTAAGTAATGTTTGGAAGTGGTATATGTTGGCTAAACATTGGTTTTGAGTATTTTTTTATCAATTTCTGTACAACGTATCATTCATATTATGGTATAAATAAGTTTATTTTTCAATTTACGCAGGTCTCCCTTTTATACTAAATTCAATTCTAATAATATTATATTTATTAATTAAGAGCAAACACACAGTAACACATTATATCTAGACTAACTTATAAATCGACATCACGGAGCTCGGCATCGTCGGCGGCCTCCGTCACCGGGTCACTGCAACGGGGGCTCGGATGCTGGAGATCCCCGGCGCGGCCAGTGGCCCTGCCGCTGACGCTCTCGCCGAACGGCTCAGAGCGTCCTTAAATGCGGAGGAGGCCCGAGTCTCCAGACCCACCAAGCGCGCAGACATGCGCATATTGGGTCTGGATGACTCCGTGACGGCCGAGGAAGTGGTGGCCGCCGTCGCCAGGACTGGGGGGTGCCCTCCCGATCAGGTGAGGGCGGGCGCCCTGCGTCCTGGCTTCACGGGGGGGCAAACCATTACGGTTAGTTGCCCCGTCCCGGCGGTCAAAAAGATCCAGGAGGGCCGAAGGCTCCTGGTTGGTTGGGTGTCTGCGCAGGTGAAAGTCCTGGATCCCAGACCCCTGACGTGCTTCCGCTGCCAAGTGGGCAACCATGCGGCATGCGTGTGCACCTCGGAGGTAGACCGCAGCGATAGGTGCTTCCGCTGCGGTCAGCCCGGTCACAAGGCCGGCTCGTGCTCCGCCCCGCCTCACTGCTTCGCATGTGAGGCGGTTGGCAAGCCGGCCGATCACCGGGCGGGGGGCAAGTCCTGCGCCCCACCCACCAAAGCCAGGCGCAGAGGTAGGCCCTCTGCCGCCGTCGACACCGCCACCGCCGCCGCCGCCGCCGCCGTCGCTACTGCCGCCGCTGTCGCCGTCGTGGCTGAACCCCCGCGAGGGGCCCTGGAGGAGGCTGCAATGGATCCCGATTAATGGCCCCATTGCGCTTCCTCCAGGCGAACATCAACCACTGCGCCGCTGCTCAGGAACTTTTGCTCCAGAGCATGGCGCAGTGGTTGATCAACGTCGCCGTGGTCGCCGAGCCGTATTTTGTCCTGCCCAGGAATGACTGGGTGGCGGACTTGGACGGCTCGGTGACCCTCGTTTCGTCGGCCGCCGCCGGTACCCCGCCCCTCGATCGCGTCAAGAGAGGGCGTGGGATCGTCGCAGCACGGTTCGGGGAGATCGCTGTGGTAGGCGTTTATTTCTCCCCGAACCGAACTCTCGCCGAGTTCCAGAACTCCTTAACGGAGCTCGGAGACGTCGTCGTCGCCCTCGGTTCCCTCCCCGCCCTCGTCCTCGGGGACTTCAACGCCAAAAATCCGGCTTGGGGTTCCCGGTCCATGGACCATGGGCGGGGCAGGATGCTCGAGCACTGGGCCCGTGCGCAGGGCCTGGTAATCGAGAACCGGGGTTCTGTCCCCACGTGCGTGCGGTTTACGGGTGAGTCGGTGGTGGACGTTACGTTCGCCACCCCCAGCCTGTCACCGCGCGTCACCGACTGGCGCGTTGTGGAGGAGGTGGAGACCTATTCCGACCACCGGTATATCCGGTTCGACGTCTCCGCCCAGAGCCCAGACGCGCCGGTCCGACGGGACCTGAGTGGTCCGCGATGGGCGCTGAAGCAGATGGACCGGGAGCTATTCCTGGAAGCCTCGATCGTGCAGGCCTGGGGGTCACCCCCGGACAGGCCTGCCGACATAAACGACGAGGCGGAGTGGTTCCGGGAGGCCATGTCGGAGATCTGCGACGTGGCCATGCCCCGGGTCCGGCAAGGACGCGCCCGGCGTCAGCTGTACTGGTGGTCGAGCGAGCTAGCAGCGCTGCGCGAAGCGTGCGTTGCGGCGCGACGCCGGTACACCAGGTTCCGCAGGCGCCGCACCCGACCTTCGGATGCGGCGACTGTAGAGGCGGAGCTGTACGAGGGCTACAGGGCAGCAAAGGCCGTCCTCCGAGACGAGATCTGGCGGGCCAAGGAACTGGCCCGGGAGGAGATGCTGGCGACTCTGGACGGGGACCCATGGGGCCGCCCCTACAAGTGGGTGCGAGAGAAGCTCCGCCCCTGGGCTCCCCCGTTGACGCAGAGTCTCCAGCCTCAGTTCTTGGAGGACGTGGTGAGCGCCCTGTTCCCATCGCGAGGGGAGCACGCTCCCCCGCCCATGGCTCCGTCTCCGACGGAACCTGAAGCTGGCGCAAACGCGGACCACAGCGACGACGACGTCTACGACGCTCCAGAGGTGACCGAGGTAGACTTGAGAGTGGCGGTACAACGGCTCAAGGCCAAAAATACCGCCCCAGGACCCGACGGCTTGCCAGGGAAAGCGTGGGTCCTGGCCTCGGAGACTCTCGGGCCTCGACTAGGGGGGCTCTTTAGCGCATGCCTGGAGAGGGGCCAGTTTCCGCTTCGCTGGAAGACGGGAAAGCTGGTCCTGATCCAGAAAGCCGGGCGCCCTGCGGACTCTCCGTCCGCATTCCGGCCCATCGTGCTGCTCGACGAGGCGGGCAAGCTCTTGGAAAGAGTAATTGCAGACCGCCTCTTCGGGCACCTGAATCAGGTGGGCCCGGATCTTGCGGAGTGCCAGTTTGGCTTCCGCAGGGGGCGCTCGACGGTGGATGCCATCATGCGGGTGAGAGCCCTCACGACGGGGGACGCGGTATCCCGGAGCAGGGTCGTCTTGGCGGTGTCTTTGGACATCACCAACGCCTTTAACACCCTGCCCTGGAGTTGCATCAGGGAGGCACTACGGTATCACCGGGTGCCGACCTACCTCCGTCGCATAGTCGAGGACTACCTGACGGACAGAGCCGTCATCTACCCCGGTCACCGGGGAGAGTGGAACCGGCGAGAGATATCGTGCGGTGTCCCACAGGGATTGGTCTTGGGGCCGCCCCTGTGGAACATCGGATACGACTGGGTGCTGCGCGGCGACCTCCCTGACGGCGTCAGCGTAGTATGTTACGCTGACGACACGCTCGTCCTGGCGCAGGGAGAGTCGCACCAGGCGGCGGCCGACCTGGCGACGCAAGCGGTTGCGACAGTCGTTCATAGGATCCGGCAGTTGGGACTCGACGTGGCGCTGCACAAGACCGAGGCCATGTGCTTTCATGGCGGTCGGAACGCGCCACGGTCCGAGTCCCACATAACGGTGGAGGGGGTTCGCATCGGCGTTGGGAGGACGATGAAGTACCTGGGACTCGTCCTCGACAGCCGGTGGAACTTCAGGGAGCACTTCCTGAGTTTGGCCCCAAAGCTGAACCGGGCAGCAGCCGCCTTCAGGCGACTCCTGCCTAATCTCAGCGGGCCAAACGCCTCCTGCCGAAGGCTGTACGCCGGCGTCGTGCGGTCCATGGCCCTCTACGGGTCCCCAGTGTGGGCCCTGTGCATCCGGACGGACCACTAAAGTTGGTCGCATGCCAGAGGGTCATGGCTATCCGAATGATCCGGGGATACCGCACGATCGCCGGCGAATCGGCCAACCTCCTTGCTGGATTGCTGCCCTGGGATCTGGAGGCGACTGCCCTCCAGCGCGTCTATGAATGGCGCGTGGAGGCGCAGCGCCGGGGCGTATCCCCGCTGCCTCGAGAAGTCGAGACGCGGCGGGAAGAGCTCCGGCGCGATCTCAGGGCAGTATGGAGGGAGCGACTGTCGCAACCGACGGCCGGGCACGCCGCAATTGCGGCGGTAAGACCCCTCTTTGAGGAGTGGCTAGATCGGCGTCACGGTGTCCTGACCTACCGCATGACGCAGGTCCTCACCGGACACGGAAGTTTCGGGAGGTACCTGTGTCTGATGGGTAAGGAAGAGACGCCTGGGTGTCACCACTGCGAGGGTCGCCCTGAGGACACAGTCGAGCACACGGTGCAGGACTGCCCAGCTTGGGCAGAGCACCGACGTGTCCTCACGGCGACAATAGGCGGAGACCTCTCGCCCCCGGCCTTGGTCGAGGCCATGCTGCGGGGCGAGAGGGAGTGGGAAGCGGTCGCCTCCTTCTGCGAAGCAGTCATGCTTTCGAAGGAGGAGGCGGGCCGCGTGAGGGAGAGGATGGCGTCCTCCCTCCAGCCCAGCCGCAGTGGTAGACGCCCACGGCGTCGGACGTCGGCCGACGATCTCCGGCCACCGTAGGCGCGGGCATGCGGACAGCGAGTAAAGGGCAACTCGCTGTCCGACCATGGACCATGCCCGGGTCGACGGCGCGTCGTGTTCCACGCGCGCCTCAAAGAGCGTCAGCAACATGACGAGGCCCCCTCTGCAGAGGGCCGAAGCCTGCCGGGGTCGTGGGACTCATCCCGTTACCGTGGCCCCGGTATGTAAAGGGTTATTGAAGGAACACCGTGGATTTTAGTCAGTAAAAGTCTGACAGTCCCTCCCACCCTGCCCGGGGTGGGAGGACTTATTTGATAATTTTACCACGTTAAAAAAAAAAAAAAAGACTAACTTATAAAATACATATATAATATTAATGTGGAACTCACGCAGTTATCAACAGCGTACAAAATTATGTGTTATTTATAGCATAACAAGGTAAAACAACCAATTACCTTTTTTCCGTTAACCTATAAAATTAATCAAAGTTTGTTTATAACTCAAATAAGATAATTGCGATATTTATTATACAGCAGGATATTTATTATCAGTCAAGAGAAGGAAAGTCCTGGTCTGTACTCGGCCACAAACTAGACATGCATTTGTTTATAGATTTTACATATTTTTAGGACCTTTTTTATATAATAAAATGAATAAGATAATAGACATACATAGCAAAAATTACAAAAAATGCAGTATCATGTTATTGGAATATTTAGCTAAGCTTAATTATGCAGACACTGAGAACTTGTTACAAATTTTAAAATAATTTTTAAATAATTTTATGTGATTAGTTTCTATTTTGTATTTTATATAATGTATGTAACTTTTTTGTGTAACTTTTTTCTTTTCCAAACTATTGAAAACCCCTCTATTTTTCCAACATTTTGTCAAGTTTATGATATTATTGGACACTGTGATGATATTGCTGATTTTATTTGAAGGCGTTTTCAATACGAGAATTAGCCTGAGTCCGAATAAGGATAGCCTTGCGGACGGCGAACAGGGCTAGTTCACCTTCCGGTAAGGACTATGCCCGAATTGATGTTAAGTTGCGTTCCGCGCCTGCCAGGGTTCGATAGGGCCAATGCCTGCCGGGGTTGTGGAAATGTCCTAACAACATACTGCCGCCCCGGAACTCAAGAGAAACTGGGTGAGCTAGTCAGTGTGAGTCTGACATACTTTTCCACTCCACCCAGAGAGGGAAATAAATACTCATTATTGTATAATTTATGTAAATTATCGTAGAAACAAAGCTCTGAAGAGGTACAAATTAAATATCCTCTAACAAAATAACTGAAACACGAAACGGTGTTCCCGTAGAATTTAAAATTAGTTTAGTATCTAACTCGATCAACTGACGCCAAAGTTTTGACTAGTTTTGACTTAGTTAGGTGTACATCAAGAATATTCACTTTTATGTTGACCAGTAACGAGTAGGCATGGAATTTAAAACTATTTTAATACCAAAAAATTAGAAAACTTCTCGTTAAACAGACAGTTGATATTAATTTTTCAATTATGAAGTCGTAAATCTTTTTTTGTTTTAGACTTTTTTGAATTTTAACTAAAAACACACATAAAGCATACGTTTTCAATTCCAATGTATGTTTGAACATTTGTCATTATTAAAATCAACTAAAATGCAGTCATCCATTTATTACCTATGTCAAATAAGAATCGGCCGACCCCCTCCTGTTTAATATAGCCCCAAATATGTTAGTGTGAATATAATTATATGGTGAAAGCGCGCGCTTTTTTAAAGTAACTTGGTCTATTTTAGGGATCTTACTTCAGAACTAATAAGATTCCTCTGTAAGAAAACTAAGACCCAGCTAAAGTTTCAGAGTTCGATGTCATGTGACGTACACACATACACATACTCATTGTTAGTAACTTACCATCAGGTAAAATGGTGGTCAAACGCGAACCTATTGTCGATAAAAATAAAAAGTAAAAAAAATATTTAAGTAGATTTATATTTCAATTATTTTTAATTGGTTTCTGTTAATGGAATTATATCGGTAACATATTATGTATATGGCTGACACAGTCAGCTTGAGCCAGGTTATTGCTGTAGGTATATATAATTCGCTACTATCTCAATACAGGACAACTCCTAGTTTAAGAAGTAGAATTAAAATGTATTGTTGTAAATGATCTGTGTAAATAAACGTCGTATTATTATTATTACAGCTAAATGTGACGAAACAGAGTAGTTCTAAAATTTAAGGGGCTTTCACATCGCGGTTGGATACTGTCAAAAACACACCTTCATTTTGACAAGTGAGGGATATAAGGAATGAGGAAAAATAAATAACAGAGTATTCATTAACTTCTGAGTAATAGAGAATAAACGTAAGATTCAAATAACGCTTTAATATTTTTCTAATAAACTTATTGTTAGTTCAAATTAGTTTTACTGATGATATTAAGTAGAAACATGAAGATGAAAGTATTTTTACCTATAGGTAAATAAATTATCCTAAAATGTTAATGAGACAACAGCATATTAATTATGATATCCTTAGGTCGCTCATCGAATTGTAGAAGTCCCGTGTTGGAGTTTGCCAAAGGAAAATGGAACGCAGCATACCTAATTATTTATTTTATTTTACAGGATGTTGTAAGCGTACCATTGCCTTCTTGGCCTATTTGCATAAACGCAGTGGAGACCACAAGTATCAATTGTTATTCAGAAGTCAAAGTCACTTTCTTAAGGTACATACAAAAAGCTTAAGTTTATGGAGGTTTTGGATATGTAATGTATCCAAGACACAGCCAAAACCTGTAAGCAATCCTGGGTCAACACGAGCTTGCGAAAAAACCGCTTCATTGCGTGCTGAAAAGAAAAGCTGAAATATACTTACTTATAAGTTCTGACTTATTCATCAGAACTTATAAGTCAGTCTACATTTCTGTTATAGACTGACTTATAAGTTCTGACTTATTCATCAGAACTTATAAGTAAGTCTATTTTTCTGTTCTACAAATTACCTATGTAACTAAAGTTAAACACAAAATATTGTTAAGTTACAGACTAAAATACTTCTGCACCTATCCAATTGTTGATTATTGTTATAGACTATGACGTCACGTCAAACGTGCAAACATGTTGGCTTTTTAAAATTCTGATATCAGCCTTTTTACTCAATATTTAAAAACATTAGAAGCTACATGAATATACCCTATTGGTTGAGTCATAAAACCCTTAATTCATTTGTAACCCTGCTATTAAAGTCAGAGATTATTGTAAAATTAATTGGAAATTATTTCTGGCGCTCATTCCAGAGATTCTTCTCATAATGGTTTGTTTATTGTTCGTTCAAAATAGGATTGGGGAATGAAATCAAATTGAGAAGGTGTATTCTGCTTTTAGGTAATTTTTGGTGGTTTAAGTGAAGGAATTAGGATTTTTTTTAACTTTTTATTAGGATTATTATTGCAAAACCAATGAATCTGTTAGTAAATAAATGGCCATGCTATATTTTATTATTTACTTGCTGACCCGCCGAACTTCGTACCGCCTTTTAACTTTTTATTGTACACATTTTCTCACCTTTTAAACCATTCCTGTATAAGAGGGAACATAATATAAAAAGAATTAATGAAATCGGTCCAGCCGTTCTCGAGTTTTAGAGAGACTAACGAACAGAAATTGATTTTTATATATAAGAGATTATAAATGACTATGATCTAACTACGGTTTTTCAAGTTCTTGTTTATTGTTTTTTTATATTGGAGAAAATATTATTATAAATCGTGTCGTGGCTTAGAAACAGTAAGCGAATAATCCGACTATAACTTTGTTTTATAATATTTATTATAGGAATGATATTCATGATTCATTCATTCATATGTTTTTGCTTAAATAAAGAAGAGATGGTCAAACAAACAAACACACTTTCGCATTTATAGTTTTAGTATAGGTATATTTTGAGCCTGTTCTGTCCCGTGCACCGCAAAGCCTCAGGCCTATTACGCCTTATTAAGCTATATTAATCACAATGTAGGTCCCAGAAGATGTCAAGCGCCATCGCAGTAGCTCAGACAAAGATGGCGCTACGCCTATCGACAGGATTTGTCCACGCTTACCCAAAGCCAAGTAATGGAGGGAATAAACTACTATGTATATATAAATGTTTTGTTTGCATCACTAGCTGTTGCCTACGACTTTGTTAGAATAATTTTTATACAAACTTTCATCCCCCATTCCTGACCTTTTAGGGATATTAAAAAACTAGCCTACATTTCATTATTGAAATATTTCTTCTATACTAATCCAGGAAGTCGTCATCCTCGCCGAGGTATTCAACTATCTCGATGTCATATTACATTAAAATATGTTCAGCGGTTTAGCCGTAAAACCAGACTTTTGCAGTAATATACTTCTTTCTCACTATCTTACTAATGATGAAGAAGATGGATGTATAGACGTGTAGTGACATCTATCTCGCAACATACAAACTAAACGATAGCAATCCTGAATCGCGCAAGCAAAGTTTACCGCTCAACTAGTCTACATACAAATCACCTGATCATAAACATCGGGCAGTTGCCCGCCAGACAAAAATACGTGTCTGGTCAGAGAAACTTCCCTTTTCAATGGGATTGCGGAAATTCGGTAAGTAGATAATTGACATCCTGAAATAACACATAAGCTTCTTTTTATCCCAGAATTCCCACGAGATTGAGATTTACGCGGGAAACCCCTCCCACGCGATTGAAGTCGCGGGCAGAAGCAAGTAAATAATATAAATTGTTTTTTCACTTTTAAGTATTCTGAATGCATATAAAGTAGACGAAATATTGAATCCTAGTACAAATACGTATTGTAAAAACAGTGCTGAGTGCTGTTTTTATTTTCATAGTTTATGGCATTGCAACGTCATACGGCATTTTTGGCAGGTTATTTAAATGTCATAACATTGCTGAAAAACATTTTGTTTTAGTATTTTTATGCGATCACATTTTTATTATTTTGATATAAAAAATTAGCAGACTACTAATTTTAGGGTTCCGTCCCCTGCGGGTTTATAATTGAATTCTTTTACTGAGATTCCGTTATACTGTCTAATGAATGAATGAATGATGTCCCGTGTCCAAAAATAAGAATATATTATGCGACATCTCATAATCCGCACAAGGCTCGCGTGGGAAATAAATAAATAATAAATAAATGGGTAGTTCATGTAGGTCCATAGAGAGGAAGCCTATGACCCAAAAGTAAGAACGGTATAGGCTGGTTATGTAATGATAGGTACCTATGTTTAACTGAGATGAACGAATAGATATCAAAAATTAATTCGCAATATAAATAGCAGTTCGACATTTTCGAGAAGGAGAATCCCGTTGGAACACGAGGCCTTTTCTTATACAACGTGTAACGGAAACCTCATATCTATCCAAAAGGACTGAAGACAACATCTGGTATGGAGTCTCTATGCAAAGTTTCAGCTCAAAATAAGTGACTCACAGAATTGACCCCAAATTATTGGTTTCATATGTTTCTTGAATACCAGTAATAACAATCGTGTCACAGCACTATGAGGGTCATCACTTTCCACGTCACTTGTCAATAAAACGATAATTCTCATCGTTCTTCTTAATTTTAAAAATTCGGTCTCTGGTGTCAATGTATTGAAATTTCTAATATGCTCCACACATGAACACATAGGATTAGAAAACCCTTGCCATATCGTTTATTATCATCCAAAGAAGACGTGCACTTGGTATGTATATACCCTTAAAATTACACGTTGTATATTAGCTAACTATAATAATTAAATTTAATTTCAAAATTAAACTACGTAACCCTCGTTTAGTAAACGTCAGAAGAACTTCTTTCAATATTGATAGCAACAAATTTTAATTTAAAAAATTCTTAACTAACTAATTTGTCTTTAATTCACTAGTCAAACCCCATTTTTAACTGAAATGGGAAATAAGTACTATTGAAAAAGGATTTTATCGTAGAAATTAACCTTCTTGGAATTACAGTCAAGCTTTCAACTTTATAATAAAGAATTACAATTTTTATTAATGTGTATCAGGTGTGTTTAAAATTATTGGTGTGCAATACATATTATAGAAAAGAATATTTTTTTTAAATTGTTATAACACGAGTATACATCTGATAATATGTGTAAGGTCTTAAAAATAAAACAGTTACATCTGCATATTTTGACATTCATGGCGAATAAAACAAAAAAAAATCGGTTTAGAATAAACAAAAAAGAAAAACAATTTTAGTTTCACAGCAAGCTATTAAATAATGGAAGTTTGTATTTACAAATTTTAGAGACAAGTTGTGAACATGTTGTAATTGTAAAGTGTTCTATCTATCTATCTGTAACACTACCGACTTATTACCTGTTTTAGCATTTACTATATCTTGGAAAACATAGCAAAAACGCTAAATATTATCACTTAGACCACCGCAGTACGTACCAAAAACTGTAATCGTGACACGCAAAAACATCCAGGGACATTAAAACTAAGTTAATGGCCTCACAAATTAACGAAAAGTCTCAATCTTGCGAAATTCTCTTGACTCCCTCTGTCTGAAGGACATGGCCTACATTGAGACCAGCTTCATAGATTGGAATTGGATCATTGGTTTTTCTTTCTTTTAACTGGTGTTAAAGAGATTTTTTTTTTGAGTGAATGGTCTTGTTTTCTGAAATACAGATATTAAATGGGGTTTCAGGCCCGGGTTGGTGGCACGCCATGTTCCACGCGCGCCTCAAAGAACAGTCAGCGGCATTGACAGAGCCCAATAGGGTCGTTGCCTGTCGGGTTTGGTATATTCTAACGAGATACTGCGACTCCGGAACGCAAAGGTAACTGAAGAAGCATGGTGGGTTTACAGTCAGTAGAAGTCTGACACTCCCTTCTGCTCCACTCACAGCGGATGGAATCGTTTGATGATTTTCTAATCGGGAATAAAAATGGCTCGAACTAAGGCCGGGCCCGAGAGGTCGCCGCCATCGATCGCTTCTACGAGGAAACAGCGGGGCATACCTCTACTGTAGTCTCTATCGTGTCCTCCGAGTGGTCCCCAATATTAAGTATAGAATATGTGAAAGTGTGTTTGTCCTTCTTTTACGTCAAAACGGAGCAACTGATCGATGTGATTTATGGTGTGGAGATACTAAAAGGGCTAGAGATTGACATAGGCTACTTTATTTTCGCAGACAAACCTTTACACGCGAGCGAAGCCACAGGCAGAAGCTAATAGTATATAGATAAATAATATATGTCTTTGTTTTCATACCGATAATATCGTTGGGTAATCTTTTAAACTATCTTTGTAGCATTATATAAATAATATTTGCTTACATGATCACTAGCAGTAGTTGTTAGTAGTCATTAGAACTTTTAACGGGATTTATGCAACATGGCGCTTGAAACAGTGCCCAAATATCGGAACAATACATGGTAAAATATCGGGATATTTAACCATGTGGTTAAATATCCCGCTTGAAGTTCTAATGAAGCTTTTAAATAGTAATCATAATATTAATTTCTGGAGGTATAATAATACAGGCTTTGCGTTATTTAACGACACTTGTGGCTTAATGTTATTTACCATTCATTAAAATACAATTTGATGGGTAACAACCACCTTACTTTTATGAGTTTTTACGTTAATAATCGGTTGATGGAATGAAAACACGCACTAAGCTACTGTTGTCGTTGAAATAAGTAATTACGTTGAAAGATGCTTATAATAATAGAATTTAAATTATGAAATGATATTCGATTTATAATATTGAAATGTGAAATGAATAAATAATGTAGTGTTGTTACTTATCGGTCCGAAATTACTTAAGAATACCATCGGTATGCATTATTAAAATCGTATTATTATTATATTTATTAATTTGAGTGATTTTAGCTATGGTGTAAGTGCATAATTAGTTCCAAACACGATTTAGTCCAAACAAGATCTAGTCATATCGAGATTTAGTCCTATAGTGAACTAGTCACATCTGCTATTTAGTCTTATCGAGAGGTAGTCATAACGCTTCTAACCCCTATTTTTATTTGGTTGTTGGGTAGTTGCAGAGAGTATATAACCACTTGAGAGCGTATGGGCCGATATCTTTGAAGAACACGACTCATTACTCCGGGCCGGGGGGACAGAGAAATGCAGAGCTACAATTGGTCAGTTCAAGGTCAAGTTGCATAGATATGCCTGGTTAGGGATTGGTCTACTTGATTAAGGGAAAGTAGTCGATATCGATAAAATTGATTTTTGCGTTGTAAAAATGCTGAGTAAAAATTCCATAATAAATATATTTTCATTAAAATCAGTTGTGTCAACAACTGTAGCTTCAGCAGGCATTTGGTAATAATTATTTTTTTGGTGGTGAGTCATTAGATGATATATCTAATGACTCCTCCCTCCTACATACACTTAACCCGTGGAATCGACATCGAAACAAAGTAACCTGTTTTTTTTCCTAGATGGGAAAATCATCGAATGACTTCTCCCGCTCTGGGTAAAGTGGAACGGAGTGTCAGACTTCTACTGACTAAAAACCCATCCTGTTCCTTCAGTAGCCCGTAAGTTCCGGGGCCGCGGTATCTCATTAGAACATTACCGCAACTCCGGAACCAAAGTTACTTACGAGGGCGATATTGTAACATAAAGGTGCCAAGTTAATTAATATTAGACTCCGTCATACCATTTGAAGCCTAGAAAGATTGGATATAGGTATCTTATATTATTTTGACTTTTCTCAACATTATATCAATAAAAACAAAACTAATAACCAACATTCCCTAGTAACCTTATCCATCCACTTTTCTTTTTAATCTGGAATCTTGGGAAATCTAAAATGAAAACATGCAAGTCACACAGAAGAAAAAATATCAGAACTTTCTCCTCTTTTTAAAGTCAGTTAATGTAGATAGGTATTAATTTATGACAACTATCTGAATTGAATTAAAACAAAAATTAGTTTAATTGTATAATTATCGATATCGTATTCAGCCGTTAAAGGTTTGGACAGATTTTTACGATAAAAATACAAAAGGAAGGACAGGGATAAAAGAATTAGAATTTCTTCATGTAAGAAAGAGACTTTTCCAAAAGACATCAACGCGCGACACAATTTTGTCCTTGACTACCTAAACCACCACTTTAAATAGACCTCTGCGGTAGTTTATAATCTGATTAAATGATAAATAATTTTCACATTATTTCATTACTGATGAATAGTTATGTCATCCATTTGGTATCTAGATGTCTGGGAATGTTTTCCACACCACTTCAATGCGCATGTAAGCATTAATATGCGTTATAAATTGGATACAACAATTTAAAATTTGTAATTGTTTAGCATGCACACAGGCCTAATACTTGGTCACAACTAAAATGGTTCGTGTATCGTAGCCAATATATAAGAGCAAAAAGACTCATAGTTTTCGTGCGTCGGGGCAACGTATGCGCGGTCAAGGGGTTTTATAGTCTTTGGGTACGTAGTTGCAAGGTTGAGATAGGTGAATGCAGGATGTACCGCCAATTTCAACGTAAAATACATCTATATAAATATAAATCAAGCAATTTTTTTTGAGCTTTTGTTGCTATATGTACTGCATTTATTAGATATATTTATATAAATTATCTTTTTAACCAACTGCACTTTTTATTTTAAAAAGCGACAAGAAGGCGGGCCCATCTCATTAAATTTATTTATTTTTTATGAAGAGGAGAACGAACAGCTAATCTACATTAATTGCAGTGGTATACGTAACTTAAAGCCAATTAAACACAGGTTCTCAAGGATAAAAATAGAATAGAAGTTTTAAGATATCCTTAAAAAAAATATTTTATTAATTTTAGTATTGAGAACTGATATATTAAAAAAAAAATATTATTTTCAATTGGATCCCGCCTTCTTGTCACTTTTTAAAATAAAAATGTGCTTGTTTCTAGCATTTCAGTTGAGCAGTCGGGTTTTTAGATTTATTAAATAACTTTTTAATTTGTGAAACTGTTTTTGATTTTGGTGGAATATTATCACTTTCTGCGGCGCATATTTCTCGTTTCTCAGGTCTGGATCTGGATCTGGCCGTTGCTGGTTAGTGGACTTCACATGTCTTTGGATTTTGTGGTTCCAAGACATACTGGTTTCCTAACGAAGTTTTTTTTTTATTTTTTTTTTTATTTAATATAGTTTCGCGTTTGATCACTATCTCACCTGATGGTAAGTGATGATGTGGTCGAAGATGGAGCACGCTTACCTAAAAGTAACCTATTCACTCTTGACTTAAAGACTCCTAGGTTATAGCTATCGGGAAACACAGACTCCGGCATGGAATTCCACTCCTTAGCCGTACGCATGATGAAGGTATTCCCAAAACATTTTGTGCGTATGGGTGGGATGTCCACCATGTAACGATGGCGCTTCGCCGTTTGTCTCGTAATCCGATGATGGAACGGGCTTGGTGGAATTAGATTGTGTAATTCCATCGCACACTCCCCGAAATGTAACCGATAGAAAACCAATAGACTTGCATATACCGTCTTGTCGTACTAAGCGCTTTTCTTCAACATTCATTGTGCGCACGGCCGGGGTGTGGAACTCTCTGCCGGCTTCTGTGTTCCCTGCCACATATAACCCGTCAGCCTTTAAAGCAAGAGTGAATAGGCATTTTCTGGGCTCGCTCGTTCGATCTTAGACCTCATCTTACACTTACTATCAGGTGTGATCGAGGTCGAGAGCGGGCTCATTAGTAATAAAAAAAAAATAAAAATAAAAACTCGTCGTCGATGTTCAAGGCTCTGGAGCTTTGACTCGACCAGTACATCGTTGCCAATGAGTCTCTTGGCCCGCTTCTCGATTGACTCAAGCGCGTCCAGTTGGTATTTAGCAGATCCATCCCAAAGATGAGAGCAGTACTCCATACACGACCGAACCTGGGCTTGAACCCATGACCTACAACTCATAAGTCATACCTGTAGCCAATGAGCATGGTAACCAAAAAAACATGTGGTAGGTGTGTTTAAATTTTGGTGTACAATAAAGTATATAATTCCATCTATCTGTAACAGTTTTACTAAACGTCAATTTCCCAACGATGTTGGAACGAGATAGATACCTACGCCTTGGTAAAATCAATGCCAGATATTCTAAATTCTGTCTACCCGTAATGACTGTAAAAGGAGATGTTTCATTTTTATAAGGGTCTCCGGCCATAACATGTACATTTCAACAAAGCTGGGAAACTTACCCCTTAATAGAATAAAGTAACATTTTTTCATAATATCAAATGGTTTTTATGTACAACATAAAAATTAAAAATGTTTGACGTTTGTCCTAAGAGTTATGATAGCCATGACAGGTTGTAGAAATGACGTTTACTTAACCTTGTTTTGTTTTTGTTCATCAGAACTAACCCACAGAACACTATTACCCTAGCGGGGACCTGACTGACTGATAGAGTTTCAACTTTCAAACAACAAGCGGTTATTTTGAATTCGTTCAGAAACACATTTCAAAAATGGAGACGAAAGATTTTTGTAACGATGAAATTGTCACACTTAATTATGTTTACTCAAAAATATGTACAAGAGAATAATAGTAATTTATTTTTAACACCACAAGAATACACACGTTTTTTAATTATCTTCTACGTAACATTGATTTGATGAGACATGATTTCAGAACGAATGAAGTATGCAAGCAAACGAGACGCCATGTTGAATAAAACATGGCAATAATTGAAAAACTATTATTTTTTGTGCACAACAAATCGAGGTATTCCTCGAAACGCTACCATTTTGAAGCGCACCTAATGAAGCGCTCCTTTTTTATTCCTCGGAGCGCTCCTTTTCCGATAACATGGTATCGGGAGCGCTACTAAAAGGAGCCCTCCGAGGAATAAAAAAGGAGCGCTTCATTAGGTGCGCTTCAAAATGGTAGCGCTTCGAGGAATACCTCAACAAATCAGGCTCAAATTCACCAGAGAATATTTCTCCCCAATTTGTAGTACTTTTTCCTCTTTTTCGATAAATGTACATCTGATGGCAGAAAATGAAATATCTCCTTTGTACATCACAAATGTCAGCTGGGACCAACGGCTTTTAACGTGATTTCGGAGGGACAAAGGAATCTCAATATATTAAGTTCGTCACCAATCTGACTGACTGACCTCGGCAAGCGTTAACCTTGAAGATCTACACGTGTTATTATTTAGCCACGATCTCCTTATAAGTCATGTCCGTAATGGGTTACCACTGCTCTAATATCAAAGTTTCGCTAAACGAATTTATACATAGAATATATGGTATGCATTATTGCGAGATAAACGCGGACTAGAGTGTTTTCTATTCGCTAGTACTTTTCCTCAGCGCTGGCGGCACTGCCTTCCCATTGTATGGGTAGCTATGAAACGCTTGTAAACGACCTTTATTTAAAACCTAACTTGTGTTATAGATGCTCTTTAGCCCTTAATTTGATTATGTTCACTGTGATAAACATTTATAAAAAATAAATATTGAGCGACTATTATCTACCATTTTTTTATTTTTATTTTAGTTATAGCAAGTTTAAAGTATATTTATCGGTATAAAAAATAATTCCACTAGTGGCAACATCATTCATCTGTCATTATCGAGACAAGATGTCAGGGAGGCGCGGGCACTCGATTCTTCGCAAGGTAAATGTTTTTATTTTATATGTTTTACATAACTAAACTAACTTTTTGTGGTTTTTATTTACTAAACAATGTTTATGCTATGGTTTGTAATAGGGTTTTCGTAATGTTTTGTGTTTTTGGTAACTTATTTTGGAGACAAACTTGTTTGTTCATCACAGTGAACACTGCCAAATACTCGAATAAGTATTGTAAATTTGATACGTTCATTGTGATGAACATTGCAAAATTAAGTATAACTTTTATTTACAAATAATTGCTTTTATGTGGTGGGTTTTTACTAGGCTTATTTGGTTTTTTCTGCTTGTTAACAGAATAAAATACAAGACCGCACACGTAGAATACTAGCACTTGTTCCTGTCGAGCATGCACCATCCGACACTAGTGATAAATCCGAAAATAATAGTGACAACGAATTGCCGCTACCTTCTCCAAGCCCTGTTTCATCTTCTGCGCCTTCCATTAATTCTTCTTTAGAACGCTTAGACATCAATAGTAGTCCTGAACCTGAATACACTCAAAATGACGATGAACAGCTGTTAGAACCATTCGATTTATACCACTCCGAAGATCTCCAATTAACTCCAGTTTTGCAGGAAATTTGCCCTAATACACCATCCAGGGAACCAAACTATGATAATGTTCCATCATTATCTTCAATAATATCGCTTCCATCTGAAATACAATCACCAATACCTGGTACGTCTTATACTAGAAAAACTAGAGCAAAAAAGCAGATAGCTCCAGCTGCCAAGAAATCGAAGCAAATACCAAAATTTTCTCTTTCTTATTTTCTTAGAAAGGTATTTTTCGTCACCGTGCCGTAATTGAAGAAAGAACCGAAACCAATGTCGATTTTCCAGATGATGATCCCCTTGATTATTTGTATTTATTTTTTTCTGAAGATATATTTACCGATTTAGTAGACCAGACCAATCTTAACTCCGTTCAACAAACTGGAAGATCAATACAAGCATCAGAGAATGAGATGCGGGATTTTATAAGCATTCATATTCTGATGGGAATTGTTGGAATGCCATGCTATCTGGACTATTGGAGCAATAGGTTTCGATACGGCCAGATAGCAGACATAATGACGTTAAAACCTTACCAACAAATCCGCAGATTTTTACACTTTACCGACAATAACCTGCAGGACTCAGACAGATATTACAAAGTAAGACCCATAGCCGAAAAAATCCGAAAAAATTGTTTAAAACAAGAAAACGAGAATAGATTTAGTATAGACGAAATGATGATACCCTACAAGGGCAGGAAAGCAGGAAACAGAAAACAATATATGAAAGACAAGCCAAATAAATGGGGTTTTAAAAATTATGTACGTGCTGGTATAAGTGGAATGATTTATGATTTCGTTTTATATGCAGGAGAGGATACCTTTCGTTCGCATAAATTTACAGAGCAAGAATCTACACTTGGGTTTGGAGCACAAATAGTTATAGCCTTGACTCAGACTATACAAGAGAAACCAGCAACTATATTTTGTGATAATTTCTTCTCATCGCCAGAGCTGTTTTACCTATTAAAAGAAAACTATGGTGTCTTTGGTCTTGGTACGATACGTAGCAACAGGATTAGAGGAGCTGAAAAGTTTTTACCGGATGAAAAATCGATGAAGAAAACACAGAGGGATACGTTTTCACAAGTTGTTTGTGATGCAAACAAATTAGTTATTGTACGCTGGAATGATAACCTGTAACTCTTATAAGCTCATTTGTCGGATCTGAACCAGTACAAAAAATAAAAAGGTATTGTAAAGAGCAGAAACAAAAAATAGAAGTTGATTGTCCGCTAATTGTTCGCGAGTATAATAAACATATGGGGGGTGTAGACCTGGCTGATATGTTGATATCATTATATAAAGTTCCGTTTAAAACTAGAAGGTGGTACATAGGAATATTTAGTCAATTACTAGATATATGTATAAATAATGCTTGGCTATTGCATAAACGCAACTGTTATAGAAACAAACGCAAATCAAAGTCATTGAAAGTTTTCCGATATGAGATTTACTTAAGTTTAACAAAGAAAAACAGATCTATACCTCACGAAAATATGCAGGAATGTAAAATTGTAGACCCAAGATCAGCCAGGCCTACAAGCCCCATCAGATTCGATAATACAGGACATTATCCCAGCACAAAAGAAGACATGGGGCGATGCAAGTTTTGTCAAAAAAATACAACTGTTTATTGTATAAAATGCAATATAAGACTTTGCTTTGTTACGGGAAAACATCCTCGCAATTGTTTTTTACATTTCCATAATAAATAATTTGATTTATATTTATATACATAGTGTTTTTATATTACCTCTTTAAATTATACTAATTTGACAATATTTACCACAGTGAACATTACAAATTACTTGTTATTCTCAACGTATTTGACAGTGTTCACTGTGATTAACATTGATTTCCTGAAAACCTGTAAATAAAATATTTTTTTTGCTTATTTTTCCTAAGTTGTATTTAACCCTAGGACTTCAGAAATACATCTTATTTTATAAAATAAAACAACTCGGATCTCTGCCAAGTTAAGGGTTAACCTATATTCTGAAATGAAGTGGAAGATTGCACCTCACTTAATTGGATTAGAAATAGATTGGTATGGGTATTTGGTGAACATAAAATCTGTTAGCTAGCTTAGTAAGTTGCATATGTTTGTTACGAGTCCCGCCGAAACATCTAAACTGACCCAGATCAAATTTGCCGCAGAGATAAGGAGTATTCCTGCCGGAGTCTGTGTTTCCTGATAGATATCAACTAAGGGTCTTTAAGTCAAGAGTGAATAGGTTATTTCTAGGCAAGCGTGTTTCATCTTCGACCACATCATTGCTTATCATCAGGTGAGATAGTGATGAAACGCGAGCCTATTAAGAATAAGAAAAAAGTCCACACGATCAAAGCCACGTGCAGAAGCTAAATAACTACATAAATTGTTAAAACCATCACGACTGACACTCAAATGCTCATTGCAATACCGTTCGAATAATACACACTAAGCCAAGAACCATTAAAGGTATTATATTTAATTAGCATTAATCTCGTTATTACAACTACATGCAAATACTGTTCCAACACGCTTAGTAAATCCATTCGGCTTAGCAGTAATTTTTATGTAGGTACTTCTATTAAGACTTTTAGTTTCTATCGAGACAAATGTACGAGCAATTAAGAAAACGATCGTCTTGGAACTTGTAGGAGCCAGTTTTGAAAATTGTTTTAGTAGTTCGAGAATGGCTTTATTACTGGCAGTTGAAACTGGTAACAAACATTTTGAATTTAAGTTTGGAACATTAATTCTGTTTGGTGTCTCCGTGCTTTCTGCGGTAACAATATTAATAAATTATTTCTGCGGGTAGGTTTGCTTAAGAGAAAAGTGTTATTTATCTTATATTTCTTGAAGGTATGCAACATATCACTGCTCTAATTAAAAGTACTATATAACAAAAAGAAACTATAAAGTATAGTATAAGTGTAGTACCTATAGTAGTAAAAAGTACTAGATATAATATGACACAAGTACTAACGTATAGTTTGTAAGTGAATTTTCTGTAATAATTTCAATAATCGTAAGTCTTAATAGAATATAATTACTAACGTAGTATGTATGTTAAATCTGTTACTAACATTTAGAATTGTAAGTATTTATTATTGTGGATCTTGTTGTATCTAATAAACAAAGATTATTATGTTCTATTTATTTACAAACTCTTATCTTCCATTTCCATTTCTTATAGAAAAAAAAATATAGGTTAAATAAAAAATAAATTATAAAGTTGTCTCTTGAAAGTTGAAGGAAGGGTTACGGAAAATTATATACCTAATTTAAGAAATGAATTGTCTTGAATCAATGCAATATAGATAGCAATAGTGCACTGATGCGACCATAAAATTTCTTTACTTATGTTATAACATTTTTATTTATACTTTTTATTAGACTGTCCTACTCTAGTGGGCTGAGGTATGAAAGGATAACCGACACAACTAGCAAAGATCCGTTTTTTTAGCAAAAAATGTAACCTATAATAAAAATAACCCAGCTTGCTATTGGTATAAGAATTATACGAAATCGGTTCAGTAGATCCAGATATTACTTCCTCAGTCTACAGTATTGACGGGCCCGATACCGCGGCCTCGGAACACAAGGGCAACGTTCTGAAGGAGTAAGGTGAGTTTTTAGTCAGTAGAAGTCTGACACTCCCTTCCGTTCCAGCCACAGCGGGAGGAGTCATTAGATGATTTTCTCACCCAGAAAAATAAAACTCACAAACATTCCCTTTTATAATATTAGTATATTATTAAAAATATTAAAACATTATATTCCACAACTTTCACACAACGCCATCTAGTCCCAAACTAAGCAGAGCTTGTGCTATGAGTACTAGACAACTGATAAACATACATATATATTTCTAAATACATACGGGAATACACCATATCATAGATAAATTACACCCAGACAAAGAACAAATGATCGTGCTCATCACACAAAATTTGTCCTGGGTGGAACTCAAACACATGACCTTGTGCATAGCAGTCAGGGCCACTGACCACTAGACCAACAGGTTATTTTAAATTTTTGTTAAATTAGTTTAGATAAGGATATAACATGTTGATAATCCCCTTAGCGACAGCTACGGTCATCATGCTGTCGCAACGAACCCTATTTAGTGGCACTGTAAACACTATACCGCAAATTTATGGCATTTGGAAGTAGCAAGACCGTGCCAAAGTGTACCAAGTAAGTTGCGCTGACTTGGTGTAGCCGTCCCTCGTGTAAGAGAAACTGGTATAATAACGTGTTAATTATATAGGGTGTACAACATTAGGCGGTCTTGGAATGATAAAAGTAAATTTACCTTTTTAAAAATTATTACTGAATACCTATGTATCTCTCGAATATTAAACAGGAAAGCCTAGCTTATGAAAAAAAAAATACAGTGACATTCATGAAGAGTGATAAATATATCTAATTTCTTAAATAAGTTTATATAGGACAAAATAGGTATATTAAAGTGACGTTATTTTGTTAAACGTCAATAGCCGAATGGATAAGGTGTCGGACTTGTGATCGAGAGGTCACGAGTTCGAACCCCACCCATTACATTATAGCCGTGAACCCACTCCAGACATAAGCATATTTAGCGTAGCTGGAGGGGTTAACAGGATTGCTAGTAATGTGAATTCTCCCCACATTGCTAGTTAATTTAAAAAAAAATACAAAAAAGGAAATTGATATAAAAAGTGAAACCATAGTAAGGCGCATGAACTCATAGCGAAATATCAAACGAGTATTTCCTTTTTTAAATGAATTAGCTGACGGAGGAAAACAAGTTTGTTAGAACTTTAGTATATAAAACAACTAGCTTTTGCCCGCGGCTTCACCTGCGTTAATTTACACTTTCAATAATTCTCCGTAAGCTTTTTTGCCGCCGTCATGACAAAAAACTTTCATCGCCAATTTAACCCCCTTTAGGGTAAAATTTTTACAAACTTTGAATGTCGTATTTATTCATATCTAATCAAAAGTTCAAAAAAAAGTTTCAAGCTTCTAGCTTTAAAAATGACGTAATTTCTATACAAACTTTCATGCCCTATTTCAACCTCTTACAGCCCTTTTTTCCCATTAAAAAGTAGTCTATGTCCTTTCTCAGGCTCTAGACTATGTCCGTACCAAATCGGTTAAATCGGTTTAGTAGTTTAGGCGTGATTGCGTAACACACAGACAGAAAGAGTTACTTTCGCATTTATAATATTAGTAAGGATGATAAAGTAGGTACATAGACTAAAAGGCTTATAATGATGGATAAAAATAACAACAGATTCTACCACGTGTGATGTTATAGACTCGATGTAAATCTCAATGTTTTCCATACAATATAGCTTTAGGCGGCCATGACACCTACGCCATTTTGACGGCTATTTTATCACCACCCACTGAGCCCGAAGCCAGGCGGGTTCTGAATTTATTTTATTAATATTTATTAGTGACACAGCAATAACGACTGGAACAGTATCTGTACTGTCTACCCATATTCTCGTTTATATATTTAATTAAAATTTTAGAACGCTAACTCTTCACGCTGTTTCATGCAAATAAGCAAGTCAGTAGGTACATATTTTTGTTTTATAGTTGTACCCCTATTGGATAAACTAGATAAACTGAAAAAGACTGACAAAATTCATACTCCTCCATCTACGTGATGGATGATGATAAAATTTTTCACAGTTTAAGTTAGTATGGAGAAGGAATGCAGAAAGCTAATATTTTAATAATGCATTTTAAATAATTGAAATTTTAATTCCTTGACATATTTTGCAGGTATTAAACACTGGGTTGACATTATGCAAGTTTATCCAGTGGATGAATGGCCTAGGTATCTATTTTCCACTTGGTTTTTGAAGATACCGTTGGAGCATATTTGTCAGATGATGGCATAAATGTCATCAACATGAGTTTAAGTGAACATGACTCATTACTTTGATAAACCGTCAGAAAATAATATGCTACGCTGTCGCTAATCAATCAGTTATCCCCACAGTAGCCTATCTTATGCTAAAACAAAAATCCAACATAAAACCTATTTAATGGGTCCATTACCATACTTAATACAGTAACATTTTTGCTTTTATTTAGAATTTATTTTTTATATATATACCTATTTTAACTATAATTATTATTCCAAAGAAATAGAAATGTAATTAATTTTTTGCATTTTAAATTATGGGATTCTTATTATGTATCTTGTGTTTCTTGCTAATGAATAAACATACATGCAGTGCATGATAACCAACACGTGAAAACATTTGCACGGCTAAATTGCTGAATATAGATCATAAGAACTGATGTTATACGAACCTATATCCTAGCAAATAAATTAATTCAGTCATCATATAATTGGTTTATAATAATTATTAGTTAGTAAGTTTATATTTATAAGCTCAATGTGTAAATAAAGTTTGGCAGAATGAACGATTTCATTGCGATGGGAAATATTTATTAAAATAAGTAGAAAAGTATACAGCACAATATTTAGCGATAAGACCATTGAAACTTGCAACACCCATTGGATGAATTAAGTGCTTATTTAATTCTGTTATGCTGTACGATAAAGATCTAACTATCTACGGCACAGTCTACACTGTAAGCAATTTTACGTTAGATTTGGACTGAATCACGGCAAGAACTGCAAATAATGTTGTATATAAAGCGATATTTCTCACTGAGGTATTGATATGCACAGAATCATTCAGGTGTATGCAGAGGAATGGAAATAGATATATTGCGACGCCTGAACTAAAGAAATGTACTATCGTAGCTGATGGGTATATAACTGCCTCATTGATCTCGTAGTCGAAACGCGACTACTGAGCATGGGTCTCCGATTCTATTCCCTAGTCGAGCAAAAAGGGCCATTGCGTTTTTCTGTTAGAAATTTCTTAGTGGTAGCCCGGAGTTTGGAAGTTTGGTGGTGTGATAACCCCCGTACCACGGAAAGCAGCTTTAAAAAAAATAATTTTCCAAATCGGTTCAGCCGTCTTCGAGTAATCGATGATCATACATTAAAAAAAAAATATACGCGTCGAATTGATAACCTCCTCTTTTGGTCGTCGGTTGAAAATAGTGCCACATTAACTATGCCCTTGACTTCGTTCGCGCGTGAGACAGTATTACCTACGCGGTTCTTTCTGCGTATATTTCAATCCCATCCGGGATAAAAATTATTTAGCCTACAACGTGACCTAAAACCTCGTTCTTTCAATGAAAGTGCCCACTAAAAGTTTGGTCGTTCCAGAGATAAACCCCTTGTACAAACAGAAATACAGACAGACAAAAATAAAATTGAGTAGTATAGATGTACACAGTAACAATAAAGTTAAAGTGATATCGAAGGACAAGATTGAAACATTTCAATTTGTTTCATGTTACGGTCTAACGCTCGTTTAAAACATTGACCATTTGGCATTCATTCCTTTTCATTGATATTAACGCCGAATGGGGTAAAAATCTGGCACAATTACAAAACAAATCCATTGACCACGTGTCTAAACTATCTCTCACAAACATACATAGATGTGTATTGGTGCTCTTTTGTGAAATAAGCTAGTAGTGGGTGTCTTTCTAGAGCCTTGAAGGAACCACTCAGGAGTACGTGCCAGGAATTTTAATACTCCAGAAATAGAATGTTTGTCCAGTGCGTCACGTTTGTGGCACCATTCTATTAATAATAAATGATATTTATTTTGTATATACAATGTGTTTGAATTTAGAAAGGGACTGCTATGTACAGATTATACGTATGCTACATTTCAAATTGTTGGACTACGCGATAACTAACAAAATAAACACTTGTCCACCGAAGAACCAAATTCCTGTGTTGACTTTTTTTTTATTGATATGAGTCTCGCGTTTGACCACCATCTCACTTGATGGTAACTGACGATGTGGTCGAAGATGGAGCACGCTTACCTAAAAGTAACATATTCACTCTTATCTTAAAGACCCCTAGGTTATAGCTATCGGGAAACACAGACTCCGGCAGGGAATTCCACTCCTTAGCCATACGCACAATGAAGGTATTCCCAAAACGTTTAAATCAAATCAAATCAAATCAATTTCATAAATATCAATTTAGTGCGTATAGATGGGATGTCCACCATGTAACGATGGCGCATCGCCGTTTGTCTTGTCCATTCCATTCCATCATCGGACTGATGATGGAACGGGCTTGATGGAGTTAGATTGTGTAATTCCATCGCAGACTCCCCGAAATGTAACCGATAGAAAACACCCTTACTATATAACTACATATGTTACTGCTATAGTTTTCATGCGTTATAATGACGCTTGCAACTGTGCCGAAAAATAGTCGAAACACAGAAAAAATAATTATGTTAAAAGTTATAAAAATAATTATGTAAGTCTTGCACTGTTCATGCAGGTCTACTGAAATCTGTTTCTTTCCTCAAAAAAGCACCACAGACATATAGGCATTTGGGTAGTATGTACCGATTGTATGGGCTGCGGGAATGTTCTAACGAGATACCGCGGCCCCGGAACACATGGGCTACTGAAGTGGCAGAGTGAGGTTTTTAGTCAGTAGAAGTCTGACACTTCCTTCCGTTCATTTGATGATTTTCCCACCGGAAAAAAGGTACCGATTGTATGGACTTTAAAAAAGACGTTGTTCTCTAAGCTTCTATCGAAAAGAAATGAAATGAAATGTTTATTGTGTAAATTGGCTGTTATAAATAACACTTTTACAGGCCATTTTTTTATACGTTTTAAGTTTTAAAATAATATATTTAATCAGCTACGGAACACCGGTCTCATCTATACTAATATTATAAAGCGGAAAAGTTCGTTTGTTTGTTTGTTTGCTTGAACGCGCTAATCTTCGAAAGTACTGGGTGGATTTGGATGAAATTTGGTATGGAAGTAGCTTGAAGCTTGAGGAAGGTTATAGGCTACTTTTTACCCGACTGCAAAAAAGGAGAGTTTTGTTTTACCGTGATAGAATCCACGGGAGCGAAGCCCCGCGTGAGTACTAGTCTAGTATAAATTTACGAAACAAAATGACTTGTAAAAGTGTGTTATTTAAAACCAATTTGCAAAATAATTATAAATAATCTGAGTACATACATCGCTTTGAAACCTGTTGTTTTATTTGCCTGTAAATCTGTCTATATAATTATGTTTCTTCAGTAAATGTCACCTTTACTTCGTTTGATGTAATTTCCCGCACACACATATTCGGGTGACGAGGAGTCAGGTATTGAGACTGTTAATGTAAAGCTCAAAGTCTATCGTGATGTTATTTAGTTATTAAAATTTCTTAGGAAATAAGCAGCACCTTTGTACTCTTTTGCCTGTATTTATATGTTTTTTTTTCTTTTGTAAGTATCATGTGTGTACATAAATAAATAAATTGAAACCAAACCTAGACATTTTTTTAATAAAATAGTACTCCTTACGCAAAACGTATGTGCGTCATACAATATCACACACCTGCAATGTTAGTGGCCGACACGCACACGAGCGCATTTCTTTGAATTAAGGATTGTATTAATTTGTCATGATACTGTGTTTCCATTTTAAGTGAAAGATTTTTCCGTCAAAATTTAACACCTATTTTTATGACGGAAATCGATTCAGAAGCCGATTCTGTACCAACTACTTTCAGGAATTGCGTTTATTCTGTTACACGTTGTGTACGGGTTGCACTGATAACCTTTCTTCTTTCAAGTTGGTTAAAATATTGTTTGATTAAAGTTATCTATACTAATATTATAAAGCTGAAGAGTTTGTTTGTTTGTTTGTTTGTTTGTTTGCTTGAACGCGCTAATCTCAGGAACTACCGTTCTGATTTGAAAAATTCTTTCAGTGTTAGATAGCCCATTTATCGAGGAAGGCTATAGGCTATATATCATCACGCTAACACCAATAGGAGCGGAGCAGTAATGAAGAATGTTTCAAAATCGGGGGTTTTTTTTTTCCACGGGGACGAAGTCGCGGGCGGAAGCTAGTTAATTATATTACAAATAATAAAAGCCAGTCAGTAGGTAATAAAAAGAAGGGAAAATCAAGACTCTTATATTGGCAACACTAACAAGATGGATGCATTATTCTCTTTGACAATTACAAACTAAACAATTTATTCAGTAATTAAATAAGACGATAAGTGAATGAGCTAGTTACACGTGAAATGTGATCCCATCCTGTTTTTTTTTAGCCCCACTGCATTTTTACAGGTAACCACGATACAAGACGTCATAATTTAAATAAATTAGACACGGCTAAAACACGTCACGCGATATGACGTTCACAGTACAACTGAACGGCTGCGCGTCAAACTACTCCATTTAGGAGTAGTTTTTGTTGCTTCAGTATTAGGCGCGCTCACGGCTTCTAATTCCTTCTGTATTCTAAGGTACTGTACATGTGAACGTCGAGCGATCAGTGTTGCCTTTGATCAATTTTTATTTTTTATATAAATTTAATTATACTCATTGGGGAAAAATAATAATCTCAAATACATTAAATGGCTACGTATACGTACCTATACGCAGTTCGATGCCGAATAATTCTCTTAAGGATTGAACAGGGTTTTTGTTACATGCTGTATACCTGGCCATCGATAAATTCATCTTCTTCTTAGTCGGTTCACTCTTCATAGAGTGGTCGGTGAAATAACGTAGTATCTTGGTGTTGAGTGACTATCTCTATCACCCACTGCCTTTATTACCTGGTATATGCTTTGACATTGTGTGGCAAAGGAAAATGACGTAACGTTAGAAATAAAACCCTCCCTGTTTTATTTCTAACATTACGTCATTTTAAATCATGAAAATATTAAAACATGAAATTTTAACAACCATCCTACTAACGAAAATCTCTAAAAAATCCAACTCAAAATATGAAAAAACAACTTCCTCTTCTTTGGGAAGTTGGTTAAAAACTAATTTCGGAATTGCCGTTTTGATTTAATAATTTCTAGCTGTAGAATTCTAATGTAGCATCAAGTAATATATGTAAAGCCTCTTTTATGGATAAATGAAATGAGAAAGTAAGTATCTTTCGGAGTAAACAGACTTACGTTTCGTAATTGACAAACAAGTCGCCTTTCGGCAAAAGAACATGAAATTAAATAAAACCTAGATTTAATTTGAGTGTTACATCTTACCAGTCTAAATTTTTTGTTTATTCTCTTTGAGAGTTCATTATTCACAAGAAAAACAACCTTCAATATTTGTTGTAAAGTTTTTTTGGCATGGCTCCGATTTATAATAAAATTCCTGATGTAATAAAAATATGCCATTATCAAAATTTAAGAAATGTCTCTACTCTCTATTATTAGATAAATGTTATTATAATGTTGAAGACTTTATGAATGATAAATTTTAATTGTAATTTTTCAAGTAGATTGTCTCTCTTTGTTTTTCCTTTTTTTCTATTGTTGATTTTGTTTATTTTTTAATTTAGCTTAAAATAGTATGTTGGTATATTTTGTAAGTATTCAATTTTTTCTTTTTGTTAGTTTTTTTGTTTAGAATTTTAAGTACATATTTGGAATTACATTCCATACTAAATTTGTACGCCTTCACGGCAAAACATAGTGCTCAAATATTTATGTACACCAAAGACCTTTATGTTACCTACCTTTCACAAATAAATATTCTGATTCTGATTCTGATAAAGTAAAGTAAGTCCATAATGCTATAATGTATGAACATTGTAGGTAATTTCCAATAAACAGGTACCTATTTCATTCGAAATCACACTCGTATTTTCCCACAAACCCTAAGCGTTTCATGCATTATTTTCCCATTTACCGGTAAAAAGAAACACACATATCGTACACCTTTTTTTCTGGATGGGAAAATAATCAAATGACTACACCCGCTGTTGGTGAAGCGGAAGGGAGTGTCAGATTTCTACTGACTAAAAACCCACCCTGTTCCTTCAGTTGCCATTGTGTTCCGGGGCTGCGGTATCTCGTCAGAACATCCCCGCAACCCTAGCAGGGTCTCCGATCTCAAATAAATAAATAAATCCTTTATTACACTAAGGTCATTACAATAATAAAATAACCATTTTTTTTTTTATTCATAATGAGCTCACTCTTGACTTCAATCTCGCCTGATGGTAAGCGATAGATGAGGTCTACGATGGAACGAGCGAGCCCAGAAGATGCCTGTTTACTCTTGCTTTAAAGGTTGAAAGGTCATAAGTGGTAGGGAACACAGAAGCCGGCACAGAATTCCACTGCTTGTAAGTGCGCACAATAAATAAATGTGGAGGAGAAGCGCTTGGTACGACAATTAAAAGTTTTAATAAAAGGCTTATTCTATGAGTCGCAAAGAAATGGAAATACCCTGACTCCTAAACTAAGCCTACGTTCCTGTGACTTAAAATGCTTTACTTCAAATCCTACAAACTCGCCCTACCAAGTTATACCATACATACTTTACGTCAACAAACATCGATCGTGAATCCAATACCAATAACGATTCTATCTATCATCGATGCCATTGTGTTCCGGGGCCGCAGAATCTCGTTAGAACATTCCCGCAACCCCGGACATATTGTACACCTACTTGCACAATATTGACGATAAAATCACTGTACTGACGTAACAAAACCCATTAATTATTTTTCTTAACGAACGATCATCCATTGATTCCTGATAACCAAGATATTTTGGACACAAACAAAATATGTACGAGTACAAGGCAGCTATAAGCCCCTTATAAGCCTATGTTTGTTCGTATTTGGCGCAACAATACCAAAGGAATGTGCGGTAGCAAATAAAAGAAGGTTATGTTTGATTAAGTTTTTTTTCTTTAATGTGTGTGTATTTATCTTCCGGCTCAGAAGACGATGTCTTCCGGAACGTGTGTCTTTAGGAAATGGGAGGATTATATCTGGGTGATACGTCCGCCATATTGGGAAAATCAAAGTTCACTCTTAAGTCAAAGTAATATCTGTTGTTTTGCTAGTTTCTAGACGGAATAGTATGAGAATTAGGAAAGAACGCGTATACTGGATATAGCTATGGATTGGTAAACTTGGCCATCATCTCCCATCAGCTTTTTCCCAACTATGTGTTAGAAACTATGTGCTAAATGCCTATTTATAATGTATCTTATTTTATAATGTTAAAGATCATTTTAATATCATATCTTACTTAGAAGCTAACACGTCATTCATAATTCTAATGTTGGCTGCGCTGGTGCTACCCTCCCGCCACCACGACATACGATTGTCAGAGGACGTGGCACCAGCGCAGGCACAGTATTGCAACGAGAGCCGAAGAGGACGGCCAGAGGAATAAGAATACGGTAGTGATAGTAGTATTGTACCTATTATATAACTAAGGTGTTTAAAAATGTGTAATTACTCTAAAGTTTGTAAAATTTAGTGTCTGTAACGATACCAATAAATTAATCTGTTCTTAAAAGGCATGAGATACAGATAATGTAAATTATTTCATTACTGCTAATGTGATACCAAATAAAAATATCTGAGAATCAATCGAGTTGTTTCCTTTCTTAAGGGATACAGCTAATTATTAGTGTCATATATGTAGCGACTGCCTATATGACCTTCACAATCCAGTAACTGCAGCACTGGGTAATACTCTTGGCAAGACTGGTGTCAGACTGACGTATCATTCATTAGGTAACTGGATTGTGGTAGTGTTATTACTTTTTTGTAGCTAAAAGGCCTATAGGCGACGAGGTGCTGGTGGACAAGCTTCATAGCCTGGCTCATCGGCGAACTGTTGCTAGCCTGTTGGTTTTCTACAGATTGTACTTCGGGGAGTGTGCGCAGGAGCTCTATGACCTGATTCCTACATCTCCCTTTCACTTCCGGTCTACCAGACGTATAGCTGGGTACCACCCACACTTGGTTGATTACCGTCTTGTCGTACTAAGTGCGTCTCCTCCACACTTATTGTGCGCACAGCCAAGCTGTGGAATTCTCTGCCGGCTTCTGTGTTCCCTGCCACTTATGACCTTTCAGCTTTTAAAGCACGAGTAAATAGGCATCTTCTGGGCTCGCTCGTCCCATCGTAGACCTCATCTATCGCTTACCATCAGGCTAGACGAGGTCAAGAGTGCGCCCATCGGTAATTAAAAAAAAACTGATTTGTTGACCTGTTTTCTACTAGCCTGGAGGCTGAACGTTTTAGCAACTTAATAAGCTTGTCGAATAATGTTCGCTTCCACATAAGAATTTAGCTAAACCTTAATTACTAAACATTAAGAAGTTCGAACACGTATTTGCCAGTAAAAGTTGAATATACCTTTCGCTTCTGGTTCCCTTTGATGAAAACCTACTCGTTAAAGATACAATTATTTGTATTTTTTGTTGAAACTTTCGGATCGTGGAGTCCGACTGCAAAGTTATTTAAAGATATTTCCAAACGTCTATATGGCACTTCGCGTGACTATAGGGCTGACATCCGCCTTGGACAAAGGTTAAGTGGTACTATTAAACGTGGCAATGCCGCCAGTCTTTTGGGCACATTACCAGTGGACAGCGATCTGTATAAAATTTTCGAAATTATGATATTTTAAGATTTATTTAGTTAAGTATTGTTATGTAAGTTTATATTTATGTCCTTCCTATGATTTTACATTTCTTGGGGATTTTAGATGAAAATAAAGTATCTTTTGAAACATCTTAACCGCGTATTGGTTTTTCATATCAACTACTTTACGGATTATATAATTATTTTTATCAACTGTCCTGTTATTCTCCGTAACTTTACTATTTGTGAACCGTAATTTATTATGTACATAATATTATAACTCCTGATTATATTATGTTGATGATATTTGAAATTTGAGATGTAGTTCAAACGACGAATAGAGTATTTATAACGATTACAATACTCAAAATAAAAATTCGCTATCTAGGCCTGAATTATTTATCAACGTTTTATGTATCCAAAAAGTAAGCTGCTTAGCCACATTTCGTGATCATCTCAATGATTTTCCTTAAAAAAGCCGAACGCTAGCGTCATCAGACGGATTACAATGAGTTTATTCGGAAAAGAGAGAACCAATTTGAATAATTTAGAATAATAGTCTTCTTTCAACTCATTTCAGTTATAAGCCTTATATTAGCTTAAAGAAAACACGTGCAAAATTATAAACGTCCTCTGAGTTTGTTTCTTCTCAAGGTAGCAGTTTAAGTTAGCTAAGAACGAACGGCCTCATCTATGTAGTTTTAAATTAACGAATAAAAATGACTTTTAAAAGTGTTATAGATCTATAACCAATTGCAAAATAAAAATAATTTATAATTATCCAATAGAATAAAACATATTACATAATTAATGCACATCCTTAAATTATTTTGTTCAAAATCGTTAACAAAATCGATTTCTATAATTATTAACACGGGTATTTTTTCCAATTGCATTATCGCTGTACAGTCAACACAAACCAAAATGGTACGTAATACGAAGTAACAACTCTTTAAAACGTTGTTTTATAGAAATTCCGACTTTCAATACATATGAAACTTATTTCAAGGATGTTCAAGTCTTGAGACCATAAAAACAATGATAGAGTATGACCCACAGAATACCAAATCAACGAATAAAGGAAATATTTACCCTGCATTCTTATATGGATGTACATATTTTCATACATAAATAAGAAATATTTGCGGTTAGATGACATTCCTTGTATATGTATCAGAAATACTTTCTTAAATTGTAAGGAAAAACCTTCCTCGACAGACATCTATGTTCAAAGCTTAAACTTATACTTTTTATTGTGAAAGATCGATTGAAAACATTAACAAAAGGGATTACTATTTTATTGTATAGACAGACGTATTTACTAGTTTTTCTTCTTTTCGTGTCATTCGTCTACAGATTCTAGTCCGATATCTTCTCTATTATCATAAACTAGTGACCTTCTAGTTTAAGAGGCAACTGATAAAGATACTTATTTCTTATATAGCCATTCTTAGTAAGTACTCTGTTGTTTGGTCATATAATTTTTATGTATGTGTTCGATAAATAAACAAAACAAAAGCAAGTGTATTACAAACTTAGATTACAAATCACACCTAACTAAAAAATAAATAACCTAACCTAATCTAGAAATATATGACATTATTACGAGCCACAAACTAGATTCTGTTTGCAATTTTAATCTATTGAAACCCAAACAATAATAAAACGCACATGTGCACCCGGCCTTACAAACCGCAAGTGGAATCTAGCTTAAGTGTGTACCAGCATATAGATGGCAATCATTTGCAAGCTTGCTCCGTTAACCCCGAAAAAGTCGCGTGGAAGATACGAAAATTCACGGAAATATTCGACTGAAACTATATATGTAATATGTATCCTCTAGTAAAAAGTCCCCTCTACTTCTGCTATAATCAAGAGAGTAATCATTCAAATCTTAACATGATTATGTGAATAAACTTAATTAGGTAAATTGACGGACAAATTATAGAATAGAATAGAATATTTATTGAATAATAATAATAATAATAATAATAAGAATAATAATCTGTGGCCCGGCTGTCAACAGGCTGTCAGAAATTTTCATCCCGATTTTTTAAATAATATTTTATTGTGCAAACCATCACAAAAGATGAACTTAGTGCAAATTAAAAACCGTAAAAAAAGGAACAAGAAAGCAACAAATATGAAGTAGCACCATCTTGGACAGAACACAATAATATTATAACAGATTGATTTAAAATGTTGACAAGAAGCCGGGCACAATTACAACTATCCACACGCCCAACACCTGCGGAATCGTCGCTCAGCTCCGCCTCGCAGCTGCCGGGACCTGCTCCAGCCGTGAGTGAAGAGACTCCGGCCGCTGCAGTAGCGTCGAGCTCGAGCGACGAATACTTCTCGCCGCCGACGACACCACCACCTGCGCGTCGGCGAGGAAGAGGCCGCCCTCCGGTCGGCTTAGGACTTCGAGGCCCTCCGGCCTCCAATGGGGTCCCCGCTGCCGGTGGAAGTGTGCAGCGCATGCGATGGACACATTCCATCAATGAAAATGTCATGCGCTCATACTTTGGGGCTACAGAGGGGGGAACTAACCTGACTGCGTACCGTGGTCGGATGCTCTCTCTGTTTCAGGTACTTGAACCAGCTGTCAACGTTTCGGCCCAAAGACTATCGGATCAGGTGCGGGTCATCCAGCGTAACCGTATGTTGGATGACACCGCACTTGATAGACTACGCCTCGAATCACGGTGCAGCCGTGTCTCATCTGCTTCACCACTGGCCGCGGTGCAACTACAACCCAGTATCTCACCGCGACCCGACCACGTCAGTGATCATGATGATGACGAGGCTATAACCATGAGTACCCAGTGCAGTGAACAATTGAGGAGTGCTTTGGAAGACGCATTACGGGAGTATCGCTCCACACCACCTGAGCTTAGACCTCGTCTACCCCGTTTACCCATGCATAAGAAAAATAGGGCGCTAGTGTGTGCTCTAGATTCACTACTGTTAAATTATTTTGATAATAGTGAAGACCTCACCGATACCCATTCGGTCCTGTACTGTGCAGCTGTAGCAGCATGTCGGGTAGCTCATGTCAAGTTCCCAAAGACTGACAGAACTATTCGACCGGCGGTACCAGCTTGGCAGTGCAGGATCGAACGTCGTATCGCTGGGGCTAGAGCACTCATTGGTAAACTTATCTGCTTCAGGCAGGGCAACACTCGTCCCAGAGTGATGCGCTTTGTGAGGCGGGCGTTCGCGGGGACTGATATCAGTCCTCGGGATTATCTGACCCGCGTCACAGAGCGTATCGACTTCCTGAAGCAGAAAGTCTATGCATGGGCAAATCGAATTCGTCGATATAAGCGGTGGGTGGAGCGATACACTCAGAATCGCACATTCCAAAGCAATGAAAGGTGGGTTTATAGGGCCTGGGAGCGACCTGACCAAGGTGTGACTGATACGTGCCTACCGGATGATGACGCCATGTGTTCGTTCTGGCGCAGCATCTGGTCTGTACCTGTCAGCCACACCGAGGGTGACTGGATGAGTGAGATCAAGCGCACGTGCGATCTTATACCAGAAATGGGGGCAATTACAATCAGCCCCCAAGATGTAACCCGTGCAGTCCGTCCGTTATCCAACTGGAAATCTCCAGGGCCGGACGGGCTGCACAATTTCTGGATAAAATGTTTCCAAAGCTCGCACGCTCGCTTGGCCGCTCAGTTCCAGTCTGCCTTAGAGTTAGGATCGCTGCCTCAATTCCTAACTACAGGAATAACCCACCTGCTCCATAAATCAGGCAGTACTGCGGAACCTAAAAATTATAGACCGATCACGTGCTTACCGACGGTCTATAAAGTTCTTACATCCATTTTGAGAGCCAAAATTAATAACCACATCGATACCAATTCAATCATGTCTGCTTCTCAGAATGGATGTAGGAACGGGTCCCACGGTACTAAGGAGCTTCTCCTCATCGATATTGCCATTAACCAACAGGTTCGTCGTTCCCGAAGGAATCTGTCAACATGCTGGATAGATTATAAGAAGGCCTATGACTCGGTTCCACATACATGGCTCATGAAGGTGTTGGAGTTGTATAAAATAAACCCAATACTACGCACTTTCCTTGAGTCATGTATGGGGCAATGGAAGACGGTCCTCTGCTACCCAGGATGTCGACAGAGCCAGGAGAACAGCGAACCGATTAGGATTGAGCGAGGTATTTTTCAGGGCGACAGTCTGAGCCCACTGTGGTTTTGTCTGGCTCTGAACCCCCTCAGTACACTGCTGGAGGGTTCGGGGCAAGGCTACCAGTTGAGAAGAGGTGGTCAGGTCATATCACACTTGCTTTACATGGATGATTTGAAAATTTTTGCCTCCACCAACTTGCAACTGATGGAGCTACTGAAGGTAACGGAAACCTTCAGTAGCGCCATCAGGATGGAATTCGGGGTGGACAAATGTGCGGTCATGCATGTAAAGCGAGGGGAGATTATGGAATCCGTGGGAACTCAACTCTCGGACTCCATACACCTAAGATCCCTCGGCTCAACTGAAACCTACAAGTATTTGGGTATGTCAGAGGCACTAGGCATCAATGTTGCTTTTGTTAAACAATCATTGAAGGAACGCTTCTTTGGCCGCCTGAATAAAGTACTGAATAGTCTTCTATCAGGCGGAAACAAGGTGCGTGCCTTCAATGGTTGGGTCATGCCAGTATTGATGTACTCTTTTGGCATACTCAAATGGACTCAGACTGAACTTGACGCCTTGGACAGGCGGGTCCGCACAACGCTGACTGCAAATCGGATGCATCACCCACGTTCATCGGTGATGAGGCTGTATATCCCGCGGAAGTGCGGGGGTCGTGGCTTTTTAAATGTAAAGACCCTGCATAACCGCGAGGTATGCAGCCTTAGGGAATATTTCCTAAAAGCCGACGTGGGTATGCATCGAGATGTGGTAGCGGTGGACAAAGGCCTCACTCCGCTCTTCTTAGGTAGCGAGAATTGGCGCAAACCTGTAGTATTAGATACTAATGACCGCAGAGAAGTATGGCAGAGCAAGGAGCTTCACGGACGCTATTACCGGGCCCTTCATGGGTCTGACGTAGATACATTAGCGTCCGTAGCCTGGCTACGTTTTGGTGACCTCTTCGGGGAAACCGAAGGTTTTGTTTGTGCGATTATGGATGAAGTTATGATGACGAATAACTATCGGAAATATATTGTGAAGGATGGTACGGTAGACACATGTCGGGCATGTCACAAACCGGGAGAATCCATTCGTCACATTATCTCCGGTTGTTCTCGTCTGGCTAACGGAGACTATTTGCATAGACACAACCTTGTAGCCAGGATTGTTCACCAGCAACTTGCTCTTAAATACAATCTTGTGGAATCAGAAGTACCGTACTATAGGTATGTGCCCGACCCAGTTCTCGAAAATGGCAATATTACATTGTACTGGGATCGGTCTGTCATCACTGACAGGACTATTGTTGCCAATAAGCCTGACATAGTGGTGATAGACCGATTAGAGCGTCGCTCAATGATTGTTGATATAGCGGTCCCTCATGACGAAAACCTCGTGAAAACCGAGAAAGATAAGCAATTTAAGTATCTTGATCTGGCTCGCGAGGTTGTCGACATGTGGGATGTGGATACAGCAATCATTGTGCCGATAGTCGTCTCGGCCAATGGCATAATAGCCAAGAGCCTCGACAAACATCTTAGGAGGCTCTCGTTGGGCAGCTGGATCAAGGGCTTGATCCAGAAAGCAGTACTTCTGGACACGGCGCGAATTGTTAGGAGGTTCCTCTCTCAAGAGCCCTGACCACCGGTAGCTTGGACCCTGTACCCGATACCGGTGGGCTACTGTTTTTTATATTTTTAAATGTTTTTTTTTGTTTTTATAGGAATATTTAAAAATGTAAATAATATGTTTGTAAAATGTAATAAATGAAATAATAATAATAAACGTTTATTTATCATCAAAACAGTACATGGTTGATTCATACATATTGTTACATGGTCAGTTCATCAATACATGGCTATTACCTATAAATACAACATTTGTACTCAAAGTCGGTGAACCCTGCCTCTTAAACTAGGGTTACCTGTGACTTAAGAGGCAGTGATCGGCTTAAATGTTTCATAACATAGTACATTACTTGTGCGAAGTGTGTCGGTCTACCATGTGAAGTAGATATTAAACTAAAGGACTAAATCGTAAATATTTATGATAAATAGATAAATATTAAGCAAAATATGGAAAAAAGGAAGGGTAACTCGAGGATGTAGAGCGGTGTGTGTGAGTTTGTCTAACTGTGTGAGAGTGTGTGTGTATATGTAGAAGTATGTGAGTGGTTGTGTGTAACTGCACAGGAGTATATAATGTGGGTGATGGTAGTTCTAAGTGTGCAGCAAAATACAATAAATATCATTAAGCAATGAGGAAAACAGGTGTGTACAGTGTTAAGCAATGAATGTAAGTAGGGACTCAGTTTTTATGTAATCCAGTTGAAGGAGCCATTCTGTCACTTTAGATTTGATATGGTATTTGTTGAGGTCACGGATGTTAAGGTCTTTGTGAGCTTTTTTATAAATATGTGCACTGAGTGTGGAAAATTGATGTTTGGCGAATGAGGTTTTCTGACGTGTGCCAGGGGGGATATTGGTACGTTTATTAGGATCAGACGGGGGGACGCAAGCGTGTCTTCTGAGTACTGATCGAAGAACAAAGAGCTGGCGAACTGTTAGCACCTTACATTCCGAGTATAATCGTGCTGTAGGATAGCGGTATGGCTTGCGTAATATAATTTTGAGTATAGCCCTTTGTGCTCGTTCAACTCTGAGTAGACTGGTTTTAGTTGCGCCACCCCATACTGTTATACAATATCCAATCACGGATTGACACAGAGCATGAAAAACCATTTTCAAGGTATCAGGGTTGGCAGATTCTCTAAGAGACTTAAAAATGTGAACCAGTCTCATAGTTCTGGAGGTCAGGACATCGATCTGCTTATCCCATCGCAACCCTGCATCTATCTGAATACCTAGATATCTTACACTCTCGGTTCTTGTTAGTGTTCGACATTGACACGGGGATGATAGCTGTAAGCAGGTGTGGGCTGTTATGGAGAAGTTTAGGTTTGGTGCGGTGTTACGGCGGATAGAGAAAGGAATGTAGCACGTTTTCTCAAAGTTTAGAGTTAGCAGGTTCAGATTAATCCATTTTATTACTTTGGCAAGTGCTGATTCTGCGTTATTGGCAACACCATCCCATGTTGACCCATCCACTAAAATCACAGTGTCATCAGCATAAGCAAAGATTTTGGAATTGGGAAGGGTCATTCTGCACAAATCGTTGACGTACACTTGGAATAAAAGGGGACCCAGAATGCTTCCCTGAGGCACTCCGTAACAAACAAATTCTTCATCACTAAGAATGGTACCAATTTTAGTCATTTGGGTACGATTAGTGAGATAATCTTTGAAAATTTGAAGAGCCATACCCCTTACCCCTATCGATTCCAATTTAGCTAAAAGTAAGGGAACAGAAACTGTGTCGAACGCTTTTGAGAGATCTAGGAAAATTCCAAGACATTTAGTTTTACTGTCCAAGTTGCTAGTAACGAGCTGTGTCAGATCTAGAATTGCATCTTCGGTTGAAACTCCAGTACGAAAACCATATTGGTTATCGGCTATGAGATGATACTTGTCCAGGAATTTATTCAGACGGCGACCAAGAATACGCTCAAGCAACTTGGAAAGGGCTGTCAAAATGGAGATCGGTCTGTAATTGTTGACACAGCTTCTGCTCCCTGCCTTGTGGATAGGATGAATGATGGCTCTCTTAAGTGCATCAGGAAAAACACCCTTCTGTAGACAGTCATTAAAAATGTACGTCAGCGGCCGCGTTAGTGCCTGGTGGCACATTTTTAATAAAACGGGCGATATACCATCCCAACCCATCGCACAGTCATTGCGTAAGTTCATAATTAGGGATTCGACTTCATTTTCATCGACCTCCAGTAGCGCAAGCGAGTTGAGTGGGGAGAGTGGGATAGTGTCAATAAAATTTGGAACTTCAATGCTGGGTTGGTCAGGGGGAGTTTGGGACTGGGAGATAATTTTAGCTGCCATGTTTTTTCCTATATCAGTAAAAAATTTGCACACTTCATTTATGGAGGATTTAGGGTCGTCGGATATATCCAGGAGCTCAGTCGCGCTAGTTTTAATTTTATTTGTGTTCGTTATATTTTTAATTGTTTTCCAAAGGGCTTTCGTGTTATTTTTAGATTTTTCAAGTTCATTCTTGTTGTAGGCAATCTTTAACTTTCTAAGTAGAGTATTACAAAAATTTCGATAGCGTGTATACGTGGTTTTGAGTATAATATTATCTGGGTCTTTGTTAGATTTCCTGTGTAGCTTGTCTCGATTTAGAATACACTTCAAAAGTCCAGGGGTTATCCATGGCTTAATTGTTCTTTGTTTTCTTGGAATAGTGGTTTGTATTGTATGTTTGGCAATTACAGACGTTAACATTGTAATGAACGTGTTCATCGATGTATTAGGGTTGTCGAGTTTGTAAACAACTGTAAAGTCCATGTGTTCTAGTTCTGACTTTATTGCAGCGTAATCCAAGGTAGTGGAAATGTGACTCGTTTGGCGTTTGGGATTAGTGTTGGCAAAACTAAGCAGGAGAGGTTTATGATCCGTAATATGGGAATCTAAGACTAACGTGATGATGGGTAGGTTAGTTTTTACGAAAGCATGATCAATGCAATTTTCTAGTCTAGTGGGGAACAAATGGGTTGGCAGGAGCCCGTGGGATGTATTCAGTAAAAGATAGTCAATGCTTCGGTCATTTCTTCCGTTCGGTTTAATATCTATATTTAAATCGCCGATGAGAGCTATGTTCGGCCAGGTGGAAAGTTTGCTATAGACTCTGTTAAGACTTTCTAAGAAATTATCAAAGTTGTCCCTAGAGTTATATGATGGAGAACGATAAACTGCAACAAGGGCTATATTTTTGTCTAATTGACAGACGAGACAGTTGCCACCCATGAAGTTAGGTTCCCAGACTGTGACTTGCAGACCCTGCCTCGCAAATATTACTATTCCATCGTTCTGATTGGAGTTTGTTTCCGTGGAATATGATTGAAAACCCTGCAATACCGGTAGATTACAAACCTTACTGAGCCAACATTCGGTCAATATTATAACATCAAATTAGGATTTTGTTATGTGGAGCAAGGCCAGCAGTTGATCGAAATTTTTGTTTATACTACGTATGTTTAAGTGTATGAATTTTAAATTATGGTCGGAATTGTTTAAAAACTTAGGGCAGTCCTCCGGACTGCAAGTGAAAGAGTTGCCAGAGCTTAGAGTGTCTAATTCACTATTGATATTATCTATAACAGCCATTTCAAAAGAACGGAAATACAAATCGTGACATAAAAGTGGGTTTTAAACGTAGCTATAATATTACTTGGCTCAACAGTGTAGGTACATTGCTTGTTTACTATGAGTAGATGTATAGGATAAATGTGTAGGTAGGAATTGCGTAAGGGAAGTTCGTGTAGTGTGTGTATGATTGAGTTTATATAGATAATGCAAGTTCGCTTATAACTAAAAAGATATTTAAAACAACTATATAAAAGTTCGGATAGTCACATAATTACATTTTTAACATCAAGAAGACTTTTTTCTGTATTTACTAAAATTTGTTTTTCACCTTCAATTTTTCTTAAAAATATATTGCCATTTGATATCCAACAGAACTTAAAACCGTTATCTTTGGCACACTGTCTTGCCAGGTAGAAGAGCTTTTTTGTGTTGGAAGGAAGCTGATCCGTGACGTACACTGGGTGACGCGCTCCTGGGATGCCGATGAGCGTAGTATTCATTTTGTTATCCTTGCTCTTGTCTTTATTATATGTTCGGATGGCAGATAGCAGGGTCTCCTTTTTTTGGACGGTAGAAAATTCTGCAATAATTGGTCGAGCGGAGCCGGAAGAGGTGGATGATTTTCCTGGTAAGCGGTAGATATCCCGTAGCTCAGATTCTAGTATTTTTATACCAACGGCTTTACCGAGATTACAGACTTTTTGAACGAGACTACCACTGGATTCCGACTCGGATTGTGGTATATTACGAATCTCGATACCAGATGACCTTGACTTTTGTTGCAAATCCTGAACTTTCCTTTCTAGAGATTCAATGTATTGCCTTTGTTCTTGACGGACTTTCTTTAGATCCTCAATTTCTTTTTTGAAGCTTTCAAATTGTGCATTAATAAAAGACATCGATTTCACAATCTCTTCATTAGATTTGCGTATTTCCGCGTTGGACACTTGTATCTGTGTATTTTGGGATTTTATTTCTCCAATCTCCGCTGTTAATTTGGTCATAGCCGTCGTTTGATCCACAATCAGTTTAGAAATCACGGAATTCTGTTCCTCCTTCCACTCATGAAGGGTATCCTGAAGTTCTAGTGGACATGTAACAACATTCTGCGGCGAGTTGTCGTGCGCGTGTCGGGGACGTTTATAACGGTTTGTGTTTACATTTTCGCTCATAATGATTGCTCAGTTGATGTCCGGTTCCGATTGAGTAAGAATCGGGATCGGGTTTATTGTCCGAGATAGAGGGGTTTTGGGTGGAGTGCGCTGTACTCCAGACATGTTAAAATTGTAAATAATTAATAATAACAATTAAATACTCCACCAGAATGCACAAGTCGTAATAAGGTGCGTTGTATTTGCAGTTCTATTCCAATACAATTTTCGTAGACAAAGCGTCACTCGTAGCCAATGCGTAGCAGATGCTCGTAGCAGCGTAGCGGTGTCGTCATCCGCACGTACTGTGTAGCTTTTTCGTAATAGTTGACACTTGCTTTGACGGCGTATTAGCAACACGCTTGGTCTGCACGTCCACCGGACCCGAGTTCGAATCCAGCGAATCACGAAACACTTTTAGTGACTTTTTAGGACTGCACTTTCGATGTTATATGTATCTCCCTCTAAGACCGCCCAGTGGGCGTCAAACACAGGTAAGGAGCCGGTAGGTGTAACAAGGAATCAAAATTTACTTAAGCAACCAATCACAAAAATCGAAACTAATTAGCAGCGCGGACAACCGACACACGTCCACACTGTAAGCGACCAAGAGCCGAACTGAATTCAACTAAATTACATGACATACATAGTTATGAAACAACATTTTTGAACGTATTTATGTAAACTAAACTAGTTGAACACTGGTACCCAAAGTAAGATTTAACTTGTGTTTTAGACACCAGAGCTCTCGCAATTTAACAGGACATAAACTGAAGTCTATAATATTAGGTCGTGTGAGTTACATAAAATATATTCATTGTCAAATTGACTCCGTCGACTCCTATCTGATGCAAGTTTGACAACAGTGTAAAATTCAATGAGCCGGGATGAGTCCGGTTAAGTTGGTCAGACCATCTGATTGGTAGGCGGCCTCAGGGTCTTTTTTACCTTAGTATTCCCAACGATAATAAACATTAAGGCACATTTAGGTAAGTTTAAAAACTTCGCGTGTACTATGAGTTAAATTAAGGCAGTTGGGGTTTTAGGTTGTGGGCCCTCAGAATGGGGACTATGACCGTCCATTAAGTGACCCTAGGGACGATGGTGAACCATTGGTGCCGTACACAATGAGGCTCAGGGGAGAACTTTAAACAGGCTCAGGTAAAATTCCCACATTTCTAAGTCTTATTCTCAAAAACGGAACACCTTTTAAAAGTTCCCGAAAACAAAAAGAAAATTAGAAAGAGCGCAGATTAAAATCATCGTTGACCAGATTTGTGACCATGATGAACACAGTTCAACATTTGCCGGGACTGCTCTTTTTGACACACTAAAGTGAATCATTTATAAAAGTGAGTAAGTTTTTAATTTCAAAAAACTATGTTTGTATTCACATATTTTGCGTACTTACCAACAGAACGGACCCATAAACTCCGAATCTGGCTTGTAAGAATAACCAACCATTCAAAAATTCTGGATGTCATGACTTAAACAAAGTTCTAGAGAAAGATACAAAGAAAAGGGTAACCTAAAAGGCCACTATAGAAACTATGCCCAAAATTTAAACAAGTATCTACTTAATAATTAACTTCATTCTCGAACTAATACGCTTCGAAGTTTTAATAAGAAAAGTTTATAGTTATATGTTAGCCATAACTTTGCGTGATTAACAGCCATAAAGAGACCTATGTCACTTTGGGACCTTATTCGGTCAACAAACCCAGTTTATACAATAAATTATATTAATTTACTAGCTTCCGCCCGCGACTTCGTCCCCGTGGAAAAAAAATTCCCCCGATTTTGAAACATTCTTCATTACTGCTCCGCTCCTATTGGTGTTAGCGTGATGATATATAGCCTATAGCCTTCCTCGATAAATGGGCTATCTAACACTGAAAGAAATTTTCAAATCAGAATGGTAGTTCCTGAGATTAGCGCGTTCAAGCAAACAAACAAACAAACAAACTCTTCAGCTTTATAATATTAAGTATAGATTCCTTTGGGGGCTACCAGTCTAATCGGCTTGTATTTACATGCATAAATGACTAATTAATTAAAGGTTTTATAATATACTGGCGTGCATAAGGGTTAGGCCACAATTGGCGTGTGGAGTTTATTTAAATCATACAAACACATTTAAGTGCTTTTATTTATGTAAAATAGACGCAGCTGGAATCAGGTCGTATTGAAAAGTAAGATATTTTACAGTCAACATAATATCGAAGTTGATATATTCAATGAGCATGCAAATGATGATGTGTGTTATCATAGCACAGGAAGAAATACGAATACGTTGCAATTATTTTTCCGAAAAGTTTCGTAGCCGATTTTCGAATATTTTTCTCCATTATAGAAATTTTAACAATTCTTTAAAAAAAAAGATTTGAATCACGTTTTCTAATGTTTAAAATAATACGTAAAGTAATTAAACTTATGTATTTTTATACGCCAATGTAAAAATATTATGTTGATTCGACTGCACGGTCATATAATACTGTTACTACTGGATTGGCGACCCCCGAAAATTGATATCGGAAGGCACAGTGAGCGTTAGTGGGCCTCCACAAGGTAGAAAGATGCATGGTGAAGATTGCGGGAAGTTTGCTAAATGCGGGAGTCATAGGACTATAAGTTTTTTAAGTTAACATGGTAACTAACATTATCATTAAAACTTAAAATGGGATATTTAATGTGTATATTTATTGTTTCGGTTTTACAATATTTCAGCACTGTTGCAAGCGGATCACGGATGAACTAAAGTAATTTTGGGTGGACGGTTAAGAGCAGACGGTCTACTCTCTTTCTCGTGCGTTTTTTGTGATGGCCACCGCTACCACTGTAACACATGTCACTCAAAACTCGATTCTGTTCCCAACACACAAAACTCACCGTGTCCGCTCGCGATCTTATTTGGACACTTTTACGATTCTTACACAACTAGGTGGTTTTTTGGACTAGTCGATCTATTTTCTTATTTTCTTACAGACATTCAAATACAATTAGGTCGACATTCGCGTGAACATACATTTCCATGGTAACGAGCTTATTATCTGTCATTTAATTAATCCGACCCGTACTGACATAGCTTGATTAGTATTTAAATCATCCTAAATGCGCTGTAAAGTAGGAATATATTATTTATTTTGAACGGTTTCTAACGATTTGTCGTCAAAGTGGGTCGGGATTCCAATTTGTCGATTTCAGTCGACTTCACTCATTTAAATAAATTCTGATGATAACCTAGTCATTTTTTAAAAGGAATTTAATTCAATTCTTCGCGAGAAATTCTAACTAGGCTAGCTAGGCTAAATGACAACAACCACACCGGTTGATCTTGAAGGTTAGCCAACGTCTTTACATATTGTTACGAGCTGGGGTTCGGGATAGAATGTATTTTATTAGTACTATTATATATTTATAAAAAATATACTATATTTATTAGTATTAAATATATTATTTCATTCCATTTTCTCGTACACCTACCACAATGTGTTTTTTTAACCCAAAGGTTGACTGGTAGAGAATGCCTTGCTGCTATAAGTCCGCCCAAGTAACACAATTGTACATAAAGTTTAAATAAATAAATATAAATAATTTATGCCAATTAAACCAAAATTAACACTTTAATTAAATAAACCCAAAATAAAAATCAACACAGTTATTCACACTACAATACCTGTCACACTTAAATTAACTTTTAAACCTTCGATTACATCGCGTCGTATCGTCGTAATAAGACTGACTTCTACGATCCTCTGCGATCTATTTATACCCCGGTCTATGAGTTCTAGAATGTTCCAGAAGCTACTTGAAATACTCAGTACAGCTACTCGCCGCCAGATGGCGTTAGTGTCTCTAACGTATTAGAAGTCGGTCGAAATTTCTCGATATAATCAGTACTGCTACTCGCCGCCAGATGGCGTTAGCGTCTCGAACGTATTAGAAGTCGGTCGAAGTTTGTCGATATACTCAGTACTGCTACCCGCCGCCAGGTGGCTTTAGTGTCTCGAACATTCTAGATGTCGGTTGAAGTTTCCCGACGTACTTAGCTAAGCGACTGGCGTAACAATATCAATCATACCAAGAGGTAAGTACCAGTACTTACCCATTGTTACCCAGGTACTGGATTTAGAATATCAAATAGGCTGTCGTTCCTTAAAAAACACAATTACTCAGCTGCATCAACCCCGAATTTAATTCAACCCACGAAAATCAACTACAAAAATCTATACTAATATTATAAAGCGGAAAAGTTTGTTTGTTTGTTTGCTTGAACGCGCTAATTTTCGAAAGTACTGGGTGGACTTGGATGCAATTTGGTATGGAAGTAGCGTGAAGCTTGAGGAAGATTATAGGCTACTTTTTACGCGACTGCAAAAAAGGAGAGTTATGTTTTTACCGTGATAGAATCCACGGGAGCGAAGCCCCGCGTGAGTACTAGTATTGAATAAAATGTGAAACGTTTAATTTTATTTATTACTGTGAGTTGCTGTATTACAGAATCAGAAATATGAGCAAAACTCAGTGTAAAGTGTTTCGATTCTATTTGCCAAACAGCTGACAATTGCACAGATAAATTGAAAAGTATCTAAAACATTCACAGTCAATCGTCCAACACAGTTTCTCAAACGTTTTTATTCATCGAGTTAGGGAATACTTAATTTTATTTTTTGAGTTACCAGAATGTTTTTAACCCTGTATAACCAAACTTTATTTAGGGTGCAGCGGTTGAGTGTAGGGATTGCAATCCCGCAGCTCATTCAATCCCACGAGGGATCACGCGGGAACCCGCATCATTGAAATTATGTTATAAAATCATATTGAAAATTTAGATTTTTGTGTAAAATTCAAATTTTATTAAACATTTCTAACATTAAGCAACAGAAATTATTTCTTTTCTATTAGTTAAGGGTAAGTAATTAGTAATCTGTTTTCTTAGATTCTTTTTTTTTATTGATAATGGGCTTGCGTTTGACCACCATCTCTCCTGATGGTAAGTGATGATGTGGTCGAAGATGGAGCACCCTTACCTAGAAGAAACCTATGCACTCTTGACTTAAAGACTCCCAGGTTATAGCGATCAGGAAACATAGACTCCGGCAGGGAATTCCACTCCTTAGCAGTACGCACAATGAAAGTATTCCCAAAACGTTTCGTGCGTATGGGTGGGATGTCCACCATGTAACGATGGCGCATCGCCGTTTGTCTTGTAGTTCGATAATGGACGGGCTTGGCGGAATTAGATTGTGTAATTCCATCGCACACTCCTCGAAATGTAACCGATAGAAAACCGATAGACTTGCAACTTGCAAATTCACTTTTTAATGTTTGGCATAGTTTAATAGTTTTGTTTAATTTTAGCCTTACTCCTAACAACAGTTTTTTATTTTTTATTCAGTCTTATTCGTATAATGACTAATGATCAAACCACAACTTTCTCTTATATGCTATTACTATGATATCAACCAATGGTAATAACTTTTGAATGGCATTTATTGTATCATCTCCGAGCCTGCTTCTCAGTGAACTGCAAATATATCCTGATGCTGAAAATGATCTCTCGGCTTCTACACTAGTAGGCTGAACCGTCAGGATATATTCATAGGCGTGCTCGTGCTACTCTTGGTTTATGCGAAAGTTTTAACGCCAAAATTTTAATTTGCGGGATCCGCGGATCCGCGCTTTGAAGGTCCAGCAGATCAATAAAACAGCAGGACCCCGCGGGAATGCGTGATCCTGTTTTGCGTGATTGCAAACCCTGGTTGAGTGATTAGTTACTGCGTTGCGTGTCGCAGGTTTGATTCCGGCACCGGAACAAATTTTTGTAAAAATACACCTATTTTATATTCCCAGCGTGGGGAAATGTAAAAAAAATCTACAAATACTCAAAATAAGTTATTTAGTAATCACAGACAGACATTTCACTATTATTTATACCCCATATCTATCCAAAAGGACTGAAGACAACATCTGGTATGGAGTCTCTATGCAAAGTTTCTGCTCAAAATAAGTGACTCACAGAATTGACCCTAAATTATTGGTTTCATATGTTTCTTGAATACCAGTAATAACAAACGTATCACAGCACTATGAGGGTCATCACTTTCCACGTTACTTACTAATAAAACGATAATTCTCTTCGTTCTTCTTAATTTGAAAAATTTGGTCTCTGGTATCAATGTATTGAAATTTCTAATATGCTCCACACATGTACACATAGTATTAGAAAACCCTTGTCATATCGTTTGTTATCATCCAAAAAAGCCGTGCACTTGGTATGTATATACCCTTTAAATTACACGTTGTATATAGAATATAAGTAAAAATAATATGGGTAGTACAGATATTGAACTAATTCCACTACCGCCTTAATTGAAAGACTCAATTACCCACAAGAGTATGATAACCCACTTTGAGAAAGACTGGTCTAATTGAAATACAAGAAAATACAAACAGAATAAGCAGGTCAGTGCTCCTAACTGAAGCATAATGTTGAGACAACACTTATGTGACTGAACGTTGGCAACACGCCAATAGTTTCGAGCGAGACTTTACTAAACACACTGGTTTAACAGTATAAGGACGAATTTTTAGGGTTCCGTAGCCGAATGGCAAAAAACGGAACCCTTATAGTTTCGACATGTCTGTCCGTCCGTCCGTATGTCACAGCCATTTTATTCCGAAACTATTAGGACTATACATGTAAAACTTGGTAGGTAGATGTATTCTGTGAACCGCTTTCCGATTTTAAGAGAAAATTTAAAAAATATTTATAATAAAGGGGGCTCCCCATACATGGAACTGAAACTGAAAATATTTTCTTTCATGAAACCTATACGTGTGTGATATCTATAGACAGATCTTTAAAAATTATGTTTAGGTTTCTAAAATGACTTTTTCATAAAGTTAATCGTTTAAAAGATATACGCTTCCAAAGTAGTAAAATGTGTCCCCCCTCTCTAACTTCCATAATAATGAAGTAAAAAATCTAAAAAAACTATTTGTTCTAGATCTTAATGTAAACTTTCAACCAAAATTGGTTTCAATGAGATCGAGTTAGCAGTTTTTGAGATACAGTATATTTTCTAAAACCGCAAATATAACTTTGTAATTCATACAAATACTATGAAAAACAAAGTTATTTATCGTAGTTGTAAAAATTGTAAATAATCTAGTTTTAAGAAATTTGTAAGGTTTTTTGGTTTTTTTTTTTCAAATAAATATATTAAGTATATTATATTTATTATAGTTACTACGGAACCCTTCATGGGCGAGTCCGACTCGCACTTGACCAATTTTTATAAATATTGTAACTCTTTCTATAATGACATTTATTTTACTTGTACACCTACTACATTGTGGTCTTTTTAACCCAAAGGTTGACTGGTAGAGAATGCCTTCTTGCATTAAGTCCGCCCACCACTATTGTACCTTCATAAAGTTCTTTTTCTCTTTATTAAATTTAGGGATCTTTATATAACAATATATGGCAGTCCCATCGTACCTTATTAATATAGCACTCATATAAACTAATTCAAGTTATTCTTACTAAGACAAAGTTTAAGTAATTTTTTTTTTTTTACCAATGCATTTCGAGAAAATCATATTTGTATTAATTTGTGTTAGGTTCGTCTTTTATTTCGCAGAAGAAAAAAAGTCGTAGTAAATATTTTATTTCCACTAAAATCGGTTCGGTCATTCAAGAGTCCGGATAAACAGATGGAAATACAGAAAGACCGATACACAGACATAAATTAGTTAGTTTGTTTTTATTATCGCGTAAATAACTATAAATACTTGAGAAAACAAAATCATAATGAAATCACAAACGTTTATTTATATGTATTGAAATTTCATCAAAATCCAACTCATATAACTCAATTCTGTTTATCAAAGTTTCTGTGTTTCTCATAAGCTCCAATTTCAAATTTTAGCCTGAGATCTTGACACCTTATGAAGCAAGGAATGTACCCTCTCACAAGTATATTAAAGTACGAGGCGTCAAGATTTTCACTTATATTTTATGAAATATTTAAACTGACACCAAACAATATTGCATATCACACCGTCACACGTCATGTTGCATTTTATAACGGTAGTAGTTCCACCCTAATATTGTAAATGAAAAAGGGTATTTATGTTTGGATAACTTTACTCAATGTCATGTCTAGGACTGGCCTCCGCCCTGGGCGTCGAGGATTACGAGCTGATCTCCGGCCACCGTAGGCAAGAACTTGCGGGTGGCAAGCAGGTGTAGCTCAAAGTACGGTAAGGACCAGGCCCGGCTCGGCGGCGCATCGTATTCACGCATGCTTCAAGGAGCATTCCGCCAAGCCCGTTCCATCATCGGACTACAAGACAAACGGCGAAGCGCCATCGTTACATGTTGGACATCGCACCCACACGCACAAAACGTTTTGGGAATACCTTCATTGTGCGTACGGCTAAGGAGTGGAATTCCCTGGCGGAGTCTGTGTTTCCCGATAGCTATAAACTGGGGGTCTTTAAGTCAAGAGTGCATAGGTTTCTTCTAGGTAAGGGTGCTCTATCTTCGACCACATCATCACTTACCATCAGGTGAACCTATTCTGAATAAATAAAAGCAGTCAGCCGCATTGACGGGACCCGACAGGGTCATGGGTTGCGGGAATGCTCTAACGAGATATTATAGCCCTGGAACGTGAGGACAGTTAAAGGAACAGGGTGGGTTTTTAGTCAGTACAAGTCTGATACTCCCGCCCGCTCCACTCAGAGCGGGAGGGGTCTGAAAATTGATGATAGCTGTGTACCAATTTTTAAATCGCTGAAAATACTAACCTTACCCTCATTATATATTTTTGAAATTAGTGTTTTCGTCAAAACAAACATGAGGTTCTTCGAAAAAGTGTCAACTTTACGAGATGCAGCGATTCGTAGCCAATACGCAAACTCTTTGAGTAATCAGCGTTGTAAGACAGCCTTAGTGAGAAAGAGCGTCTTAGGCATGGCACCGCGCATTTACAATAAATTACCAGATAATATAAAAAAATTGAATGCTACACAATTCAAAACAAAATTAAAGCTGTTGTTAATTGAAAAATGTTATTATACGATTGATGAATTTTTGAATGATAAACTAATGTAGACTTATGAATATTGACATATTATACCTATCAAATAATTTGTAATTACCTCTCGCATGATTAATATATTTTTTTGTTTATTTTACATGCAACCATATATTTGTACGCCTCTTGGCATAACATAGCGACCTATCTTTAATTTAAGAACTGTATTCACTACCTATGTTACACAAATAAAATTGATTTGATTTGATTTGATTTGATTTGATCTTCCCACCGAAAAAATATGGCTGACTTCTTGTATAAAAATATGACACTGGTTTTTCGAGTCGTACATCGTGATTTCGAACTAAATCTGGTGCATTACTTCGGGTAATTTAGACCGTGAGGAAACCGGTATGTCCTAGAGCTGAAGATATTTCTATTACATCCGTGATATCCCATTAGTTTTAAGGATTATGTTTAGGTATATTGTTCCACTGCTACGTAAAAGGTTTCCCCCAAAGTTTTCTACCCTTCCTAGTGTGTCCAACCAATCCTTTATGAACGCCACCTTTTTAAATTTCCCGCTCGAAACAAAAGATTTTATTTGCCAAAGATAGTTGTTTCGAATCCCTCCTTGAAAAAACTTTCTTTGGCAGGTCCCAGGCCCTCAGGTGGACTCAGATCTTTGTGCATGTGAATTGATGTGGAAAGGTACCCACAATAAAGGTATAAATTCCGAATTTGGGGCGACGTTTTGTTTCATAGAAAAATATTATTATTAAGATCAATCCCTTCATCGAAAAGTCTAGACAAAGCTTCTGATATTACGAAAGTTCCACTTTGCTGTGTGCCAAAGAGTAATGGAGCGCAACACCAAGGTTTAAAACAAGATAAAGTACACAACAGGACGCTAAGTTACAACATGTGAACTGTATACACGGGCAAAAAGGCTGTTAGGCTCAAATGAGATCGGGCAAGTCACGTCAGTCGCATGAAAAATTGTCAAGTGCGAGTCAGACTCGCCCATGAAGGTTCCGTAGTAACTATAATAATATAATATAATATGTATATTTATTTGAAGAATAAAAAAAACCTTACAAATTTCTTAAAACTCTACATCATATATTCTTTTTAGATTTTTCACTCCATTATTATAGAAGTTAGAGGGGGGACACACATTTTACCACTTTGGAAGCTTATATCTTTTAAACGATTGACTTTATGAAAAAGTGGTTTAGAAACCCTTATATCATTTTTAAAGACCTGTCTATAGATACCACACACACATAGGTTTCATGAAAAAAGAAAATATTTTCAGTTCTAGTTCCATGTATGGGGATCCCCTTTTATTTTAAATATTTTTTAATTTTTTTCTTAAAACCGGAAAGCGGTTCACAGAATACGTCTACCTACTAAGTTTAACATGTATAGTCTTAATAGTTTCGGAATAAAATTGCTGTGACATACGGACGGACGGACAGACAGACAGACAGACGGACAGACATATCGAAATTATAAGGGTTCAGTTTTTTGCCATTCGGCTACGGAACCCTAATAATGGACCGCGACGCCGAGACTGGACTAGAAAGCGGTGGCTAACGTTGATGAGGGCTACGAAGGCTAGTTCAAGATTAAATAAAATAAATAAATAATAATAAATAAAAGTATTTATTTTGTACACAAAAACCGGGGTAGTGGATGCCGCAAATCTTCGTATATTTGGTACTAGGACATTTCCTCACGATGCTTCACCTTTTTGAGAACAGTGGTGAAAATAATATAAATTACCTAAAGTAATCATAAAACGGGATATTTACCATGTGTACTTATTGTTTCGAGTTTCCGATATTTCGGCACTGTTGCAAGCGCCATGATCGCGTATGAACTGAAGTAATTGCGGGTAGACGTTTATGAGCAGACGAATCGGTCTCTTTCTCGTTCGTTTTTTGAGATCTAATAATACTGTTAGTGACCATGCTTGCTTAAAAACTTATATCTAAAGTAATCTGCCTGACTGAGTTCGAACTCACGGCCTACAACACGTAAGTCCGGCTCGTAACCACTAGGCCACCAGTGATGATAATGATAGTTTAATTTTGAGTCTACAATGCTGTTTTGCCTCAATAACACACAATATGTGGTCATAATAACATCAGCACCATTGAAGAACTCCAATAAACTTACTGATGACCTCACTCATATACTGAATGGCACAGAATATGGGTCTCGGTTTATTGCTGCCATATTTTGACTTAATTACAAACAGGGACAGTACACCTTCGGGCTAAATTTTATTGTTTATAACTTTACTGTTCCTGTGACTTCGTTTGCATGGGGTGTTTTATCCGCGCAATTCTGATCCCGTGGGCATTCTGGGATAAAAGTTGTGGTAAAGTAGCTTATATGCTTTATATGTGACAGTACAATCGCAAATTCGGTCGGAGTACTGCTCCCATATCTGGGACGGATCTGCCAATTTCAGTTTAATGCGCTTGAGTTGGTCGTGAAACGGGCCAAAAGGCTTATTGGCACGAGGGACTGGTTGAGTCAAAGCTCCAGAGCCTTAAATTTAGCCAACGTGTTGTAAGTCTATCGGTTTTCTATCTGTTAGATTTCGAGGAGTGTGCGACGGAATTGCTCAATATAATTCCACCAAATCCGTTCCATGATCACGCTACATGAATAACGGCGATGCGCCATCGTTACCTAGAGTGAATAGGCTACTTCTAGGTAAACGTGCTTCATCTTCGACCACATCATCACTGACTAACTATCAGGATAGATAGCGATCAAACGGAAGCATATCATCAATAAAAATAAAGTCATGTATGTTCAGTGGAAGTCTCATTAAAATTGGTTTAACCTTTCCAGAGATAAGCCCGAACAAACAAAAGCCATAAATAAAAATAAGTTTGTTTGCGTCTTACCATTGTTCAAGTAACTAGAAGCAATTGAGAGCAACACGCAGTTATTTTAAACACATGGACAGACACTTCAATTTTATGTGTATATATATATATATATTTATTACTGACAGGCCCACTCTTGACCTCGATCTCGCCTGATGGTAAGCGATAGATGAGGTCTAAGATGGGACAAGCGAGCCCAGAAGATGCCTATTTACTCGTGCTTTAAAGGCTGAAAGGTCATAAGTGGCAAGAAACACAGAAGCCGGCAGAGAATTCCACAGCTTGGCTGTGTGAAATGTGGAGGAGAAGCGTACGACAAGACGGTCTATCAACCAAGTGTCGATACCCAGCCGTGCGTCTGGTAGACCGGTAGTTGAAGGGAGATGGAGGAATCAGGTCATGGAGCTCCTGCGCACACTCCCCGAAGTACAATCTGTAGAAAACCGACAGACAAGCAACGGTTCGCCGATGAGCCAGGCTATGAAGCTTGTCCACCAGCACCTCGTCGCCTATAAGCCTTTTAGCTTATAATATGGAGTTATAGATGTACCTATAGATAGACGGTTGATTGAGTAACAGAAGTCTACCGAGTTGTATCAATAGAGTTAGCGTATAGACGGATGTATAAACACGAAGTTAGATTTATGCTGTTACTGTTTGAGATAACATCGTTTACGCTTCGGGTGGTATATTATCATCAATGGGCGTAATCAGGCCTGATCTCAAAGAGGCTTGTTAACTAAGATGTGATTTGTTTCCGATCTATGGTAGGTATTATTATCATGAGAGTAACTTATGAAAATCCTGGTTAATTTTATTTTGTATATTTGTTAAAGCGTTAAGAACTCATCTAGCTTATTCAATCACTAAATACAAACGAATAAATATCATGAATGGAAACCTAACATCGATGAATCGCCATTTTGATTACTTTAGAAAACGACGTTTAAAGAGTATAAAAATGAATAAAAAAATGTATTAGTGACAATATATATACAACATGTAACGAAAACCCCATATCTATCCAAAAGGACTGAAGAAAACATCTGGTATGGAGTCTCTATGCAAATTTTCAGCTCAAAATAAGTGACTCACAGAATTGACCCCAAATTATTGGTTTCATATGTTTCTTGAATACCAGTAATAACAAACATGTCACAGCACTATGAGGGTCATCACTTTCCACGTCACTTGCCAATAAAACGATAAATCTCTTTGTTCTACTTACTACTAATTTGAAAAATTCGGCCTCTGGTATCAATGTATTGAAATTTCTAATATGCTCCACACATGTAGACATAGGATTACAAAACCCTTGCTATATCGTTTGTTATCTTTCAAAGAAGTGTGTATATACCCTTTAATTTACACGTTGTATATCCTTAAATGCAAAATTATGTAGTGCCATTATTTTCCAAATTAGGTGTCAGTTAAGTGAAAATCAATTCAACTATAAAACATCGTTCCATAGTGAATTTAACTTCAAATTCATAGATTTAAGCGACTTCATAAAACCTGGTATTGTTTTTTTAAAACGAGAACTAGCAATGTGGGTAGAATTCACATAACTAGCAATCTATTTAACTCCTCTAACTTAACTAAATATGCTTGTGTCTGGAGTGAGTTTATGTATATTTTAAATATTTTTTAATTTTTTTCTTAAAATCGGAAAGCGGTTTACAGAATACATCTACCTACTAAGTTTCACATGTATAGTCTTAATAGTTTCGGAATGAAATGGCTGTGACCTACGGATGGACGGACAGACAGACAGACGGACAGACATATCGAAACTATAAGGGTTCCATTTTTTGCCATTCGGCTACGGAACCCTAAAAAGGCATAAAAATTTGCTCTAATTTACATGAAACCTGAATAAATTGATGTAAAAAAAATACTAATTCTTGAGATATTTGTAGATACGTATATTTTCGACCTTAATAGCGGTTCAGCGATCTTATCTTTCCACTATCGATAAGTATTTTTACTCGACTTCAAAAAAAAGGAGGAAGTTCTCAATTCGTCTTGAACTTTTTTTATGTATGTTACCTCATTACTCGCAGATGGCTGGACCGATTTCGAAAATTCTTTTTTTGTTTGAAAGGGTATACTTTCTAGTTGGTCCCATTTTCGTCATGTTTGGATCTGATGATGGGATCATGGAGAAATCGGGAGAACTCTTCAAATATTATGTAGTTCTCAATTTTGAGGGTAATTTAAAAAAAATGGGCCATGTGTGAGTAATACTCGCCCATGAAGGGTTCCGTAGTAACTACACCAAATAACTTTGTTTTTCATAGTATTTGAATGAATTACAAAGTTATATTTGTGGTTTTAAAAAATATGCTTTATCTCAAAAACTGCTGACCCGATCTCGGTTAAACAAATTTTCAGTGAAAGTTTACATTATGATCTACATCATATATTTTTTTAGCTTTTTCCCTCCATAATTATAGAAGTTAGAGGGGGGGGGGGGGATGGAACACACATTTTACCAGTTTGGAAGCGTATATCTTTTAAACGATTGACTGTATCATTTTTAAAGACATTTCTATAGATACTACACACGCATAGGTTTCATGAAAAAAAATATATTTTCAGTTCCAATTCCATGTATGGTGAGCCCCCTTAATTATAAATATTTTTTTCTTTTTTTCTTAAAATCGGAAAGCGGTTCACAGAAAACATCTACCAAGTTTCATGTGTATAGTCCTAATACGTAGTTTCGGAATAAAATGGCTGTGACATACGGACAGACGGACAGATAGACAGACATGACGAAACTATAAGGGTTCCGTTTTCTGCCATTCGGCTACGGAACCCTAAAAAATATAAAATATTGCTCTGATTAACACTAAAACCTAAACAAATCGACGAAGAAAATTGCTGATTCTCGTGATAAACGTATATTCATTTATATTTTCGACTATAATGGTGGTTCATCGATTTTACCATTCGACTATTGATTTACGTAGACCAGTACCTACTTAACTTGATTGAAAAAATATGCAATTTACCGCGGTCATTAACCTTGTAAAACATCTAAAAGCTTTGATTATAATATCATCAAGCAAAAATGAACGCGGAAAAAACTAATAATAATCGTCGTATCAATTTCGTTTACATTACAATCAATCACGGAACACAATCAAATGTTATTATTGGCATAGCTGAAACGGGATCTCTTTGTTTATTCATCTTTGTGTAATTATGAGCCTATGATGATAAAATTAGCACTATATTGGCATTGGCTAAATTCCCTAAATCGCTACATTATTATTATTAGGCATTGCCCAATTTCTATCTGTTTGATGAAACAACTCGTAAAGTGCCGAACGAATTTTCGTACGGTTTTCTCCAATGAAAAGAATAATAATTGATGAAGATTTTTGAATGTGTAAGTCAATCAAGTTTCATTGATTTGAAATATGAAGATTTTGGACTAAAATCCTAGATTCTTGGACTGTTTAGAAGTGGCAGTGGTGGCCGAATAGTTACAGGTACGGTTTACGAGTTGTACGTCGTGGGTTCAGTCCTAGACAGACATATAACTTAGTGAAATTTTTATAATCACTTCATGTACACGTCATATTCTCAAAACCTTGTAGGAACTATTATAATTAAGTATTTCGAAAAATTTACGTAATTATAATAGTTAAAAGTATAGTTAAATAAGTTAAAAGTGCCTGCTTAGTCACAAACACTGTGATATGCAATCCAAGCTGGATGATCTGCAGCTCCAGGCTTCTAAGGACGGCCTCAAAATTAACGCTTGGAAGACCCAGGAGATGCGCACCGAGGGAAGGAACTCGCTGCCACTCATGATAGGTGCGAACAGGATAGAGAGCGTGCAGCAGTTTACGTACCTTGGCAGTGTCGTGTCGAGTGCAGGAGAGAATAACGAAGATATCACATCCAGGATAGCCAAAGCTCGGGCAGCCTTCGCACAACTTCGTCCTATATGGCGGTCCAAGAAACTGACAAGGAGAGAAATATAAATTTTTTCGCTCCAACATGAAAACTAACCTGCTATATGGGTGCGAAACATGAAGGGTTACCAAGGAAATCACGCGTCGGATTCAGGTATTCGTCAACCGTTGTCTCCGACAGATTCTCGCTATCCTCTAGCCTGAAAAGGTAACCAACGAATACCTACTGAAAGTCTACCAGGAGTTACCGATCGGACAGCAGATCGCTCGTCGCATGTGGTATTGGATTGGCCACACTCTCCGAAGGGACCCCAGGCACATCCCTAGACAAGGTCTAGAGTGGACCCCACAGGGGAAGCGGAAGCGTGGACGGCCACGCTTCCAAGTAAGCTTTGGACGGCCAAAGCTTACTTGGAAGCGTTCAGTAGCGGCGGAGTTGAAGAAAATCGGGTTAACATGGCCCGAGGTGAAGCGCGTAGCCTAAGACAGAACGCGATGGCGGAGCACTGTAGACGCCCTCTGCCCCACCTAGGGGACTTTAAGTCAAGTGAAGTCACTCCGAAAAAAAATTGGCGACTTGGCCGGTATTTTTCCTTTCATTAATTGTTTCCATTCTACGATAGATAAAGTTCATTCAAGAGAAAATTAGGACCTATTCATAGATAAGAGAGTGCTTAGTCCCTCAGAAATACTATCTGTGGGTATTTTCACTCCATTTCCCAATAAAAGACATAAACCCGAGGCCTTTATTGCGTAACAACCTAACAGATTTGCTCCAGCAAAACAAATTCGAAGATTATATTAATTTTATCAAAAAAATATGTCGTTTCCTCAGGAAATTGCCTTCAAACTCACATACAATGATTAAATTACTTGAAGTTTTTTTATAAAAATAAATGAATTATATTAAGTCTACTTACTTAATGTTATAAGCTGAAGCAAAGGTCCGTTTACACTTGATGGCCCACAGAGTTGACGAAAACTGTCCGTGACGACGGATTAAATTTATTGTGACGAAAGTATTTTAATTAAATTAAAGTCCACTTTGATAAATGAAATGTTATTAAGCACTGAAAGGAGTTTGGAGCAGACTGTGGTTTTAGAATCTAAAGGCGACGAATGGAGCGTTTGCCGTGAGGAAGAGACAAGTCTCTTCCTTACAGTATTTTATTTCTAATAAGTGCGTAGGCACTTATACGGGTTCTGAAAATCTTTTTAATAAAATAATATTGTTAAAATAAAACATTCGTTATGTTTATTTTTAATACCTGTGATTGAATCCTAAATCGAAAATCAAATTCCATGAATAGAAATAGAATAGAAAACCAAATTCAAATTCAAATACATTCTCGACTCAGTCTTTAATTTGGCATGCATATTCGTGATGATCCGACCGCTAAATGGTGTGGTAAGGTATGACGAACGGAAATCCGCATTCTGATGCATGCTATATAATCTGAATCTCTGATTGGTCGGCACAGACTGAATTTCAATCACCGGTGTTGAATTCTATACGAAATATAAACTAGTGTTTTGGATATGGTTTGGGGCAGCTTTCTAGTGTTTGATGCGTATAGGAAAACCTTGAGTAACGATATTAATTTCTGAAATATGTAATGTGGGAAAAGCTTGGAGCTAAATAATAACAACCCCATGAGCCGATCTTCGAAGTTAAGCAACGCTTACCGAGATGGGTCCGTGGATTGTGTTTTCTTCTTAACGAGTCGGTGGCAAAAATATTTTATATCCCGTATCATTCCAATAACTACCACAGTCTGTGTAGAAAATTTCATTTATTTCCATTAAGTACTCGCCGTGAGATATCTGACTGCATTTTACTGTTAAAAAATTTAAAAAATAATATTGATCTCTAGTTAATTTAAACATTCCGACTAAAACCCGGTATAATCCACCTTTACGGGTACCTTTCAGCTCAACCAAGTATAGGCAAAATTCATTTATTGTGCGTGCAAGCAGAAGCTTTAATAACCGGTGTAAGCAGCACGATTTTGATCCGTTTACAACAAGTGTAATTGCAGCCAGAAGACGCCTAAGCCTTGATTTTTTCAAAAATAATGAATATCTGTACTTATTGTGTTACATGTGTTATTTATATCTGCTATCTATTTAGTCATTTTAAATATTGTATTTATGATATGATTATACACCTCTTAAGTGTTAAATTTAAGATTTTCCTGCCTCTAAACGTTAGGTTCTTTTAATTGACTCACTGTCTACTATACTATGTATTTTCTTAATAGCTGTTAGTCCTTAAATAAATAAATATGTCCCAAAAATCAGCTGCAGCGCAAACACTAACCGAAAAAAAAGTAATTAAGAAAATTAAAAAACTCGACTGCAACCTTATACTAAAACTAACTGAAAAGCTAATAAAAACAAGCCCATTTTAAATTAATTAAAAGTTGGAAGCAGGCGGGGCCCATACCATTATTATAGTTTCAAACTCAAATGGGTCCCGCCTGCTTCCAACTTTTATTTAATTTAAAATGGGCTTGTTTTTATTAGCTTTTCAGTTAGTTTTAGTATAAGGTTGCAGTCGGGTTTTTTAATTTTCTTAATTACTTTTTTTTATTTCCAGCTTTTTAGTTTACAAACGTGAAAGATTTCGCAGACGATTTAGTTCTTGATACATGTTTTTTACGATTTGTCACTTTAAATTACTTTTAACCATATAAGTTGTATATATGTTTGTAATCACCTTTTAAAACCCTTTATTTTGATACCCCACTCGATAGGTTTTGAGAAAAAAAAAACTTTTTTGAAGGCATAATATGGCGCCAAAAATCCGCCATTTTGTTTTTTTTTTATTTTGATATACCCAGTGTCACTTTCACAGTCAATACGAATCTAACGATACATCTCAAGCTAAAATCCGTCGAGCTGTTCAGGCCACAGAGCGTGCCAAACAATTATACATACATACATACTCTCGAAAAACATAACCCTCCTTCTGGCGCAGTCAGGTAATAAGATCATTAAGTCGACAAGTGACAGGGCGGAAGAAGACAGAAGGTGGCCCATTGTCTGTGAAGATTGGTGAATGATGATCACTGACCATCGCAACATATCCAGATTCCTATGTAACTCAGAAAGCACGCTATGCTATTGATAAATGATAAACAATCTTTTTTTTTGCAAATTGGTTATTAAATAACACTTTTACACGATAGTGTTTTTGTAAATATTAACTAGATGAGGGCGGTGTTTCCTAACTGCCCTGAGAACAAACTGAGGGGTCCGTCTCTTTTAAAGTCCATACAATCTGTAATGTCCGGGAGGCACAAGAAAACACGGATATTCGGAAGCACAGCTGTATTTCGAATGACTTGCAAATGTGACAGCTAGTCGTTAGAAAAGTAATAACATTCTACCCACAATAGGTACATAATGATTCGAATCTTAAATCTATGTTTACCTACATATACTACACAATCTACACTGGGTTAATTATATGGGAACCTTGAAGGTTTCAGTCTGAGGCGATCTTTTGAAGAAAGATGCTCACAGATTTGAGTGGGCCTGTCCATACAGGGCAAGCCTTTGTCAAATGACGTATAGCTCAACTTAGAAGAAGCACTCAAAGTGCCAGACAATCATGTTTAACTCGAATTATATATTGATCCTGGCTGTCATTTGTACATATTTGACAGTTGTTACGGATTATAGCAAGAACCCAGCAAATCTGACACCGGTCTACACAACCCAGTAACTGGAATGTAAAGGTAAGACAAGCAGTCGCGTGATAGAAAAGGCATGCGATTATAAAAGTCTTTCGCTCGAACGAATACCTTGATTTTTTGTTCATTCATGAACAAACCGATGAACAGAGTAATTGATACTAACATTTATGAGCCAAAAGGAAATCGCAAAATCCTCATAAGAATCGTTTTTATTAGAAACAAGTTATATGTATATAAACTCCTCGTTATTTTTGCTGCTATTATAGGTATATTTCAGTGGATTATTTCAATGGTGGGTTAAAGCATATGTTTTGGTTTTACAAACAAATTTATATTTTTCAAATCTATATTCCTCTATTAAGTAATCGGTTTATAACCTTAAAATAACATAATTTTGTATGACATAATAATAATGGTCCTCCCGCCAATTTTGGCCACGGTCACAAGGGTGTTTTAAATATGAAGCAAGCTATGCCAATATGGGTTGATTAACTTTATTAAATGGCAGATAACAAGGTCGTTATCATAAATGTATTTTCACGTGAAGGTCAACCTACTTGTATTTAAATGTCTGTAAGAAAATAAGCTTATTTATTTATTTATTACAAATAGATAGATAGATACATTCTTTATTGACACAAAATTATGGACAAAACTAGCTTTTGCCTGCGACTTCGTTGGCATAGGACGGTTTTCCCGCGTAAAATCCCGATCCCGTGGGAATTCCGGCATAAAAAGTAGCCTATATGTTATTCCAGGATGTAAACTATCTACTTGCCAAATTTCATTCAGATCCGTTCAGTAGTTTTTGCGTGGAAGAGTAACAAACATCCATCATGCTCACAAACTTTCACATTTATAATATTAGTAAGAAGTAAGATTTATAAGACATTTACAACGTTTACGCGGTGAAACAGCTTTACAAAAGAATTCAAATAAACAGCCCGAGCCTTGTAATCGATTAGTGACGTAAAGTAACGAATCCTTCATGAGCACCCGTGCGTAATACGCGGCGGTGACAACGTGTAAACGAACGCAGGAGTACGGTGACCAACGTTAGATAGATAGATACTAGATAGATATATTCTTTATTGTACACCATAACAGTAAAAGAATAAGGACTTTACAACTAAAAAGGGTGTTTACAATGGGCGGTCTTATCGCTAAAAGCGATCTTTTACAGACAACCTTTGGATGGATTTGACACAGAAGGAGAAAGCTTCTGCACTTAGGAAGGATAGTCAGAATGTCTTAGAATCTTGAACTAATACAGTCGCCAATTAGAGGCTAACCAACTTATGAGTGATAACACTAAAATTAATTAATGTATATTTACAATAAAAATAAAAAAATCAAATTACAAATATGAATGGCGAAATATAAAGAATAAACAATTATTTTAAAAGTAAATATTAAAATGTGACCAAAAATATAAACAATATATTAAAATATAAGGTAGAAAATAGCGTAACAAACCGCTTATGGTGGGTTATGATTCTTTATCGACTGTACCTACAACAAATATTAGGGTAATATAACAATAACAAAATGGAACATTATACACGGTTCTTTAAAAACCCAAGTAATTGCTAAAACATCTGTTTCTTTTTCAGACGTGTTCACAAATGAGACGAGTTACGAGGAATTTGAAATTTAAATAAAGGCCACCACAGCTGAACCAGTCTTTAAAGAAATAAGGATCAAGTGTTTGTGTATCTCACCAATAAAAAATCTTCAATCATAAAAAGAATTTCAGGGAAACTTTCGCGATGGAAGTATTTATTAATAGGCTACATTTTTTTCCAAGTTAAAGCTAAAAATAAAAAACAAAATTATGGATATCGATTTTCTTTTAGTAGATATCGCTGACAGCGATAAAATCACGTATGTATCTAAACAATTAAGTTTGTATAAACGAGTAAATAAATATCGCCAGCCATCTATATGTCATATTCAGCGTTTTGTTTTTATTTCACTCTTCTTCACTAATATTAAAGAGATTTAATTTTTTGATTGTTTGTAATGGATGAACTCAAAGTATTACTTTCTTTAACTTTTTCTGAACTTCCACAAATATTGTAAAAACGAAATTAGTCTAATCAGTCCAGACGTTCTCGAGTTTTAGCAAGACTAACGAACAGTAATTGATTTTTATAGAAGATTGCCAAATGCTAGCAACTTTTTCAAACTGGATGGAAAATTATTTTTTCCTTTGTACGAATCACGTAGATTTTTGCAGTTACTTTTAACATTCCAGTATTTTTTTATGTTTTGCATTATTTCTCTACTGGATATCAAATGCAGAATGTCCCACTTAGATAAGACCATGTACCTACCTACTATTAAACATCCTTTATTTATAAAAGACATGTGTTCCGATCCCAAAATTATTTTTTTATTGAAACTCACTCACAAGGCACATCTATGCGTATTATGAAGGTACAATCAACATAATGATATAGTATGTTTTGATTGTAAACAAAAGACACATGAGTAGTTATTTAGTGACAATCTCTACTAAAAAAAACTAAAGGAGATGTTCCACAAATGTATGGAGCCTGGGCTAGCATTAGTACATCACATGTAAATATAATAGTGCAGTGTAGTAACCGTTTTTTAATATTAATTTTCTATAATTTCGCTTTATTTTAGTGTGATATTCAAATTAACTCGGTCAAGGAGAGCAACACAACAAATATGGCGGATCAGCCATGTTGCTACAGTAGTGCGGATGTCATTTTAACATGTCGGTTTGACAGATCGTGTTTTTGAAGTCTCGGAGGTCGATGGATGTTTGTGTAGCTACAATAAAATATCAACTTACGAATTCCGAAAATACTTAGGATTCCTTATAGTTATACTAATAAAATAAGACCACAAGATAATTATATTATGTACTGCCTTGCGGCAGCACATTTCAAAATAATTGATTTCCCCATACATGGAACTGAAACTGATAATATTTTTTTTCATAAAACCTATGCGTATGTGTAGAGAGAACTTTAAAAATGATATTGAGGTTTCTAAAACCACTTTTCATAAAGTCAATCGTTTAAAAGATATATGCTTCCAAAGTGGTAAAATGTGTCGTGCCCCCCTCTAACTTCTATAATAATGGAAAGAAAAATCTAAAAAAAATGTATGCTGTAGATCTTAATGTAAAATTTCAACGAAATTGGTTTGAACGAGATCGGGTCAGCAGATTTTGAGATATAACATATTTTCTAAAACCGCAAATATAACTTTGTAATTCATACAAACACTATGAAAAACAAAGATTTTTGGCGTAGTTACTACGGAAATCTTCATGGGCGAGTCTGACTTGCACTTGGCCATTTTTTTACATTACCCTCTGCTAAATTGAAACTGAAAATAAAAGGCTGTGACTAGAGGCCTAGATTTCTTTACGGACAAAGAATCAAGACATTTATCGTCCTCGTTTCCTATTGGCAGTGAAGTTCTTGATGTCGTATTAATTATTTTCCTTTATATACTCGTATATAATATAATATAAAAGATGAAAGTTCATAAACTAACATGGTCAGTAACAGTTTCATTTGAATTTAAAACGGGGAAATTGGAAACTCAAAACGATAAAATACACATGGTAAATATAAATGATGAAGTTCTAATGATACTTAACAACCCCCACTGCTGGCACATGGCCTTTTCTCAAAGAAATTTACCGTTATTGACCATGCAGAATGGTGGATGTTGCATGACTTCGATTTTTGGTCCTAGCACTTGCCGGTACCCTCACGATGATATATTTCACCCTTTTGAGAGCTGAAGTGATAATGAAAGTTAAACAAAATATCAAAAATCAAAGTGGTATCATTAACCACTGGGCCATCATTGTTCACGCTTGCACAAAATGTTTTATTACTTTAAATAAATAATTAGTTTAATCAAACATAAAAACCGGCCAAGTGCGAGTCGTACTCGCGCACGAAGGGTTCCGTACCATTTTCTATAAAAACGGCAAAAAAATCATGTCTGTTGTATGGGAGCCCCCTTAATCAATCAATCAATCATTTATTTGCACGAATGTAGGTACAATAAAAATACAGGTGGTAAATACAGTCAGAAATGAGCCATGTACATTCTGCCTTGAGACAGGCACGCAAAATTTTATACAATTAGTTATAAACCAGATATAATACAAAAATGTCAACTTAGTAATAATAATGAATACAAGTATAATCTACAAAAATATTGCTGCATGTCAAATTATAATGTCACAGTTAATTAACTTTATAAAAATTTAAATTAAATGAATGATTTACATCTATTTAAAATGTCAGCCAAAAAGAGTACATTTATGTATGTCAAAATTAACTTAGTTACAATTATATTAAAAGTAAGTCAAAAATAATACAATTAAATACATTAAATTAGATTCCTTCGATATTTTAGGATGTCAGAATGAATATTTATTTACAAATATTAAATATGCTTATGTAGGTAATTAAAAAGTTCTATCCATTTCAAATTTCAACTGTCTAGCTATCGCGGTTCTTGAGATTCAGCCTGGTGATAGATAGACAGACGGACGGACAGCCCGCCAAGTCTTAGTAATAGGGTCCCGTTTTTCCCCTTTCGGTACGGAACCCTAAAAACGACACTATTGTTTCTGCTTTCATAATTAATCCGCCCAACTGAATTTAGATCACGGTGACTAATCTCAGCGAAGATTGGTCATGTTGGTACGCAGGATATATATGTTTGATTACCGCCATAGTCCGATGGGATAACAAAATGACACGACTTGGAGAGATCAGGCGGCTGGCGGAGGATTAACGTGCTTCTCAATATACGAGGGTGCAACACCCTCTATAATTCGGAAAAAAAAGTGGTAATCATAGTTCCGCTTACAACCGAGAGATCAATGGAAGTGTTACCTACTCGTACATAGAATGAAATAGAAACACACTTTTTCGAGTACAGACACTCAATTACTACAATAGAAAGTTACAACATCAAAATAACAACAAAAATTGCACTGAGCATGTACGAGGATAAATTCAGTAGTGTTTATGATAAATAAATAATAGAAATTAAATGTTTATTTATTTATTTATTTTATTATTTATGTACACACAGTAAAATACATTAAGATAAACATAATTATAATATCTGAGTACAAAGGTACTGCTTATTTCTTAAGAAATTTCTTCCAGCAGACCTGCGAAAGGAGAAGTGAAAAAGAAATGTAGTCAATAGTGTGTGAGAACAAGAAGAGAAATAAATATGAATATGTGAAGTCTAAAACTAAAACTAAAATATTAAATATACTTACACATACTTACAATGCAATAAAAATAACATATAGGTACTTAAATAAATACATAATGTTATAATATATAAACATATAATATAAATATATACATAAATAATTAACACAGTTAAGAGGAAAGGTAATGCTCTTTTAATCGACATTTGAATAGAGATATAGTTTTTAAATCACGAATGCAATGAATGAGTTAATAGTATCAAAAATTGTGTACGCTAAACAAACATCTTTGATCATTTAATTGACACGCACTTGCTTAATGTGTATCGAAAAACGGTGAACAGACAAAATATAAGTAGGTGAAAGTACAATCACTCGGTTACTTACAACACAGACGCAACGAGCTCATCACATCCAGTATCAACTCATATATGACACAAACCTTTACCTTACGTATCGTAAGGTAAAGGTATGTAAATATTCAAAGTTAGTAATTAATTGTTAAAAATAATTGATGACAAGATTGGCGCAGAGGTTAAGCGATTAACTGCTACCCTCTGTTTTGCGGGTTTGATTCCCGTACCTACCGGAACGAATATTTGTATGGACTATAAGCAGATGTTCCGGGCTGGATGTTTGTTAAAATTTACCCAGAGAAATACGTTGTTTGGAGGTATTCCTCGATGCGCTACCATTTTGAAGTGCTCCTAATGAAGCGCTCCTTTTTTATTCCTCGGAGCGCTCCTTTTAGTATACCATGTTATCGGGAGCGCTACTAAAAGGAGCGCTCCGAGGCATAAAAAAGGAGCGCTTCATTAGGAGCGATTCAAAATAGTAGCGCTTCGAGGAATACCTCGTTGTTTGCAGGTTCATCATATTTTTTTGTCTCGTACTTTATAAGCGGAGAAGTGTAAACTATGATTTTGATAACACTGTGCTGTTGTAGTCTGTTTAAATATGCGGAATTCAAGTAATTTCAATTGTTCACTTAGCATTTTTCAATAGTCATCACTATGTTAGTGTTAATGACCCCCAAAAAATAGTATTCGTAGGTAACATACATCACAACAAAAATATGTATTTATATTTAAATTTGTAAATTGTCCACCTCATATTTATTATGCAAATAAACAAATTTTGTTTTCAGAATTTCAAATACAAAATTTAACCCCAAATCAGCAAGCCATGACATATTTCAAACTATATTTACCAAACATTATCAAACCCTATTTATTCAAATTCATTGGGTCGACACGTTTCAATCATCGAAAACAACCGTTCAGAACCCAACACCTCAACCCTTCATAGCATTTCAAATTATCTAAATATAATATTTTCACGTTATTTGTCAACACAAGTTTCGAACAGAAAACAATGTTTTATTCGTATCTCAAACTATAACCCATTTTGCTTTCTATACCTGCCAAAAGTGTCAAAATGCACTCACCAGAAAACATTTTCCGATGTCAGCTGAAAGGAAAACTGAAATATTAATATCATGCGCACCAGTGTCTCCATTAACGTAAAGTCACCCAATTTATTCAGACCCATCATGGTGGAGCTGTTTGTGAATAAAGTTGTCAAAAAAAAAGTCAAATCCCATATATTCAAGGTTAGTTCCTTCGGTTGTCACATGTCAAGTTACGTTCGATGGATAAAAGTTTACACAATTTGACGTGGGACAATGTAAACGAGGGTACATCAATTCACGGTATTGACACAGCCAGATCATAGCCGTGTCGATGAATACGATGGCATTTATTTTTTCTGTGACGTCATTTATCAAAGCCGATGGATAGCTCAATATTGGGTAGCGCTGATTGTGTTTTGTTTTTGTGGATGTAATCGAATTTATTGGCAGCCTTGTGCTACCCGTTATTTTGTATAAACCTCTTATATGTACTTTAGGTTCTGCTCACGGTTTTGCTCGTGTAAACATTTTTAACATCCATCCTGTCAACTACATATTTCAAATAGAGAATGGAATCAGGCGTTCATTTGCGGAAATCCATACCAAACTCATACTTAAAAAAAAAAAAAATAGTGTTACCTAATTCCGCCAAAAATTAGATGACACTATTTCAATACCAATAATTTTATTATATTGATCTTTTGCCGTAAAAGAAGAACAAATAAACAAACCCACTTTTACATTTATAATACTAGCTGTGCCTCGCGGTTTTACCCACGTTAATTTAGTTCGTCATATTTCGCTAACCTTCTGAAAGTTAGAACGGCAGAAATACCAAAAAATAAAAATTTCAAAATTCCGGTGAGTAACAAATTTTCGGAAATTAACACGATGAAATTATCTGGGGGCACGGTAGTGCCCCCGCCAAGTCGAGTAAAAAAGCGGCACGGCCGTACCATTCTTTTCTCGAAGCAACTCAGGCCATTTTCGACCCCCTATAACTTCGTTGTGGATAAAACTAGAAGCCTTAATTTTCAGTAACCAAACAGGCATTGTATAAACATGGTATATTTCAAATTTCATTCAATTTGAACCCGTAGTTTAAGAATTATAACGAGTCAAAGTTCCTTAATTTTGTAAATTTTGTCACTCACTGACTGACCGATCATCAAAAGTCTAAAGCACTTCTAGCAGACATAGAAGCTTCAAATTTAGAATACAATTAGTGTTTAGTATATGAATCAAGGAAAAACTATAATATTTTTCAATTTCGTTCCAGTTTTCTAGATACATCAACTGCATAAATAACTTTGTAATCCCATATAAATATATAGAATTACAAAGTTACATTTGCAGTTAATTAATCAGTGTACCTGTATAATATAATGAAATAATAGATGTAGATGGGTACGTTTTTTTTTTGGTGAAAAATATCATCGAATGACTTCTTCCGCTCGGGTGTATCAGAATTCTACTGACTAAAAACTCACCCTGTTCCTTCGTAAGCCCTAAAGTTCCGGGGCCGAGGTATCTCGATGGAACTTTCCCATAAACCCCGACAGGCAATGGCCCTATGAGGCCCCGTCACTGGTACTAACAGCTTTTTGAGGCGCGCGTGGAACACAACGCGCCGCCGACCCGGGCCTGGTCCTTACCGGACGGTGAGTGACCCCTGCTCGCCATCCGCAGGCCCGCGCCTACGGTGGCCCGAAATCGACTCGCGATCCACGACGCCAGGGGCGTCTCCCCCGGCGGCTGGGGCGCGAGGAAGAGAGTTGCCTCTCCCTCGCACGTTAGGCCTTCTCCTTCGCTAGCATGCTAGCTAGTTGCTGCTTCGCAGCAGGAGGTGACTGCATCCCATTCCCTCTCGCTTCGCACCATGGTCTAAACCAGAGCAGGGCGCGAGAAGTCGCCGCCGCCGATCGCCTCTATGAGGATACGATGGTGCTCCACCCATGCAGGGCACACCTCGACCATATGCTCCACCGTGTCTTCCAGTGTAGATAGGTACCCAGATATAATAATTATGCTCAAAGGTAACTTGTTAAATGATCAACGGAATAAAAAAGCAAGAAGTAATACTTCTTGCTTTTTTATTCCGTTTCCGTAGAGTATTGGGGAGTATTAAGTGGAGTAAATTGCCCGAAATTGGATAATTACTTACTTATGGATTAACTTTAACCGAGACGTTTGACGAGTGCGGCATTAATTATTACTAACTAATGCAAAAGACGTACGTGCGTATCCATATGTGCGTATCAAAGCCTCCGAAAAAAAAACCCATAGAGACAGGGACTGGGCTTTGAAAAAAACTTAGCTGAAGTTCAAGAAGTAGTACCGGAAAATAATAAAATTGGCCAAGTGCGAGTCGGACTCGCCCATGAAGGGTTCCGTGGTAACTATAATAAATATAATATACTTAATATATTTATTTGAAAAAAAAAAACAAAAAACCTTACCATTTTCTTAAAACTAGCTTATTTACAATTTTTACAACTACGCCAAATAACTTTGTTTTTCATAGTATTTGTATGAGTTACAAAGTTATATTTGCGGTTTTAGAAAATATATTGTATCTCAAAAACTGCTGACTCGATCTCGTTTAAACAAATTTTGCTTATAAGTTTACATTAAGATCTACAACATATGTTTTTTTTAGATTTTTCACTTCGTTATTACAGAAGTTAGAGGGGGGGGGACACATTTTACCACTTTGGAAACGTATATCTTTTAAACGATTAACTTTTTGAAAAAGTCATTATTGAAACCTTAATGTCATTTTTAAAGACCTGTCTATAAATACCACACACGTATAGGTTTCATGAAAAAAAATATTTTCAGTTTTAGTTCCATGTATGGGGAGCCCCCTTTATTTTAAATATTTTTTAAATTTTCTCATAAAATCGGAAAGCGGTTCAGAGAATACATCTACTTACCAAGTTTTACATCTATAGTCTTAATAGTTTCGGAATAAAATGGCTGTGACATACGAACGGACGGACAGACAGACAGACGGACAGACATGTCGAAACTATAAGGGTTCCGTTTTTTGCCATCCAGATATATTGTGTTTTCATGCGATGGCCGAGTCAATCTATTTATTTAAAAAATTAAACCGACTCCCAAAAACACTGCAAAGTGAAAAATAACTTTAATTTCGGAAGTCGGTGCCAAAAACGAAAATACAAAACTAAAGACACCGACTACCGAAATTAAAGTTATTTTTCACTTTGCAGTGTTTTTGGGAGTCGGTTTAATTTTTTAAATAAATAGATTGACTCGGCCATCGCATGAAAACACAATATATCTCACAAGTAATACATATATAAATTAAATTGTTTATTGCGATTGCCAAGTCAATCTATTTATTTAAAACGGTCGCAATTTCGAAGTATACCCTTTCAAACAAAAAAAGAATTTTCCAAATCGGTTCAGCCTTCTTTGAGTAATCGATGATCATACATAAAAAAAAAAAATACACGTCGAATTGACAACCTCCTCTTTTGGTCGTCGGTTGAAAACGGTAAAGATTTTTAATATTGATATGGTCACTATAAGATGTCGTTAGGTTAGATAATTACGTAACAACTTAAGACAGAAGGTCCCTTAAGTAGGGACTGAATAAATTAATAACTGACTTGGTATTACATGGATCTCACAACTTTTTACGGTAGAACAACTAAGTTGCGAGACTTGGGTTTTTGACAAGTATTGTTTTTTATGGGATCTCATTGCTTTTTGTAGAAAGTCCTACTTTTTTCCTTTCCGGTACCTTCTACTTCTTGTATACCAACAACGAGTTTTCTTAAAGCCCTCTCTCTGTCTTATGAGCTTTTCTTATTTTTGTAGGTAGCCTTCCTTTTTAGGGTTCCGTAGCCGAATGGCAAAAAACGGAACCCTTATAGTTTCGACATGTCTGTCCGTCTGTCTGTCTGTCCGTCCGTTCGTATGTCACAGCCATTTTATTCCGAAACTATTAAGACTATAGATGTAAAACTTGGTAAGTAGATGTATTCTCTGAACCGCTTTCCGATTTTATGAGAAAATTTAAAAAATATTTAAAATAAAGGGGGCTCCCCATACATGGAACTAAAACTGAAAATATTTTTTTTCATGAAACCTATACGTGTGTGGTATTTATAGACAGGTCTTTAAAAATGACATTAAGGTTTCAATAATGACTTTTTCAAAAAGTTAATCGTTTAAAAGATATACGTTTCCAAAGTGGTAAAATGTGTCCCCCCCCCTCTAACTTCTGTAATAACGAAGTGAAAAATCTAAAAAAAACATATGTTGTAGATCTTAATGTAAACTTATAAGCAAAATTTGTTTAAACGAGATCGAGTCAGCAGTTTTTGAGATACAATATATTTTCTAAAACCGCAAATATAACTTTGTAACTCATACAAATACTATGAAAAACAAAGTTATTTGGCGTAGTTGTAAAAATTGTAAATAAGCTAGTTTTAAGAAAATGGTAAGGTTTTTTGTTTTTTTTTTTCAAATAAATATATTAAGTATATTATATTTATTATAGTTACCACGGAACCCTTCATGGGCGAGTCCGACTCGCACTTGGCCAATTTTATTATTTTCCGGTACTACTTCTTGAACTTCAGCTAAGTTTTTTTCAAAGCCCAGTCCCTGTCTCTATGGGTTTTTTTTTCGGAGGCTTTGATACGCACATATGGATACGCACGTACGTCTTTTGCATTAGTTAGTAATCATTAATGCCGCACTCGTCAAACGTCTCGGTTAAAGTTAATCCATAAGTAAGTAATTATCCAATTTCGGGCAATTTACTCCACTTAATACTCCCCAATACTCTACGGAAACGGAATAAAAAAGCAAGAAGTATTACTTCTTGCTTTTTTATTCCGTTGATCATTTAACAAGTTACCTTTGAGCATAATTATTATATCTGGGTACCTATCTACACTGGAAGACACGGTGGAGCATATGGTCGAGGTGTGCCCTGCATGGGTGGAGCACCATCGTATCCTCATAGAGGCGATCGGCGGCGGCGACTTCTCGCGCCCTGCTCTGGTTTAGACCATGGTGCGAAGCGAGAGGGAATGGGATGCAGTCACCTCCTGCTGCGAAGCAGCAACTAGCTAGCATGCTAGCGAAGGAGAAGGCCTAACGTGCGAGGGAGAGGCAACTCTCTTCCTCGCGCCCCAGCCGCCGGGGGAGACGCCCCTGGCGTCGTGGATCGCGAGTCGATTTCGGGCCACCGTAGGCGCGGGCCTGCGGATGGCGAGCAGGGGTCACTCACCGTCCGGTAAGGACCAGGCCCGGGTCGGCGGCGCGTTGTGTTCCACGCGCGCCTCAAAAAGCTGTTAGTACCAGTGACGGGGCCTCATAGGGCCATTGCCTGTCGGGGTTTATGGGAAAGTTCCATCGAGATACCTCGGCCCCGGAACTTTAGGGCTTACGAAGGAACAGGGTGGGTTTTTAGTCAGTAGAATTCTGATACACCCGAGCGGAAGAAGTCATTCGATGATATTTTTCACCAAAAAAAAAACGTACCCATCTACATCTATTATTTCATTATATTATACAGGTACACTGATTAATTAACTGCAAATGTAACTTTGTAATTCTATATATTTATATGGGATTACAAAGTTATTTATGCAGTTGATGTATCTAGAAAACTGGAACGAAATTGAAAAATATTATAGTTTTTCCTTGATTCATATACTAAACACTAATTGTATTCTAAATTTGAAGCTTCTATGTCTGCTAGAAGTGCTTTAGACTTTTGATGATCGGTCAGTCAGTGAGTGACAAAATTTACAAAATTAAGGAACTTTGACTCGTTATAATTCTTAAACTACGGGTTCAAATTGAATGAAATTTGAAATATACCATGTTTATACAATGCCTGTTTGGTTACTGAAAATTAAGGCTTCTAGTTTTATCCACAACGAAGTTATAGGGGGTCGAAAATGGCCTGAGTTGCTTCGAGAAAAGAATGGTACGGCCGTGCCGCTTTTTTACTCGACTTGGCGGGGGCACTACCGTGCCCCCAGATAATTTCATCGTGTTAATTTCCGAAAATTTGTTACTCACCGGAATTTTGAAATTTTTATTTTTTGGTATTTCTGCCGTTCTAACTTTCAGAAGGTTAGCGAAATATGACGAACTAAATTAACGTGGGTAAAACCGCGAGGCACAGCTAGTATTATAAATGTAAAAGTGGGTTTGTTTATTTGTTCTTCTTTTACGGCAAAAGATCAATATAATAAAATTATTGGTATTGAAATAGTGTCATCTAATTTTTGGCGGAATTAGGTAACACTATTTTTTTTTTTTTTAAGTATGAGTTTGGTATGGATTTCCGCAAATGAACGCCTGATTCCATTCTCTATTTGAAATATGTAGTTGACAGGATGGATGTTAAAAATGTTTACACGAGCAAAACCGTGAGCAGAACCTAAAGTACATATAAGAGGTTTATACAAAATAACGGGTAGCACAAGGCTGCCAATAAATTCGATTACATCCACAAAAACAAAACACAATCAGCGCTACCCAATATTGAGCTATCCATCGGCTTTGATAAATGACGTCACAGAAAAAATAAATGCCATCGTATTCATCGACACGGCTATGATCTGGCTGTGTCAATACCGTGAATTGATGTACCCTCGTTTACATTGTCCCACGTCAAATTGTGTAAACTTTTATCCATCCAACGTAACTTGACACGTGACAACCGAAGGAACTAACCTTGAATATATGGGATTTGACTTTTTTTTTGACAACTTTATTCACAAACAGCTCCGCCATGATGGGTCTGAATAAATTGGGTGACTTTACGTTAATGGAGACACTGGTGCGCATGATATTAATATTTCAGTTTTCCTTTCAGCTGACATCGGAAAATGTTTTCTGGTGAGTGCATTTTGACACTTTTGGCAGGTATAGAAAGCAAAATGGGTTATAGTTTGAGATACGAATAAAACATTGTTTTCTGTTCGAAACTTGTGTTGACAAATAACGTGAAAATATTATATTTAGATAATTTGAAATGCTATGAAGGGTTGAGGTGTTGGGTTCTGAACGGTTGTTTTCGATGATTGAAACGTGTCGACCCAATGAATTTGAATAAATAGGGTTTGATAATGTTTGGTAAATATAGTTTGAAATATGTCATGGCTTGCTGATTTGGGGTTAAATTTTGTATTTGAAATTCTGAAAACAAAATTTGTTTATTTGCATAATAAATATGAGGTGGACAATTTACAAATTTAAATATAAATACATATTTTTGTTGTGATGTATGTTACCTACGAATACTATTTTTTGGGGGTCATTAACACTAACATAGTGATGACTATTGAAAAATGCTAAGTGAACAATTGAAATTACTTGAATTCCGCATATTTAAACAGACTACAACAGCACAGTGTTATCAAAATCATAGTTTACACTTCTCCGCTTATAAAGTACGAGACAAAAAAATATGATGAACCTGCAAACAACGAGGTATTCCTCGAAGCGCTACTATTTTGAATCGCTCCTAATGAAGCGCTCCTTTTTTATGCCTCGGAGCGCTCCTTTTAGTAGCGCTCCCGATAACATGGTATACTAAAAGGAGCGCTCCGAGGAATAAAAAAGGAGCGCTTCATTAGGAGCACTTCAAAATGGTAGCGCATCGAGGAATACCTCCAAACAAGTCGTCGGTCGGTTTAATTTTTTGGTAAAAAGTTTTTATTTCACTCTTTTTAGTTGGTCGATTTTTAATTTACCTAGTTAAAAGAGCCTAAATGTCAACTACTTATAACCTTTTACAAAATATTGCTTTTCCCAATGCTGGGCCGTTATTTGTTGAGGAGTTCTCCTGGTACTTCACCATCAGCTCTACATCACCATATGCATTGTGACGAATAAAGTAATCGAATCGCAATCCACGAAATACTTATTATTGAGTAGGTTCGGCGACCATCTGTGGTCTTCATCATCAGTTCCACTTCCCCAAATGGTAATTTTTGAGAGCAACTGCAAAAGTTACTATAAGAAATACCCAAAACGCCATAGGTGTGCATATAATATTTGAAGAGTTCCCTCGATTTCTCCAGGGTTCCATCATCAGATCCTGACTTGGTGACAATGGGACCAATTTCGAAGTATACTCTTTCAAACAAAAAAAGAATTTTCCAAATCGGTTCAGCCTTCTTTGAGTAATCGATGATCATACATAAAAAAAAAAATATACACGTCGAATTGATAACCTCCTCTTTTGGTCGTCGGTTGAAAACGGTAAAGATTTTTAATATTGATATGGTCACTATAAGATGTCGTTAGGTTAGATAATTACGTAACAACTTAAGACAGAAGGTCCCTTAAGTAGGGACTGAATAAATTAATAACCGACTTGGTATTACATGGATCTCACAACTTTTTACGGTAGAACAACTAAGTTGCGAGACTTGGGTTTTTGACAAGTATTGTTTTTTATGGGTTTATTTTTCCATTAACTATTAATGTACAAACTGCACATGAAGCTACCCGAAACTGTCTAATTTTTCCAATCAACCTTGAACCTAATTTCTTTAACAATAAAGTTGAAAATCTTGACAGATTGTTGTAGCTTGATGTGCTGGTGTCTGTACCTTTATTGACTGGAAATTGATGAACAGATATGTATCTATGTATATAACAAGCTCATTTAGCCATCTCTTCCTAGAACCCTTTTGTCCTTGTTACACCAGCAAAATGAAGCTCGAATAGCGAGTAGGTACCTATGAGACAGTGAAAGGAATACCAATTATTTGCGCTACACCCGGTGAAAATAGCCTTTTCATCCTACAAATTCCGGGAAGATGCCACACGACACCTGAATATGACGGGATTATTTTGGTCACTGAAATCCCCAATTTTCCGATTGTTGTCATTTCGCCTTCGAGATGTGTGGTGCATGGGGGAGGGAGCTGTAGGATTCGCCCAGGGATTTGATCAGCGCTTTAAGACGCGTGGTTCGAATTATGGCCTTTCTGATGCAGCGACTTGTAATTGCCATTCAGCGTGATAATGCTGTAAGCATTTTGGAGTTATTTTTGCCAGAAATGATCTGGGGCGGTTTATTCGAATAAGGTTGATTGTGAATTTTTCTTTTGATTATTTTTGTTTTCTTTTTATATTTTTTATTTATTTTTTTATATGGCTTAGCATTTGCATTCAGCCAACTTTCTATATTTAATTAATGTTTTGGTTGTATAGTAGGCACGAATTGTTGTGATAAAGATAGAATGTAAAAAAAATGTTATTTAATTTTAATAGATTTATTTTAGAATTAGTATTATTATAGATTAGATGGAATTACACAATCTAATTCCGCTATGCCAGTCCATCGTCGGACTACAAGAGAAATGGCGATGATGGCGATGCGCCATCGTTACATGGTGGTTATCCCACGCAAACGCACAAAACGGTTTGGGAATACTTTCATTGTGTGTACGGCTAATGAGTGGAATTCCCTGCCGAACTCTGTGTTTAGCTATAACCTGGGGGTCTTTAAGTCAAGAATGAATAGGTTACTTCTAGGTAAGGGTGCTCCATCTTCGACCACATCATATATAAGCTAGCGAGCTGCCCCGGCTTCATAATGTAGATATCTAATGTAGTTTCAATATGGAGAGATTAATAATATATTATAGTAGTTATGAAATGGTCGTTGCCATCCGGGATAAACGTACAGCCGCCATGCCCCCGCATTTATATCAGTTATATCTTTTAAGGTGTTCATATTAATTATATGTTGTAAAGAGCAATTTTAATCTACATTAATTAAACAACGTATGTTAAGTATTTCATTGAATAGGGAATACTTTTCAAATAACTTCGCAAGCAAAAGATCACACAACACTTTGTTACTTAGAAATCAACCATTCTTTGTATGTTGAATCATTGGTAAGCTGTCATTGCCCGATATAAAAGGCGTTTTATTTCTGTAATATACCTAATAATCATGGTAATACTGATCAATTATCTATAAATCGGTATTACCGTGATTATTATGTATATATTACAGAAATTATTATTTTATATATTTACAGAAAATGAAATATAAATCATTATTGATAATAAATTACTTTTATAAAGAACGACATTCTCTATATATCTATATATTATATTTTGCTAACACGTGCATAGTAATCATTAATTAAGTACATTGATCACCTAAAGAATAAAAAATTATATTTAAAAATAACATACAGTGATAGTAAGAAAGGGTGTGGTGAGTGTGTTTAGTGTTTAGGTATGCGTGTTTATTTATACTGAGGTTTAAGTAGATTTTTTGTTTTTGGTTGTAGTCGCGATTGAGGAGATATTCTTTTAATTTGGTAAAGCAAATAAAGTTTTTAAGGGTGTATATATTTAAAATCTAATTAAGTTTAATATAAGTTACTTTGTTGTGCCATAGATTTCACATTGGCTGATTTTGATTTATCTTACATGAATCGATTTGCCTTAATCTTACAAGTATCACAAAAATAAGACAGTAATTTCAATTTAATGCGATAACAACCAAACGGCATGTTGACAATAAACCGTAATAATTAAAATGTCAAAAGTATACACGAAGCATATAAAACATACATTTGTTACCGTCTTAGTTTTTATCAAAGACCAGCTATGGTAAAACCATAAAAATCTTGGTACTTTATTTTTGTTTCGATACGATGCTCAAAATTTTGGGCTTAGATAACTCGTGAAATTGTGATCAATCGATAGACAAACAAACAACAAACGTGCAGGGTTTCAGATATGAAATTATTATTACACAACATTTTGAAACCGCTAATCTGCCGCAACGCTCACGCGTCAAATATTGTAACGGGTAAATACATAGCTATGCTCATAAATACTAAGTATTTATTAATTAGCGGTATCCGTCGGTTTAAACATCGCGTATATTCGTTAGCCATCTATTATTTAAAGTATGACGTAATTGTGCACGAATTTGTGTTACATATTCTATGTTTCAGTCACGTTTTAGTATTTAAGGGATTAATCACGTCACGTGGCAATTCGACAGGGTATGTCATCAATATACATTTTTGTTGTTTTGACTTTCACCTTCAACACGCTACCGCTGACAAAAACAAACTTACGAGTATCTAGAGCCTTTGAATCGATTACAAAAATGTTTCACTCATAGAATACAACACTGAGTATTGCTGAGTATTCTAAGTACTACTAGTTATAATTGCACAAGCTAATTCCACCGAGCCCGTTACATCATACGCACAAACGTTTTGGAAATACCTTCATTGTGCGTACGGCTAAGGAGTGGAATTCCCTGCCGTAGTCTGTGTTTCCCGATAGCTATAACCTAGGTGTCTTTAAGTTAAGAGTGAATAGGTTACTTTTAGGTAAGCGTGCTCCATCTTCGACCACATCATCACTTACCATCAGGTGAGATGGTGGCCAAACGTAAACCTAATATCAATAAAAAAATGTTTCACACAAATACATATTAAATGTACAGTTCCTTTCGAATACAGCACGAAAACAAACTCGAAGAAAACAGCTAGATCGTCTTCACTAATTCTATTTTTGCTAAAAGGCAATGAAAGTTAAGGAAGTATATCAAACTTCAATAGACTGGGTACACAAGAAAGGCGGTTTCAAGACTCGTCACGCTGTAAAGTAGAAAAAAAAAGTTATTTAAAAAATCTAAAAAACCCGACTGCTCAACTGAAATGCAAGAAACAAGCACATTTTTATTTTAAAAAGTGACAAGCAGACGAGACCCAATTTTTTTTTTTTTTAATGGGATGGGTCCGCCTGCTTGTCACTTTTTAAAATAAAAATGTGCTTGTTTCTTGCATTTCAGTTGAGCAGTCGGGTTTTTTAGATTTTTTAAATAACTTTTTTTTTCAACTTTTTAGTTAAAATATCAATCAAAATTTTTATAGTTTTCCCGGTCGTATCACAGTGGCACCCCACCGGATTCAGAAAGTGAAAGAGCTAAGTCCATATTTTTAAACTTTCTCTTTGTATTATTTTTGCTAGTATTACACTAATGATAAACATGATATACCTTTTTAAAATCCTTGTGTTAAGCCCTTTAATTTGATACCCATATTGAAGTATTGGAAAAAAAAAATTTTTTTTCATTATTTATAATGACTTCGCACAGCCGCCATGTTTGATTTTCTCAAATGTCAACTATCTAAGAACACTTGGGCTGCTAAGACAAATCTAACGATACCTCAATTATGTGAATCTGTTCAGTGGTTCTGAAGATATGAGGTAATAAAGAATATTACAAACATACATACATACATACATACATACAAGATACGCGCGAAAAACATAACCCTTCCTTTGCAGTCGGGTAAAAAGGAGGAAAAGGTAAGTTTTCTACTGAATGAGTAAAACATACAGGTAACAAAGAAAAGTGAGTTCTACAAATATAATATATTCTGTCTATTATTAAGATTATCTCGGCAGAAATTAATATTCTGTTCATAGGTCATCAAAATCTCATATCCCATACAGCACACTGGGTCAAAAATGTATTATTAATTTTGAAATCCAATCTGTTTGTGATTTGGGGGAGGGGGGATTAACAAATGACTGATACCGCTCTTCTGGTTCTAATGTCTGATATCCACTGAATAAAAATTCATCCTTGTTCTTCAGTTGCCCTTGCAATCAGTAACTGACTGTTTCGAAAACTGGACTAACGTTAGTATAATGATTCAAACTTTAAATGTTAATCTATTACGGTCTAATTGGATTTGTCTATATGGACCATTAGGTGTCCTTCTTGACAATTTCTACATTGAAAACTTTTATTACATCAAAATTTCGCAGCGTTAAAAACACCTTAGCGACCAACCAAACACGAAAAGTGACTTTGTTTTATGAACACATTTATGACTTCATATCAATTTTCTTACAGCCAATTTGAGTCTTAATGGTCATGACAAAAAGGAGACGATATATGTGACGTAATAAGTAAGTGTGACATTATTCCAGTGTCATTACGTTCATGTTTGTATTTCTGTCTTCTCTTGTACATATGTTTCCATTTTGTTCGTTTCCGTCATTCTAATTTATTCATCTTCCGCGGAACCCACGGCGCGGGATTATGTTATTTTATTGTATGCTTTGAAGGGAGATTTGTCGGGCTCTTGAATAAAGAATCGGTCTATTTATGTTCGTGTTCAATTCTGTTTGTAAATATTCCTACTATTTTCTTAGGCATGCTGTCTGTTTACAGTCATTTAGGAAATGGCACGTTTTGCTAATCCGGTACGGTAATCTTCATTATGTTATAAAAAAAACTTTTTTTTTTATATTTTACTATTTTATGCGAACATTATGCGGACGGAGGAATATGAAATGAGGTACTACAAAACTGTATATGTACAGTATTTTTATGCAAAATATAATAATCACTGCATATTATAAAATAAAGTCCTCCGCCAGTCCGTCTGTTTGCAATATATTCAAAAACTACTGAACGGATTTTCATGCGGCTGCACCAATTGACGGTGAAATTAAAATAAGAAAAATAAAACAATTACTTTTTATTTTTTCTACAGCTTTTTAGGGTTCCGTACCCGAATGGCAAAAAACGGAACCCTTATAGTTTCGATATGTCTGTCCGTCTGTCTGTCTGTCTGTCTATCCGTCCGTCCGTATGTCACAGCCATTTTATTCCGAAACTATTAAGACCAGACATGTGAAGCTTAGTAGATAGATGTATTCTGTGAACCGCTTTCCGATTTTAAGAAAAAAATTAATAAATATCTATACTAATATTATAAAGCGGAAAAGTTTGTTTGTTTGTTTGTTTGCTTGAACGCGCTAATCTTCGAAAGTACTGGGTGGATTTGGATGCAATTTGGTATGGAAGTAGCTTGAAGCTTGAGGAAGGTTATAGGCTACTTTTTACGCGATTGCAAAAAAGGAGAGTTATGTTTTTACCGTGATAGAATCCACGGGAGCGAAGCCCCGCGTGAGTACTAGTTTAAAATAAAGGGGGCTCCCCATACATGGAACTAACAGAAAATATTTTTTTCATGAAACCTATGTGTGTGTGGTATCTATAGACAGGTATTTAAAAATGATATAAGGGTTTCTAAAACCACTTTTTCATAAAGTCAATCGTTTAAAAGATATAAGCTTTCAAATTGGTAAAATGTGTCCTCCCCCTCTAACTTCTATAATAATGGAGTTAAAAACCTAAAAAAAAAGATGTCGGTAGATCTTAATATAAACTTTCAACCAAAATAGTGTTTGAACGAAATCGGGTCAGCAGTTTTTGAGATACAGCATATTTTCTAAAACTGCAAATATAACTTTGTAATTCATACAAACACTATGAAAAACAAAGTTATTTAGCGTAGTTGTAAAAATGTAAATAAGCTAGTTTTAAGAAATTTTTAAGTTTTTTTTTTATTCGTCATATAGATATACATATTATATTATAATAGTTACTACGGAACCCTTCATGGGCGAGTCTGACTCGCACTTGACCAAATTTTTTATCGTATTATAAAAACAGAACCACCCTGTCTGTACATTTATTAGAAAAAAGGTTAACCCAACACCAACATGTAAGAGAATTCCAAATATCCTTAATAAAAACTTAGCGAAATGTTCCGGATTCCGCCAAGTGCGAACTAAGTTTGTTTAGAACTCATTTGGGAACGCGCCACAGGTTTCTAAGCAAAGTTTCGAAGGCAATTTACTGTGAACTAATAAAAATTTCAACCGTTTATTTACTTTTATTCTTATGTTTGGCTGGCTTTTGCCAATGGCATCACCCGTTTGAAATTGGAAATTTTGCCACGGAATTACTGGGGTGATAAGTATCCTAGATGCAGTCATAATTCACCAGCCCAGAGTCAGTTTTGTCAAACAACATTTATACAACGTGTAATTTAAAGGGTATATGTATACTAGGGTGGGTCAAAAATATTTTTTTTTTGTAATCGAGTTCTAATAGCGAAAATATGTTGAAGTAGGGTATCGTTATCAATCCGCTAAAATATTATTGAATTATTTTAAGTGGAAGAGCCCGCGCAAAGCCGTTGAAGTTTTGAAAAAAAATGTTCAAGTGGGTACTTTTACATCTCAAGTTACACGTTTGTGGTTGGATGTAGATTAGTGTTCTATTTGGAATTCACTAAAATACATGTCAATTGTGATATTTAAATTGTGTTGTTTATTCCGAAAAATCAGTTTTGAGGTAAGTACATTCAAAAAGTTCTTGTAAAAGGTGACTAAATTCTTGTGATATTCCGTAAAACTATCATTTTTGTTTTAGAACTTGGAGTTAAATTTAACCATCATGTCTAAATGTGTCAAATGTGTGTCATGTCAAAGGGTACGAAAAGGTAGATATATTGAAGAACACGTATCTGTTATTAAGGAACCGAATTCTATTTATTTAGGGTATGTGACACCAGCACAAGAAAAAGCTAAGACCATTGAGATATCAATAAACGCTCTACTTTTTGCAAAAAATATTAGTACTGATGATCTCCTGGCTATTGGATGCAATGGAACAGTAACAAATACAGATAAATTTGGTGGTGTCATAAGGCAAAAAAGAGTTCAGAGACCTTTGCAATGGATAATTTGCATGCTTCATTTAAATGAACTGCCTTTGAGGCATTTGTTTGATTACATAGATGGTAAAACTTCTGGTCCATCTTCATAAAATGGTCCTATTGGTAAGTTGCTGGATAAGTGTGAAACGCGAGCTGTAGTTGAATTTGAGCCAATACCAGGCCAATTACCAAAGCTAAAACCTGATGACTTAAGTACAGACCAAAAATATTTGTATGAGATTACCTCAGAAGCAATTAACGGAAGATGTTCAAATGACTTGGCAAATAAATCGCCTGGAAAAATGTCAGATGCCCGTCGGTTGACTAAAGCTAACAGGATTTTGCGTCATTACTTTTCTACACTAACACCATCAAGTAATTTAATTAATTTGGCCCAATACATTGTGAAAGTATATGCCCCTGTTTGGTTCCAAATAAAGACACACGCATCATGTAAAGACGGATCACGGCATCTTTGGAAATTAATTGAAAGTTCGCGATACTTCCCAAGTGCGTTAAAAGCAGCCATAGATCCTGTTATTCAACGGAACGCATATTTTGCTCACCCTGAAAATTTATTGTTGGCGATGTTAACAGATGAAGAAAAACATATAAGAGAACTCGCAGCTAGAAGAATTCTAAAGGCACGTAGTTTACCTGTAACTGGAATCTACCACGTACTTTAGAAGTGCCTAAACTCAAATTTGATGCTAAATGTTTCATTGATCTAATAAACTGGCCAGAAGTCAACTTTGATCCACCTATTCTAAGAAATCACACGAATGAAGATTTTATTCAGATAATAGAGAAAAAAGGTGAAAAATTTTGTTGTTTATGAGGCTCCCTTGCCATACTCAAGCGGTTGAACGATCTGTTAAAATAGTTACAGAAGGTGCGATGTCGGCATTTGATAAAAAATCAAGGGACGGTATAATTCATGCAAAACTTGCGTCCAGAAAACTTATGCCGAAATTTGATAGCAAGCAGGAATTTATGCACAAAACTAAATATTTTTTTTTGATAACTTTTTTGTGTTTATTTGATTACTTTTTTTATTTTTGACGTTAATGTTTGTCCGTAACTAAATTTTTGTTTTGTTACAATAGTATTTAAGCGATATCCAATAAATAACTATGATATTTAGTAAGACGTGATTTTTTAATAAAACGTAAATGTTTGAAGCGCATGCGCGGGCTGAAGATATAAGTTCCCCTAACTTTTTTCACAAAAACTATTTGTAATGGTACACTACAACATAATATGACTATTAGAATTTGATTTGTCAACTTTTTTTTTTCTTCATACAAGAGTGACCCACCCTAGTATATACATACCAAGGTGCACTTGGTATGTATATACCCTACGGCTTCTTTGGATGATAACAAACGATTTGACAAGGGTTTGGTAATCCTATGTCTTCATGTGTGGAAATAATTAGAAATTTCAATACATTGATACCAGAGACTGAATTTTTCAAATTAAGAAGATTGAAGAGAATTATCGTGTTATAGGCAAGTGACGTGGAAAGTTATTGACCCTCATAGTGCTGTGACACGTTTGTTATGATTGAAATTCAAGAAATATAATATGAAACCGATAATTTCGTATCAATTCTTTGAGTCACTTATTTTGTGCTAAAACTAGGCATAGAGACTCCATACCAGATGTTTATCTTCAGCCCTTTTGGATTGATAAGGGGTTTCCATTACACGTTGTATACACACGTATTTATTACAACGGAACAAAATCTTGTCGGATCTAGCTTGTCTCTAGTTGCCCTTCCCCAGCGACATCCTAAGCCGAGGTCCGTAACCCACAAGGTGGCCCTTAATGCCTAGTTTGTATGTTTAATTTAAACGTTTTTGAGAACTAACAATGTGGATAGAATCCACAATACTGGAAATTTTGTTAGACCTGGAGGGGTTTTACTACTGAGCTAAATATGCTTGTGTCTGGAGTTCATGGAGTTAACGGATGGGGTTCAAACCCGCCACCTCTCTACCATAATTAGGCTATTGACGATTCAAATCGCCTTGGTTCGAGGTTTTAATTATTATCATAAAGGCAGCCACTGGCAAGTCCGGTTAAGCAACCGATACCCTCAGAGGTTGTCCTGGGTGAGGCCACTCACTAATTGAAAAATACAAAATATAAAGAAACAGCCTTCGGGTAGGACACAAGCCTACGACATCAGGTTGTGTTTCCGACGTTTACAGCTAGTCGAAATGTTTCTTCGACCGAAGAAAAGACCGGCCCTCTTGTCATTGGCCATATCAACAGTCGGCTAAATAAATAAAAGTCGACATTTCGTGTACTAAAATTACACTATAGTAGCTCTTGCCCGTGGCTTTATTCAGTAAAAATGTAGTTTGTGGATGAATGAATTTTTAAAATCGGTTCAGCAGAACCAGAGATACACAAACCTACAAACTTTACCTCTTTATATAAGATTAGTATAGATTACATATATGTACACGGTACATATTTAAAAACTAAGGTGAATTATGTTTTTATAATCGGACTTGCAATTTAATGGGTTACCATTAAATTGCAAGTTTACTACTACTTATGTTAATAAGTAGTAATAGTATGATAAATTATGTTCGAATTTACTAACGTAATCGGTGGGTAACTACTCTCAGAATAATAGTTGCAATATATGTAAGCCGCGCATGAAGAAAAAGAGCGCGGTCTCGATCTTGTAATGCAGTTAGTAACCCCGTAACACTATTTTTGTTTGCAGTTTGCCTCTGGTCTGTCTTATAATGGTTCGCTGAGAGACAATCAACTACGTCACCACGCCCGCGTCAACGCGGCGTATCTTAGCCGTAACTCAGTTGATTTAATACAGATGCTGATTCAATGCGGCTACATTCCTGAGTAAGGTTGACGCTTGGTTTAAAGGGAATTCAAGACGACATCGTTTTGGGTGAGAAACGTTAATTAAGTCCTTCAGACTAATTGCGTAATACAAAATAAATCCCGCCGTATCCAAAGCGTATTTTACGCTGTTGAGCAGAGGATATTTTGATAATTTATTGACGATAAGTTCACATTTGACCACTATCTCAACTGATGATAGGCGATGATGTAATCTAAAAAACTTTTTAGCAAAAAATAGAACCGACTTCCATATGAAAACACTACAAAGGCAAAAATAACTTTAATTTCGGAAGGCGGTGTCAAAAACGAAAATATATACAAAACTAAAGACACCGCCTTCCGAAATTAAAGTTATTTTTGCCTTTGTAGTGTTTTCATATGGAAGTCGGTTCTATTTTTTGCTAAAAAGTTTTTTTTCACTCTTTTTAGTGGGTCGGTTTGTAATTTATCTAGTTACAAAAGCCAAAATGTCAACTACTTATCACCTTTTACAAAATATTGCTTTTCCCGGTGCAGAGCCCTTAATTTTTGAGGAGTTCTACTGGTACATCACCATCAGCTCTACTTCACCATATGCATTGTGACGAGCATAAAGTTCTTAACATCCATATTCATGTAATCTAATCGCAATCAACGAAATACTTATTATTGAGTAGTTTCGGTGGCCATCTGGGGTCTTCATCATCAGTTCCACTTCCTCAAATGGTGCTTTTCAAGAGCAACTATACAAGGTACTATAGGAAATACCCAAAACGCTATAGGTGTGCCTATAATATTTGAAGAGTTCCCTCGATTTCACCAGGATCCCATCATCAGATCCTGATTTCGTAACAATGGGACCAACTAGAAACTATACCCATTCAAACGCAAAAAGAATTTTTCAATACGGTCGAGGCGTCTCCGAGATGTGAGGTAACATACATAAAAAAAATAAAAGAAGTTCAAGACGAATTGTAAACCTCCTTTTTTTGAAGTCGGTTAAAAATGAAGCACGCTTATCTAGAAGTAACCTATTCACTCTTGACTTAAAGGTTACAGTTTATATCTATCAGGAAACACAGATAGTGATATGACTCTTGATATCTACATCTGGGGCACGATAGTGCCCCCGCCGAGTCGAACGCGATGCAATCACTGCCGTACCATCCTTTTCTGAAACTATTTCGGCGTATTTTCATGCCACTATTTCAGGAGTTCTGGATAGGTTTAGAATGCTGAAATTATCGTCATCTAGTACACTATAAGCATACACTTAAACCACAAAATTTCATGTTTGTAGCTTATTTATTTCTTAAGTTATGTAAAAGCAAATTTGTGCTAATTCGACACTCACTGACTCACTGATTCACTGACTCACTGATCATCAAAATAGAACTAGTACTTCCCATAAGTTTCAGAGCTGTTTGGTACAGAGGTAGGGTTATTTATTTATTAAAACGTTATGCAACACAAAATGTACAAAGGCGGACTTAATGCCATAGGCATTCTCTACCAGTTAACTATGGGTAGTGAAGAGACAACATGGCAGGTGCATAAAAAAAAAACTTAGTAGATAATATATAACTAGAATAAACTTAAATACATATTTATCATAATACATACCAAAAATATAATATATATTTTTGGAAATAATTATTGTGAAATAAACTTTTATTATTATTTATTTACTTGTTATTATACCTATGTATTAATAAAAAGTCATAGAAAGGGGGTTATCAGAACTAGGATCATGGAAGATCTGGAGTACCTATGTATTGTACATAGACAGTTATATTCTAACGTCCTAGTTTTTAATAGTTTAGTATTTAGTACATGAATTTACTTTATTTAAAAATTTAAGTCAGCTTAGGGAGGTAAAGAGACAAGACGCCAGATGCATTGGTTGAAGCGAAAAACTTCTGACACAAATATAAAAAAAAAAATACGAAAATTCTGATCAAAATCCTTGCAGAGGGTTAGAATATAATCACGACTTTTGTATTAATCCCTAATTTTATTTTTCTTTGTTTTTACAGCTGTAAAAGAAAGTCTTCTTGAATTCATAAAATGTAGTCTTCTGACAAACAAACGGATGCACGGACAGTGAAGGCTAGTAATAGTGTTTCGAAGGCTAGACATAAAATTAAATCAAATCATTTATTTTAGAACAGATATACATGAGATGTTTTTTTAACCAAAGTAGACCATTTCCTACCATTGCAGATATATCAAATAGTACAATACGAACACATATAGGTATACTGGGTATACATAATATGAAAATTTCAGCTAAGGAACCGTTAATATCGATTTAAGGACCAATGCACACCACGTTTTTTAAATGCGCCATCGACGCGCTTTTATCCTATAGAGAAGTTGCTGTCTTTCGTATCGATTCTCACGCGCGTTAGCATCGTCTTTGTATCACTGCACAAGTGGGTCTGTATCGATTCAAATGCGTGTTTAAATTTATACAGGCGTGCAAAGGTCTAAAGGCTGCGGTTGACTCGCATTGTATCGCATCTGTTCCGTGACAAACGCGCGTCGACGGTGCGTTTAAGGGCCAAAACCTTGCCAAAACCTTGCCAATACCACGTAAAGCGGTCGCCCGCGCGGGCCTATACAAAAGTGCTCCATTGCGGGAACCCGCATGGGTATCCGTCGCGGGGAACCAGACACTGCGCCCCTTTTTTGCTACGTAATAAATATTAAATTTTCCATCGACTCAACTACATGCACACCGTTGAAGTTGAACTAGTGACACTACGCAGGTAATAATTCGGTTTCCGACACACACGACATACGCTCTTGTCACGCAACGGGTGCCCATCGCGGGCGTCCGCTTTACGCAGTTTCGGCTCTAAAAGGTGTAGTGTATACAGGCACTTAAAATCGAAATGTTCGATCATCAATCCGACCCTACTCATATTAAAAATATGAAAGTCTGGGTATTTGCATGTCTGAGAATCAATCATTTCTATACAACTAAACTTAATTTAGCTCACGGGTAGACCTGATTTCAATTTCGTTACTCATCAATTCTCATATACTTTGATTTCAGAATTTTTTCCAGAAATGCTTCAACTGTTTAAAAATCTTTCATTTTGCGTACAGCTAGGGAGTGTAATTCCGTACCAGAGTCTGTGTTTCCTGATAGATATAAACTGTAACCTTTAAGTCAAGAGTGAATAGGTTACTTCTAGATAAGCTCACTATACTAACAGGCCCGTCAAAACTATTATTTAATTTAAATCTTAATTATGAGTAAGCAATATTATAATATTTACTAGCAGTCGCTCGAAGCATCGCTCACGTGGATTTTATCACTATAAAAACATAACTCTCCTTCTTTTGAAGTTGGATAAAAGTAGCCTATAACTTCCTCACTTACATAGAAAAATTCATCCAAATCTACTTTAAACAAACAAACTTTTCCGCTTTATAATATAAGTATAGATGTTTAGTGTGTTAGACATTTATACGATTTGGTTTCAAAAACAAAATCCAAATTCCCCATTTTACAAAACAACGTAAAAAAAACAATAAAACATAATATAAACTCTCAGTACAAAGCTAAGCTCCGTTCAGTCGCGACAGCAGCAAAGCCGAGTGAAGTGGCTTAAACAAACGAGTGCTAAAACCTCGCGGAGGTACACAGCTGTTTGCTTTTAGGTAACGTCGGATTCTGCCGTTTGTACATACACTAGAACTTGTATACGTGTCAAATAATCTCATACTTTAAAAGTATTTAGTGACTTCCTCGTTGGTAGAGTAGAGGGAGAGGTAGCAAGCACGACTGCTGAGAACGAGTTTTGATTTCCGGGCTGGGCTAAAAGTGCTATTCGGCTTTTTCTGTAAGGAATTTCTCACTAGTAAACCGGAGTTTGGAAGCATTCAAACATCATTATCTTTACGGATAGTCAGTAGCCAGTAAATCTGACACTGTACCTAGCCAAGGAAGAAAAAGAAGATAGAAAAAGTATTTATTGCCAACAGACAAACGACATGCTAACAATATTAAAAACTTATTTAATTCCTTAAGACTAGAGTTAGTAATTGATACTTATAATTATATTAGTAGGGTAAGTAAGGACAATAGATGATTAGATATTGTCGATTTACGAAGAAAAAGGAAACAACAAAGAAACAAGGCATATGCACGTCGTGGTCGTGGTAACAAGGCTCCCACTCAGCATAATGCTATTCCATGGGCATGTCCACAGCACGGCGCTGGTTTTCAGTGTTTGCCTTAAAAATATGACGTACGGAAATCAAGGCTGGCAAATAATATTACTTAAATAATATAAACTAAATACAGTAAAGTAAATAAATACCGTAATATAAAATAAATAGTGAAAAACGAGTCCCATAACGGTCACGTGACGCGTGATATATGTACTTTGTTTTGGGATTTTTGAGGGTCAGGCTTCTTCAATGAACTTCTCTGTATTCTTAAGGGTTTTACGTATTTATTTTTAATATATATAATTTACAGAGAAGACAAGTTATTAAGAATTATGATGGTGAACCGACTACCACCATGGTTTTTTAAGAGTCTCGTGTGTTGAAGTGTAGATCCGTTGAATGAAGCAATCGATCGTTCTTCAGATTCATTCGGCGACGACCAATCCGCACTCAACGTTCAGATTCATTCGACAGCGACCAATCAGCGCTCGCCATTCAGATTCACTCGACGACGACCAATCAGCGCTCGCCGTGCGCCGCTCTCGTTCGCTTCTCTGCTGCCACGAGTTGTCAGCTTTGCGTCAGTAGATGGCGCTAACATACTTCGTGTTTCGTATAATATGCAAGTGTGTGTGTAATCGTGCTACCCAGCCATTCGGACGTGGAGGTCAGGTAAGTAGTCGCAGGCTGCATCCACTTAGACTGTAGTATTCCAGTGCTTACAGACACGACTTACGAGAACGAGCCGTGAGTTCGAGAAATTCAGATTTTCCATTCTTTAATCTACAGAGTTGATACGACCGAGGGGCTTTCCTTTAAACTGCGTATACTAAGTAACATTTTCAAGCTTTGTACCAAAATTCAATTAAATAGGTGAAGTAGTTTGGTCGCAAATGATTTTGATGAGATGCAGCTTAAAGCGATAAATCTGACCAAGATAAGAGATAACATACGCCGCGCTACGTTGCCACTTTGTTACCTAGGTATTTAAGGTCAGTCACATTTATTTACAAAGGGTGGTTGCGTTTTACTCTGATTTGTAAGCTATTTAGTTTCTTTGAAAAAAAAAAACATTTTGCTCTTTTTATATTTTAACTGTATCAAATTAACACTAAACACGTATAGTATACGTAGTGTAATTTAATGCCCCTCTATCGTATCAACTCTGTATATACAAGGTGTAACAGATTAAGCGCAATACCTCAGATGCCCCAATTAGAATATTAAATTATAAGTCTAAAACAACATCCGTAACTAAATTAATTGAAACCCAACCTAGACATTTTTTATAAAATGGTTATCCTTACTAAACGCAAAACGTACATATGTGCGTCATACAATATCCTTACGCAGACGCATACACACATGAGTTAGCGGCCGAGACGCACACGAGCGCATTTCCTTGAATTAAGGATTGTTTTAATTTGTCATGATTGTGTTTCCTGTGTTTCCATTCTAAGTTAAGGATTTTTCCGTCAAAATTAACAGCTATTTTTTGTGACGGAAATCGATTCAGATGCTGATTCTGAACAACTACATTCAGGAATTGCGTTTATTCTGTTACACGTTGTATGTAAAAGCGAAATACCACTCACTGATTAATCACGAAATCTCAGAAACTACAAGTAGCTCTCAAATTTTGCATGTAGGTTCCATTTAGTACGTAAATGCTCGCTAAGACGGGATTTTGCGAAATTCCCACGGGATCGGGATTTACACGGGAAAAACTTCCCACGCGAACGAAGTCGCGAGCAAATGCTAGTAGAATTATATACTTCAAATAAAAACAAAGGAACTTTAAAAACGGCAAAGGATGGTTATCGTCAAAACGCAGGAATTCTTAGTCTGCAGCTAAAACTATAAACAACTTTGTGAAACAATAACTTTTCTGCAAAAATACAACATTATCATACAAACTATGCCGTTGAATCATGTTCACGAGAACTATTGTTTTTTTTTTTTATTTTTTTTTTTTTTTTTTTTTTTTTTTTTTTTTTAGGTAGGGCCACTTGTAGATCAGCACACTAAGGCTGTGAGTCTACTTAACCGGACTTTCCTGTGGTGACCTCTAATAAATTAAAGGCCCCCAGCCAGGGCTTACAAACTAAAAATATACTTAAAAACTAATGACCGCACGCTAAGGGCACTCCCTGTGGAGTACGGGCCTCGGCATAGCGGGGTCATTTTGGGAGGGCAGCAAAGGGACAGGCTGGGTCATATTAATTACGGGAGTATTTATTGCTACTGGCTCAGCATCGCGGGCTGGCTCGTTTGGCAAAGGTCGGGGAGGATTTTCATTACAAGTACGCGGACGTCGCGATGGGCCTCGTCGGCGAGGCCGGAATAAGGAACGCGTTCTGTATTTGTGTTTTCTAAGAGTGCTGGTTTCCCTACTGCTCTCTTGTCGGATGGTGGTGGGGTCGTCAGGCTCGTCTAGGATGTTACGCGGGCGACGAACCCGAGAAATCTTGGAGGGTCTGTATCGGGCGGCCGATACGATCAGGGGGTTAGTGTGGGTCTCAGCAGAGGTGAAGTAACGCACTGACATGCGTTTCAACACTTGCTTTATGGTCGGGAGTTTGAGGTCTACGTGGAGATCCTCGTTCCTACAGAACCAGGGCGCGCCCGTGGCCTTTCGGAGAAAACGGTTCTGAACGACTTGCATCCTATGGATCTGATTGGGACTGGCATGAGCAAACACCGGACAGGCATACGTCATGATAGGACGTATGCATGTCGTGTATATTCGGATTTTACATTTAAGGGAGAGCTTGCTGTGTTTATTCAGCAGGGCGTGGAGCCTACCGAGAGCGAAAGCGGCTCGCGAGCGAACCGACTTTATGTGCTCACTGAAGTTGAGAAACTGGTCGAGGATCACACCTAAGTATTTGGCTCGCTTCTCCCAAGGGATTGGCTTGCCGAACATAGTGATCGGGCGTGGGGGGGTGAATTTTTTATGCTGGCGAGCCCTGCGAAACAGGACTGCTTGACTTTTATATTTGATATCTTCTCTGTGTTTAAAATGTTTAAAACAATCCTTAATTCAAGGAAATGCGCTCGTGTGCGTCTCGGCCGCTAACTCATGTGTGTATGCGTCTGCGTAAGGATATTGTATGACGCACATATGTACGTTTTGCGTTTAGTAAGGATAACCATTTTATAAAAAATGTCTAGGTTGGGTTTCAATTAATTTAGTTACGGATGTTGTTTTAGACTTATAATTTAATATTCTAATTGGGGCATCTGAGGTATTGCGCTTAATCTGTTACACCTTGTATATACAGAGTTGATACGATAGAGGGGCATTAAATTACACTACGTATACTATACGTGTTTAGTGTTAATTTGATACAGTTAAAATATAAAAAGAGCAAAATGTTTTTTTTTTTCAAAGAAACTAAATAGCTTACAAATCAGAGTAAAACGCAACCACCCTTTGTAAATAAATGTGACTGACCTTAAATACCTAGGTAACAAAGTGGCAACGTAGCGCGGCGTATGTTATCTCTTATCTTGGTCAGATTTATCGCTTTAAGCTGCATCTCATCAAAATCATTTGCGACCAAACTACTTCACCTATTTAATTGAATTTTGGTACAAAGCTTGAAAATGTTACTTAGTATACGCAGTTTAAAGGAAAGCCCCTCGGTCGTATCAACTCTGTAGATTAAAGAATGGAAAATCTGAATTTCTCGAACTCACGGCTCGTTCTCGTAAGTCGTGTCTGTAAGCACTGGAATACTACAGTCTAAGTGGATGCAGCCTGCGACTACTTACCTGACCTCCACGTCCGAATGGCTGGGTAGCACGATTACACACACACTTGCATATTATACGAAACACGAAGTATGTTAGCGCCATCTACTGACGCAAAGCTGACAACTCGTGGCAGCAGAGAAGCGAACGAGAGCGGCGCACGGCGAGCGCTGATTGGTCGTCGTCGAGTGAATCTGAATGGCGAGCGCTGATTGGTCGCTGTCGAATGAATCTGAACGTTGAGTGCGGATTGGTCGTCGCCGAATGAATCTGAAGAACGATCGATTGCTTCATTCAACGGATCTACACTTCAACACACGAGACTCTTAAAAAACCATGGTGGTAGTCGGTTCACCATCATAATTCTTAATAACTTGTCTTCTCTGTAAATTATATATATTAAAAATAAATACGTAAAACCCTTAAGAATACAGAGAAGTTCATTGAAGAAGCCTGACCCTCAAAAATCCCAAAACAAAGTACATATATCACGCGTCACGTGACCGTTATGGGACTCGTTTTTCACTATTTATTTTATATTACGGTATTTATTTACTTTACTGTATTTAGTTTATATTATTTAAGTAATATTATTTGCCAGCCTTGATTTCCGTACGTCATATTTTTAAGGCAAACACTGAAAACCAGCGCCGTGCTGTGGACATGCCCATGGAATAGCATTATGCTGAGTGGGAGCCTTGTTACCACGACCACGACGTGCATATGCCTTGTTTCTTTGTTGTTTCCTTTTTCTTCGTAAATCGACAATATCTAATCATCTATTGTCCTTACTTACCCTACTAATATAATTATAAGTATCAATTACTAACTCTAGTCTTAAGGAATTAAATAAGTTTTTAATATTGTTAGCATGTCGTTTGTCTGTTGGCAATAAATACTTTTTCTATCTTCTTTTTCTTCCTTGGCTAGGTACAGTGTCAGATTTACTGGCTACTGACTATCCGTAAAGATAATGATGTTTGAATGCTTCCAAACTCCGGTTTACTAGTGAGAAATTCCTTACAGAAAAAGCCGAATAGCACTTTTAGCCCAGCCCGGAAATCAAAACTCGTTCTCAGCAGTCGTGCTTGCTACCTCTCCCTCTACTCTACCAACGAGGAAGTCACTAAATACTTTTAAAGTATGAGATTATTTGACACGTATACAAGTTCTAGTGTATGTACAAACGGCAGAATCCGACGTTACCTAAAAGCAAACAGCTGTGTACCTCCGCGAGGTTTTAGCACTCGTTTGTTTAAGCCACTTCACTCGGCTTTGCTGCTGTCGCGACTGAACGGAGCTTAGCTTTGTACTGAGAGTTTATATTATGTTTTATTGTTTTTTTTACGTTGTTTTGTAAAATGGGGAATTTGGATTTTGTTTTTGAAACCAAATCGTATAAATGTCTAACACACTAAACATCTATACTTATATTATAAAGCGGAAAAGTTTGTTTGTTTAAAGTAGATTTGGATGAATTTTTCTATGTAAGTGAGGAAGTTATAGGCTACTTTTATCCAACTTCAAAAGAAGGAGAGTTATGTTTTTATAGTGATAAAATCCACGTGAGCGATGCTTCGAGCGACTGCTAGTAAATATTATAATATTGCTTACTCATAATTAAGATTTAAATTAAATAATAGTTTTGACGGGCCTGTTGGTATAGTGGTCAGTGGCCCTGACTACTATGCTCAAGGTCGTGGGTTCGATTCCCACCCAGGACAAATGTTTGTGTGATGAGCACGATCATTTGTTCTTTGTCTGGGTGTAATTTATCTATAACATGTGTTCGGTCCGACGTGAAACAGAACGCATCTTTTGGCCGGCAACATTAATTATCTGTGGACTTGACTTAACCTCTCTGACTTGACAGATAGACTTTGGTTCCGGTTGTTGAAAAATGTCCGCCCTTGGGACTTTGATTTGATTGTAATTGGTAAAATATCGTTGGATTCGCCTGTTGAGACCGATAATTGGGTCGCGAATTATTTGTTGTTGAAGTGAAATCCCCACTTGCCGAAAACCCCGGGATATTGTTGAATCATACGCCGTATTGCGTCACCTCGTGGCACGCGGAATTTGTTGGAAATCGAATTGGATCTCACGAGATATGAGCAGATTGATTGTGAACAGTGTTTAATTGAACTTTGTAATTCCGAATTGACTAGAATCCAGTGATATTTCTTGGAACACATCGCCTTATTGCCTACCACGCGTAGCGCGCGCTTGCTGGAAACAAGTTAGGTGTGATGCTGGTCAGGACCGCGCCATCTGGAGATCGACGCCTTGTGACCGTCCTGGAACACGTAACTTACATCACACGTTTCAATTACTCACCCTCATATTACATACAAATACTTTGGACGTGATCAAACAGATCCTAGGTTGCCGTCTACAGCTCAGGTGAGTGTTATTTGTAACTATTTGTAGGGCCCCGGAGGCTATAGTTTGCTGTCGGCCGGAGAGCCTGTAGATTGTTGTGTAACCTTCTTGTTTGAAAAGCAACGTTTAAGCTCCACGTATCGTGGAAAAGTTTAGGACACCCCAGTTACCGTTGCACTGGGCCTTTTGCAGTCCTGAACAATTTGGTAGCAGAGCGTGGTATTAATATAAAATCCACATAGTTCATTCTGGTATAGGCGTGGCTCTTATAATGTAAGATCCACTGGTTTAATTGGAAGTTTTGAAAGTAACTTTGGTTTGATTACTTAACACAACTTATAACTTAATAAGTGTAATGGACGCCGAGCTAAATGTACTTAGAATAAGTTTTAGCATAAGTAGGATAGTTAAAATCAGTATAGGTTAGGTCAATATGTAAGTAGGAAATAGGAATATGTACGTAGGTAAATGAAACACATGTTAAAATCGTTATAATTCATCATACCTATTGTAAGAGAAACTTCGAGAAAGTTTCAATGTACCAAGGCCGACAGGTCGGAACCTGTCGGAAAAGAGAAAGTTTTGTGCGTAAACAACTTCAAGGTCACGACAAGCGATTCTTGTTTGCTATTAGTAGATTTCCAAAAACATATCGTGTCCCCCACACGAGTTCGACCCTCGTGCCAAGGGATATAAGACGGCAGGATTTTTCGAATAATGGTAGTATCCATCCATCCGGACAAGAAGAAACACCTGAAGTGAAATAAGTCTGAAAAATATCAAGTATAGTAGTAAACAGTGAAAAAGTAGTGAAAAGTAAACAGTGAAATAAATAGTTTAAAGTGTATAAGTACTGAAACGTTATAAAGTGTAAAGAACAATCAAGAATTAAGACTTTATAGTAAACATTAAATGTGTATAGACTAGTATAAGTAGACATTAAGTGAATTTATGAAGATACAAAATAAATCAGTGTTTGAAGATTGAGTTTTATTGCAAGAGCTATCGACGTATGTCGAATGAACACATAAATACAGTCCACACCACAACAGTTTGGTCCTTCAGAAGCCGGATCTAGATAGTTGTTCGAGAGCCAGATACGAAGAAAAGTCTGAAAACCTGTGAAAACTAAGTGCTAACCCGTGTGCTAACCGGTAACGATTGTGTAACTCAGCGCTTTTATTCTGCTAATAAGTTACTGTGCGCCGTCAACTGAACGAGATGGTTGTCACACGTAGTCAGAGTGATTTAGCAGAGATGGAAGAACAAAGGCGTGTCCTAGAACGGAGGGACGAAGAGTTACGTACGTCAGTGCGCCGCCGGGAAGCTGAACGTATAGAACAAGAACGACTGCGACGTATATCACTTGATCCGCCAGCGTCACCTCAGGTGGAAAGTATGGTTGGACCTACTACCATTGCAGATCTCGCCACTGCTGGGCCTTCATCAGAGCGGCAACAAATCAGATCACCGCCGCGATCAATAAGGTCGACTACCAGCGTGACGACACGATTAAGGTTGGCTGAATTGGAAGCAGCTGAAAAACTAGCAAGCATTCGACGGAAAGAGCTGGAGCTTGAAGCGGACCTAGTGAAGAAAAGGCTGGCTGCTGAGGTGTCTGTGATACAAGACGACCAAGAAAGCATCCATGAAGATCCACTTCAAGACGAACGTCAGCATCAGAAGGTCGATCAATGGTTGCGCACCAACCCCCTTAGCTCACGGGGGGAGGGGGGCAAACATACTGAACATAAGGAAGATCCGAAGCAAATTAAATTTGATGTGCCTAGAGGAAGATCACCGACGCCAACGAGAGCCAGAAACAGCATCGACGAACTAGCTGCGACCCTGGAGAAGATGGCCCGGCCGCGAGTTAGGCACACAGACTTGCCTACTTTTTCTGGCGCTGTCAGCGAGTGGCTGCCATTTAAAGCGGCTTATAGCGACACTACGAACATGTATAGTGTATCACCGGCAGAGAACCTTCAGCGACTACGAAGTTGTCTCAAGGGCGAAGCACGTGACGCCGTAGCAGCCTTACTACACGCGGCTACAGATCCTGACGTCATAGTGAAAACGTTAGAACAGTGTTTCGGGCGTCCTGAAGTAATAATAGACAAAGCGCTTGAAGATTTAAAGAAGATGCCAAAACCGGGTACCTCAGCCAGTGATTTAAATAACTTTGCGATTAAAATTCAGAACATTATCTACGTGTTGAAAACAATAGACAAACGTGGTTACTTATACAATCCCATGCTCACAAGGGAAGTGTTGGAAAAGTTGTGCCCACACCTGCGATCACGATGGTGTGACTTTGCCTGCGACAACGAGGGAACAGCGGAGCCAGAAATAGTGATGTTGTCTCGCTTCTTAATGCGTGAAGCAGACAGGGCGTTACGCTATACATACGCCCCGTCAACAAGCACCGCCACTGCAAGAAGAGAAACCAGGCCTGCTATAACTATGAAGAAGAAGCCCAACACAATATACAACACGGTCGAGCAAACTGAAGAAGAAGATCAGTGCCCTAATTGCAAACAGAAACATGTGCTAACTCAGTGCCCGAAATATAAGTCAATGACCGTGGACCAGCGATGGGAATTTGTGAAAGATAAGAAGATATGTTTTAAATGTGCTAATAAGAAACACAGGCGCATTACGTGTAAAGCAAAGTTATGCGGTGTAAATCAATGTCGCCGGCCTCATCATGCGACATTACATCAGGAAAGAAGAGAGTCGCCCGAGATTAAAACAGCGACTGAGAAGGCAGAAGAGCCTAAGGAAGCAGTCATGTCAGTGGCTACCAAAACAACCGCTGGCACTAGAACTGTCTTATTGAAGATGTGCCCTATAATTATCACAGGCCCACGGGGGGAGGTTAGGACGCACGCTCTGCTAGATGAAGGAGCCGGAGAAGGAGGAGAAGAGGGTCAACATGTCTTCAAAAGAAAATGAAAGCAAGATCGTCACAGTGAAAGTTAGAGGGTTGGGTGAGGACAGCGTGACTCACAAGCTCCAGGCACGAACCATGAAGGATCTGAAGCTTCATCAGCAGTCAATTCCTGAAGCACTGCTGAAGTATGAGCACCTGCGCGACCTCCCGAAGAACGAAGTATGCTACGAGCCGACACGCCCCGGACTTCTAGTGGGGACAGACCACTGGGAGCACATCGTGTCTCGAGAGCTCCGAACCGGCGGCCCTAATGAACCAGCTGCATCTAGAACGCAACTCGGCTGGGTAGTGCATGGGACCGTACCACGACACGCTCTCACCATGAAGAACAATGTGTTTCACATATACGAACACGAGAAACACTTTCATGAAGATCAGCGGCTTCACGAGTTAGTGGAAGCTCACTTTAAAATCGAAGCACTAGGAGTTGCGCGAGAACCACGCATAAGCGACGTGAACCAGCGTGCCATGGCTATCGTCGAAAGAACCACAAAGAAGATCGACGGTGGATATGAAGTCGGACTACCATGGCGCCATGATGACGTCACTATGCCACCGAGTTACAACGCAGCGCTTCGTCGACTAGTGAAGATCGAACAGAAGATGGATACTAATCCTGAATTTGCGAAGCAATACTGCGCACAGATGAATAATTTATTCGAAAAAGGATACGCAGTGCTATGCGACGGAACAGAAGAAGCAAGTCCTGTCTGCTGGTATTTGCCTCACTTCGCCGTGCAGAACCCAAACAAGCCCGGCAAACAACGACTGGTATTTGACGCAGCAGCCAAGAGTCATGGTGTATGTCTGAATGACAAATTACTAGACGGCCCAGACCTACTCCTATCACTCCCGGGTATTATATTCCGATTCCGGGAAAGAGCGATAGCCGTCACAGCAGACATACAGGAAATGTTTCTGCGTATTAAAATCAGAAGGGAGGATCAGCCAGCGCAGCAGTTCCTGTGGAGAGACAGCGATAGAACGAGTGCCCCGCGTCATTACAAGATGACAAGCATGATATTCGGCGCGGCCAGCTCACCATACATGGCTCATCACGTCCGCAATTATAACGCGGACATACATGGGCAAGAATATCCTCGAGCACTAGAAGATATCAAAAACAGTCATTACATGGATGACCTAGTATCGAGCTATGAGAACCTAGATGAAGCCCAGAAGGCAGTGAAAGAAATAAGAGAAGTGCACGCGGTCGCCGGGTTCACACTGCGAGGTTGGAGCGCCAACAACACGATGGTGCTTAGCGACATACCCCGGGAGCTGCACGCCACCACGCCTACACAACTGGGGGGAGATAAACCTGAGAACAAGATATTAGGTTTATACTGGAGCGCCGGACGAGATGAACTAGGGTTCAACACAGCCATGAACCGAGTTCCCGCCCCAGTACGAGAACGAACACGCGCGCCTACCAAACGTGAAGCACTCAGCGCAGTGATGTCTATTTACGACCCGCTCGGATTGCTGAGCCACTTCACCATAAGAGCGAAGATAATTCTGCAAAGTTTATGGCGACTGCAGATTCCATGGGACGAGCCAATTCCAGAACATGAAAACGAGCTATTTGCAGCGTGGCTCGCTCAACTCAACGACATCGCTCAGCTACGGTTGCCCAGAAGTTATATATCACAGAAGTATTTGGACATCGAACTGCATATCTTCTGCGACGCAAGCGAACAAGCCTGCGCGACCATAGCCTACTGGAGAATAACGAACTACGACGAAACAGTGAATGTCGTGTTGGTTGCCGCCAAAGCTAAAGTAGCACCGCGGCGGGTACAAACAATTCCGAGACTGGAACTACAAGCAGCAGTCATAGGAGTGAGGATTGCTGACACTGTCCGCAAAGAACATAGAATCGAAGTAAGCAGAACAGTGTACTGGACAGACTCCTCCACAGTCGTGCATTGGATACAGCATGACATGCGACGCTACACGCCGTTCGTCGCGCATCGACTAGGAGAGATCGCCGAGCTTACCTCCAAGGAAGAATGGCGTTGGCTACCTACTGAACATAATGTAGCTGATGACGCCACCCGACTCACCGATGCACCGATCGACGCCAGCGATAGGTGGTTTCAGGGCCCTACCTTCCTGAAACTACCTGAAGGACAATGGCCTAAGAAGAAGACGCAAGAAGAAGATGATCACAAGGAAATACTACACATCGTCGAGAACCAACGGGATAGCTGGCTGCCAGACCCTGCACGTTTCTCAAAGTTTGAAACGTTAGTGAGAGCCGCGGCCAGAGTACTTGCCTTCATCGATATGTGTCGACACGCCGCGACAGGGCTAGAACTCCGCCATATAGAGCGAGCAGAGAAGGAGCTCCTGCAACGAGCACAACAGGCAAAAGCTTCGGCGAAGAACTGAAGAGAATGCAGTCATCTCGGTCACTCCCAAGAACGAGCAAGTTATACAAGTTAGATCCTGTGCTAGAAGACGACCTCCTGCGAGTAAGAGGCCGCATAGAAGCGTCTACCGCAGCCCCGGAAGTGAAGCGGCCAATCATTTTGGATGGTAGACACCAAATAACGAAGTTGCTAGTGATGCGAGAACATTATGCTGCAGGTCACGCCAACCGAGAACGCGTGACCAACGATCTGCGACAAAGATATTGGATCATTCACTTGCGACCCACAGTGCGCGCCGCGGAGAGAAGCTGTGCCCTCTGCCAGAGACGTCGAGCCACACTGCAAGTACCAGCCACCGGAGACCTACCACGAGCCCGCCTCGATCCATTCCATCGCCCGTTCACCAATTGTGGGGTGGATTACTTCGGACCAATGATGGTGAAGATCGGTCGGCGGCGAGAGAAGAGATGGGGCGCACTCTTTACGTGCCTCACCAGCAGAGCTGTCCACATAGAGCTTGTTGCATCACTGTCAACGGATTCAGCGATAATGGCACTACGACGAATGGCTGCGAGAAGAGGATGGCCGCGAGTGATGTACTCGGACAATGGGACGAACTTTAGAGGAGCAGAGCAAGAACTCAAGACGGCATACGCAGAATGGTTGCCAGCCTTGAAGAACATAGGGCTGATCCACCGCATGGAGTGGAGATTTATCCCACCAGGTGCACCGAACCAGGGAGGAGCGTGGGAGAGAATGATACGCTCCGTGAAAACCGCTCTCAACGTTGCGCTGAAAGAAAAGTCACCGTCAGAAGAAGTGCTGAAAACATTGCTAGTGGAAGCAGAGTTTTCAATCAACGCGCGACCCTTGACTCACGTCAGCGTAGACCCTCAAGATCCAGAAGCGCTTACACCCAACCACTTCCTGCTTGGGTCCTCGACAGGCCTACCAACGACAGGGCCTTGTGAAGAAGCAGAAAAAAGAACGTGGCGAGCCAGTCAAGCTCTCGCAGACAAGTTCTGGGCACGATGGGTCCGGGAGTATCTGCCATTGTTGGTTCCCCGAGGCGAGCCGAAGAACGCAGCACGACCCGTGCAAGTCGGCGACGTGGTCCTCATCGTGGACAGCAATCTACCACGTAATGTTTGGCCGATGGGCGTGGTAGAACAAACGCACCAAGGACCAGATGGAGGTATCAGAATCGTCGAGGTGAAGACCAGGACTGGAACTTTTCGTCGCCCAGTGAGCAAGCTCGTCGTCATTTTGAAGAAGGAAGAGGCTACGCGAGCTTCGCCGGGGGGAGAGCTGTAATGGACGCCGAGCTAAATGTACTTAGAATAAGTTTTAGCATAAGTAGGATAGTTAAAATCAGTATAGGTTAGGTCAATATGTAAGTAGGAAATAGGAATATGTACGTAGGTAAATGAAACACATGTTAAAATCGTTATAATTCATCATACCTATTGTAAGAGAAACTTCGAGAAAGTTTCAATGTACCAAGGCCGACAGGTCGGAACCTGTCGGAAAAGAGAAAGTTTTGTGCGTAAACAACTTCAAGGTCACGACAAGCGATTCTTGTTTGCTATTAGTAGATTTCCAAAAACATATCGTGTCCCCCACACGAGTTCGACCCTCGTGCCAAGGGATATAAGACGGCAGGATTTTTCGAATAATGGTAGTATCCATCCATCCGGACAAGAAGAAACACCTGAAGTGAAATAAGTCTGAAAAATATCAAGTATAGTAGTAAACAGTGAAAAAGTAGTGAAAAGTAAACAGTGAAATAAATAGTTTAAAGTGTATAAGTACTGAAACGTTATAAAGTGTAAAGAACAATCAAGAATTAAGACTTTATAGTAAACATTAAATGTGTATAGACTAGTATAAGTAGACATTAAGTGAATTTATGAAGATACAAAATAAATCAGTGTTTGAAGATTGAGTTTTATTGCAAGAGCTATCGACGTATGTCGAATGAACACATAAATACAGTCCACACCACAACAATAAGTTTTGAATATATTACCATGTCATCCGGGCTATCTAATTGAAGTTGAATCAATTGAAGTTGTATTTGTAATTTGTACTGTAGCCTCTTTCATTGCATTGACAGGTAGGATTTATTTGTGAAATTAGGAATTATTGGTATAATTTGGTACATAATTTGGTACATAATTTGGTATTTGTGGCAATTAATAATTGAATGTCATTGATCTGAATTTAAAAGGTTATCTAAATAATAATTACACATAGTCTAACATAACAAGACTTGAATGGTGTGGATTGACTTATTGCATTTATTTGTATTTATTGGATTTTGTTAGAGATTCTCCGGCTCAATATTATACAGACAATTGTTGTGCTTATTGATGTTTAATTTGAGGTTGATCCAGCATTGTATTATACATTCAATTGTTATTTATTTTGTAACTAGCCATCCTTAGCAAGCTAGATTCATACTTGGAATAAGTACAGGGTCGGATTTGGACTTGAAATAATTGAATTTGAATTTTTATTTTGTTGAGATTACTTGGTCGGCTAACAAGTCATTGCTGTTTGTTTAATGTTTGATTGTTGGTTGTTGATTGGTGTTTTGTATTAATATTTGATTGTTGCAATGGCCTCATTAAGGGCAGTCAGGGAGGCTGCTGCGGGATTGACCTCACAGTTGAGATGGTTCACATCAGCAGCTGCAACTGTTGAGCGTGTGGAATTGGAAGAGCTCTCCCTTGCTCGGTATGGGCAAGTGATTGAGAGGATCAAGTCAGCTGATGCTGCGCTCATACGCTTCAACGAGTACATCATGGACGTGGATTTGGGGGTGATGGATCAGACAGCCCGCGATAAGATTTTGGGTGACTATGACCAGATTATCCACCTGGGGGATGTCATATGTCTACGAGCGCGGGAAATTTTGAAGAGCCGGGTGCCTGATGCGGCCAAGCCGCAGACCCCTGTTGTTGCAGGCCCTGGACTATTGAGTAGGCTGCCCACCCTGGAGCTGCCACATTTTGACGGTCGCTTGGACCACTGGCTGGGCTTCCTAGATCTCTTTGAGAGTCTTGTCGATGTACGCTCGGACCTCGGACCTGCCCAGAAGCTGGCCTATTTATTGTCTGTCCTGGAGGGCGAAGCCAGAGCCTTGGTGCAGCACGTGCCGGTGGGGGATTCCTCCTATCCGACAGCTCTGGAGCTTCTCTCCCGACGGTATCAGAACAAGCGCTGCCTGGCTGATGTGCACATCGACCAGATTTTGGGACTATCGGCCATTGCCAGCACGTCGACGTTGCGCACTGACTTGCTGAACCCGTTGGTCTCAGCGACCAACGCTTTGAGACGCCTGGAGTTACCGGTAGAACATTGGTCCTACTTGTTGGTGCACATAGTGTTGCAGTTGCTCCCCGCGGAGTTGAGGTCACGTTTTGAGCAGGAGTATGGTGGGGATAGTGCCACCCATCTTCCCCCCTTTGACGACCTCCTCAAATTTTTGGAAGACGAGTGTCGGTTTGCGGATAACACTCGTGGCGCTACGGGGTCGCCCCCACTACCTTCTCAGCCCAGAGACCAGGGACGGACTAGGGCCCGGGGGCCTGTTGATGTTCCCCCCGCCCCCCGTTTTGCTGGCGCCCGGAGTCCTCGGGCTAGGGGGCCTGTTAATGATCGCCCCGCCCCTCGTTTTGCTGGCGCCCGGAGTCCTCGGGCTAGGGGGCCTCTTGATGATCGCCCCGCCCCTTTTTTGCTGGCGCCCGGAGTCCTCGGGCTAGGGGGCCTGTTGATGATCGCCCCGCCCCCCGTTTGGCTGGCGACCGGAGTCCTCGGGCTAGGGGGCCTGTTGATGATCGCCCCGCCCCCCGTTTTGCTGGCGCCCGGAGTCCTCGGGCTAGGGGGCCTGTTGATGATCGCCCCGCCCCCCGTTTGGCTGGCGCCCGGAGTCCTCATCATTGTGACTTTTGTAAGGCAACGGGGCATGTCATGGCGCGTTGCCCGGATTTTTTGAATTTGCACGTAAGTGCCCGCCGCCGTATTGTCAACGCACGCCGTTTGTGCTTTTCGTGCTTGGGGGCCCACTTCCATCGGGACTGCCCCGACCCCCGCCCGTGTAGAATTTGTGAAGGGTCCCACTTGGAGATTTTGTGCGCCAACGCGAACCGCTCCAGCAGACCAGCTTCTGAGGGGGGTTCGCGCAAGGGGGGGTACCCCGGAGACGAGCACCGGGCTGAGACCCGCGATTCTGTACGCCGCACTCCACCCCCCGCGCAAGTTGAACGGGAGCCCCACGAGCGCCATTTGGTCTTCCCTTGTCAGGGAGAACGCGCATTGGCTGCTAGGCAGCAGTGGCCGGGTCGGCGCCGCTGCCTTTCCCCTCCATTGGCGGAACGTCCCCGGCTGGAGTCGCGCCCTCCGCCATTTGGGCATTCGGTGGGATATGCCCCTCCAGTGATGGCGAGCGGCTTGGGACACCGCGCGGACGACTATTTTGATTGTTGGCCTCGTCGTGAACGAGGGCAACCTGGATGCGGCGATCGGTCGCCGCCCAGGCATCGCTAAGAGATTGACGCCTGCCCCGCTAAAGGACCCCCCCCGATCAAGACGGTTTTGTTGCCAACGGCCTCGGTCAAGGTCTGGGGACCCTTGGGTGACTCAATTGTGGTCCGTGCCATTTTGGGCACGGGAGTCCGGGGTTGCCTTTTGTCTTCTTGGTTAGCGGGACAGGTTGGCCTGAAGGTGAACGACCTTTCAGGCAAGATTTGGGGAATTGGCGAACCGGCTGTCACCACTGTTGAGGGAAGGACCTGGTTTGAAATCACCCTTGTGAGTTGTCCTTACCCTAAAATTGGTGCTCCTGCCCTTGTTATAACTGAACTTGGTTCAATTGTTGGTGACTGATCGTCACACTAAGAACTCGCATGCCGGTTGCAATGCGCTGTTGGCCATTCTGCAGCGAGAATTTTGGATTTTGTCGGCTGATCGCGTCAATGAGACGAGGCCCTTTGCTGGCGTCGTAACGGATTTTGTTGGTCCCCCTTTGTTGAAGACGTCCACCCTTCGTAATAGCAAGATTGTTGGGGCTTATTTGTGTGTTTGTCTGCCTGTCAACCAAGGCAGTACATTTGGAGCTGGTAACCTCCCTCTCGACAGAGGCCTTTGAGGCGACTTTGGAAAGATTTGTGTCTCGCCGTGGGTTACCTTCGTTGATTAGGTCTGATTGCGGTACGAATTACAAGGGTACAAGTAACTATTTGAAGGAGGTATACGCCTTCCTTAATGAGAGCCAGGTTGATATTGGTAATAGTTTGGCCCGCCGAGGGGTCACTTGGTTGTTTGACCCGCCAGCCTGCCCCCCATTGGGGGGGTATTTTTGGGGCCGCGGTGAAAGCGGCAAAGGGACGCTGGCGGAGATTGTTGGGAGACACCGTTCTCACCTTTAATGAACTGGCTACGGTATTTGGCCGCATTGAAGCTGTGTTGAATTTGCAACCTTGTCAAGACTTCCAATTGATTAGCGGACGGGTAGGCCCGTCCGGGGGGGGGTAGATGTTCGGTCCGACGTGAAACAGAACGCATCTTTTGGCCCGCAACATTAATTATCTGTGGACTTGACTTAACCTCTCTGACTTGACAGATAGACTTTGGTTCCGGTTGTTGAAAAATGTCCGCCCTTGGGACTTTGATTTGATTGTAATTGGTAAAATATCGTTGGATTCGCCTGTTGAGACCGATAATTGGGTCGCGAATTATTTGTTGTTGAAGTGAAATCCCCACTTGCCGAAAACCCCGGGATATTGTTGAATCATACGCCGTATTGCGTCACCTCGTGGCACGCGGAATTTGTTGGAAATCGAATTGGATCTCACGAGATATGAGCAGATTGATTGTGAACAGTGTTTAATTGAACTTTGTAATTCCGAATTGACTAGAATCCAGTGATATTTCTTGGAACACATCGCCTTATTGCCTACCACGCGTAGCGCGCGCTTGCTGGAAACGAGTTAGGTGTGATGCTGGTCAGGACCGCGCCATCTGGAGATCGACGCCTTGTGACCGTCCTGGAACACGTAACTTACATCACACGTTTCAATTACTCACCCTCATATTACATACAAACACTTTGGACGTGATCAAACAGATCCTAGGTTGCCGTCTACAGCTCAGGTGAGTGTTATTCGTAACTATTTGTAGGGCCCCGGAGGCTATAGTTTGCTGTCGGCCGGAGAGCCTGTAGATTATTGTGTAACCTTCTTGTTTGAAAAGCAACGTTTAAGCTCCACGTATCGTGGAAAAGTTTAGGACACCCCAGTTACCGTTGCACTGGGCCTTTTGCAGTCCTGAACAACATGTATGTATTTAAAAATATATATGTATGTTTATCAGTTGTCTAGTACTCATACCACAAGCTCTGCTTAGTTTGGGGCTAGATGGCGTTGTGTGAAAGTTGTGGAATATTATTATTATTATTAATATTTTGTGTGTTATTAACAAAACTATTATTGAATGTATAAACTATATTGATTGTATATTGTATTGTATAAAATTGTTAATTCCCCGATTTATTACTGCTTACTAAAAATAAAATGCAGCGCGAATTCAGGAAAGCCAACCACGCGAAAATAAAAGTAGTTAAGGTGGATAGTTCATTCATTCAAAGCGAGTACTTTGGTAAGTTCATTCAGACGACTGAGCCGTTGCGTGGGAGTAACCGTGCACGTGCTCACTTTAATTTTCTGATCGAATCCTGCGAATTTAATAGACTTGACCCGCATCGAATTCGAATTAAATCGTTTGTGGAAGTTTTTTCTTTTTTCCCAACTGTTTCCGACAGATATTTTAAACTAGTTTCTTTTTTCGGTGTGACAATTATTTAATGACTCCTCTTTGGGTGGAGGGGAAGAGTGTCAGACTCTTACTAAATAAATACACATAATGTTCCTTCAGTTGCTTTTACGTTGCGGGGCTACTACTACTACTCTCTAACTAGCTCTCAGTTAAGTCATATAAGGCTGATTTTGAATACTTATCCAAAATATATTTATACAGTATGTTAACTAACAGAGGGCGTTCCCGTTAACCCGCAATAGTATAGCATCCATACATGCTAAAAAATATTACCATTCAAAAACAAAATGTTTTTATTTTTTTTATATTAAAATATTCACTAAAAATGCTAAATTGATACGTAAAAAAAACACTCTGTACACGCGTACTTGAAAGACGGCAACGTCGCAATTTATTTATGAATGCGTACGCGTGTACAGAGTGTTTCTTTTACGTATCAATTTAACATTTTTAGTGAATATTTTAATTAAATTCCATATCACGACCCATTCCCTTCCATAGAGAAGAGGTTTGTATCCCTGTGCAGCTGGAACGTTATAGACTGATAGTAAATATGTCATATTTACTTTACAAAAACTTTCATACCGCCATTTTAATTACAACCTTACTTTTACTGACAAAGAGCACATTTTACAAAATTCATTGCAATTAAAAAATTCAAAAATTAAATGCGCTGCCATTATGAATCTTATGAACTAAGACTGCCCTTAAAGTAAGAGGGAACAGAACTATACTGAAATTTCTTCACTATCAGGTGAGATTGAGGTCAAGAACGGAATTATCAAAAATAACAGAGACATTTAAATCTGGCGTCATATTCTCATTAGTCTACTTATTCTATTCTTCAGATCCACACTGCACTATACTGCACAGCAAATGCAGGTAAGCAATAAATAAGGCATATATCAGCATAGACAATGGTCTAGATAGAACTGTCAGCTCTGGTATTTTATTGCAGCTATATTTTATTATATGGTAGAAACGTGTATTATCTGGCTTTCGAAACTGGTCACGTTCGGTAGTAATAGTTGAGCCATTATTTTAAAGCCATTGGTAAATAATATTCGGCATGAATTGAATTCAGTTTGAACAGCTGGCCTTATCTAGCTAAACTTAAAACACAAAAAGAAACATGATGTGTAAAGTGTTATTTATAACCAATTTAAACAATAAATTAATAACAATACAAGAATGAATAAAATGTAGGTGTCTGGGTTTGTTTGAGAATCAATGTTGTTATTTTAAACTTGTCGATACTACGAATGCGGCTTTTTCCGCGAAAATCCTAATCCTGTAGGAACTCTGGGATAAGTAGCAATATTAATAATTTCCTTATAACCTTTTCTACCTTCTAGTGAAAGTCTTTTTACAATTGGATCAATCTTTCCAGAGGACAGGAATATACAGGTATAACAGGAATTTATAAAAGTTTGTGTTAGTGTCTTATAAATAACTTGAGTCTTAAGAACTATAAAAAATTGGCCAAGTGCAAGTCAGACTCGCCCATGAAGGGTTCCGTAGTAACCATACGCAAAATAACTGTTTTTCATAGTGTTTGTGTGAAATACAATGTTATATTTGCGGTTTTAGAAAATGTGCTACTGACTCGATCTTGTTCATACCAATTTTCGTTAGAAGTTTTTATTAAGATCTACAGCATATTTTTTTAGATCTTTCACTCCATTATTATAGAAGTTAGAGGGGGGCGGGGGAAATTTTACCACTGGAAACGTATATCTTTTAAACGATGGACTTTAAGAAAAAGTGGTTTTAGAAACCTCAATGGCATTTTTAAACTCCTGTGTATAGACACCACACGTATAGGTTTGATAATTCTTTTTTTCCAGTTTTATGGGGAGTGCCATTAATATTAAATATTTTTGTCTAAGAATCGGAAAGTGGTTCACAGAATACATCTACCGACCGAGTTTCACATGTGTAGTCCTTATAGTTTCGGAATAAAATGGCTGTGACATACGGACGGACGGACAGACAGACAGACAGCCATACAAACATGTCGAAACTATATGGGTTCCGTTTTTTGCCATTCGGCTAAGGAACCATAAAAACACAGTTTTTTCTTTAATTATGGTCAGACATTTATTTTTGATTTAGATGAGTATTGACCACCATTTTTGGTCAAAACCATAATCAGCCTATAATGTTTCCACTGCTGAGTCACAGACCCCCCTTCTATGAGAGGGAGGATATAAGCATATTGACTACAGATTATATAAAGCTTCTAAAATTAATCTTAGATTCTTAGAAGAATTGTATCAACTGCGACAATAAAGAACTTTTATTTATTTTATTAGGCCTTCTACAGCACAATATATTTTCAGATACCCCTCCTATACATACGCAGCGTATCTCCAAATCTATTCAATATAATCCTAATTTCTTTACTAACATGGCGCTTTGTAAACATGAATATGTACAGTTAAGTAATAAATATCAACAATGCCTAATGGCATACATTTAGATGCTAATAAATCTGAAATAACACGGCTAATGGCAAATGTATAGTTGCCATAGAAAAAAAAAATGGCCGCCATCTTGACCCAAATTAATTGGGCGGGAAACTCGTGAGACTGTTTCACAAAAGACCTTCAATATATTCTTTAGTCTACTATAGCTACTACTCACTACCATTGTAATCATAGAATAAGAAATATTATTAAACAAGTGTGTTTAAATTTTGGTGTGCAATACAGTAAATTCTATCTATGTACTGATATGTCTACTAGCCTCTGCCTGCGGATTTTCTTGAAGTGAAAAATTTTATTTCAGGGAATAAAAAAAAGTTGATTGTCACTTTCCAGCCCTTCAACTATCACCACATCAATGGATAAGTCGATTCGTTCCTCCGTTTCGACGTTAAAGAAGGACAAACAAACACACGTTTCAATCTACCTACATACATATAATACTGAAGTGTATGTCTGCGACTTCAAAACAACAGTGTTTTCTCAAGAGCTTATTGTCACTTACACAATACTAAAACACAAACAAACTTTTTTAATTGGTGTCTGTCTTTCTGTTTGTCCAGGCTGTCTCTGAAACCGCTCCACCAATTTTAATAGAAATTAAGAAGATGTTATTGTGGATTGCATTTCATGACCTCCCAAGCGAACGCCCGGTCATAGTCAGTTTATAATATTGTATAATTTTTTTAACCTCTCAAAGACCGCCATTATTTACGTCAACCATCCGTCAAGCACCGTGGGCGTGCTCTTGTCGTAAGCATAATCTGGCCCCGGTCACAAACGATTTTAAGACTTATCTTTACTACAAATACAGTTTTAAATCGGTCGGGGTTTGTTGGCACAAATTTGTGCCAGCGGGGCTCAACTAATACTTGTTTACTGGCACGTTTTTGTGCCGCTGGGGCTCTAGAGGTTAAGTAATTCAGCCCACATTCCCACTGTTGGGGCGCAGGCCTTCTCTCTAAAAAAAGACTGGTGGATGTCACAAGTCTTCGGATTTTTGGTCCTTTTTTTGTCTGAGTGGGTAAATCATCGAATCACTTCTACCACACTTGGTAGGTAGGATTAGAAAAATGATATATGTTTGTAAAACCTTCGTGCAGTAGCAACTCAGCAGCTCCTTATACAAACGTATAAGGCGCTGTGTGAATGTCTAATTAGGTACTGCATATGTGCGTGGGGTTGCGCCGGTAAAACCTACCTCATTGCTGCTGAACGAGCCCAGCGAGCGGTTCTTAAGGTTTTTTTGTTCTCCCCATCAGACATCCCACAACTTTGCTCTATGAAAATCCAGTGTGTTATCGATAAGGAAATTATTCGTACTCGAAATTCTCTTAAGGTACCACTGTAGAACTGTGCCGCATATACCCTCTGTGAATAAAAGAGTTTTTCATTGCCCGATACCTATCCTCAAAACAGCGTTCACAAGAAAACATTATTTTGCCCTCGAATCTGTAACATTTTGGATGAAAAACACAACATTATGAGACATAATCGTAGACAGGTAAGGATCATAATTCTGGAATGGTTGAGTGACCTCGAATATGATGCTGTGGAGGACATCATTAAGGGTAAGTACCTCTTGTGATGTTTTCTACGGCGGCGCTATGGTCGAAACTAGCCATCCACGTAGCCCACTCTCATAGAACCCACGCTTATCCAAAAACCCATAGCACCCACGCAAATACAAAACACACATACACATACGCACACCCTCACACACACACACAAACACACCATTGCTTTGTTAAATTCATCATCTTTGATTTTTTTTGTATTGTTATTATTGTTTAAGCTCTTCCGGCATCATTTATTTTAATTCATTTTGTATTTTTCTATTCATCTCATGTTATTGGCTTAAAACTGTAACCTATTGTCATGGGAAACAACCTGGCTCTTGCAATACAGTAAATACTAGCGCAGGAGCTAAAGACTTCTTGAATGTACTACATAAAACTGTCAATAAATGATTATGCTTATGATTATGACTTCTCCCACTCTGGTTTAAGCAGAAGGGAGTGTCAGACTTCTACTGACTAAAAACCCACCCCGTTTCTTCAGCTGCCCGTAAGTTCCGGGGCCACGGTCATGGGCGTAGGAAGGGGGGGAGCCGGGTGGGCCGTGCCCACCCCAGAATGGTCTGGTGCCCACGCGAGAATTTTTACTAACAAACAATTATGGCTGAAAAATTTAAAAATCTGGCCAAGTGCGAGTCGGACTCATGCAAGGTTCCGTTATGCGATATCTACATGTTAAATTAATTTATGTGAAAATTTTCATTTCGTACGCTTTTATAAGCGACCATCGCTTCTACTACTGGGGGCCGGGCCCCCCCTGGGAAATATCTCTAGATACGCCAATGGCCACGGTATCTTGTTAGTACGTTTCCGTAACCCCGGCGGGCAATGGCCTTATGAGGCCTCGTCACTAAAGTTGACAGCTCCTTGAGGCGTTTTGCTCCTAGAATATGCTGGTTCCCTAACGATATTTTCCTACACCGATTTGAAGGCAATAGTGATTATATAAATGACACAAAGTAATGTGCCTGACTGGGTTCGAAACAATGACCTCACGTTGGTCCCATTACCACTGGGGCACCACTGCTGCTATAAAGATATTTTATGTAACTTTAATTAGAAAAATCTAACATTCATGATTTTTAGTTAATAAAAATGTTATACAACTAATGGATACAAACAACTGTTCTCGATCGAACTGTGTACGAAAATGAAGTAAACTAATTTAATTCATAATAAAACCCGCCAAGTGCGAGTTGGACTCGCGCACGAAGGGTTTCGTACCATTTTCTATAAAAACGGCAAAAAATCATGTCTGTTGTATGGGAGCCCCCCTTTCATTTTGTTTTTAGTATTTTTTGTTATAGCGACAACAGAAATACATAATTTATGAAAATTTCAACTGTCTAGCTATCGCGGTTTTTGAGATACAGCCTGGTGACAGACAGACGGACGGACAGACAGCGAAGTCTTAGTAATAGGGTCCCGTTTTTACCCTTTGATAAATGATAATGATAAATGATAAATGATCTTTATTTTGCAAATTGGTTATTAAATAACTCTTTTACACGTCATTTTTTTCCTTAAATATAAACTAGATGAGGCCGGTGTTTCCTAACTGACTACCCTGAGAAGAAACACCGAAACAAACTCAGGGGTCCGTCTCTTTTAAAGTCCATACAATCTACACTGAATTAATTATATGGGAACCTTGTAGGTTTCAGTCTGAGGCGGTCTTTTGAAGAAAGATGCTCACAGATTTGAGTGGGCCTGTCCATACAGTGCAAGCATTTGTCAAATGACGTATAGCTCAACTTAGAACAAGGAGCTTAACGATTTGACGAACAATACCAAGGTAAGGACCTTTAGGTAGGCCGCAAAAAGCACTCAAACTGCCAGACAATTTATTATGTTTAACTCGAATAAATAAATAAGAAAAAAAACCTACATAGTGCACATATTCACAATCGTTTATGAGGATTATGTAGATTAGTCTGAAATGGCCTTTTGAGGAAAGACCAAACAGATTTGAGTAGACCCGTCCCGTCAGTGCAAGCCTTTGTCAGTTAGTCTGTAAGCTCAACTTTGGACTACTAAGGAGCTCAACGACCTGACGAACAATGCCAAAGACGGTACATTTGAGTAGGTCACTAAAATACTCAAACTGTCAGACAACGTCGTAATAAAGAGAGAGAAAAAAAAAATGTAAATGGATATTTAAAAAAAAAAGAATACCACATAATCCTCGCATTTAAGTACATAATAGTAAATATTCAAAAAAATACATATATTATACTTTACAAAGTAAGTAAATATTCATGTCAAATTAAAATAAAATATTATACTTTAAAAAGTAAATATCCATGTCAAAATAAATATTAAAAAACAAAAAAAAAATGACAATTTGTATAAAAAAATAAAATACAAGAAATTGTGATTGTAAACAACACTAGTGCTCCCTGTATATCATTGGAGCAGCTCAATCCCAAGCCTTTTTATCCTCAACATAGTCTTTAACTGTGTAAAAAGCCTTCTGGCAAAGCTTGCGTCTTATGACTAATTTAAATTTGTTGAGGCTCAGTTCTTGCAAATGGCAAGGTAGTTTATTATAAAAACGTATGCACTGGCATTTAAAAGAACCACCTATTTTCTTGAGCCTTGTTTTTGGAATGACAAAGTTGTGTTTATTTCTAGTATTTACGTTATGGATATCACTGTGTTTTTTAAAGAGATTAATATTTTTATGTGCATACAAGAGATTCTCATAAATATACTGAGAAGGCACAGTCATTATATTAATCTCTTTAAATTTATCTCTGAGGGAGTGCCGTGGACTTAATTTATAAATAGCACGAATGGCTCTTTTTTGTAACACAAATATTGTATTTATATCGGCGGCATTCCCCCATAGTAAAATGCCGTATGACATTACACTATGAAAATAACTAAAATACACTAAACGGGCCGTCTCTAAATCAGTTAGGCCACGAATTTTTCGGACGGCAAATGCTGCAGAGCTAAGTTTTTTGGACAATTTATCTATATGGGGGCCCCACTGAAGCTTCGCATCTAAAGTAATGCCTAAGAACACTGTGGTGTCTTCGGGTTTTAAGCTTTCGCCCTTTATTGACACACTTGTGTTTACTTGTTTCACATGCGGTAATGTAAACTTTATGCACTTAGTTTTTTTCTCGTTAAGCATAAGATTATTGACATTAAACCAATTCACTACCGTTGCGAGGGCACTATTAACATCGTCAGTAACCATCTGCTGACGTTTGAATTTAAATAAAAGTGAAGTATCATCAGCAAACAACACTATATCATGATTATCCTTTATGAGGAATGGCAAGTCATTAATATAAATAAGAAATAGAAAAGGACCTAAAATTGAGCCCTGGGGGACCCCCATTTTGACTATAGATCCGGGAGATGTTTTACCGTTCACATCAACTCTTTGAATCCTATCACTTAAATATGAAGTAAGAAGATCCAGAGAGGTATCCCGGATTCCGTAGTAGTGTAGTTTCCTGATCAATGTTTCATGGAGAACACAATCGAACGCCTTCGACAAATCACAAAATATGCCCAAAGCATCGCACTTATCTTCCCATGCACTATAAATATGACTTAAAAGTTCAACACCGGCATCAGTTGTTGAACGACCCCTAGTAAAACCAAATTGTTTGTGATGCAGTAACTTGTGCTTATTAAAATACCTCTGCATTTGATTTAAGATAATTTTTTCAAAAATTTTACTAAAAGTAGGTAGCACTGATATAGGTCTATAATTTGTGGGGTCTGAAGTGCTACCTGATTTAAATAATGGTAGTATTTTACTATATTTCATTAGATCGGGAAACTCACCATGATCAATACATTTATTAAAAATAACAGCTAATGTAGGTGCTACAATGTTTATAATAGACTTGGTAACATCAACTGAATTACCCCATAGGTCTGCAGTCTTTTTAACATTCAGAGATTTAAAAGTTTTTATTATATCATTATAAGTTACATATTGAAATTGAAATTCAGAGCCACAAACTGGCACATTTTCTTTGAGTAAAGTTTCTGCAGCAATGGGTGACGCATTCAGAGATCTGGTTGTCAATATGGGAATCTCAGCAAAGAACGATTCAAAAGCCACGGCAACTTGCGAATCTAATTTAATTATTTTATCATCAATAGCAAGGCTGTAATCGTTATTTCGTTTGCAAGACCTGCCCGTTTCACTATTAATAATATTCCAAGTCATTTTTATTACATTATTACTATTTTTAATTTTTGAACTCAAGTAACGTGATTTGGCAATATAGCACACTTTTTTAAATAATTTTGAATAATTCTTAACATATAAATTAAATTCTACTGTGTTGATATAAGTCCGTTCCTCATACAGTTCATAAAGCCGTTTTCTACTTTTATGGATACCAACGGTGGCCCAGTCGCTAAAGGAAGTGTTATTATTTACTGATAAAGACCTGGGAATAAATGTGGTATCAAATTGTTTACAGTACATGTTAAAAAAATCATTATAATGTTTGTTCGGGTCACCATTAGTTGACAAATATGGCATTTTGTTTAAAAGTTTAGTTTTAAATGTTTCCATGCGATATTTTGATTTAGGGTTTACAGTGATATCTTTTTTTGTCTTCATCTTACCCACATTTGATAGAGTAATTAGTTGCCCACAGTGATCAGAATCTAATAAGTTTATTATTTTTTTGTGGGTAGGTAAAACATCTGTATAAATATTGTCTAGGCAAGTGGCACTAGTGGGGGTTATTCTAGTAGGCTCCATAAACAGGTTAACAAGATTGTATGACTGGAACAAACTCAAAATTTTAGTACTCAAGCCAGAATTTTCTAATAAATTAACATTAAAGTCACCACAAATAATGATAGACTTGTTCAAATTACAAATTTTATTCAAAACTTCATCCATTACTGACTCAAAACAGTCATACAATCCTGAAGGTGGTCTGTACACACTTAATATAACAAACTGCTCCAATTCAATACAGGCTATTTCAATTATCCGCTCAACAGAGAGACTCACAATATCCGTACGATCCCTGAATTTTAGTTGATTACTTATTAATATCAAAGAGCCACCATGTATGGCTGATACTCTGCTGAACGAACTACCAACCTGGTGATTTTTAAAATTGAAACTAAATTGATGGTTTTTTAACCAATGTTCTGTTACACATAGAATATCAATACTATTAATATTAAGAAATAATTCTACTTCTAAATCCTTACTTAAGAATCCTTGAATATTTTGATGTACCAGGTTAATAGTAGTTGTTGATTTTAAAACTACATTTGTTTTATTCTGATTATTTACAATAATGCTAGAGTTTGTATCTGTTGTCTTAATTTTTAATTTAAATCACAATTCATAATGTCAATATTTGATGCCAAGTGATTGGCAGAATATTCCAACATGTCATGGCATTGCTCAACAGGAGCAACTTGTTTAGCCAAGTTCTTGGCTGTAATATTAAAGTAATATGATAGCGACACAGCTATCTGTCTTTTACAATACATAGAAAGATAGTACCTATCAACAAGATATCTATCTTTTTTCAAACAAAAAGTATGTCCAACATAAGTGTTGGTATCAATTAAATGAAATAAATTATTATTTATTGTCACATTGTGCAAAGACATGTTAATATTAAATCTAAAAAGGTTTTCTTCCTGTGGCAAACTTTGACTATATGGATATGTGAACATAACAATTTTTTTTACTTGTAAGTTACTCAGAATTCTATAGTATTGGAGCAGCTCTCCCTTGTTCAGCGTCCCCCTACTACCAACAAAAATGACAAGTGTAGTTTCTTGACAAACTTTACAATTTATTATTTTTTTCATTATATCAGATAATGAACAGCCAGGCATGCAGTTGTTTATTATTGAATGCCCTGGATATTCATTGGTTAAAAGTTGGCCTAAACTTTTCCCAATCTCATCACAAAAAATAACAATATCATTATTTACACTCTTTTGTGACAAACCATCAGAATTATTTGAATTTTCTACCGGCAAACTGACACAGGACTGCAGTAAATTGCTATCATGCATTGACAATAAATGGTCTGGTGTAGATATAACAGATTGACAATGCTCACAGTTGCTGTTTTGGGAGCTTATCAGATCATTTATTGCCAACATATATTCCCTCACTTGGTTTTCAGAGGCAGAATATTTGATTGACACGGAGTTAAGTTTTTGCTGTAACCGATTTAATTCACTCTGTAAGTCTTTGGTGTCAGTTTGGTATTGTTTAGTACATTTTTCTAAGTTCGAAGAATACATATCTAACAGTTTTAATAAATGTAACCTTTCCCTGTTTAATTTAACATTTTTAATAAAGAATTTTTGTTTTTTGACCATTTTTCTTGTTTTAATTATGTATTTATTTATTCTTATGTACTTTTTTAATTTATTTTTACTATTGATAACTCTCATAGGTTTAATTGATTTACAGTCATCCTCATTCGTTAAATCTATTACATGAGATGGGTTAATTTGCGAAACCATTGATGGGTCAACAGGTAATAACTCATTAAATAAACTTTGATTTAGTGAGGCGGTGATGTTTAAGTTTGCAGTCTCAAGTTCAGATATATGAGTCTGAGCCTCTTGCAGTTGTTGTTGCAACAAATATTTGTGATCCAAGGCTTGCTCATATTCTGTGCTACATTGTCTAAATCTATCTACAACAAGTTGGAGCCTATCCCGGTCTTCCATAACTTCAGTGTATTGAATGTACAACTGAGACATATCATTTTTTAACTTCCTATTCTTTTCATGGGCTTCTACTAGAACTCTTTCATTGGGTACGGAACCCTAAAAAGACCAAACTTTTGGACATTTATAACTTTTATTTACATTTGCAGAGAAGTGCTACGTCTATCAAAGTTATCTTTAATAGATTCATATAACTAGTAGGTAGTTAGGTAAACATTAATGTAAACTATCTCACCCGATGGTAAGATGTGATGATGTGGTCGAAGATGAAGCACGCTTGCTTAGAAGTAAACTATTCACTATTGACTTAAAATATAATGATCTATTGTACCATTAATTTACACTCAGAAAGAAAAAGAAACGGCAGTTTAACTTTGACTTTAACTGCCTGTCCTTCAATAATGTCCATCCAAAGGTAGTCTGGAAAAAATTATCTCGTGCGATAAGACACACAAGTTTTAATAGGTGTCATCTTTGAATTAATAAAGGTGTACAATAAAGTATATATTACGTAATAGTAATAAAATGTTCATATTATGTGTATATACATAATAGTTTTTAATATGTTTTGTTACGACAGGGGAAAAATAACAACTGTCCAACTCAGAACCATTGGCGCCCTAAATGAGTATATTTAAGCTTTTTATTCGGGGGGAAAATTATCACAAAATTCTCGGAAGCAGAAGGAAGTGTCAGACCTCTATTGGCTAAAAACTCACTCTGGTCTTCCAGTTGCCTTTGCGATACCTTGGTCCCTGAACGCAAGTTCACGGATCAAGGTATCGCGGTAGAACATTCGCTAGGTAAAACTTAGGACCTAACGTGGGTCTGTATTGGCGATCAACTTGGGGCGCAGAGTTTTGGACCAACGCAGTGGGTATCATTATCAAAAAATTGGCCAAGTGCGAGTCAGACTCGCCCATGAAGGGTTCCGTAGTAACCATAATAAATATAATTTAATATGTTTATTTGATAAAAAAAAAACCTTACAAATTTCTTAAAACTAGCTTATTTACATTTTTACAACTACGCTAAATAACTTTGTTTTTCATAGTGTTTGTATGAATTACAAAGTTATATTTGCGGTTATAGAAAATATGCCGTATCTCAAAAACTGCTGACCCGATTTCGTTCAAACCAATTTTTGTTGAAAGTTTACATTACGATCTACAGACATATATTTATTTTAGATTTCTCACTCCATTATTACAGAAGTTAGAGGGGGTGGACACACATTTTACCATTTGGGAAGCTTATATCTTTTAAACGATTGACTTTATGAAAAAGTGGTTTTAAAAACCTTTATATCATTTTTAAAGACCTGTCTATAAGTACCACACACGCATAGGTTTCATGAAAAAAAATATTTTCAGTTCTAGTTCCATGTATGGGGGACCCCCCTTTAATTTAAGTATTTTTTTATTTTTTTCTTAAAATCGGAAAGCGGTTCACAGAATACATCTATCTACTAAGTTTCACATGTATAGTCTTAATAGTTTCGGAATAAAATGGCTGTGACATACGGACGGACGGACAGACAGACAGACAGACAGACAGACAGACGGACAGACATATCGAAACTATAAGGGTTCCGTTTTTGCCATTCGGCTACGGAACCCTAAAAAGATATCATTATGGAATAGGCCATCTTGAAATTATATCATCTGATCCCGACGAATGAAACGAATATTAGGTTAGGTTAGAGTCTATCATGCATCTCATCAATTCCTGACGTTGCAGCTGTTTTTCCTCCATATTTATTCTAATAAAATCTGCAGTGTAGCCATAAAAACAAGTAAGATTCGTTAACATAGGCTCATAAATAACGTGACAAGACTTGGGAGTGGGAAGACAGACATGACAAGAGGTATTAGATAGTTACAGGAGAGATGGACTCTTAGGGTATGAATTAAACAAGGCTGTATCTAAACATGCTGCGCAAAACGAGAGCGTAAGTTCCATGGCCTTGGGAAAAAATTACGTTAAATTTATTATTTTTCGGTTGCTTGAAAAAACTATTCACGGTTTTAGTATAAACAAACATGCCTAACATTAAATAGGCATTTTCATCGAGTTTTATGGTTTCTCTTTGCGGCTTTACGCAACATCCAAATATAAATAAACATGATTTTTATAATATTTAATGTTTTATGCACACAAACGTTCAAAAGCGGAAGACACGGCTTTATGCTTGCGGTATTTGGTAGCAGCCTTTACAAAAATGGGTTTTTGCACAAAATTTAAAATCATAACAAGCTAGATGACAGTCATAGTCTACGATAATACTGCATTGGAGCCTTACTTTTTAGGGTTCCGTAGCCGAATGGCAAAAAACGGAGCCCTTATAATTTCGTCATGTCTGTCTGTCTGACTGTCTGTCTGTCTGTCCGTCCGTCCTTCCGTAAGTCACAGCCATTTTATTCCGAAACTATTAGGATTAAACATGTGAAACTTGGTAGGTAGATGTATTCTGTGAACCACTTTCCGATTTTAAGAAAAATATAAAAAAATATATTAAATTAATATTTTAATTTACATATAAAAAAATATTTATAATTAAGGGGGCTCACCATACATGGAACTGAAACTAAAAATATTTAAATATTTTTTCATGAATCCTATGCGTGTGTGGAATCAATAGAAAGGCCTTTAAAAATGACATTGAAGTTTCTAAAACTACTTTTTCAAAAAGTCAATCGTTTAAAAGTGTGCCCTCTAACTTCTATAATAATGGAGGGAAAAATCTAAAACAAATGTATGCTGTAGATCTTAATGTAAAATTTCAAAGAAAATGAGTTTGAACATTTTTGTTTATTGTTGTAAGCACTAGGGCTGGTATGCGCTAATGATGATTCCTTGGGTGGAAACTTATAAGCATTGACGGGGCTCGATAGGGCCATTACCTGCTGGAGTTGGGGGAATTTTCTAACGAGATATTGCGGCTCGAGAACGTAAGGGCAGTTGAAGGAACAGGGTGGGTTTTTAGTCATTGGAAGTTTAAAAGAAGAAAGAAAAGAAACTATAACCTAGGAGTCTTTAAGTCAAGAGTGAATAGGTTACTTTTAGGTAAGCGTGCTCCATCTTCGACCACATCATCACTTACCATCAGGTGAGATGGTGGTCAAACGCGAACCTATTTTAAATAAATAAATAAGACACTCCCTTCCACTCCACCCAGAGCGGGACGAGTCATTAGACGATTTTCCCACCGAAATAGGGTGGTCTTATTAATGTAAAATCAAATCTCCTGATTTTTCCCTAAAAACTAGCGCTTATAAAGTGTTCCCCACGGAAACAATAAAAAATTGGCCAAGTGCGAGTCGGACTCGCCCATGAAGGGTTCCGTAGGTAACTATAATAAATATAATATACTTAATGTCGGGGTACGTAGCAAGGTGGCGGTGTTTTTACGGAGAAAAAGAATGTTTTATATGACTACTGTTTATTACTATATTCTACACTGTTCTTAATGTTTAAAATGTTAATGAAATGTTAAAGTTGTTAATGAAATGTTAAAAATGCTAGAATACACCCGGCTAACGCGGTAGACCAAAGTGCACTAAAAAGATGTAAAATTGTCAGCAAAAAGGTGCGTTCAACGTGACTTATAATAGGGTCAACGCGACTCGCCGATATTGCTGACTGAGATGTTCGGTGAAAACACCGAACATACTCCGGGCCACGAAAGATAGGGATTCTGTGATGATACAATGTTATGTTAGTAAAATGATGATGGCAAGATCATGTTAATCATGTTTACAAGGTGAAAACAATACAACTTAAGATTAAAATGTTAGTAGAACAAATTAAACAAAATTGAATGACGTAACACTAAGCTTAATGTTCCTAAAGGATTTCCTATTCACCGTAATAGGTACTGTTTAATTCACTTTAACTAACTATGTGTAGCACTAGGATTACGTTCACTTATGTTTGTCGCGCACTAGCACTAACACTGTTGACATTCACTTCACTAACACTTCTGGTAGGTTGAAGTTCCATGCCTGACGTGATGTGCGCCCGGCGCGCTCGTGTGCGCAGCCGCCTGTACAGCAGCGCTCCCGCCGCCAGCGCTAGCGCGCCTACCACGATGTAGCTCACGGCATACTGATGTATGTCATGAGGGGATAATGTCTGATCGATTTCGACTTGGCTGTTTTTCATATCATCGATCCGTTGGTGCAGCTTTTTTAAGGCGTTCTCCATCTCACCCGACTCTGTTACGTCTACGTTTTGTGGGTTTTGAAGAGGCATAGTACTGTTGATAATTAAATTCAACTGGTCTATATGAGGCGTAAAAATATCTGGACTCATATCTACTCTGTTTTTATTTAGATGGTAAGTATTGAGAGTGAAGTCTTGACCTTTCAGCAGGCAGCCTGGATCTATATAAATGACACCAGCTTTGCTCAGAGGGACCTTGTATAACTGTTCACCGCAGATTACTTTGATAGCATCTGTCCTGCAGAAATGGTACAGGAATAGTGACGGGTTCGTAAGCGATGTCCATCGGTTTTCACACTTAGTCCGTCGTACCTTACACGTGTCTGTGTCTCGGTTGAGATCACAAAAGTTGTTTCTATGAGAAAGATGGTATATAGGCTTTTTCCAATCGCACATATACATATGTTCTTCTTGTTTGCATAGTGAGAGTTCTTCTGGCGTAACGGTTAGGTATGCGTCTCTTTTGAGATCCGTAGCGACGTATTCTGACGACGGGATGAGCTCTAACATGCTGTTGTTCATCTGCTATGGTATGGGATGTATTCTGTACAATTTGAATCGGTCTCTACTGATAAGAGGGAATGTTATTTGGAAGAGGAAGTACTTATCAGTTATTCGAGCTTTGATGCTTATTAAAGAGTATAGTTTTCGAATATCGTGCGGTTCAATCGGTAATGTTACATCATCTGATAAGTGTCCAGGGATAATATAAAGCTCCTTTTGGAGCTGTTCAGGGGTAAGCAGATGAATGTTAAACTGTCCGTGGTGGACATTGGTTAAGATGTCAAGTAGGATATCTTGATTTCTTTTTAAGTTATGCAGTAAATTGCTAGCTGTTAAGGCTGTCATGGTAAATTCTTGGAGTAGGGATATGTTGTTTATCTGTAGTTGTAATTTGTTTGAGTTGTTATCCAGCGTAATAAGATGTTTGTTAATTATTTTATGTTGTTTTGCCATGATTTCTTCTGTTCTTTTCAACAAATTGTACTCCGATTCGACAATCGACGTCTGATTCTTCCATAAACTAGCTAAATGTTTTTCATTTTGTTGTATTATGTTGATGTCTCGGCTGTATTTTTCCGCGAATTGTTCGTCTAATACGCCGAATAGGGAATTTGCAATGTTTCCAACTGCATTGATAAGTCCCCGCCGCCGTCTGGAGTATCCGCTTACGTGTTGCGTCATCAGAAGTTCATTGTAGTATTTCAGTTCATTACTCTCATGGATCAGCTGAGGGACTATCATGTTACACTGTTCGCTACCTGTTGTTTTGCATGTTTTGTCGAGGTATGTTGTTACTTTTTCAAACGCCTGTATACCTTCCCAATACGGAGACATGTTATAGTACACAACTAGGACCCAATTGTCTTTTACGAGACTAATTTTAGATATTGGGTCAAAATAGAAAGATTGGTTCACATTTAATGTTGTTATGTTATAGCTACAATTTGCAACGCTGCAGATTGACATGAAAAAGGTCAATGCCATTGCGACATACGATAACGTGCCAGGTGTCGCTATTCTGGTTCGTTTTCTGTTCTTCCGAGTCCCGCCGTTCTGTTCAGCTGAATTGTGTGTTTCATTTGAGTTATTCTGTTTGTTATCTGTTCCGATCTCTACTGGCAATAATGAAAGTTTGACTACAGGTCGCCTTATGATGCCATTTTTCGTTTTTAATGACACTACTCTGACATAGCCATCGTTGCCGGGATGCAGATCTATCACTCGGCCCATAATCCACCGTCCAGCCGGAAGGTTATCCTCATGAATTACCACCACGTTGCCGATTTTTAAGTTTTCCTGAGGTTTAGACCACTTTTCTCTCGCTGTTAAATGGCTCAAATATTCATGTTTCCATTTTTGCCAAATCTGTTTAAAAATATTTGTGGTTAGATGCCATCTTGTTCTAGCATCCTCCTTCGTCTCAATCACGGTTAAGTCGGATCTTCCCGATAAAAAATGTGCCGGTGTTAAATAATCCAAATCCTCAATGTTTTCTGTTAGCGAACATAACGGCCTCGAGTTCAAACACGCTTCCAGTTGTGTCAGTACCGTGGTAAACTCTTCGAACGTTAATCTTTGTTCACCAACCACTCTTTTCAGGTGGAACTTAAGACTGCGAACGGCTCTTTCCCACAGCCCACCAGCGCTCGGCCAAGACGGCGCGTTGAAATGCCATTGTATGTTCATTTCGGCGATTTCTGCCTGGCAGCTATCCCCGAAAACCTGTTCTAATTGATGGTACTCCTCTTGTAGCAGTCTATTAGCTCCGATAAAATTCGTTCCTTGGTCACTATACAAGTGATGTGGTGTTCCTCTCCTGGCCGACATCCTCTTAAGTGCAGCTAAAAATGCTGAGCTAGTGAGGTCGGAAACCAATTCCAAATGGACAGCTTTTGTGACCATGCATATGAATACTGCTACGTAGCCTTTCAGTGTTCGCACCCCTCTCCCCTTGTTCGCCTTAATGTTCACAAATCCTGTGTAGTCCACCCCAGTATGGTAGAATGGAGGAGCAGGGTTGGTTCTAGCTGCGGGAAGGTCACCCATCAGTTGATATTGCTTTCTTGCTTCATACTTCCGGCAAGTTACACAATTCCTTAACTGTTTTTTGGTCGTACTGTATCCGCTTGTTATCCAGTATTGTTGCCTGAGGACAGCTAAGGTTAGTCGCGGACCCCCATGGAATGTCAACTGATGATTCTTCGATGAGTAACTCTGCTAGTCTACTATTGTTAGGGATTATGTTTGGATGTTTCATTTCGTTGCTGATGATCGCGTTCCTTAAACGTCCTCCCACTCGGAGAAAGCCACTTTTGTCAATGAAAGGGTTTAAATTCAATAATTTGCTGTTAGTTGCCACAGTTCCATTTTTGTTTATCATTTTGATCTCTGACGTAAATGCAGTACTTTGCACTCGTTTTATGATAGCTGATTTAGCTTTTCGCAGTTCTAATAATGTTAGGTACTTCGGTAAATGTTTACGTTGCGACTTTGGCGTCAATGCCCTCAGTACCCATGCCAAGACTCGTGTTATTTTTATAAACGAATTATGTTGCAATAATAAATTATCTATTATACTATTACTGTTAATGTCTTGAACAATGTTAACTAATTTTGTCTTCTTCATCTCTTCATCTGTTTGGTAGATGGGCGGTTTTTGTTTTTGGCCTACGTCATAGGAGGCTAGCCATGCCGGACCCTTCCACCATAAAGGATGTTGTAGTAGTTGGGGTGCTGTTAAACCTCTGCTCGCACAGTCAGCCGGGTTATCTTCTGATTTTACATATCGCCAGCAGTTTTGCGGCATTATTTGTTTTATTGCGTTGACTCTATTAGCGACGAAAGGTTTCCAACGTGCTGAATCTCCTTGTAGCCACCCTATCACCACCATAGAGTCACACCATCCATGTATTTCTAATTGACAACTTATACTTTGTTTGATTTTGTTTATGAGCTTAGATAATAAATAAGCACCACAAAGCTCCATTCGGGGCAATGTTACGCTCTTTTTACTTGGTACCAGTTTTGATTTGGCTGCAACTATCTCTGTTTTTTGTTGGTGTTTGGCTCGTGCGTATACCACGCATGCATAGGCGTCAAGGGATGCGTCGCTGTAGCCATGGAGTTCGATGACATCACTCTCGTTGCATAGTATCCATCGAGGTATCTTACATTGTTTGATGCTATCAATTCCGGTAGTTAATTTGATCCATTCATGGTGTATGTCATCTGACACCTTATCGTCCCACTGAAGGTCATGTTTCCACAATTTCTGAAATAATAATTTTAGTTTCGTGGATAGGGGTGTTAGCCAACCAAGAGGGTCATATAATTTTGATATTTCAGATAGTAAGTTCCTTTTAGTTAATTTAATTGTTGTTTGAGAAAATTCGCAACGGAATGTAAACTGATCTCCTTTTGGGTTCCAGCACAAACCTAAGGTTTTCAACATGTCATCATTTTTTAAGTTATAAACGGATTCCTCTTGACTTGTTGATATGTTTGTTAATAATTCCTGGCTGTTAGATGACCACTTTCGAAGATTAAAGCCTCCTGATTTTAAGAGCTGGATTAAGTCTTCTATCGATTGTTTACCCTGTTCTATGTTGTAGCAGCCGTGTAACAGATCATCCATATAAAAACTGTTTTCCAGGATATCAGCTGCTTTTGGAAACCTGCAGTGCTCATCCGCCGCCAACTGTTTTAAGGTCATAATTGCTAAAAACGGTGCGGCCTTTGTTCCGTATGTTACCGTGTTTAATTGATACACTTGGACAGGTTGTGTTGATGACTCACGCCAAACTATTTTTTGCAGATGTTGATCAATGGGTTGAACTAAGATTTGGCGGTACATCTTCTCGATATCCACTGTGAAAGCAAAAGGATATTGTCTCCACTGAAGTAGTAACGCCTGTAGATCTTTTTGTAGGTTAGGCCCTTTGAGCATGACGTCATTCAAGCTATATTTGGTGGATGTTTTGGCGGAAGCGTTGAATACCACACGAACCTTTGTCGTTGAAGATTCTTCTCTCTGCACGCCGTGGTGAGGCAAAAAACATTCAAGTTTAATGCTATTGTTTTTCTGTTCCGGTTTCATGTGGTCCAACTCAGCATATTCCTTCATGAAATTCTTATATTTTTCGGCTAATGTTGGTTGTTTTTCCAGGCGGCGTTCCAAATTCTTTAGCTGAGCAATTGCCATAGGTTTGGAAGATCCCAACAGTTGTTTTAAGTCTTCTTTCAGCGGTACTCTCACTTCATAACGACCCCGACTCGTTCGTTTTGTTGTTTTCGCATAGAAATCCATACATTCTTGATCTTCTAAAGATAAGTTTGAAGGTTCTAAAATTTCCTCAACTTCCCAAAATTTCTGAATGCCCTCAATGTTATTTAAAACCACGTTACATTGGTATGTTTTTACGTTACCACACAGTAACCACCCCAACTGTGTTTGTTGAGCCATAGGTTGTTGGGCATGTTCTCCTTTAATAATTCCGCCTAGCATAATGTTAGAATAAATATCCGCCCCGAAAAGCAAGTCCACTGGTCGACTTCTGTAGAATTCGGGGTCAGTTAAATTAATGTTTTGGATGTAAGTCCAGTTTGGTTTAGCGAACGTTTGATTCGGCAAACTTTTTATGAGTTCGTTCATAATGAGCACATCAGACTCGAATTCATAGTTGTTGTACATTGATGTACATTCTATGCTAATCATCCCTTTAGAATTGTTTTCTTTTTGCCCCACTCCGAAGATGACTCCTTTACATCGTCGTCTCTTAATACCTAACATCTGGGTCGCTTTCTCAGTTATCAAAGATATCTGTGACCCTTGATCGATCAAGGCGCGCATGGTTGTGTAAGTTCCATCCACACTTTTGACCTTTATGAGAGCCGTTGCTAGCAATATCTCCCCCTTCTCTTCTTGAGATGCGTTCACGGTACCCGTCACGGGTTCATTGCCCTTTGCGTTTTGTATCTGAATGTTGTTGTTGCTTGACGATAGCGTTGATGCATTTGCTAATTTCACAAATGCGTCATGTAAAATGGTGTTATGTTGATCTTTGCATTTTCGGCATGTTAAATTGGACGTGCATTGATTGCCGAAGTGGCTAAATAAACAATTTGTGCAAAGTTTTAATTTGGTTGCAGTTTTTAGCCTTTGGTCGTCACTCATTTTTAAAAATGTTTTGCAATTATAAATGCCGTGTTGGTTATTGCAAAGAGGGCATTTTATGTTTGACGCGTGCATTGTTTTCGCAACTGATCTATTTCCATAACTTTTGTTGCTCGAGTTATTGTACGAATTTTTCTTGTTTGATGTTGAAATTGATGAGTTGTTCTGATGAGATGAAGTCTTGGAAAGCACACTATCTTTACGGCGTACTGTTTCCAGGGATGTAAATTTTGTTTCCAGAAAGTTTAAGAACTCTGAGAGAACCGGCAGTTCCTTAGAATTCTTTAATGACTCTATGTAGACCGTGTATGTTTCGGTATCCAGTTTTTGACCTAGAATATGAACTATCCTACTATCTACTATCCTAGAATATAACTATATCTATTGGATCCCACGAGGTGGTGTCAACTCCCAAGTTTTTAATGGCGTTTAGACATTCCAGCGTGGTGTCATGCATTCGCTTAATCTGCTGCAGCGATTGCTGTTGAATGTTTGGCAGGCCTAGTAAAATGTTCATATGGGACGAGAATATTAGTTTTTTGTTGTCATACCGGTGGTTGAGAATATTCCAGCACACCAGATAGTTATCAGTACTGATGGACAGATGTTGTATGAGTTTCTCGGCTTCTCCCCGGACCTTACCCTTTAAATACTGCATCTTTTGGCCGTTTGATAATGAGGGGTTGTTGTGTATAATTTCCGTATATAGGTCTCTAAACGATACCCATTGATTGTAGTTACCGTGGAAGTTAGGTATCTCAAGTTGAGGTGTTGACTTTTCCCTGTGTGCTACTGACCACATTTTCGTGTTAATAGCCCTTTTTAGACCGTTGAATTTAGCCTCATACTTGTCGTACATGTTGCTGTATTGTTCGTTTTCTCCCTCCAGTTCGATCTCGATGTCCCAGTGTAGTATGTCGATAGCTGTCCATCTTGACTGTAGTGACCTCAATACGTCCTCAAATTCCCACTTATCTGAGATGGAGTCGACGTCTATGTTTGCGGTTGTACGCACAAATGCTTTAAAGTTAGCATACTGTTTCTTCAGCAACTCGTCTAGCTTGCTGCTTGGCTGCCTTGAGAAACTAGGTCCCGCCTCCTCACCTGCTGTCCCTTCTGCACGTGTACTCGACGCCGATGGTGATGTGCCTCGAGCCGCTGTTTTCTCGTCTGTTGTAGGACTTCCTGTTTTCAGTACACGTTGGTACTGTTGGTTGAGCAACGCCTTGGTTGACTCATATACCGAGCTTGTTTTCTCGTACAGTCGGGCGGTAAAATAAGGGTCAGTTTTACTTACCTCTCCCTCAATTCGCTCATGATTGAGTTGGTAATCACTCCAATAACTCTCCAAAGTACTGAGCTTCCGCTTAAAATAATCTACCGTTTTTCTGTCAGCACTATCTTTCTTCAAGTTAATGCCCAGCCTTATAATGCTATCGTAGATCATTGATTGAGTTTCGATGAGGTTTGCCATTTTTTTAGGATGTTAAAACGCAGTCCTTACTGACTAAAAATAAGGAAATTTATTACTTGTAATCTCCGCCTCTGCTCAGCCTCTGCTGCTACTGCACTGCTCTGCTTCAATGTTGGATCCGCCAGCCCCACGACGCACACACACTAATGTTATACGATAGTTCAGACCTCGCACGCCGAAATCCCGAATTACCGAAATTACGCGACGCGTGATCCGAGCGCGAAGGACCAAAATATGTCGGGGTACGTAGCAAGGTGGCGGTGTTTTTACGGAGAAAAAGAATGTTTTATATGACTACTGTTTATTACTATATTCTACACTGTTCTTAATGTTTAAAATGTTAATGAAATGTTAAAGATGTTAATGAAATGTTAAAAATGCTAGAATACACCCGGCTAACGCGGTAGACCAAAGTGCACTAAAAAGATGTAAAATTGTCAGCAAAAAGGTGCGTTCAACGTGACTTATAATAGGGTCAACGCGACTCGCCGATATTGCTGACTGAGATGTTCGGTGAAAACACCGAACACTTAATATATTTAATTGAAAAAAAAAACCTTAAAAATTTCTTAAAACTAGCTTATTTACAATTTTTACAACTACGCCAAATTACTTTGATTTTCAAAGTATTTGTATGAATTACAAAGTTATATTTGCGGTTTTAGAAAATATACTGTATCTCAAAACTGCTGACTCGATCTCATTTAAACCAATTTTGGTTGAAAGTTTACATTAAGATCTACAACATATGGTTTTTTTAGACTTTTCACTTCATTATTATAGAAGTTAGAGGGGACACACATTTTACCACTTTGGAAGCGTATATCTTTTAAACGATTAACTTTATGAAAAAGTCATTTTAGAAACTTTAATGTCATTTTTAAAGACCTGTCTACAGATACCACACACGTATAGGTTTCATGAAAAAAATTAGTTTCAGTTTCAGTTCCATGTATGGGGAGCCCCCTTTATTTTACATGTTTTTTAAATTTTCTCTTAAAATCGGAAAGCGGTTCAGAGAATACATCTATCTACCAAGTTTTACATGTATAGTCCTAATAGTTTCGGAATAAAATGGCTGTGACATACGGACGGACGGACAGACAGACAGACGGACAGACAGACGGACAGACATGTTGAAACTATAAGGGTTCCGTTTTTTGCCATTCGGCTACGGAACCCTAAAAAAGGTTTTATTTCTTACCGACTCAGCAAGGCAGTAAAATAATTCGTACAAATTCAGACGACAGAATGGGCATACCTATTCTTCTAATGGGCTCTATATAAATATTATACTCTCACAGCAAGTAGACCGTATCAATTAGGTTGGGGCTCGCCATGCTCTGCTTTATTTCGTTGCGGTTATGCTTTGAACTCGAATTATGAGCAAATTGGACCATGATTGGAGCCGCTCCTGTTATGCTTTTAGGACATTACCCATGTGAATAATGAGCTTGATAGGTGTTTGTTTTTACTCTATTTCATTGAGCCTCGTATATGCACGTCGTTAACGACATTTATAATTATTTCGATGGAAATTGGATTCGCACAGTTTTTGGTGTGTGAAACAAATCACGTTATAAGTATTTTTGAAATAAATTTACGTATTTTTTTCTATGAATATATTGAAATCATGCAGCTTATTTAACCTCGAACTTGTTTCTTATGGATACAAATTAAAGGTCCTGTCTTCTCAAAATTTCATAAAAAATGAAATGCTAGTTTCTGCCTGCGGCTTTGCTTGTTTGAAAAGTTTCCCTATGTTCTTTTCTCAGGTATAATCTACCCCTGTATCAGTTTTGTTTAGTAGTTACGACATGAAAGTATAATAGACAAACGTACAGAGTAGCTGTGTTAGTTTTTAGATTTTACGTGGCATAAATAAATAAGTAAATTATTAAGGTACGATTAAAGTGACCAGCTATCGAAGTATCATAGATATATATATATTTGCCATTTGGTCATCGTGGCAGAAACAAAGTTAGAAGATAATCGAACACATCCGGAAAGTTATGTAATTTATTGCGTCCAAAATCGTATTGTAATAGAAACATACATGTAATCTGTCTTATAGAAGTATTATTTATAGGAAAAACTACTTCTTTATGATTCTTCGTGATACTGGTAGACCACGAGTAGTCGTCATAAGTTTTACGGTATTGAAGAAAATTCTTTTCGTACTTACGTTTGGATGACAGCCGATGGTGTGATTTATGTGATATCTGAAAATAGAAAACAAAGTGAGTTGAAGTTTTGTCTATAAATGTGGCCTACTAAACGATATCATTGTCGTTTGGATCTTCTGGTAAGTTTAGACTTATTTCTTTAACCTTACTTGTTAGTAGGATTTACGAAAGGAGACAATAGTTTTGTAATATATTAGCAGTGTCGGTAACTTCGTTCGATTGACTGAATTTTCCCACGTAGATCCTGATAACGCACGTAGGTCCTTTTTGGCAATCTACGCGCGCAAAAAGTTTAAATTTTAGTTGATGCGATCTATTTACAGTATTTTTTTCCAAACACCCAGATAGTCAGGCAACTCACAACACGCCATGTTTTGACATTTCGCGCGCTACTGAACGAAAGAACAAATAAGTCGCGACATGTTTGCGCGCACACAGCGCTACGCTGCGTCGTCGGTCAGTCGGTCCACTTGTTTCGAGGCGACCAAACGGTTTTTTCCAATGTGAAGTGATCAACTGGTGCCATGGAACAAACGTGTAAAGGTATGTGCATCAACAGTATTTAACTTTTAATTCGATTTTTGCGTTTAAAGTTATATAAAGGAACCATAGAACCAACTAGTAATTTAGGAAAAAAAAAGTTATCATTTCATGATTATTGGACCGCAACTATTTTTGTTGGTAGTTGTTGGTCTTGAAATTATTATGTATGTGTAGTGTAACTAAGTGAAATTCTGGCAAATTACGTTTTGGCTGCAGCAACTTGCAGTAACTATTTTTATGTGTCTTTTTAGACCTGGCGGAAGGAGTAAAGCGGAGTGAGCTGTTCGACATCTGGCGAAATGAACCTGTTTCTTCTTTAAAATTTGAAGCTGTATTGAAATATTTGACGCTACCTTAATAATGGAAAAAGCGATAATGCCGATAGGTTCGCTATCCGAAGAAGCCCAAGAGGCTCGAAACAAAGATGTAAGATTTTATCGCGAATTTCACTCGCGCAAGTTTTCAAGGAGACAAAATTTGGAAGATATTCTGCACATGCTGCTTATATCATCGGACCCTCTAATAGCGAGTTTACGAAGAGCTAGATTTAAACGCACTGGCTGCATACCTCAATCAGTTCTGGATTTGCTGGATGTGCCTGAGATAAATGCAGACTAAATAATTGCATTCTATACACCTATTTCGTCATAAAAATAATTGTTAAAAATATACTGCTTACTTGTTCGCTACAATTTGTTTTATTTACCTATAAATGGACACATCTTAGGAAAATTAGAATTTTTAGATGGAAAATACAGAAGACGGAACCCCCACGTGCATGTCTAAACTTTCATTTGGCTTAAATTATATTGCTGATACTATAACGTTTCTTAAATACAACAATGGAATGCTTTTTGTGCGAAAAATCATGTAAAATAATATTGAGCGCATAAATTGATGAAAAGGACCTACGTGTAACGTGGGCATTCTGGGATAGCAAGTATAAGTTGTCATATAAGTCTAATATAACACACATAACATAACATAGTCACATAACTTTTTATTAATATGTGTCAATTGACACACTCTAAAAATATATTTATTTCTATTTATAAAGGCTCACCAACAACTTCCGAGTATAAAATATCTATACATATAAATATAACTGAAGTGTCCGTCTATGATTTCAAAGATAGGTTTTACATATTCTTTTATAGTTCTTTTACAATTTAATAAAACCAAAACACGCATTTTTATCATTATTGTCAGACTGTCTGTTAGTTTTAACAATAAGTAACACATAATTTTAGGCATTCTTAGTAGAAGGGATAAACTAAACTGAACTAAACAAACTGTAATAAAAGATATACAATAAAAAATAATAATAATATGATTTTTTAGAAGATTAAGCATAAACTAAGAAAGTAACGCTAATAGGAAAAAATAAGTATGTGTGGTTTATGTGTCTTGAGATTTTAGTTATTATGTTTAAGTAAGAACTAGATTAATTAAGGCATTACAGTATGTTGCAAAATTTGTGTACTTAAATATCATAACCCTGACTCTTAAACTAGGCTAGCCTGTATTCTAAGAAACAGATTTCAGCTAATTAGTTAATTCAATATGCTTAGTTATACAACAAAACAAAACAAATTATCAAGGTTCATCAATTAATTTGATTGTACAATATAACAAAAAATAATCCACCAGTACGTCGATTCTGTAAAATTCGAACAACAACTCGCATCTCACATAGCTATTCACTGTCACTTCGCTTATGGTTCAAAGTGACCTTGATTTTGCATTCTGTAAACAGCGTCGAAGTGACGGAGGAATTACCTTACCGAATGCTACTTCTCACGTCATCTCATACTTTATCTGTCTAAATCTTTAGTTCAACTCGCTGACACGCTCGCAAGGGTAGCGCTAGTGTAAATTCGAATTAACAACCGAGTTTTTAGAATGCCAATCAATAAACTCACAGCGGATTCAGATTCGAAGTTTAGAATGAGCTCTTACAGAATAACACAGCTGTAATAATTATTTACACTCTTGAAACAAGTTCCATAAAGACAACAAAAAAAAACTACGAGACTGCAGAAGATAATGGAAAAAATGTGCCGTAGAAGTTAGAGCTATACTGAGAAAGAAGTTTCATAACTTTACTCGTAAGTGGGTTAACGGGGTTGAACTTTGTTACCCATCTAAGTTACAGAACCAGCTTGACTTTCGAAATAGCCTCATAAAGTATGAGGTGTTAATACTATTTTTTGGATTAATGTTTTTACTAGTTTACTAATTTCCAGTGAACGAAATATAGCAATATTATTTTAATAATTTTAAAAACATAAAATGACGCTTTCAAAATTATTAAAATTATATGGCGTAAAAACTAGTTGACTCAGCCACCTTTGTTTTGCCATACAAATGTTGCTAGTGAATAAAAGATAGCCTACTAGTTACTTATAAATATATATAAATATTAGTAAAGATTCTATATTTATAGAATCTTTTTTTATTTATATTGTAGACTTTTTCGAATTATCTTCGATCACTGTTCTTTATTAATGTTCGAAGTCTTTGATCACTAATTCGCGCGTTCAAATAAACTTTCTGCTTTATAATATTACTAATATTTCGAAACTACTATATTTGGAAGAAATTTGTTGTGGATGTAGTTTGAAGCTTGAGGAAGGTTATAGACTATTTTTTCCGACTATAAATAAAGGAAAGTTATGTTTTTATCGTGATAAAGCCCACAGGAGCGAAAATAGAAAAGCGAAGACTTTTATATATTAGATATTAGCTTTTTACTCTCTTTCTCGATATAACTTTTCATTGTACGGTGGCCGGCCCATCAACCTACTTCAATCTGTCAAAAGAATTTAATAGATTTACAACTTTATTACAACATAATAAGGTTCAAACTCAATTGGGTAAATTTGACAGATTCGGATAGCTTTATGTGCTGGCGACTGTACCTTCATAGTCATCCGTTTGTGTAATTTTCTTAAAAGGGATGAAGCAAAAGCTTCTCATATTAGTAATAAAAATTAGCAACCTTTTTATAACATTTATTGTTCGTGACATAAAAATGTAGGGTATCGAAATAACAGGTTTGAGTAGAAGGTAACTTAAACTAAATAAAATATTATTAACATCATTTTTTTCCACTATGTTCAGCTCAGCTTAGGGTGAGGATGAGGCACATAAGAAATAAAAAAAAATATTATCAAAAAACGACAGAACAAATTATCTGAAATGTTCCGAACTATTCACTTTCGAAGCAGTCTGCTAAATTTATGGTTAAAATTTTTAAAAAAGATTAGCATGAAAAGATTAACAAAATTCACCAAATTAATCAATAATTATGGTGGCTTTGAATTTCAACCGGCTATAGTTAATGTAATTCAAAACGTTCCCTTAAATATTTTATCTTTCATTTTCCATTCAATATTTTAACGGCCGCGATAATTAATGTAACAATATCTTTTATGAATGGATAATATTAATTTGCAATTAATTGACCTATTGTAGTAAGTTGTGTGATTCGGAAGCGGAAAATATATTTGGGGTAATTCCACTTTATCATTTCAGATAATCTGATCCTAGTCACTGGAAAGTATCGGGGTATATTGTGGTGGTAGTGTTAGGATGAAAACGCCAGTAATATTTTCTTATACTGCATTCTAACGTAAGCGGTTAAAATAAGCAGATATATCAAATAAAGACGACTTAGTTTATCTATATATATATAACTCAAAGGTGACTGACTGACTGACTGACTGACATAGTGATCTATCAACGCATAGCCCAAACCACTGGACGGATCGGGCTGAAATTTGGCATGCAGGTAGATATTGTTATGACGTAGGCATCCGCTAAGAAAGGATTTTGCGAAATTCCCACGGGATCGGGATTTACACGGGAAAAACTTCCCACGCGGGCGAAGCCGCTGGCACAAGCTAGTCTATATATATATATAACTCAAAGGTGACTGACTGACTGACTGACATAGTGATCTATCAACGCACAGCCCAAACCACTGGAGGGATCGGGCTGAAATTTGGCATGCAGGTAGATGTTATGACGTAGGCATCCGCTAAGAAAGGATTTTGCGAAATTCCCACGGGATCGGGATTTACACGGGAAAAACTTCCCACGCGGGCGAAGCCGCTGGCACAAGCTAGTCAAAGTATATGAGAATTGATGAGTAACGAAATTAAAATCAAGTCTACCCGTGAGCTAAATTTAGTTTAGTTGTATAGAAATGAAACTTCCCACGCGGGCGAAGCCGCTGGCACAAGCTAGTAAATATATAAGATGTGGATAACGTAGTGGATTACACACTTATACGTATTGTTGCATGATCATTTTAAGTTCATTTACAGTGTTTAATTTTTTGTTTTCCCGAATAAATAGAAAAAAAATTAAGAAATTCGATGGTGAAATGACAAGAATTCGCTTAGTAAGGCGGACGATGACGCAGTGGTTGCGCCAGATGGTGCAGGCCCACCGCGGTCGCCCCGAGCGTAGTGATGTTCTCAACAGTCACTACCAATGAGTATCGCGTTATCCAGCTACCTGGTTGTGGGGGTTAGTGTTAGACTGGAAGCAGATCTTAACATAGCTGGGAAAAGGCTAAGCAAACAAGAACACTTTATCATATTGGACCAAACTACTAAATCAATCTTCTTGATATGAATATAGCCATTACGTGTTTCAGCTTGGGCTGCGCAATTCGTTCTGGCTACTTAAAAAACCATGGTCTCACTAGTGGAAGAGGAAATCCTAATTGATATGGTATTTGATTAACTCCGTCATTCTAGAACATAACTCTTTAACTCATTCTCGGGAAGACTGGATGGTGTGACCAACGTGGAGCCTTTAAAAAAAAAGAGAACTGGCATTATGGGTACAATTCACATTATCAGCATCTTGTTGTCAAACCCTCCAACTAAGCTAAATATAAGCTTATCAACGATAAAAGAAATCTGAAGGGAACTACATAGTTAGCATAGTTTGTGGGTACGTGTGTGGGTACACCATAGTCGGTGGATAGAGAAGAAGGAGATTGCCAAGGAAACTATCCATAGTTTTAACATATAAACATTAACACTATCCATAGTATGACAACCTCGTAGTAGGAGCTGCCTACCGGTGTGATACGGATTCATGTACCTCATTAGTAGAGACGTCAAAGAGATCACTAAAGATAGTAGTACAGAACATACGTAGTATTTACAAAAATTTTGACGGCCTACTGGCTCAACTAGCTAGAATTCCATGTGACATTGATATTATTATCCTTACTGAATGCTGGCTATGTGATCACAAACCAATACCTACTATGCAAGATTACACAGCATACTATTCCAAAAATTGTTTGAATCAAAATGATGGTATAGTGGTATACGTGAAAGAGTACATAAAGTGTACCGTGGAGGAACCAGAGCCTATCGGGGCTAACTATATGCTCCTAAAAATACATCCAGACATCGTTGTGCTCGCTGTCTACAGATCCCCCTCAATACACTGTATAGACACTTTTCTATCCTCGCTGGAAAATATATTAAAACAGGTAAAGACTTCCAACACGATTCTAGCTGGGGATATGAACATAGATATTAAGCCCACTAATAACGATAGGAATAGTACGTCATATTTAAATCTTGCTGCAGAACTGGGTCTTCTACCTGGTCATACGTTTCCAACAAGGTTTCACAACTGTCTGGATCACGCGATGATTAATACGTCCCGGCCGATAACCATTCTGGTAATCGACTCTACAGTGACTGACCATGCTTTAATATTCTTAAGCCTTTCGCAGACACACCAACGCTTAAACAAAGCTAAGTCTGTAACTAGGATAAATTATGCCGCCGCTCTTGAACAATTAAAAAACGAAGATTTTTCTTTCCTAATCCCTGAAACAGACGCCAGCGCGATGACATCTCGATTTATACATACTCTGTCTGCAATTATAGCCAATAATTCAATAACCACCTATGTCACAAACAGGAAAAGAGTACTAAAACCATGGATAACACCTGGTTTACTGCGATGTATACGTCACAGGGATAGCTTGCATAAAAAGGCCTTAAGTGAACCAGAAAACGCTATTGTCCAGACATCATACAAACGGTACCGCAATTTTTGTAACACGCTACTGAGGAAATTAAATATCTGCTATGAAAAAACACTCTTAAACACTTCAAAAACCACTAAAGATACATGGAACGCAATAAAAACTATAATAAACCAAAACAATAAAAAAACCACAGCTGACCACCTGATAAATGTCTCAGTAAATACTACGAAAACCATTAATGAAATTAACACATATTTCAGTAATGTGGGTAAAAACTTAGCTGACAACATTTCACTCTCTGTTAACAACACGCAACCGCCGCCATACAAGTTCAGTATAGAGCCAACTCCAGACTCTTTTGTCTTACTTCCGCCAGATGAATCTGAAATTGAAACTCTAATAAAGAATTTAAAAAATGAAACTGCCACTGGGTGGGACAATATCCCTGTTAAGTTCCTGAAATCAGGTAAAGACTTGATTGTTCCACCACTAACAAAACTTATGGTAGCGTGCTTCCAGCAAGGTGTATTTCCATTGGATTTTAAACGTTCACTTGTCACACCGATCTACAAGGGAGGAATTCAGACAGACTATAAGAACTATCGACCAATCTTAGTCTTATCAGCTACATCTAAGATATTAGAAAAACTTTTAAACAACCGAATTAAATCTTTCCTAGACAAAAAAAATATCCTATCAGATGCACAATTTGGGTTTAGGTCGAGGAAGAGCACAGAAGATGCTGTAAGCCAACTAGTAGACTATGTGACAGCAAAAGTTGACACAAAACAAAAGTGCTTAGGTGTCTTCCTCGACCTCGCCAAAGCTTTTGACACTGTCTGTATTCCGACCCTTGTGGACAAGATGGAACGCGCAGGCATTCGAGGGAACGCTCTAAACATCTTTAAGGACTTCCTGGCTAATCGCACACAAAGAGTGAAAATCGGGGAATATACAAGTCCTGAAGAACAGGTCAGTTTCGGGGTGCCTCAAGGTAGTGTGCTAGCCCCGAGTCTTTTCCTAATCTATATAAACGATTTGTGTAACCTGTCATTAACGAACGGTAAAATATTCTCATATGCCGATGACACAGCGTTAATATTTCATGGAGAGACTTGGGAGCAGGCACAGAGAAACGCTGAAATGGGACTACATAAAATAAAATATTGGTTAGAGGCAATCTACTAACGTTAAACCTAACCAAGACCATTTTTATGCAGTTCACCTTTGCCAACACAAAACAGCCGGACCTCATAATTAAAGTACACTCCTGCAACTTTCCCAACAATGATGTAGCATGCTCATGCCTGTCATTAAAAAAAGTCATGTCTACAAAATATCTAGGAGTACTCCTAGACAGTAAATTTAACTGGCAATTCCACATTGAGCAAATAACATCTCGTACAAGGAAGTTGATATGGGCATTCAATAAGCTTAGGTATGCGGCTGAAATCAACCAACTTCGTACAGTCTATTACGCATTAGCGCAGTCCGTGCTCGGATACTGCATTACAGTCTGGGGTGGGGCTTGCAAAACATTCATGATTAAGCTGGAAAGAGCTCAAAGATCACTCCTCAAAGTCATGACGTTCAAACCGTACCGGTTCCCCACAGTGACTTTGTATGAAAGCTGCAGGGTGCTAACAGTGAGACAGTTGTATGTACTAAATATTATCATAAGGAAGCATCGTAATACACCTATCAATCCCGAAAGTACACAGAAACGAACCATCCCCAACGTCTGTCCCTCTGTAAAAACAAATACTGCATCGGCGAGGCGGCAGCATATGTACTTAGCAACCCATATATATAACAAAATAAACCGGTTACTGAAAATTAACTCTCTTACGCAGAACAATATGAAACAAATAATAAAAAACTGGCTTCAGTCCCTCGACTACAATGACACTGAAAAAATTATAAAATAACACATCAGACACGTACATATTTCCTAACCACACTCACAAACGCACACTAATTCACAAACACGCACACACACACACAAACACACCCTCACAGACACACATACATAAACACACACAGATAAAGCATGTATAATTATAGGATTTTATATTCAACTTTTTATTTTAGCTTTAATTTACTATTATATAAATTTTTATTGTACATTAGTGACTATAAAGGGCGAAGATACTGACTCCTGAAACACAGGCTTTGCCTAGCTCAGAAGTCAGGGTTAAATTCTACAGTGTATTGTTATATTGATGTCAATAAAAATATTTATATTTGTATTTGTTGTTGTATTTGTATAGTGTTCATGTTTTTTTTTGTCACGCCCGCCACACTATTCCCCTCCAGTTCTACTTCTGGAACACAAAGTTGAATGAAGACGAAAGATGAATTGTGTGAGTCACGCCAGCTTCAAATAATCCATACTAACTTTATACCTAAAAGTGAAAGGATTTATTTATTTGTTAATGTAGGGAAAATAAACAATTGCGTATTTAAAAATAACAAAATGTCTTAAACTATAAAATTATCTAATAAACAACCCACCACATTTTCTCAGATTACTATAAATATTTAAATGTATCTGAGAGCAGACATTTGCAGAGTTGTTCAACCAAATTATATTTATTACAATAAACAAAACTTGCCGGGGTCGTGGGACTTATCCCATTACCGTGACCCGGAACGTAAAGGGCTATTGAAGGAACACCGTGGGTTTTAGTCAGTACAAGTCTGACAGTCCCTCCGGCCCTGCCCGGGGTGGGAGGACTTATTTGATGATTTTACCACGTAAAAAAAAATAAAAAAAAATTAACAAAACTTAACCTAAAACTATGCAATAGTTTAATCACACTAGAGTCTTATTTTGTATATGTATGTGTAGTTGTGTATTTATTTATTTACACTTTTTGCACATAGGTACAAAGGCGGACTTAATGCCGTAGGCATTCTCTACCAGTCAACCATGAGTGGTGAAGAGAGAGAACAAAAAATCCTGTGATGCGATTCAGTGATAACTAATATGATTATTATTAAACAAATATAAAATAATCAAAGCTGAATCTAGACAAACAAAACCAATATGAAGACTAAACTTCCGGAACATTCTGCCGATCCCTAAGTATTTTAATGATACTATTTTTATAACTACTTTTGCTGAGACGTAAAATGTCGATTGCACTAAAATGTTCATTATATGATAAGACCAAACGATGCAGCGGCGAACGCTCGCCAGAATTAGTTCTCCGAAGGCTGGTAACAAATAGATGCCTCGTGCGCACTGCTCGCCCCTGCACTGTGCGAGGGATTAGGTAGCTCAAGCGATTAACTAAGTCAGGGCAATCAAATTTATTGCGGCACACACTGAAGTATATTGTTAGTGTATTGTATAAGAGTGTTTAGTTATTGTTGTAAGAGTGTTAAAAAGGAGCATTGAATCAATGCAATGTTGGTGTGAAGATAATTGAAGGGCTGAAGAAGATCTTAATAGGTTTTTTGGCTAAACCTTTTCACGTGAGCGAAGCCGCAGGCATAAGCTAGTAATATTATAAAAGCGCGCTTATTTGAGTGTCCATCTTTAACATAAAAACAGAGCAACGGATTTAGATGATTATTGGTATGGAGATACTTGAAGAGCTTTTAGACAGGCCCGTTGGTATAGGGGTTAGTGGCCCTGACTGCTGTGCGCAAGGTCGTGGGTTCGATTCCCACCTAGGACAAATGTTTGTGTGATGAGCACGGTCATTTGTTCTTTGTCTGGGTGTAATTTATCTATAATATGTATGTATTTAGAAATATATATGTATGTTTATCAGTTGTCTAGTACCCATACCACAAGCTCTGCTTAGTTTGGGACTAGATGGCGTTGTGTGAAAAAGTTGTGGAATATTAGCTGTCGAGAGTCATAGGTTACTCTTTCTTGCTGCAAAAATAGCTATTACGTAGGCAAAGCCGCAAACGTATGCTAGGTTTTAATTTATATTTCATATGGATTACTGCTAGCCAGTTTAAACCAGTTCATGCCGTCATACCACTGGGTCTACCGCTGCCGGTACAAAGGAGCTAATGCCGGATGTTGTGGGACGTCTGTGCCACTGATTTCCTGTACAGCTCTCATGGTAAAAACATGTTTATAATATACACTGTATTTTATTATTAACATGTGGCTAGTTTTGTACGACCTGCCTAAGTATGTAAATTACTCTCTCTGTGGTTGATCCTTCATGGTGAAAGATCGCGAACACTAACCTTTCCCTGCGGTCTGTCAGGATTTTCCATGTATGTTATGCTAAAATCTGAAATTTGCAGTTTTACGTTTATGATACAATCACACAAAAGTAACTCGACAGATCTGGATGAAATTTGGCAAATATATAGATTACAGCTTAGGATTTTTTTCAACAAGAGATAATATGTGAAATGTCTACGTAAGTTGATTTATTATCTACTGTAGTTGTGTGCTGTTTTTAATTCTACAGAATAAGGTTAGAAATAAAAATATAGGTAATAACCGTAATCTTGATCTAACGCATCTTGTAATGTATCAGATTCAAATCAAATCAAATCAAACGTTTATTTTCCACCACAATTGTAAGATTTAACAATTTCTTACAATTAATTAGGTACTAATTATAATGTTACAATGTTCGCTTATATTGCAGTATTCAAAGGGTGGACTGGAGCCTAAGTACAGGGTTTCCCTATAAGTTTAGGCTCGCTCCAGGTCACTTGCCTACGGAACAGATTTTTATTGTGTCTAATCAAACCAAAGGGGTGGACGGGATTTGACTTTGTTTGCCTCTATGTGTGTGTGTGTGTATGCGTGTATGTGTGTGCGTGTGATTTATATTAACAAGTGTGTGTGTGGGTGTATGCATGTATGTGCACGTATGAGTGGATGTCTGGGCGTTGATGTGAACTGCTTACTTAACTATGGTTATGAGAGACTCGGTGTCAATGTAATTTAAGTTTAATAGGTAAGTTTTGATCATCCTTTTACATACCATGAGAGTTTTGGGATATATATTTAAAAGGGAGTTAATTTTGTTGTACAGGTAAGGCGCTAGAAAAAGAAGGCAGTGTGATGTGCGACAGAATCACAGATCCTGTTTCTTCTACGTGAGGAGAAACTGAACTTTGAATCGTTTACCTGCCTGTGTTTACGGAGTGTAGTTTGCAAGACAAATAACTGCCTTACCGCCAGAATTTGGGATTCTTTATAGAGTGTGTGTGTTGGGTGTCGATAGGGTTTTCGCAACATTACCTTAAGCAAGAATCTTTGAGCTCTTTCGACTAGTATAATTTTTGTCTTGCACGCCCCTCCCCACGCCGGTATGCAATACTGTATGATCACAAGATTAATTATGGTTATTACATTTTGTTAACTGGGGTTAACAAAATTTACTGGTTTGTCAATAATTGTGAACTTGAGTCGATCAGATTCACTACCAACCTTACAAACTGCCTTCAATATATACATCGGAATGAATTTATTATCATACAAGACCTTAGGTACTAGCTCCATATAAAAAAAAAATTCCAACTGTAAAATGCAAGAACTAGAAGTACCATCAGTTAAATTGAATCATTTCACAAAGTTCTAGCAACTTCAGCTAAACATAAATCTCCCCATAAGACATGAGTGACGTATTCGCTTGACCTCTCTCCGGGTCACCAAGTAAATTAAGCTGTAAATCTAACTAACACACACGATTCGTCCATCTTTGGTGTAAAGGTGCAGTTCCAACGAAAGCCCATGGCTAAGCTACGCATGTTTAAAAAAATGATTTTTTTTTCAGCTTGTATTGTAGCATTACAAGCATCAAAAACAAAATCTTCTATGAAATATACAGATAGAGAAAGTATTATCAATAAAAATAAAAAATAAAATAAATACAACTATACATTATTAATTTTAAAATCATTAAATTTTTTATTATTTGTATGATTTAATCATACAAATAATAGTGTTTTTGTCACAACAGCACTAAATACTACAAAATAATGCTATCTGGATTTATTTTTCTTTAAAATTTCCCAAAAATATGTGCTTTAAAATCGAGAGGAATCATGAAAGATACAGTTATTATTATGCAATTAAAATATTATTCTACACTAGTGTTTGTGTGTTGATTGAATCAGGTGGCATTAAAACTTTATATTGCGTTTACCGAACATTTGTTCTCTCAATAATATCAGCAAACATTGATCTGAATTGACAAGTCATATACTTATTCTTAACTAGCACTTTGCTCGCGACTTCAGCCGCGTGGATTTTGAAGAAATAATAGCCTGTAGCAGTCACATATTTATAATGCACCTTTCTACCAAAGAAAACAAGAAAACTTTCCTGGATACCTAAGAATGGTATCGTCTAGTGCAATCTTCGTATCGCTCGAATTCTAAAACAAATAGGCCGTGCAGCTAAGGTGGCTTATCGTTGTATCTCTCTTAAAGCAGTGGACGATCGACCTAAAACCTACACACATGGGTGCGACAAACAAGGCATGGGGAATATGGTTGTGTGTAGCCGCCTTTATATACATGTTGACTGGCCATACCGCGGATGCAATGCTTTATCTAAATGGTTAATACATTATGTATCCGATATATTTTCCCAGATAATAGGAATTATTTACCTATTCGATGTTTATATACCTACTAGCTGTTTCATGCAACTTCGTCTGCGAGACTTTTCCCGTGTAAATGGCAACGTCTGGGGAATATCAGGATAAATAATAGCCTGTGAGTTATTCCAGGATGTCAACTATTTACATACCATATTTCATTCAGATAAATTCTGAAGGTTTTGCGTGAAAGAGTAACGAACATCAATTTAAGTTTTTAAGCTAACATGGTTACTAACAGTATCATAAGAACTTCATTACTCAGTTCATCCGTGATCATGGCGCTTCATAAGTGTACTTGGTAAATATCCCGTTTAAGTTCTAACGAAGCATCGGTCAATCCATCCACCTAAAATTTGGCATTAGTAACAATTATTTGAATGTATTGTAATTTTGCAACTTCTCGACTTATATTGGTTTTCAGCTGAACCGAGATCCCTGATTTCCTTTAGGTAGGGGAGGAACAGGGTTTCTCGTCAGAAAACGTTGTTACCTAACATTTTGCTTTGTATTGTGATAGTATGTATAGTATAGCCTGTATCTATATTATAATATGTTAATTATATAAATAGCTGTCTAGAGTTTTACAGTTTGGTATCTTTATTTATGTATGTTTCTCGAAGTACGTTACTTAAACACTGTCCGTTTTGAATGAAAGACCAAACCCACCAAAAACATCCTGTAAAAAACTAGCCAAATCTCGCCTAAGCTACTTGTTTCTCTATAAAAAGTAATGAAATCTGTAAGCAAAGCGAAGCCAAGTCTAAGGATCTTTACTGCGATTTCTTTATTAATATAGTTAGATTTTATGTAACCGGCCGTTGAACATACTCTATGCACTTTTACTAGTTAATACATCGAAGTCAACGGCCAAGTCACATAAAATCTAACTATATTAATAAAGAAATCGCAGTAAAGATCCTTAGACTTGGCTTCGCTTTGCTTACAGATTTCATTACTTTTTATAGAGAAACAAGTAGCTTAGGCGAGATTTGGCTAGTTTTTTACTGGATGTTTTTGGTGGGATTTCACTCCTTTTTGCAGAAAGCTATTTTTTACTTGATTAGTTTCTTAATTATACCTTTCATTATTTTAGGTTTTCTTATGAGAATTGTTTTCTTTTTTCTTTTTTGTTGTAGTTTTTTTTTCGTAATATTTATTTTCTTTTTTTCTGGTTCCGATTCTTGTACATTGGCTATAAGCTTTGGTATTGCCCATATTCGTTTATAAGAAGGGGCTCATCACATTGAATAACTTTTGTCAAGGCGCATTTCCATATCTCCCATAGTTCAGCTGAGCTCTAAGGGTTCTTCATCAGATACTTCAGTCCTTCAATTTCTTATACATATCAGTAGAAGGGACTCGTCACTCTGAATAACTTTTGTTAAGGCGCATTTCCATATCTGCCATAGTTCAGCTGAGCTCTTAGGGTTCTTCATCAGATACGTCAGACCTTCGATTTTTATACACATTAATAGAAAGGGCTCGTCACACTGAATAACTTTTGTCAAGGCGCATTTCCATATCTCTCATAGTTCAGCTGAGCTCTTAGGGTTCTTCATCAGATACTTCAGACCTTCAATTTTTTTAATTTCAAAAGAAAGGGCTAACTACGTTCAATAAACTTTGTGAACATAGCATGTCGAAAATTTCAATAGTTTGGCTGGTCTGTTACGGTTTCTCCTCAGGATCATAAGGTACTCCAGATCTTCCACGATCCTAATTTTGATAGTTTTCCCTTCATATAAGCACTAAACACTACCTCTATGACAAATTTCAGCTCTCTAGGTTTATGGGAAGTACTAGTTCTATTTTGATGATCAGTGAGTCTATACATGTCGAAATAGTACAACTTTGCTTTTGCATAACTTAGGAAATAAACAACACTACAAACATGAAATTTTGTGGTTTAAGTGTATGCTGGTAGCTTAATATATAACGATAATTTTAGCGTTCTAAATCTATCTAGAGGTCCCCAAATAGGGGCCTGAAAATACGCCGAAATGGTTCCAGAAAAGGATGGTACGGCAGAGTTTGCTTTGCGCTCGACTTGGCGGGGGCACGGCAGATAATACAATATTATACCTATATTTCTAATCATATACAAATAAATTAAATTTTTAAATATTTCTAAAAAAAAAAAAAAAAAAAAACATTTAAAAATATAGAAAAAAAAAGCCCACCGGTATCGGGAACAGGGTCCAAGCTACTAGTGGTTAGGGCTCCAGAGAAAGGAACCTCCTAACGATACGCGCCGTGTCCAGGATTCCCGCTTTCTGTAGCACGAGAGCCTCCTAAGGTGTTGGTCGAGGCTCTTGGCTCTTATTAAGCCATTGGCTGAGACGAATATCGGTACAATGCTTGCCGAGTTCACTTCCCACATGTCGACAATCTAATGCGCCAAGACAAGATACTTGATTTGCTTATCTTTCTCGGCTTTCACGAGGTTCTCGTCATGCGTGATGGTTATGTCGACAATCATGGCACGCCTCTCGATTCGGTCCACCAACACTATATCAGGCTTATTGGCTACAATAGTCCTGTCAGTGCTGGTGGACCGATCCCAGTATAATGTGACATGGCCATTGTCGAGAACTGGGTCAGGCACATACCTATAGCATGACACTTCCAATTCGACAAGAGAATATTTCAGAGCAAGTTGCTGATGAATGATCTTGGCTGCAGGGTTATGCCTATGCGAGTACTCTCCATTAGCAAGACGAGAAGAACCAGAGACAATGTGGTGGATTGATTCACCCGGATGATGACATACCCGACATAATACCTTCGTCCTTAATTGCACAGATAAAACCTTCGGTTTCCCCAAAGAGGTCTCCAAAGCGCAACCAAGCTATGGACGCTAATTGGTCTTCATCGGGCCTATGCAGGGTCCGGAAAAAACGTCCGTGAAGCTCCTTACTCTGCCATATCTCTCTTCGATCGTTAGTGTCTAGCACTGCAGGTTTGCGCCAGTTCTCATAAGCCAAGGAGAGCGAGGTGAGTGCCTTGTCTATCGCTACTACATCTGGATGCATAGCCACTTCAGAAGCAAGGAAATATTCCCTAAGACTACAAACCTAGCGGTTGTGGAGAGTTTTAGCAAACAAAAAGGCTTGACCTCCATATTTCCGCGGGATATACAGTCTTTTAGGCGGCCAAAGAAGCGTTCCGTCAACGATTGTTTCATGTCAGTTTACGTCACTTTTATAACTAACGCTTCCGACATACCCAAAGTTTTCGGTTGGAGAAAGGGACCTCAGGTTTATGGAATTCGAGAGTTGAGATCCCTCGGATTCCACAATTTCCCCTCGCTTTACATGCATAATCGCACACCAAACTCCATTCTGATGGCACTACTGAAAGTTCCAGTTACCTTCAGTAGTTTAGTCAGTTGTAGACTAGTGGAAACAAAAAGTTTTAAATCATCCATGTAAAATATTATTATTATTTTTATCAATACTAGTAAAGGAGATTTTCGTTATATTGTTTTGTAATAAAATTTTAAACATTCATGCTTACTGACACCGACGACGTAGATATTTCGGAGGCATTTATATCGCCAGTATATTCGTAAACAGGTTAGAGGGTAAGTTGTCCATCAGAGAAACTTTCTTAAAAAGTCAGATCCATTATTTTCCTTCTCCTGTAAAAAGTGCTCACGTACGTCCTTTGAGAAACCTATATACAAAGTTTCGTTTTCGTTTTAGAATCCATTAAAGAAATAAAAAGTTTCATACCAACTCTGACCCCCTTTTTTACCGCTTTCAAAATATCCCTTTTTAGTGCTCCCCTTTTTTCTGGGTGGGAAAATCATCGAATGACTTCTCCCACTCTGGGTTAAGCAGAAGGGGGTGTCAGACTTCTACTGACTAAAAACCCCTGTTCCTTCAGCTACCCTTAAGTTCCGGGGCCGCGGTATCTTGTTAGAACTTTTCCGCAACCCCGGCGGGCAAAGAATTTATGAGGCCCCGTCACTGGTGCTGACAGCTCTTTGAGGCGCGCGTGGAACACAACGAGCCGCCGATCCGGGCCTGGTCCTACCTCCGCTCGCCGTCCGCAAGCCCGCGCCTATGGAGGCCGCAGATCGGTTTGCGATTCCCGGCGCGTGGAGCGTCTCCCGCGTCTCTTAGTGCTCCCCTACACTCCATCAAAAATACACATATACGCTTATATAATTATGTATAACATTTAGTATCAAACCTCGTAAAAATGAAAGAGTAACAGCAACAGTTTTCAACACGATTAAAATACAATCACCATCATCTACTCTTATTAAAGGACCGCATTTTTACAACTACACAGCAAGAATTCACACCCCAGTTCATAATTATGAATCTAAAAATAACTACAATAATTATTATGACAGCTCTAGCATAATTGCTATATCCAGTTCACATTATTCATTAGTCGCTTACAATGTTAGCCCGGACGGAACTTAGCCAACGATAGTTCTGCGGAAAGCGCTTTGTTTTAAGATACCGTTTTACACAATGCGAGACAGCCAGTGACGTCATCTGGATGGCCAATAAAATCAGGGTTTGTTAATTATGACGTGTCCGTCCAAGTGAAGGTAGGAAATTAACCGTTGGGATAAAACTAACCTACATAGTTATTATGTATGTACGTATGGCTTAATAAGAACTACCATACTAAATAAACTATTTATTTATTTCTATTCTTTTATTCTTGATAGGCTTGCGTTGACCACCATCTCACCTAATGGTAAGTGGTAATGTGGTCGAAGATGGAGCACGCTAACCTAAAAGCAACCCATTCATTCTTGACTTAAAGACCCCAGGTTATAGCTATCGGGAAACAGACTCCGGCAGAGAATTTCACTCCTTAGCCGTACGCACAATGAAAGTATTCCCAAAACGTTTTGTGCGTATGTGCCATGAGCTCCGCCGTTGCATTTTACCTAACTTGGTGATTTTTCTAAACCATGTGATTAATTTTGAAGATTATTTCATTAATACAAAGTCCCTCACAGACAAAACGCCTGTGTGTATAATATTAGTACAGATAGCCGATAGGTGCTAACTGATTTCATTTTGAAACGCGCCTCTGTCGCGTCTACCAACTATTTTCTAAGAATAGGATACTACACTAAGTAGGTGTGATAACATGGTAATTTGGTTTCCTAATGAGCTTACCTTGCACTACGCTACTGATGTTTATGTAATGTATACTGGGGCACGTCAAATTGATGTTAGTCTTGCAATCTACATATGTATACTAATATTATAAAGATGTTTTTATTGTAAGTTTGTTTGTAGGGGAAATATCCGGAACTAAAAATCCAATTATAAATTTATTTTCATTGGTAGTAAGGTGCATTATAGGTGAGTGCTACAAATTATTTCCAAATCCTCGCGGATGAAATCGCAGGCTTAGTAAGCGTTATATATTCTGTATCAGTTTTGTATTCAACTTACCAAAATATTAAATTTATTTATGGTTTACCAACAGATGTTACAGCTAGTCATGATTCATATTTTGGTAAGCTTAGTATTAACAATACTACAAACCGAATTAAAGGTAAACATCGAATGCTTCGTGTTTTACAGGTTAGAAAGAGAAATGAAAAGGTGCAGACTAATTTAGCTACAGTTGTGAAACGAATCACAACAAGATGTTAGTATTTTTGACTATGTATGTAAGTTCGTTTCTACATAAAATAAATCAGCCATTACGTATCAAACGTTTTCGCGACACCGTACTTTTTAGGACAGCCAGCTAATTCTCAGTTACAGCAACGGCTCTTTTGATGCCCAGATAATCAATAATAGACTAATTATGATTATTATAACCATGGACGTTTAGATGATGGTTTTTTCTATGGATAATAGGTTCGCCTTTAAGCACCATCTCACCTGATGGTAAGTGATGATGTGGTCGAAGATGGAGCACGCTTACCTAAAAGTAACTTATTCACTCTTGATTTAAAGACCCTAGGTTATAGCTATTGGGAAACACAGACTCCGGCAGGGAATCCCACTCCTTAGCCGTACGCACAATGAAAGTATTCCCAAAGTGTTTAAGTGCGTATGAGTGGGATGTCCACCATGTAACGATGTCGCATCGCCGTTTGTCTTGTAGTCCGATGATGGAACAGACTTGGCGGAATTAGATTGTGTAATTCCATCGCACACTCCCCGAAATGTAACCGATAGAAAACCGATAGACTTGCAACTCGTCGTCGATATTCAAGGCTCTGGAACTTTGACTCCACCCGTGCGTCGTTGCCAATGCGTCTCTTGGCCCGTTTCTCAATGGACTCAAGCGCGTCCAGTTGGTGTTTGGTAGATCCATCCCGAAGATGAGAGCAGTACTCCATACACGACCAAACCTGGGCTTGATACAGATTGAGCAGCTGTTCCAGTGTGAATTACCGTATTACCTTTGCCAAAATTCCCAACTTTTTGATGCTAATTGAGCCTTGGCCTCGATAAACGGACCAAAATTGAGGGTGGAAGTTAGTGTTACCCCAAGAAGCTCAGTACGATCGGTTATCGGCACGGTAACACCACGAAAAGTAGGAGCCGGTACGAAATGGCTCTTTTTTGCGGAGAAGAGACACGCCTAGGTCTTAGCTGCATTAAACTTGACCAAGTTGGCATCACCCCATTCTTTATTACTCAGTTATGCCAATGCAGTCAGCTCAATAGTTAGACTGGAACCCGACCCTTAGATGATGCAGATGATGAGGTGAACGAAGTTAATTCGCTTGAAATATGTACCTAAATTCAGTTGCTACGCCAGTATTGAAATACAAATAGCATCAAAGAACCCTATTAATTGGTTCTCAATTACAATCTATGTATGGACTGGTAAGCGTACCCCACTTACGGTTCTAATTTTGGTGTAAGTACTTACAAAATAGGCCAACCATATAAATGGCTATCAAGTAGATCTCAAGGACCTATAACTCATAACAAGATGAGGGAAATGCTTCCAAAATATGATATGCTTATACGGAAAAATAAAGCCAACTTTTATAAATAAATTTCACGTTCACACAATAAAGTACTCTAACCGTCTATAAAACAACGTACCATATTTATTATAGGCTCGATATCTCGGCTCTTATTTAAACACCATCTCACCTGATGGTAAGCGATGAAGTGGTCGAAAATAAACCACGCTTACCTAAAAGTAACCTATTCAGGTCGTAGCTATTAAGAAACACAGACTCAGGCAGCAATAACTAATTAAGTATTATGAAACAATAATTTTCAAATAATTTAAATATCTACCTAAGTCAAATCGAATAATAAAAAAATAAAATAAAATAATGCTTTTATTTTATCTTCAACATTGAGTTCATAACCTGATGGAGGCAGCGCCAGTAAGTTACAGAAGTACTTGTGTTGGTGCTGCCTCGCTTCTTAACTTACAAATCTAGTTTTATAAATGTTGAGAAATGGTCTCAACCGGTTAACAATAAAAAAACTTTTTAGCAAAAAATATAACCGACTTCCATATCAAAACACTACAAAGCCAAAAATAACTTTAATTTCGGTAGTATTGGTTTAATATTTAATTTTTTTATTAAATATAAGGTTTTTTTTGGCTTTGTAGTGTTTTGATATGGAAGTCGGTTTTGCTAAAAAGTTTATTTTCACGCTTTTTAGTGGGTCGGTTTGTAATTAACTAGTTACAAAAGCCAAAATGTGAACAACATTTACCAAATATTGCTTTTCCCGATTCAGAGCCATTAATTTTTGAGGAGTTCTCCTGGTAGTTCACCATCAGCTCTACATCACCATATGCATTGTGACGAGTATAAAGTGCTTAACATACATATTCAAGTAATCTAATCGCAATCCACGAAATACTTATTATTGAGTAGTATCGCTGGCTATCTGTGGTCTTCATCATCAGTTCAAATTCCCCAAACGGTACTTTTTGAAAGCAACTGCTCAAGGTACTATAAGAAATACCCAAAACGCTATAAGTGTGCCTATAATATGCAGAATTCCCTCGATTTCTCCAAGATTCCATCATTGGATCCTGATTTCGTAACAATGGAACCAACTAGAAAGTATACCCTTTCAAATACAAAAAGAATTTTCCAAATCGGTCCAGCCGTCTCTGAGTTAAGAGGTACATAAAAAAAAATGTTCAAGACGAACTGAGAACCTCCTCCTTTTTTGAAGTCGGTTAAAAAGAAAAATAATATTAGGGATTTACAATACAATTGCTGGATCAATGTTTTTTATTAACAAAGTATCTACCCCCTGACGTGATGTCAGAGATGGACGATGCTGAATATTGCGCTGGCTAGTGAGCTGTCATAACGGAGCGTCGCTATCATCAATTTCATCTTCTAGAATATGCAATCTCCCCGCTCCACTTCGTACTAATTTGAAAACCTCAAGATCTAGGTTATTCGTTGGATCTGTCAATTTGTATAATTGGATTACTGGTTTGATTTGAAGTCTCGGTTATACAGTAACTGCTGCATGATTCGATTTTTGAGGTTAAGCATTGCCTCTGGATGCGTCTTGAGATTATTGGATAGGGTATCTGCTGGAATTGCTGGAGTGTTCTAACGAGATATCGCAACGCTCAACGTAAGGGCAATTTTTTTTTTGTTTTTAAAAGAGAACTAGCTATATGGATAGAATTCACAATAATGGCAATCTTGGTAAACTACCAGCTAAATACCAGCTTAATGAACTTGAGTCTCTCGAAAAATGGGTCAAAAAGTTCATTGGCAACGAGGATCGAGTCAGGTTGCAAGTCTATCGGTTTTCTATTGGCTTCATTTCGGGGAGTAGGGTAAGGATGCCTATTATGAGATAGGCGCTAAATATGAGATAGCAAGGTATTGGTCAAACTATTCACGTCAGCCATTTGGCGCTAGTGTCGCTTGAATCGACGCAGCAACAGCGCTAAACGTCTGCTAGTGCACGCCGGCCACCGGCGATCTAAGAACGTGTGCGTGCAGGTTATTACATTATCGTAAAACCAAATATTTTTCATCAAATGTTTACAAGGTACGTAACAACTTTATTATTACGTTAAAAGCTCTTGATAAATATTTTGTTTGTAACTTATATGATCAATTTTAAGATTTAATTGCAATTTTATTGTGTATTCGTATTGAAACAAAAAAATAGGCATCCATTTTGTAAAACTGTTATTTTCCTAATATGAGATGTGCTGGGGTTCCTAAAATGAGATATCTCATATTGTGGTACTCAAAAACAGCAATTAATATAGGTGTTGAGTTAAACCCTATATTTTTTATTTTAGATGCCTCCCATCAAAAGAAAGACCTGGGACCACACTGCCATGATACAGGCTGTGAATGCAGTACGAAGAAACGAAATGGGTTACTTAAGAGCTGCAAAACAATTTGGTGTTCCTAAGGGTACCCTTGAGCGCTATGTGAAGAAGGATGTCCGTGCAGAAGATCTTGTCCAGATTCGTATGGGGAGACGACCAGCCTTACCTATTGATTTAGAAGCCGAGCTGGAAAGTTATTGCAAAGAAATGGATAGACGATTTTATGGCTTACGTCTGCAGGATATCAAATACATGGCGTGTGACTAAAGCCTCTGCTGGTAAAAAATGGCTACGTGGATTTTTGAGGAGACATCCTACATTATCAATTAGGACACCTGAAGCAGTATCTGCCGCCAGAGTAAAAGGATTTAATCCAGTTGCAGTTGCCAACTTTTTTGATTTATATGAGCCTGAAATTGATAAAATAAAATCCGCTCCACACAGGGTCTACAACGTTGACGAGACAGGAATAACAGTAGTTCAACATAAACGTTCCAAAGTTGTCAGTATGAAAGGCAAAAAACAGGTTGGTGCGTTGACATCCCTGGAAAGAGAAAAACTCATGACCATAGTGACCTGTATGAACGCGTGTGGTACCTACGTGCCTCCATTAATAGTTTTTCCAAGGAAAAATATGGCTCAAGAGCTAATAGATGGTGCACCAGCAGGTTCGATTGGCGATTGTCATCCCTCAGGCTGGATCCAGACACACCTGTTCACAAAGTGATTTCAGCATTTTATCAACTTTACAAAGCCAAGTAAAGATGATCCAATTTTATTGGTTTTAGATGGCCACTACACACATACACGAAACATCGATGTGATTAATTTAGCTCGAGACAACAACGTGATAATTGTTTGCTTGCCGCCACATTGCACACATAAAATGCAGCCAATGGATGTGGCATTTATGAAGCCACTAAAAGCTTATTACTCCCAAGAAATTGAAACTTGGCTGCGTAATAATCCGGGACGCACACTAACAAACAAATATGTGGCAAGATTGTTTGGTACGGCTTATGAAAAAGCTGCTACTATGACCAACTCGGTAAATGGTTTTCGCAAAACTGGGTTGTTTCCCTGCAATCGACATATTTTTACAGATGAAGAGTTTGCAATCTTTGATGAAGAGGATCAAGAGCAGGAGTTATTAAATGTTCAGGTAAATGACGAGAACGCAAATCCCGAGAATACAAGTTGTGTGCCTCCTTCGATTGAAAACCAATTAAAGCCAACTGAAGTGTTATCCAATAGTGGAATTTTAAATGAAAATCAGAGAGAGCAAAGCGGTTTAGTAAATGAAAATCCTCCTGATGAGCCTCAAGAATTGGTATCTTCTAAGGCATCATCAAGAGCTAGTGTTTATGATAATCCAGTACCTAGTACATCGTCTCATAAGTCACCTTTTGCTCTTAACCCAGTGCCCAGGCTACCTAAGAACAATTCTTCTTCTATGAAAATTCGAACTGGAGCAGCTTCCATAATTACAGCTTCTCCATATAAGAATTCACTAGTAGAATCCATAAATAAAAAGCAAGAAAAAAGAAAATAAGAAAGGAAAGAAGAAACGGTCAAATAAAAAACAGCAGACAATGAAAAAAAAAAGCTTTTAAAAAGAAAAAAGTTGAAGAAGTTAGTTCCAGTTCCGAAGACGATGACATGCCTGAGCTCGCAGATAGCAGTGGGGATGAATATGATGCTGAATGTCCCTACTGCAGCGGAAGCTTTTCACAAGATACAAGAGGAGAAAAATGGGCTAAGTGTCAAGTTTGTTTTAAATGGGCTCATGAGGATTGTGGAGATGTAGCATCGAATCGTTTTTTGTGTTCTTTATGTTTAGATATGTAAGACATGGTAAGAATTACGATATTTTAGAAGAGATTTTTATTTTTGTTACTACCTATATATGTTTATAACTTTTCTTTTGATGTTTTTATTAAAAATGCTAAATAATATTATGATAATTTAGCATAGCTCAAATATTTGTAAGTGTAACTAAAGTATAATTAACAATAATTATTGTGAACCCATTTTGAAGACTGATGATAGTCTATAATTTAATAATTAAAGTATCTACCAAAATATTAAGACTGATGTTTGTCTATATTATTAAATTAATAAGTTACAATAAAAATGTGATTATAATGACATTAATATTGTTTTTTTTTTATTGTTTATCCCTAAAATTTTAAGGAACCTAATATGAGATACTATCTTATATTAGCAACCCTAATATCTCATAATACGAGACCATATGCCTTGGACTTTTGTTCTGATATTTTCCACTTTTTACAGAACTGCCAGAAAAATATTGTATTTAGCACTAAATAGCTATTACACATTTAAAGTACGCACAAAGCTTCAAATGTAACAGTTTTGGTTTTATAGTCAAAAATAGAAATGGTATCTCATAATAGGCATCCTTACCCTACGCGATGGAATTTCACAACCTAATTCCATCAAGCCCGTTCCATCATCAGACTACAAGACAAACGGCGTTACATGGTAGATATCCTACCCATTCGCAAAAAAAAATTTTGGAATACTTTCAATTGTGCGTACAGCTAAAGAGTTGGATTCCCTGACAGAGTTTGTATTTTCTGATAGCTATAACTTGGGGGTCTTAAGTCAAGAGTGAATACGTTGCTTGTAGGCAGGCATGCTTCAGCTTCGACCACATCATCACTTACCATCAGGTAACATAGTGATCAAACGCGAGCATAAAAAAGCCCTATGCTTGTTAGCCATTTGGCTTTGGCTTTGGCTCCATAATTCTGACATCCTGATCCTGATAGGATCAGGATGTCTTCAATTCAATTATGGATCAGGATGTGATTTTAGTCAGTAGAAGTCTGACACTCCCTTCATTACACTCAGAGTGAGAGGAGACAAAAGATAATTTTCCCACCACAAAAAAGAATGTGCCTGTGTGTAATTAGGTAACTGTAACTAACCGTTTTGTGAAGATTTTTCAGAAGTCATAATATATATAATATTATTTACATGCAAGATTATGAGTACCGTAGGTTGATAGGTATACCTAAATTATTCCATCCATCCTAGGTGACTGTTGTGCAAATAAGAAAAAAAATCCATACTATACTTATATTCTAAATGCGAAAGTCTCTCCTTTTTGTTATGCTGTCATGGTTAAATTAAAGCACCGATTTGAACGAATTTTTTTCTACGTGAAAGTCTGTCTGTCTGTCTTTGTGTTATGCTTTCACGGCTAAACCACAGCACTGATTTGGGTGAATTTTATGAAAATAGTAGAAGACCAAGTCGAACTGACGAAGAAAATAGTAGAGAAAATAGTAGAGATAATAGAAGATAAAAGTTACATTTATTTAAAGAAAACAAGTTGGTTGGTACATTATGATATTGATCAATATTATCCAATAATAAATACATGTGGATAAGATTGTTGTGTCTGGTGTGTGCAGGTATTAATGAAGTCCTATTTAAAATATTGAAATAATATAAGGTGAATATATAAATGCCTATCCGAGAGCGAGCGACCTTGTTTTTCCCTGTAAGAATCCGTCTGTCGCGTCAATTTTGAGACCGTAGCACTATGCACTTAGCTTGTGTTGGTTGTAAGATTTTGTGTTGGTTATAGAGTTTAGTGCAAATATCTGAGATATTATTTAAGCAGCCTGACACAAGTTTTACCAAGAGATAGTGTTACCCAGTTATTTACTGATTTAAATATTTCAAACAGGTAGTCGCTGCTCGTAAAATACTCAGCTACAAGCAAATCCAACGTTATTCAGAGAAGATTGTCTGGTCGTCTTTATTTTTCTGAAATTGAGCACATGTTACACATTTAACAGCATTGAGAAGAATATATTTATTTTATTTTTATTAAGGTATATAGAATTTTCCTATTCTCAGATTTTTTCAAGCAGAAATTTAAGCGGAATAAACATGTATTACTTTTCATTGTTACAGCTGTATAATCAAATTCATGTGTGACTTTCATTTAAGTTATAATCGATGGAAAATTTTGCAAAGTACAGTCAGCAAAGAAAACCATTCTAATTTGATATTTCCTCTGTGTGTACTTTTTAGGGTTCCGTAGCAGAATGAAAAACGGAAAAAAAACGGAACCCTTATAGTTTCGTCATGTCTATCTGTCTGTCTGTCCGTCCGTCCGTATGTCACAGCCATTTTATTCCGAAACTATTAGGACTATACATGTGAAACTTGGTAGGTAGATGTATTCTGTAAACCGCTTTCCGATTTTAAGAAAAAAATTAAAAATTATTTAAAATAAAGGGAACTGAAATGGAACTGAAACTGAAAATATATTTTTTTCATGAAACCTATTTGTGTCTAGTATCTATAGACAGGTCTTTAAAAAATTTCATTGGGGTTTTTATAATCACTTTTTCATAAAGTTAATCGTTTAAAAGATATACGCTTCCAGAGTAGTCAGTTAGGAAATACCGGCCTCATTTAGCTAAACTTAACACGCAAAAAAACATGACGTGTAAAAGTTTTATTTATAACCAATTTACAAAATAAATATTTCATTTCATTTCATTTCAAAGTGGTAAAATGTGTGTGTGTGTGTGTGTGTGTCCACTCTAACTTCTATAATAATTGAGTGAAAAAAAAAAACATGCTGTAGATCTTAATGCAAACTTTCAAAGAAAATTAGTTTGAACGAGATTGAGTCAGCAGTTGTTGAGATACAGTATATTTTCTAAAACCGCAAATATAACTTTGTAATTCATACAAACACTATGGAAATCAAAGTTATTTGGCGTAGTTACTACGGAATCCTTCATGGGCGAGTCTGGCTCGCACTTAACCAATTTTTGTCTGCATTGGTTACCTCATTCATAAAAATAATATTTAAATGTGGGGAGCTCGTGGCTAAATAATGAAATCCACACGGGTCAATACTTGCCACTTACTTCAAGGCTGAGCCAATTTCGATATGTAAATGGGTGATCAATCTAACATATCGCGCTTGGCCGTTTGACCGAGCTTGACAACTTGAGAGCTAATATTTTTTTTTTTTTTTTTTTGAGAATAGGTACGTTTAAAAAAGAATGACACGTGCAAGCAGTAAATTATGCCTTAATAATTTATAGTTTAATACCTGTTTGCGTTACATAATATAAAAGAAAGTCGTGTTAGTTACACTATTTATAACTCAAGAACAGCTAAACCGATTTGGCTAAAAATTGGTAGGGGGGTAGCTTAGAACCAGGAGACGGACATAGGATACTCTCTTTCCCCAAATTACCGGGATCGGGATTCACGCGGGAAAACCTCCCACGCGAACGAAGTTGCGGGCAAAAGCTAGTTGTTAATAAAGTTAATGTTAATAAAGATCTTTGAAATTGAAATCTAATATATCGAGATTCCTTCGTGTATTGGTAAGGACGCAAAGTCTTTGGTCCCGACTGTCAGTTACATCTTATACACATCTTATCTTAACATATGACACTGGTCTTGCCAAGGGATGCCTAGCCACGGGGTTGTAGAGCTCAGATAGGTAGTCATTCCATGTAAAACAGGTACTGTTCGGAAACCTCTCGAACGAAACGATGACGTTGATGGAAGTGGCTCCGGCGACGGCGACAGCGGGGCACGGCGTGGCGCGGTGAGCACCTATATAAGACACAACGTGGTCTGGAGCGACTAGAGGGTCATTCCGCTTCCGACGCTCGCCCGCGACGGTCGTACCGCTCCACGCTCTCGATCGTTCCGTGCCTGAGTCATCGCAACGCTTCGTCACGCCCGCCGTGACGTCACTCGTAGTCGCCGACTACGACGCCTGGTCCGGATCCGCCTTTCACGGTGCTGACCCGACGCACCCGCTGATCCCCTTCAGGGTGAAGCAGTCAATTGGATACGAGTGCTAGGTTTTGGCCTTGGGGGATCTCCTAGTCAAACCTAGTTACTGAGTTTCCTTTTCAGCTACACACCTAGTGTCGGTTGGGTGTGTCTACCCCTTCGCACTAGACCCAATAGGGCCCGGTTCGCACAATAAGACTGGCGACCGGTTACAAGCTTAGGGCTCACCATTAGGTACTCACCTCCCAGTCTCTACCCGACTGGGAGGATTACACATCCCCGGACCCATCCATCCGGGGAGTTAGGTCAGTTAGGCTTTAAATAGGTCCCCCGCGGGAGAGAAATCTCCAAAATTTCCCCATTAAATTTTTGATCCATTCGCCAATCATGGCAAACTCCAATATTTTGGAGATATTGCTAAAAATCCTTAAGGAAAACCCTGCTATTTCCGCCAAATATGGCGGAATAATCCAGCGTGAAATCGCTAACTGTCCTCCGGCTACCGAAGCCAACGTCGCTGATTTTAGTGACGCGCTTGACAGCCCATTATCTCTCCCGCTTACTGATCAAGGCATTCCGGTTGGTCAAATCACGGAAGTGTTTATCAACTCCGATCCCATTGTTCATCGAACAACGAACGACTTCCAGGTAGATAGCCCTCTTATCGCTCCCGCCCGCCGACAATGTCGTGCCGACCGCCCAATTCCCGAAATCATCCATTGTTTCCGGCCCACCTACTAATCCCATTGTTCATAAAACAATGGACGCCGCGCAGGTGTGCGCTGCAGTTGAATTCCGTGAAATGGACACCACCGAACCTGTGTCCAATAACAACTCCGACAATGATTTGTCATCATGCCCCTCGTCCTCGGAAGACGACATTCAAGTCGTCACCGGCGGCAAGAGGAAGAAAGGGAAAACCTCCCAGGCCAGCAAGGCCAAAAAGACCACCGCGTCGCCCCCGTCCCCAATTCAAACGCCCGTTCGACCCGCTAGCCCCGTCCCAACTACCTCTGCTCGCGCGCAGAATAGTCGTCCCCCCAGCCCGATAGCCCAAACTTCCCCAGCCCAAAGGAAGCAACGCCCTCCGCCCCCCTTTTACATCCAGGACAAGGGTAAATGGACTGATGTGTCCAAGATGTGTGTTGATCGAAAGATCAACTACACAAACGCCCGTGCCTGCCAAAATGGCATTAAAGTCACCGTCCCTACGTCGAACGACTATAGGGAACTATATCGCGCCCTCCGTGAAAGGAATATTTCCTTTCACACTTTCTCCTTCCCCGAGGACACGCCCACTCGTGTTATTATTAAACGTGTCCCTAAAGAAATCCTAGTACAGGATATTAAAGACGACCTTGCCGATCAAGGTATACCAGTGATTGCCGTCCATCGCTTACATAAAGCGAGAGGCGGTGAATTGTACGACATGGTTCTTGTCATTTCTGAACCAACCGAAGGTCATCACCCGATTTTCAAGATTAAGTCCATTTGCTCCCTATCCGGTATCTCAATTGAAAAGCCCTACAAAACTGCAACAGTGGGACAATGCCACCGTTGCCAACTGTATGGCCATGCGCAGAGCAACTGCTATGCAACTCCCAGATGCGTCAAGTGTCTGGGCGAGCACAGCACTGCGGACTGCCCTCGGCCCAAAGACCGAACCCTCTGTTCGGAACCACCCAGCTGCGTTCTCTGCGGCCAGACCGGTCACCCGGCAAACTACCGCGGCTGTCCCAAAGCCCCCAAACTTGCTCCTAAATTAGGGAAGCGCGCCAACGCCCGCCTACAAAGAGAGGCACCTTCCTCTCAAATTCCCCAACGTCTCGCTCCTCAGAGACCATCCCCGTGGAACAGGCTAAACCACGAAAAAGCCTTTCCCTCCTTGGCTACTGCCAAACCTTTGCAGGCACTGATGGATATACCCATCGCAGCGCAGATCCTGCCTATAGCCGTGGCTCCAGAGGCCACAGCCAGTCCCCAACCCGAGCCTCAAACCACTGCTGCTCCTGCAGCCAAACAACCGCCCAATCCCTCACCCGTCGCGCACGGCGAGTCTTGCGGCCAGACTCTACTGCGCCACTATAGAATATTTATGACCCGCCAAGCCAGGTCTCTCCGCGATGCCCTTCTGGCTGCCGAGCAGCAGAATAACGGCAAAATTACGACGGCAATGTACAGCCAAATATTCAGCACACACAGTGATGTAGTGCTAGGCCTCGACCAGATGGATGCGATGGACTGATCCAATGGATTCCCAACGCACAAACCACACTAGGCCTCGATCCCTCAAATTAGGTTTTTTTCAACGCCAATGGCATTTTCAACCAACGCGCCGAAATAACTAAATTCCTCCGCGACCACCAATTAGACGTCCTCCTTATACAGGAGACCCTTTTAAAACCCCACCGCGCTGACCCCAAAATTGCGAATTACCGTCTAGTTCGCAATGACAGAACACGCTGCCACGGCGGCGGTACCCTTATTTATTATAGGAAGGAGTTATACTGCATCCCTCTGACCCCACCTGCGCCTCTCTCTCACCTAGAGTACTCTGCCTGTCGACTAGGCATGACTGGTCATCCTCCGATAACCATCATCTCTGCCTACCATCCCCCACCATCGGTCGCGGCTCTTGCTTCAGACGATCCTATCGCACTCACCAGCGATCTCAGACTCTCTTTGGCCTGAGTGACTCCGTCTTACTAGCGGGCGATCTGAACGCCAAACACCCCGCTTGGAACAGCAACACGACAAATGCCAGAGGCAGAATCGTGTATAACCTAGGCGCGACCCTAAACTATGACGTCATCGCTCCGATGACTCCCACCCACTACCCACACGACCACAACCATAGGCCCGATGTCCTCGATGTGGCGCTCCTAAAGAATGTAAACTTCCATTTACACTCCATAGAAGCGCTTCACGAACTCAACTCGGATCACCGTCCCGTTATCCTACACCTAGGTTCCCGCTCGGGTAACCATGATCCTACCCAACCTCCTCCGACCCAATTGATCACCGACTGGAGGAAAGTAAGTGAAAAACTGAAATTCACCACGTCGCCTCACTTGGACACCATTCCTGACCACATAGTCTCAGTCGCTGACACGACGGCGGCGATCAACTCGCTTACAGATCACGTACAATCCGTCCTGAACGATTGTTCAAGGGAAGTTCCAGTAGCGGTAGACCACCGCTGGAAACTCCCGGACGATGTACGGAATCTGATAACCGAGAAGAACGCAGCCATCCGTGCGTACAGCGCTTTTCCCTGCGCCGCAAACAAAGCTCACATGCGCAACTTACAGCGTGCTGTAAGGAAACGCATTGCCGAGCAGCGTAATGCGAGCTGGGACAAGATGCTGAGCGAACTAGAGCCCACCCATCTTGCCTTCTGGCAGCTTCAGAGGAAGTTACGATCCACTGAAGAGGCCACAATGCCTCCTCTCATTCGTCCCGATAAGAGTGTCGCCTTCGATAACTCTGAAAAAGCAGAATGCCTAGCCGACAGCCTAGATTCTTAGTGTTCTCCCAGCTCTCAACCAGTAGACCACGCCCACCTCGATATGGTGAACGCCGAAGTCGAACGTAGAACTTCCCTTCCGCCCGTCGAAGATCCCGATAATCCATTGGCCCCCATCACTCCTGATGAGGTCCAGGATATGAGGATAGGATATAAAAGTGTCCAACCGCGAAAAGCCCCTGGCTCCGACGGCATCACCAATAGGCTTTTCAAACTTTTCCCCGCCCAGCTTATAGTGCTAATGACTGCCATCTTCAATGGCGCATTGAGCAATAATATGTTCCCCGCAACCTGGAAACAGGCCACCGTCATAGGTATTCCCAAACCAGGCAAGACCAAGTCTGACCCGTCTAGCTACCGTCCCATTAGCTTACTCAACGTCCTCGGTAAAATCTATGAAAGGCTTATATATAAGCGGCTCAAAGATTTTGCCGAAGCAAAGAGTCTTATACCCAATGAGCAGTTTGGATTTAGAACCGAACACTCATGTATCCAACAAGTCCACCGCATCATAGAACACGTCAGCGCCGGCTTCCAACGGGGCGCAATAACGGGAGCCTTATTCTTCGACATAGCGAAAGCGTTCGACAAAGTGTGGCACAATGGCTTAATCTATAAGCTATACCAACTCGGCGTGCCTGACCGTCTCGTGCTCATCCTACGGGACTTTTTATTGAATCGCACCTTTCGTTACCGAATTGAGGGGGAGCTTTCCTCCCCCCATCCCATTCACGCAGGAGTTCCTCAAGACGCCGTACTATCCCCCCTCGTTTTCACGCTATTCAGTAGCGATATCCCCAAGCATAAAAATACTCAGCTAGCCCTATTTGCCGACGATACGGCTATCTATTATACCGGTCTTAAACCCGATGCCATCGCTCGCACTCTCCAAACTTCCGCAAACACTCTGGCCAAGTGGTTCCGGAAATGTAGAATCGAAGTCCATCCAGACAAAAGCCAGGCAGTCCTCTTTTCTAAGCCACGGATAAACCCACCCTCCCCCCGTCCGAATACCATGTACGGCAAGCCGATCCCCTGGGAAAAGCAAGCCAAATACTTAGGCGTGGTCCTCGATAAACACCTTTCCTTCGCTGAGCACATAAAGCAGGCACGTTCGCGCGCCGCTTTCGCTCTAGGTAGGCTCCACTTCATTCTTAGCTCCCGCAGCAAGTTATCACTCAGGTGCAAGCTGCGTATTTTCACCGCGGTCATCCGTCCCATCATGACCTACGCCTGCGTTGTTTTCGCACACGCAAAGCCCTACCTCCTCCATAAGATGCAGACCCTTCAAAACCGATTCCTCCGTAGAGTCACGGGAGCCCCCTTTTATGTTCGAAATGAGCTTCTTCACGTAGACCTCAAGATGCCCACCATCCAGCAGTTCATGAAACGTGTCTCCAAGCGTTTCTTTGATACTGCAATCCAACATAGGAATCCCCTTATCGTATTGGCTGCCCAATACGAATCCCCGCGTATCTCTAAGATTCGCCGACCAAGGCATACCCTAGTCACTCCCAATGACGCACTCACCATGCTCCAAGAGAGCCGTAAGGAAACCAGCACAGTTTACAAAAACAAAAATCGAGCGTCTTTCCGTCCTCGCCGCCGAGGCCCGCCGCGACGTCCCCGTAATAGTCCGCCCCGACCCTTGCCACAGCTAGCCCATGACGCTGAGCCAGTAGCTTTAAATTCCCTTATTAATAATAATAATGATATGATCCAGCCTGTCCCTAGCTGCCCTCCCCCTGCGACGCCCTAAGCCGAGGACCGTAACCCACAGGGGGTGCCCTTAGCGTGTAGTCGCCTAGTTTATAAGTTTTTTAATAAGCCCTGGCTGGAGGCTTTAATTAATTTATTAATTAAGGCAACCACAGGCAAGCCCGGTTAAGCAGCCGACAACCTCAGAGGTTGACCTGCGAGATGGCACTCACAAAAAAAAAATGGAGCGACTAGAGATGGGCTGAGTAATAATTTTTCTGTATCTGACTGCATGACAATGACAAAAATATCGGTGACCGGAACAATGACAAAATCATCAATGATTTTTATCTGACAATAAGTGTTAGATCTCGTCACTTCAATTGTGACTAGATACTGAAATGATCGCGGAACGGCTTAGTGAAATTATCATTAGTTATTTATGTAGGCATGGGTCGAGTTTCTCGGTTAGCCCGCGTAATTAATTTTTTTTTTCGATTGTGATATTCATGTTAGGGTATTTATATTTAGGTACTGATTAATAATCATGGAAATCATCAATATACAATATATCATTAGTGATATTTGCTGTAAGATATGACTATTTAGTATAATTATCATGCCAATCTGGCGTTCTTGCAAGTAAATACATGTAAAAACCTGGTCGCGTAAATACACACCTTCCCAACAAGTAATATTCCAATCCTTACCTCATGTTTTTTCCAGGCTTAGAACTGGCAAAGTAATAGTACTTAGTAGATACTTACCTAATAAAAAAAAACTATCATTCTGCTTTTCTTTGACGCATTTAAAAGATCGGTATATTTACAATGATCAATGGACAATGATCAATAATATTTGTTATATATTTTTTTGTATTTTTTGTTGTTTTTTTGTGTAGAAATATTTACATTTTCTTGCCCATTGTACCAAATTATTGGCTACAATTGACGTTTAAAAACATTAGTTGTTTAACTTTTGCAATTCCTAGACGAGTGTCTTTTAGTTACCGTGGTACCAGCTCGTGAAAATACCCTTTCACAAGGCACTTGTAATTTGCCGCGCATTTCGCGCGTAAACGTAAAAAAACGCAAGTAAAAGCATTGTTGTAATTTTATCAAAACTTGTGAGTTCTGTGACTTCAGTCAGTATCGCCCAAAGAGTAAAGTAATTATAGAGAGAACTATAGGTATCGCCGATCGCGTAGTCTCGCAACGTCGCAATTCAAACCGCAGCGCCCGAGGCAGCCCGAGACCGCCCGATCCGAATGACCGAAGCCCGCGTTCATTCAAGAAATTATTTAAAAGCATTGATGATTATGTCGTTGTCATTTCACGATGACATGATTTTAAAATATCGATGATTTTTACCTGTGACATGATATCGGACTCATCTCTAGGAGCAACCCACTCGATCAGCTTTGAACATTGTACGCGTCGCGCGCCGTTCATACTTTTACTGTTCATCATTTTTGTAATAAACCAGTATTTCGAAATCAGTGTCATCATTCATACAGCCCACTTAAATCTCCACTACAGGTACATTGTAAATAAAAGGCTAAGCATATGACAATGATAATGAAATATTTAAGAGTGTTATCGTAATTTTTTGACTGACCTTACGTTAGCACACAAACCTTACATGAGTTGACAACATTTATAACTTTGTGAAGTGTGGTTTTATAAACGAATATATCTACACGAGACAAACAGACTCACGTCGGAAACTTAAAGCTTTTCAATTAAAATAAATGGCTAATTTAATTGAAATGTTACTAATTAGTTTTTGTATGACAATAAATGACGAGTGTGTTTTGGTTTTTAGACATAATTATGTGATGTTCTGAAATGGGACAATCTTGAACAGAAATATTTAGCATAATGTTAATACGTTCTTGTCTGCTATGGTTATGGTATATCCAGACAAGAACTTGAAGTAGTCTTGTCTACGTAACCAGTCTGTAACGTTCTCATGGCTAATACAAAAACCATCTTTTCGTAAGTGTTTTTCGTTTTATATGTGCCCATGTAGGCTAAAATAAAACATTGTTGATATTGACTCTATGAGAGAGTATTTAGTTCGAGGGACTAATCATAATAATCATAATCTTTATTCAGTACTAAAGGAAAAACAATTACAATAGTTCGTGATTGAAGCCTCCTTTTAAGCAAATAGTGCCTGTAATAGGAGACTCCGCTCTTCCATAGCTTTAAACAGTGATAATTTTATAACTAAATGTATCTTAAATTATAATAACATGTATATGTATAAATCTAAACGAGTAATGTGTTTTGTGTATGTGTAACTGTGTGCATGGGTGTATTTGTTTGTGTGTATGTGTGTGTGAATGTGTGTGTGCGTGTGTGTGTATGTGTTATTTTATTTGCTGTAAGAGTAATTCAGTATCTTCATAGTTAAGATTCTTTAGCCAACTTTCAAGAGTTAAATTGAGAGTATTTAGTTCGAGGGACTCTACTATGCGGGTCCAGTGCTGGTTGGTGGATTCGCTGGTCTTCGGATTTTTCGGTTTTAGGACATGCCAGTTACCTCACAATTTATCCAACACCGGATTGAGAGTAGTGGTGATGTCGAAAATTACTTTCTTTACCACTGTGTTATCACTGCTTAACCTGTTTTTACAGCAGATTAATAATAATGTGTAAGGAACCAATAATTTTAACTAAGAGTCGCGGTTCAAACGTTGGTGTGCGTTTCAATCCAGATACGTGCGAGCGAGAAGTCTAAAGAGCAGGATCTTGACTTATTTTCTTATGCCCGTTAGATGGGGCAGAGGGCATCCACATTAGCTTCTATTGCGTCTTGGGCTTCACGCTTCATTTCACTCTACGTCAACCCGATGCTTGCCGCTTCTGCTACCACGGTGCGCCGCCAGGTTTATTGGGGACGGCCACGCTTCCTTTTGCCCTGAGGAATCCAATGCATTGCCTGTTTATGTATGTGGTCGGAATCCCTCTGGAGCGTGTGGCCGATCAATTGGGATTTACGCCGCTTGATCTGGCAGTCGATCGGGCTCTCCTGGCATTTTCCCAACAGCTGTTCATTGGAACATGGTCTCGGGTCAGTAAATTCCGAGAAAGCGCAAGGTCCGCGCATTCAAACGCGAAGGTCTATCATTTTAAAACTATTTGTTTGTGAGATACAAGTGCAAAAACAAAGCTTGTTAACTCTAACATTGTAGGCACCAACTTCTATTTATACATATGGATAAAACAACATTTTGTAAAATTTTGTTTAAAGTGTATATAAAATTAGGAAACAATAAAACCATTTGAAATACTTACTATGTTTTGGTATTAAATAAAAGTACATAAATAATGTAAGACAATGAAAAGCACTGTCACGGTCATAGAGCACGAGTAAATAGGCATCTTCTGGGCTCGCTCGTCCCATCTTAGACCTCATCTATCGCTTACCATCAGGCTAGATCGAGGTCAAGAGTGGGCCCATCAGTAATAAATAAATAAAATAAATACTTTTTCCTTTATGTTTTAGTTTATATTTTAATTAGTTAAGTTATGGCATGAACATAAAAATAAAAGAGAAATGTTTCCCGTGGTTCATTGTCAATGCAGTTCACTTCGAACATCAATCGTGAGGCGTCCAATTTCTAAAGCCGTATCTAACAATATTGATTGCTAGTCTAACAGGTCAGCCAATCATTGAATTGGCACACACTGTCTTGGAAATGACAGCCTATAATTATCTACCCGGGTTTGACCGTAATAGTTCGTTCAGAGACCCCGCTCAAATGCTTAAGTCATACTTCAAAACCATGTCGGGGTTGCAGGAATGTTCTATCTAACGATATACCGCGGCCCCGAAACTCAAGGGCTACTGAAGAAACAGGTTGGGTTTTTAGTCATAGGAGCCTGATACTTCCTTCTGGTCCACCCATGGCAGGAGGAGCATATCGACGCTATTTCGCTATTTGAGTTATATACATTGTTGGAATCGCCTGATTTTTCTGCGTCGTTTGGTCTTACTCACGTCCTTCTACGACGACTTTTGATGTCGCTTCGACATTTTGAAGTTCGCGAGAGTTCGCTTTTTTTTCCTTACTAAACGACAAAATTTTCGAGCATTTTTGAAAATTTGGTGGTTGTCGTAATTGTGAAATGTTAAATTTGCCTTTGGTCAAGTTTGACATTTCTGTTCGTACGGTAATTACTCCACTTAGTTAATTTTTCCAGTATCTGGCAATATAGTGTTAGGCGCATAGTATATTTTTTCCTCAGAAAGGATTTGTTCTTTTATCACTTAGGTAATTTTGACTTATTTGGTTTTTTTCCTACATGGAGTTTAGTTGAAAGGGGTGCAAATGAAATCGCAAGTATTCTCCACAGTTACATAAAATCTGTGGATGAAAGAGAAAATATAAAACACCTTCTTCTATACTGCGACTGTTGCCCTGGGCAGAATAGAAATCGCACTGTCCTAGCCATGATACATTCTACTTTGCAGGAGTGTAATAATCTTCAAACGATACAAATTATTTATACAAATATATTATTTACTAACAGGACATACATATATACCTGTTGACAGTGTACACGCCGTTATAGAGAACAACCTTAAAAAAAACTATAATTCATGCGCCTTCACAATGCTACACTGTATTTGCTACGGCAAGAAAAGAACCTTTTCCGTATGAAGTTTTTATTTAGGAAATTTTAGGAAAAAAAATTATATTAAATTAATATTTAGGTTATTTTGCCTCAACTTCCACATGTTTTTTATTTTGGTAAGGCAACTTTTACTCTGATATAAATTCAAAAAAAAGATATATATTATATTTTTACCGTACCTTCCTTATTCAAAGCTTGTCGGTTAGTCAATTTTTCCCGTTTCTACTTTTAGGGAAAATTTTACTAAGCGACACTAACTTTAAAACTAAGCATTATTTTTAATAGTTACGTATACTATAATGTAGATAAAAAAATATCCAAATAAATTTCTAAGAATTAGGCTTTTTTGACCATAACAAGAATTTACACGATTTTTTTTCTGAAAATTCAAACTTTAAACAGCTCTACTGTAAAGTTAGTCTGATGTCGCTTGGATAATTTTTCCTTTCCAGCGTCGATATGATAATTTTCTACAAAAAAAATACTTCAAAATCATAGTTTGTACGCAACGCGCACACGGAATGCGTTCTGTATCATGCTGTATTTTAAGTTTTTTCGGAGAGTGATTTTATTAAATGTACTGTATTGTAATTTCATGACATAAAAATGTAAAACATAAAAGCCAAATGTTCTTTTTTTGAATTAGTTTTTTTTTTTTCTAAACTCCTGAAAGCTGATTTAGTGAATAAGACTTGGTAAATTATAATATTTATTTTTTGTCAATACTGATCAAAGCGATGTTTTCAGACGTTTGTGGTTAGTTTTAGAAAAACATTCAACTAAATCAGAGGGTTGGTTTTATTTAGAAGTTACTAAAACTACACGACCTGCCTGTTAATGGTCAACCTTTAAAATGTAGTTTATAAAATTAAACAGTTTAAAAATATTAGTAGCTTTATGACTAATACAGTTGAGGAATAACAGCAGTGTTAGTAAAATCCAATTTAAATTCCTGGGAACAAATGGTTCTTAGGTTCTAATTTATATTTAAATGTGGGTTCACATTCATTGAATAGCAAAGGCCTTGCATTGCCTGCATACTCTATGTATTATTAACATACTGTGATACCTGTAGTTTGCAGAGTATGGAACATCACGCCGTCTAGAGACTCCATCTATGGGAACATAATTAATTTTTTGTGCTTTTACTCAACTCATTTAATACTTTAGGGTTCCGTACTTTGTAGCTCGCCGCCCGACAGAAACCAGGCTCGGGTAGTCGGTGCATCGTGTTCCACGCTCGCCTCAGTGTGTGATTCACGGGTCTGAAATCTATAGGGTATTTCCCGTTGATCTAGAAAAGAAATGAAATTTGGCAAGAAGCAACAGCAGACACACATGTAAAGGAAAATATCTAACTGTCGTGAATATGTAGCGAGTTCGGTACCCTCGTTCGACCCCCGGTGCGCAAGTCCAACTCGCACTGGGCCATTTTTATTGTTTGTTCGAGTTTATCTCTTGGTTTATTGGTGTGCAATAAAGAGTATTCTATCTATCTCGAAAACAACTAGACTAATTTTGACGAGTACCCTTTTAAAGATCCCGACATGAAAGTCGCCCCCGGGCGTCGGGGATCGCGTGTCGATCTCCGGCCCCGTAGGTGCGGGCTTGCGGACGGCGAGCAGGGGTAGCTCACCATCCAGTAAGGACCAGTGTGCTTAGTATGAGTTTGAAATACTTTTGTCGTTTTCGAAAACTATCGCTTTGTCTCTTTCACACGTACCATATTAGTGTGAAAGAGACAAAGCTATAGTTTTCGAACACGATTATAGTATCGCAAACTCATACTAAGGCCGCAGGACGGATAAGCGGCGAGTCATATTCCACGCGCGCCTCAAAGAGACGTCAGCTCTAGTGGAGCCCCATCGAGCCAGCGCCTGCCGGGGTCGCGGGAAAATTCTAACGAGATACCGTAGCCCAGGAACTTATAGGCAGCTGAAGAAACAGGGTGGGTTTTAAGTCAGTAGAAGTCTGAAGTTACTGACTTCTGAACAAAAGAAAAGTATTCACAAAGAAATATTCTGTATATTTTCTACCGATTCTATTTTTAAAATAGACCAATATATAACACTAGCTTTTGCCCGCGACTTCGTTCGAATGGGTGGCTTTTCCCGCGTAATTCCCGTGGGAATTCCGGGATAAAAACTATTCAATGTCCTTCCCAGGGTCCTAAACCATTCTCATGCCAAATTTCATCTAAATTTGTACAACGGTTTAGGCGTGAAAAGGTAACAGACAGACAGACAGAGTTACTTTCGCATTATGGAGTATGGATAACACAAATAATAGCAACAGACAATTTAATCTCATCTATAATTATAAATTAAATTAATTGCCAAAATTTATGTACGCACCTAATTTCCTAACAACAGCACCGAATTGATTGTTTTTTCGTGTTCGTAATGTTAAGGAAAGGCCCGAGAATGAACGCGATGGCAGAGTACTGCCCATCCGAGGGGATTTATTAGAGCAAAATAACGTTAAGTCAATTTTCAGGAAAATGTGTGTATAAAAAAATCAGATCGACAAAAAGGGTAAATAAGTTTGCCGGGTCAGCTGCTAATTATAAGTAAAACCTTTGAATACGCTATTCTCCGTAGCAGTAGAAAATAAATCGCAATAAAAATATTGACAAAATCCGGCTATAATTTTTACTGAGCAAAAACTTAAAATTACGTTCACTGTTATGCATTCAGTAATAGCAGCCTGTTTTCCATTGCGCATGGCTAGATTTATATGACGGCAACATTGAATATATCTTTTCTATCAAAACAGTTTTGTTCAAATTGCTTTGTAGAACAATTTTCTAATCTGTCAGCTGCAGGTCTGTTTATGGGAAAATTATGCGCAGTGCGACTCGGATGCGCGTTGCCTAGCAACGGAAATATACAAAGAAGAATGAATTATTAAAAAGGCGTAGTTATTGTCAAGTTTTGTGTTAGGAATTAGTTCTTTTTCTTTTTCGAATTGAAAGTACTAATAATTTAAATATTATTTTGGGCCCAGTAGGTATCCTCGCTAGTTACAGCCTCAGTGGCGTTTATAAGGTCGTTAAAGGTACTTTGGACAGTGTGACAGATGGGGCACCGCAATCACACTGGGGATCAATGTGTTCTATGATGCCCCACTTGGTTATATTGTTACCTAGTTAATATTGATCTCTAACAACTACGTATTATTTTAGACAGACAGCTGAAAGTGGGTTTTTAGTCAGTAGAAGTTTGACACTCCCTTCCGCTACACCCATAGCGAGAGAAGTCATTCGATGTTTTTCCCACCCGGAAAAAAGGTACCTATATATTTCTGGAAAACACGCAATCAATGCAATTAGTAAAAGCTACTGGTTGATAATGTCATCGAAATCTTTTGTTCTAACGCCCGCCGCTGATTGCAACTTTTTGTCGTCGTGACTTTTTGTCACTTAGTCAAGTGCAATGAAAACTATACTGAGTGCGCTTATTATGGTGACGTGATAAGACGGTGACAAATACTTGCAGCGACAGGCAGCACTGGAGTGACGTGACTGTCACTCGCCCTGTACATTACAATGGGAGTCCGCTCACTGGTGACTTTTTGTCACTCAGCCGTAAAGATGGGCGTTTAAACGAAAAGCATATAATAAAACATGTTATTTAAAATAAGCGTGTAAGTAGATTAGTTTGACAACCTCGTTGAAGTCCATTACAAAAATGAACGCGTCAACGCGATTTGTTACCCAAGAACAGATTCAGTGAGCGCATCGTGGGTGACAGCAGGTGACAGTAACAATAAGTCACAGTGACAAAAAGTTGCAATCAGCGGCGGGCCTAAATCTACTAAAGAAACATTTTTGTATGACAAATAGAAATTCGAATTTCGAACGTTTAAAAACAAATTACAACCGATGCTCTATTCGAATAGATAATTGAAATAAACGTTCACTTTTTTAATCAGATTTTCCTCTCTAAATGACATGGACAAAAAAGTACATTCCATGTACACATACATAGTAAATAATATTGTATATTAAAAATAGAAAAATGATTTAATACGTAGTTCTTAACCTCTCTGAACTCATCAGTGTTTATTTCAAAATAATTAGTAATCAAGATGAATTCAAAGTACCATTTGTCAACGTTCGCCATAATGGACCATAGAGTAAGATAAATATAATAATGGGTGTTCCACATCAAGCATACTACTTGCATATATCACATAGACGTGTGATATGGACGACAAAACGCTATTATTAAAAACATTTTATTTATACGAAACTGTCTTCGTTGGTATTTTTGGCATTTAATAAAATTATCTTTTCATAATGTTGATGCGTAAGATAGTTTTTAAATATTTCACACAAAAAAAAATCGGAAAACGGAACGCGTTACTTGTTTGACAATGTGTCATTGTCTATGTCAAATGTCAATATTATGTTATTGCAGAATCAGATCATAGATGATACATATTAATTGCAGATTCTACATTGCGTCCTGTGTTTGTTTTTGCGATTATTTTCTAATATTTTTGACCCCTGCTTATTTCAACGTACTGATACCTTCTACCACCCGATTACCTTGCTATTAATACTGGACTCTGATTTACATTGCGTTGTGGATTTGTTTTGTGGATCAATATGAGGTGCATCAACTGCGGAATAGCCATGCAAAGGTTGCAGAGGCATCTCATATCCTCGCTTTCTGCACACAATCAAACAAGACTTTCGCGTTGGATAACCAATGCCCAACCCAGGTAAGAAGTTGGACTAGAAAAAACTTAACCTGATTTATTTTTATATAGTTCTGGTATGCGAAATCTTACAGTGCATCTTATTTTCAGTTGCCTCTTGATACATTTATTTGTCATCCATGCTTATTATTATTAAACACCGAAACTGGTGAACAAGAGAGACTACTGGGGCATAACATGGTTTTCCGTTGCTGGCTGTTCTATTATCACAAAATACTAATTATGTGGTAAGCATTTTGTTTTTCATTATTATAAATACCTAGTTGTATTAATCTATAAAAAAAGCTTTCATACTATGTATGTATGATTGTTATATCTGTGTTTTATGTATTTTTCATCTTTAACATAATATACTTGCCTAAAGTAGGCATGTGTAACATAGTACTGCTCATTTTACTATAACATAGTACTTGAAAACATAAAGAGATATTTAAAAAGATATCATTGTTACTAAAAATTATATAAACATAAGAATTATCTAATGATTGAATTAATTTATTATTGTGTTTATTCTAACTGTGGTTTATTTTCAGCCTTCAAGAAACAACTATGTTTGCCATGTGTGTTGGATGCGAGCAAATAGACAGGCAGTGCATGACTCATCACGAGACATGCAAGAATTGGCTTTGGATAATGATGCAGCAGCCCCTAATGTTAGCCAAGTTGTTAGCCCACCAGAGCCACCACCATTGCCGCCTGTTCAAAGAGGGCCATGGGAAAGTAATACCATATCATTACCTAATTACAAGCGAGCTTCGATTACATCTGTTCACAGTATATTTCAACAATGCAGAAACAGAATGGTACATTTGGTCCCGCAATCCCTCAAAAGAATGCTTTTGCAGGAACATAGTTTCTATGTTCCTCGCAGCTGTAGAGTGTGTGAAACACATTTGTACAGCGATCAATGGCATTTATTACCTCAAATGAATGAGACACATTCTACATTTAGTGCTATCCATATAGAAGACAATTAATATTATGAAGTCAAAAGCTAATATTTTGAACTTTGAAAATGTCTCAGAAATTCTCTCACGGAACAGCAATCACAATTATAAAATAACTAGCTTTCGCCAGCGACTTCGTCCGCGTGGAAAAAAAATCCCCCGATTTTGAAACATTCTTCATTAGTGCTCCGCTCCTATCGGTCTTAGCGTGATGATATATAGCCTATAGCCTTCCTCGATAAATGGGCTATCTAACACTGAAAGAATTTTTGAAATCAGACCCGTAGTTCCTGAGATTAGCGCGTTCAATCAAACAAACAAACAAACAAACAAACAAACAAACTCTTCAGCTTTATAATATTAGTATAGATAATAAATAAATCTATGATTGTATTTTTTTTTACAAGTCTGGTTATGTTTAAAGCAGTTATTTATGTTATTACTGAAGCCCTATATTTACACTTAATCCAGGTTAGTGTATTGGTGAAATAAAAATGCTCTGTTCTATCCAAGCTGGTTGATTGACCTCCCTAGGTCTCTTTATTAACACTATCGCTGCATTGCTCTAATGTATATTATCTTCGTAAGCATTTAAGATATAATAATTATAATATGTCAAAATATTTTTGTTTATTTTCTCTAATAAGTAAATAAATAATAATTTTTACTACTTTGTTTTATTCTGTGTTTCCCTCTTTGGTCTAATGGTCGCAAGCGCTACTGCTGAGCATGAGGTCCTGAGTTCGATTCCCAGGTCGAGCAAAGTGATATTGGGTTTATTCATCAGGAATTTCTCAGTAGCAGCCAGGAGTCTAGATTTGTGCCTGGTTAATAGAAACAGACTCGCCCCCTATTAAATGGTACTCAAAATAACTGGTGAAATCTGGGTGTACTATAGGTACACCTCTGCCCAACCCTTCGGGTAATACAGGCGCGATGTTATGTTAATGTTTGTTATTATTGTCACATTTTTTGAGACTATTACCCAGTTTAATAAAATGTTAGTCAATATTCAGTTTAAAATCCTTACTTTGTTTATTGGTTAAATACTAAAACTATATCAGTTATACGCAATAATTCACAACTGTTCACTATTTTAAAGCGCCTTTAAGTGTTTAATAGCGAAATTATAATCTAAACACCTTATTGCTAGCGATCTGATTAAAAGGTTTACTGTAACTGTTTTTTGTCTAGTCTGGTGTAATGCCAAGATTTCTGAGTTTTTTATTTATAGCAATTTAATGAGTCAATATTCACGAATATAAAACACCAAAAATCATTGGTGTACACTAAATTCGATAACTATGCCGACGTCCATAGTAAAATTGGCCATCTTTGTTCACAATACGAAGGGGCGATTTGAAAACAGTTTCCTTACTGCAGCTAGTAATGAAGTTGGCACCAATCAGGATAGTCAGATATTTGCGACATTTTAGGTACCTACATGGAGATCAACTGAGCGTTTGAATATAGGCAGAAAAATATGACAGACATAATTATAGCAATCATAGGTAGTTGTCCCACTGCAGGCGATTAACGAGTAGCGAGTAGAGGTATGCATATGAAAACGACTTGGCAAACAGCGAGCAGCGAGTGTGTAGTTCCGATATTTTTGTCGTTCAGCTATCACCACCTGGTTGGAATCTGAGCGTGAGTTCTAACCGCCAAGCGAGTATCATTGAGCGAGTATTATTTTGGATAGTTCTTGTCATTCAACGAAAAAATAGTGGAGCGTGTCCTCGCCGGCAGTGTAAACAGTCAGCAATCGACTATTAATATACGTATATGTATGTCTTTTGTTTACACCGAAAGTATCTTTTCTACATTTCTTAAGCGAGAAAATAGCCGATAGTAAGTCGTTTGCTTGCCTACTAAACGGATATAAATGGTCTATAACCACGCCTAAACCCATGATACACCTACGAAAAATATAAAAATAAAACCAAAACTTGACTAACAAAATATTATCTACATTTAGGACTGAAATAAAACAGACTGTTTCCACGAATAAATTTTCTACAAACAAAAGAAAGAATAAGTTAAAATTTAATCAAAATTCCGTATATGATAAATAAAATAAGCAAAGATGAAGTTTTAGTGTAATTTTTGTGCAACCTGTAAGAAGTGTGGTTGCTGTTGTTCTTATACAAAGTTCATAATTAAAGCGAAGTGCCAATAGCTTAATGTCTAAGGTGTCCGACTACTGATCGAGAGGTCGCGGGTTTGAAACCCACCCATCGCGGCAATAGTGTACTATTGCCGCAAACCCACTCCAGATACAAGCATATTTAGCTTAGTTGAAGAGGCTAACAAGATTGCAATTAATGTGAATTCTACACACACTACCTGTAGAGAACAAGTAATGTGGTACGAATTCACATTAAATTAAAAAGAAAAAATATATTATTGTAAAATAAACAACTTTCTGGAAACACTATAATAAACGTACCTACCTAGAATATCTAGCCAACTTCCGCAGTTGATTCCAAAAATAAACATATTTAATCAAACAGAATTCTCTTTAATTTCGTAGTCTGGCCACTAAGAAATAATAAGATTTTAAGTTTTTACAGCCGTATTTATTTGTTATTCAAAAAAGAATTTCAAAGAAAGAACCTCGTCGTTTGTACAGAATACAAAAAGTCCAATTTTCCCGCCAAACTTACTGACGGTAAATATTTTGGGGTAACATCCGACAGGTTGATTTGCAACAAAATTGTGCGTGAACTCAATTTATCGACGGTTCCCTTTTTTCCGCTTGGGGTTAACAAGTTTTTGGGTAATTCGAAGCACTTATAAGAATTTACGAGAGATTTTTTGTGGAATGGGGAAACCGGAGAGTTTATTATTTCTAGACAGAACGATTAATAAATACTAAAGAGTACCTAATCGTAAACAGATATTGTTAATTTTTCTGAAGCGGTAGGTAAAAATAAGTATATATAACAAAAGGAAAACGACTTCTCATTCCATAATGTTCAATAAAACCACGTCATATTAACGCGCCTACCGGCTAATCGGACATAATCGTCGGCAAATTGCATCGACATCAAACTTGAACGATCCAACCATCCGATTAGATAAATGAGAGGTTAATGTCGGCCATAAACTGCGATCTTATCTTTTGTATGATTTGTATACCATTTGCAAAATAAGATATATCTGTAGATCTTGTAATGTGTCTATTTATCGACAAAGAATCGCACGAACATTATCTAGCGTGTTAAGTGGAGTTCTTAGCTCCACTTAGCCTTTGAGTAAATTGTAGTAGGCTGGGAGTCGTAACCGATTTGCAACAACACGCTACAACTAACTCTGCCTCTTTGATCACTACAACCCAGCAACTGGCAGTGGCGAAGGCTCTATACAACTCGATTCCTACCGGCTTCCCTTTTGAAATATGGCAAATGTTAGTCTATTATTTTATATATGAATATATAAATAGTAATCTATTATTTTCAATTAAACAAATAATTATTTACGAAGTTACAAGATTTTGAGGTCAGCCACAGGGCCACAGTTACTGGAATTCACGCGTCACACTTGAGCAAGGTAAGCATTTTTTGGTCCGGCTTCCCTTTTATGAAAATTCACCCTTCGCCACTGGTAACTGGTTAACACATCTTACCAAGACCGTTCTTAGATTTTCTGGCTAACAAATTATGAATATCTACAAATACTGTCAAGACTAACAGTGTAACGTGAATTTTGGGGTCAAAGTCAAAAACAATAATATTTTGTGTCACATAGGCCTACATAGGTACTTATAAAACGTCAGAAGATAGATAGATAGATTACTCTTTATTGTACACCAATAATTTAAACACACACTTGATTTACAATACTGCAAAATATGGTTACAATGGCGGTCTTATCGCTGATAGCGATATCTTCCAGACAACCTTTGGATGGACTTTAAGAACATAAAACAAAGAGGGGAGGGGAAAGTCAATGTACCTTCTTCAAGTATATAAAATACACAGAGTAACTAAAGTAGTTAATATAAGTATATATATATAACAGAATACATAAATAAGTATTTATAAATATATGTGTGTAGTATATATAACTATATCATAAGACGAAGAGAAATACAAGGTATAATCATAGCAGTGTATAAAAATGATTGACAACAGAGCTTTTAAAAGCAGCAAGTGACTGTGCTTGTCTAACTGACAACGGCAATGCGTTCTACAGACGAGTAGCCTGCACCGTACACGATGAATCATAAAATTTTGTGGAATGTGCAGGCATTGAAAGTATCAAATTCACCGATGATCTCAAATCTCTAGTATGTGTGTCATGAAGTACGAATAAATCTCCATTTCCAAGTTTTGAGGAAAATGTCTGCAGAAATGAACTGTATCCAGTGAAATGTATCCAGGAGCTATTTGCTCTGACGTTCCGAGACAACATACAGTTTAAATATTTGAAGGTGTCTTTTCTATTTGTTCAGGTCTCAGATATGTGAGAATTTCATGACCGTAAAAAGACTAAACAGTGGTAGAACATTACCAAATACGTTGACAATTTAACCTTATTCAAACCTTTTGTGATTATTTTCAGTGTGGTATATTGATGGATTACGGCCCACTGTCTCTCATATAGTCCTCTCTACTGGCCTCCTGGCCTGCATTCGAGCAGTGGAAACAATATGAGCTAATTATGTTATTATACAAGGTGATTAAGCGCAATACCTCAGACACCCCAATTAGAATATTTAATTATAAATCTAAAACAACATCCGTAAAATAAATTGAAACCCAACCTAGACATTTTTTATAAAATAGTTTTCCTTACTAAACGCAAAAGGTATGTGCGTCATACCATATCCTTACGCAGCCGCATACACTCATGCAGGAATTAAGGATTGTATCAATATGTCATGATACTGTGTTTCCATTTTAAGTAAAAATAAGATATTTTCGTCAAAATTTAACACCTATTTTTTATGACGGAAATCGATTCAGAAGCCGACTCTGAACCAACTACTTTCAGGAATTGCGTTTTTACACGTTGTATATGATCTTATTTTATACTTAACAACACATTGTGTGCTATCTCCTGTCTCTATACAACTAATCTTAATCTATTCACAACACAGCCCACAAAGTTACCAATGCTGGGGACACAGACTCTATGAGGAAGAATGGGCCATAATCAACCACGCGGACTAAGTGTCCTCGTCCCTAGGACATATCAGGTTCCTCACAATATGTTCCTACACTATTCTGTGGATAGCGGTGATGATGGACATTACACAAAAGTTATGTACCTGCCTGGATTTGATACCACGACCTACGACTCGTAAGACGTGCCTATATCCAGAACTCGAGTGAGCCAACCCTGCTCGAGAACACATAATCGGTCAAAATATCATAGTCAGGATGCTCCTATCTGCTATTATTATCTATTATCGATACGATAACGTAATACATTGTAGACCAAAATATCAACATTTATGAAGAACTGAAAGTGCTTACAGCTAAGTACCAACCATTAATCGTTCGCGAAAACTGGTGAGAAATCAAATACAATGGCTTTTCGTGCTTTCCGAGGCATGTAGGAATCTTGAAATGTTACGATGGTCACCCATCCAAAGTGGCAAGTGTTGCTTTACCTTGAAGATCCACCCATGTCACTGTTATTATTTAGCCACGAGCTCCTCCTTTCTTTTGAAATATAGGTATGTAGGTATACTGAAAACATTTTTGTGCGGGCCGCGGCGGCGCGCAGCCGCGCACTGAGCGGCGAGTGCGGCGACCGGCCGACCGCGGCCCGCGGTGTTAGAGGAGCAGCACTGATGTGGAGGCCGGCTGACGACATCGTCGCTACATCAAGTCGACCAAAATTCTCAGTATTTATATGTATCATCTATGACTGGCTCCGAAGTGCGAGCGGTCTTATTTATATGTTTACCAAGATATACGTCACGGCAAAATGTCACCAGCTCCGGAACTGTACGACGATCTTCTTACTGTGTTCTGATTGGATGACAACGGCTACCAGTGGAGCCATGTCCGACAATACATTGACCCCTAAATGTATGAATATAACCAAGGCATTAATGAAATAATATATACCAGTGCATACACGTTAATTTGAGTTTTATTTATCGTTCCCATAGTCTCTAAAATTTGTTTTAATCACATCTTAAAGTCTTATAGCTAGCGCTCACTGAACAAAGTGCCATTAAATCAGCGGAATCAATTTATGTGAAAAGCGAAATGTGTGGGTTTTTTGACATTTTAACATTTCCTTCGCCACGCTACGGTTGACAGAATGTCACTTATAACGTTTTATCAAATCAATATTAACTGAGAGCGAACCTTAAACTCTGACAAAAGTCTGTGTGCATGTCTATTGATCTACCTATCTGTGTTTTTGGTTGTACGGGCTAATCTCTCGAACGACAGCCGATTTTAATAAATTAATGCCGTCTTTCACTGGAAAAGAATTTTTTAGCAAAAAATAGAACCGACTTCCATATAAAAACACTACAAAGGCAAGTGTCATTTGTTTTGTATTTTCTTTTTTTTTGACACCGCCTTCCGAATTTAAAGTTATTTTTGCCTTTGTAATGTTTTTATATGGACGTCGCGTCGGTACTATATTTTGCAAAAAAAAATTTTTCTCGCTTTTTAGTGGGTTGGTTTGTAATTTATCTAGTTACAAAAACCAAAATGTCAACTACTTATCACCTTTTACAAAATATTGCTTTTCCCGGTGCAGAGCCGTTATTTTTTAAGGAGTTCTCCTGGTACTTCACCTATCAGCTCTACTTCACCATATGCATTGTGACGAGCATAAAGTGCTTAACATCTATATTCAAGTAGTTTAATCGCAATTTAATCCACGAAATACTTATTATTGAATAGTTTCATCAGTTCCACTTCCTTAAATGGTGTTTTTCGAGAGCAACTGCACAAGGTACTGATTCCGTCATCAGATCCAAACGTGACGACAATGGGACCAAATAGAAAGTATACCTTTAGTATACCCTTTCAAACAAAAAAAGAATTTTCAAAATCAGTCCAGCCATTTGCGAGTTATGAGGTAACATACATAAAAAAAAGCTCAAGACGAATTGAGAACCTCCTCCTATTTTTTTAAGTCGGTTAAAAAGTAGAGGTTAAAGGGCTACATATGAACTACCCAACCTTTCTTTTTTCCCGTAATCCCCACGAGATCGGGACTTACGCGGAAAACAACTCTTACACGAACAAAGCTGAACCTCATAAATAAATAAAATCATTCCTAAGACGGAACAGCTACATGGTAACAAAATACATGCATTCATCATCAATGCATGGATGATGGTAATAAGTACAGTCCAGGGTTGCCAACCGCAAAAGAAAATCGCTCGTACATATGCAGCTAAAAATCTCGTATTTTGACTTTCAAACCTCGTACATTTAGGTATTATGCATGCAAAACGTGCTAAAACCAAAATTAAGGCATATTGAACTACTGGATTTAGGACTTTTTACTCGAAATAAACTATTGCAAGTTTCCTACTAAATAAAACATCACTTTGTGTTGTATTTCAAAAAATCTTTATTATTACTCAATCAAGTAAAATTACAAAAAAAACTAAATATGTCTATATTATTATGAAAATTTGCAAGGTTTGTAACTTACTTTACATCCTTTCTCCAAATATTAGTCAGGAACCTCCTCACTGTCATCGTTTTTTCTGCCGTATATTTTATCTATTGTCATGCTGCTTACGGCTATACATTCCTTTTGTGGGTTCAAAATTGACGCAGTTTCCAGTACGAGTTGAACCTTTTGCACTCTCTGTAGCAAGAAGTGTGCCGTTCACTGTTTCCACAGTTAGCCGGTTTCTTATCTCTGTCTTTATTAAAATGACTTTACTATTGTAAAATGGTGATGCAAAATATTCGTATGGCCATATTATCAAAATCTCGTACATAATTGTACGAGGTTGATAGTGTCCTCGTCCTCGTACCTCGTACGGAAGACCACAAATCTCGTATTTGTACGAGGAACCTCGTACATTTGGCAACCCTGGTACAGTCGCTAAACGAATCGCAGCAAGTAACCCGAGAGATGGCAGCACCATAATGACCAACACTCGGCTAACTTCGTGTTACGTCCGATATTGCTAGTTTAGGAGTGCGAGAATTTCAGACTTGGCGACAGTTTGAGAGATCATAACTTTACTCCAAGAACTATAATGTTAATTTATTAATTTAATTTTATAAGATTAGGGTAGCTTATTTCCCGGGGTTGCGGGAATGTTCTAAAGAGATTCCGCGGCCCCGGAACGTAAGGTCAATTGAAGGAACAGGGTGAGTTTTTCATCTATAGAAGTCTGACAATCCGTTACGCTCCACGCAGAGCAGTTACTGTATAAAAATATTTAAAAAATATTATTATGATCTGAATTACATACTATTTTACTGCGTTAGTGAATGATACCATTTTTCTTTAAAATACGTGACCTCGCAGTAGGGATTACTTCTGTAGGTGCGTTTACAAACATAAACTGACCTGAGAAACTATATGTAGGTATGTACACAATGCAGCAACCAAACAATCAACCAATGCGCTTCCCGCGTTTTTATTTATTTATTGAAAGGTTCATCAACAAAAATCTGAACTATAAATTATAAATGCGAAAGTGTGTCTGTTTTTTATGCTTTCATAGTCATAACCAACCCAGTGAAACGATTTTCGAATTGAATATAAATTTTCACAAAATAAATACCTACACGCGAACAAATCGCGAGCGACAACTAGTAAATGAATATTTTTGACCATTATTATAAGGAGATTATGCATTCGACGCAACAAAAAGTAATCGCGCACAGAATTTCAATGAAAACTAATAACGGCCCTGGTTGTAAAAACTGGATGATCGAATAATCATGTAAATGACATCCAATCACTATTACAATAAAGTAACACCAAATCATGAACCCTCAAATCAACTACAGTGCACGAGTTTATTTACCTAACAGCATTATGTAATATTAACACAACTGTAGCCTGAATCATATAAATATTGTTCACCTACAAGATGCCATTACTCTCTTCCTTTCACAAGAAACACAATGAGCCTTACGTCTGGAAACGTCTTTATATGACAGCTACATTGAAAGATGGTGTATGACAGAACTTTGAATAACTTGGCACTGATTAATATTGGTTTTTAGCCATGCTCTTACGTGAAATGACATGTATGAGTATGTCGACTCATTAAGTGTCACATTCATGAGCGAATGTCTCGAAACGATTCTTTATTCAAATCACTTCGAACTATGATAATTTCGGTTGTATTTTGAATATTAAACTAAAATAAATTCTATATTTAAAACATAGAAAGATTTAGATTCTATAACAAACTGATGTGAAGCAAAAACTGTGTACTCTATGAAATTTTTATAGTATAGAGAACTTGTACAGACGCCAGCACATGAAGCTACCCGAAACTGTAAAATTTTCCCAATCAACTTTGAACCTAATTTCTTCAACAATAAAGTTGAAAATCTATTAAAGAAATTTGACAGATTGTTGTAGCTTGATGTGCTGGCGTCCGTACTTGTGAATAAGTAAATGGTTTCAAATTAATTGATATCATCACTGCTCTCAAATCGGTGAAAATAAACATCGTCAAGAAACGGACATGTCCTAGTACCAAAAATCGAAGAGTGTGACATTTACCAACCCACATTGGGCCCACGGGGTGGGTTAGGGCCCATACCCTCTTATATTGAGAAGGCCTGTGTCCCTGTAGTTGGAATATAATAGGTTGAATTATTTTAGTAATCGAAATCTTTTGCCGTGCACGCACACGGTCGTGGGAGTTTAAAACCAAACAAGAAAAACAATCACAACGGTTTTTGAAAAAGGAAGAGCTTAAATTATATTGTAAAATGATGGTTTCTATTCTGGTGTATTAATAAATTATACCAGTGCTCGAATTTTTAACACAATTGAAATAATTTTAAAGGCATTATTAAGTAATAGCTGCCCGCGGCTTTGTCCGCGTGGGAGAGTTTTCCCGCGTAAATTCCGATCGCGTGGGAATTCCAAGATACAATGTAGCCTATGTGTTATTCCAGGATGCTACCTATCCATTTACCAAATTTCATTGAGATCGGTCTTATAGTTTTTGCGTGAAATAGTAACAAACATCCATAATTCCATCCTCACAAACTTTCGCATTAAAAATATTAAGTAAAAAAATAATAAATTGAGTAAAAAGATGTAAGAATATTAGCATTCTGCACAACTTCTCAATATAAAACCATGCCAAATTTCATAGAGTAAACAGTTTTTGCTTTTCATCAATTCGTTACAGAATCCTATCTTTCTTTGATTCAAATATAGAAGTTATTTTAATTTATAATTCAAACTTCAACCGAAATTATCATAGGTAGTTCGAAGTGATTTGAATAAAGAATCGTCTCGAGTTACTCGCTAGTGAATTCGTTACCGTAACTAGGCCACCAATGCTCTCTATTTCGGTTTTTCAACATTATTAACTGAAAACCGAAACTTCACGTCAGGTTGATTCACAAGCTTATAGTTTTGGTGCCTTACACATTAGTCTTTTAGAGGGGCTCAATGTAAAAATCATTTAAAATGAACGTGTTGTCTCTGAAATAAAGATTAATTTTTCACGCTATAAATGAGCTCAAGATTCTAATTCGAAATTGTAACTGTAACGATAAAAATAAACAATTATTTTATACTACATATAAATTCATTTGAAACCAAATACTTATTATTCACAAGTATATTATGGTTTCAAATTAATTGATATTTCATATCGCAATATACCGGTTACAATTTATGATTCACAGTTAGTTCCATAGTAAAAGTTGTCAATATTCATAAGTATTTTTACCCCTTGAAGCAATAGTCAACCTGTATTGTTTAAATTTTCTTTTAAGTTTGAATACAAGCGGTTACCAGCGACTTTTCTTAACAGCACAGACTCCATGAAACCTTCATTATGTAAAGGCTATTAGTGTTTGCCATACATTTGTATATCTTAAACAATCCACCATTGTTTCATTCAACGATTAAAGTTTTCGGTACCTATATTTTTTTAAAACTTGTTTGTCTTAGTCTCATGAACCGTCTACCTTTTACGGTAGGGTTAATATACGTAATTTTTTTTACACTGCGCTGTGTGTATCTGAACTGTTTTTTTATAAAAAAGACCAAGTTCTAAATATAAACAGATTTCATCACCATAATCATCTACAGCCTAACTTCGTACATCACTTGCGTATAATAAACCTCGTGTTTCTTATGTTAAACTTACATTCCTATACATCTACATACATTTCAAAAAACATGTACTAATAAATGAGGCCTCTCTAATAATAAAAAATCATGAGACAGGAAAACTGCCGAAACTAATCACAATTATATTGAGCTGATTTTTTTTTGTTATATTCGGCAGTTAAAAGGATACTCCTGGCCATCCAAAAATAGTCCACCCCTTTCATACCCAAAGCTATCTTAAATCACGACAAAGGGATAAGTACGTAAAGGACTACCTTCAGAGTAAAAATATTTATAGAACCACTTAGTCATAGCCATTTTTCGTCTCAGACAAAAAGAAGATCGGTGTTAATGGTTGGATAGGCATAAACAAATGTCAATCACTCTTACACAATGTTTGACATAGTAAATCAAATAGTAAAGCTGGGCTTATATTGCTACCATATTCTGCTACATGTGCCATAATATTATATTTAGAGAAAATATTCAGTGTTGGCGCGGTGGATATAGGTACGACTAAACAGAGTAACAAGTTTAGGGTTTAAACCCAGACAGGCACATAACTATGTAATTTTCCTCATGACCATTGTTCTCAAAATGGTGAAGAAAACATCGTGAGGAAACTGGCATGTCCTAGGACCGAAAATACGAAGACCTGTGATATCCACCAACACCCACTATGCTTGCGTGGTGGAATTTAATGTGGAATTCTCTGCCACCTGCCACTTTTGACCTTTCAGCCTTTAAAGCACGAGTAAATGGGCATCTTCTGGGCTCGTTCGTCCCATCTTAGACCTCATCTATCGCTTACCATCAGGTGACATCGAGGTCAAGAGTAAGCTCATCAGGGCCTTATTAAGGGCCATTCTATCTCATATAGACAAGGCTTGTGTTTCAACAGGCAGCAGTGGGACCATTATAGACCGATAAATATTATTAAAGCAACATTTTGTATGACTGTGACACAGGGGCGTGCATAGGATTATGACAGGGCATGCGGCGGAGTAAAAACACACAAAATCTTCTTCTTTTATAGATTTTTAGCATAGCCACAGCCACGCATCATAGCATGGTGGCGATGCGTGGCTGTGGCTATGCTAAAAATCTATAAAAGAAGAAGTTTTTGTGAGTAATCGGTCACAAAAACTTCTTCTTTTATAGATTTTTAGCATAGCCACAGCAACGCATCGCCACCATGCTACGATGCGTGGCTGTGGCTATGCTAAAAATCTATAAAAGAAGAAGTTTTTGTGTTTTTACTCCGCCGCATGCCCTGTCATAATCCTATGCACGCGCCTGCTGTGACAACATGCTGGAAGATTGCTTGGGTTAGTATCTGTATTTCAAATACCCGAAAAGTGGGAATTATGATGACAGATAGAACAGATTTAAATAATATGTTTTATTGTTTTAACTTCTCTTCCCTTCTAACATTCCCTTCACCAGAATTGCTTGTGGTGCTGATGAGTTTCATCCGTCACAACAATACAAAACTGTGAGCTGGAGTACCAAACATTGTTTGTATGGTTGCGGTATAATATGTTTTTGTTATCGTTTAGGTAACAACTATAGGTACTATTTATGTATTTTTATTCTTTGTTTGTTTCAGTCCTGTACTAACCCAACAAGGTCAACCGTACCAATTGAAGAAACAGAGACTACCGTTCCTGTTCTGAGTTTACCCTTTTTTAGGATTCCGTAGCCGAATGGCAAAAAACGGAACCCTTATAGTTTCGACATGTCTGTCCGTCTAGGTCTGTCTGTCCGTCCGTCCGTATGTCACAGCCATTTTATTTCGAAACTATTAGGACTATACATGTAAAACTTAGTAGGTAGATGTATTCTGTGAACCGCTTTCCGATTTTAAGAGAAAATTTAAAAAATATTTAAAATAGAGGGGGCTCCCCATACATGGAACTGAAACTGAAAATATTTTTTTTTTTATGAAACCTATACGTGTTTGGTATCTATAGACAGGTCTTTAAAAATGACATTATGGTTTCTAAAATGACTTTTTCATAAAAATAATCGTTTAAAAGATATACGCTTCCAAAGTGGTAAAATGTGTGTGTCCCCCCCTCTAACTTCTAAAACAATGAAGTGACAAATCTAAGAAAACCATATGTTGTAGATCATAATGTAAACTTTCAACCAAAATTGGTTTGAACGAGATCGAATCAGCAGTTTTTGAGATACAGTATATTTTCAAAAACCGCAAATATAATTTTGTAATTCATACAAATACTATGAAAAACAAAGTTATTGGCGTAGTTGTGAAAATTGTAAATAAGCTAGTTTTAAGAATTTTTTAAGGTTTTTTGTTTTTTTTTTCTCAAATAAATATATTAAGTATGTTATATTTATTATAGTTACTACGGAACCCTTCATGGGCGAGTCCGACTTGCACTTGGCCAATTTTCTTTTCTAATTCCATTTTGTCTCTAATCATACACACCTGTTTTTCCAATTTACTTTAGACATTGGCAGAATAGTCGACATCGGCTCCACTTGCTATTAACAAAAAATTTTAAAGAATATGTTTTTTATTTCATGATGTAGAATTGGTCGTTCTAGAATTACTGTTAATATTTTTTTGCTTGTATGTACCATTGATTTGAAAGGGCACTGATGCAGGATATACCTAATTTAGGTCGGAGTTTCAATGTTATTTTTATCTAGCATTATCAGTATCTTAATATATGTAACTTCTTGTTATTTACGATTGTTTTTATTTAGGCTTCGCAATATTTTTTTTTAATCTATATATATAAAAAAATTGGCCAAATGTGAGTCGGACTCGCCCATGAAGAGTTTCGTAGTAACTATAATAAATATAACATACTTAATATTTTTATATGAAAAACAAAAAAACAAAAATATTTTAGGTCCAGTTCCATGTATGGGGACCCCCCTTTATTTTAAATATTTTTTATTTTTTTCTTAAAATCGGAAAGCGGTTCACAGAATACATCTATATACTAAGTTTCACATGTATAGTCTTAATAGTTTCGGAATAAAATGGCTGTGACATACGGACGGACGGACAGACAGACAGACAGACAGATGGACAGACATATCGAAACTATAAGGGTTACGTTTTTTGCCATTCGGCTACGGAACCCTAAAAATGGAGTAACTTCTCCCGTTTTCCCAACATTTCCCTTCACTGCTCTGCTCCTATTGATTGTAGCGTGATGAAAAGTATACTATAACCAGCTCAGTAGTATGAAAAATAATTGTACCAAGTTTCGTTAAAATCCATCGAGTAGTTTTTGTTTCTATAACGGTTATACAGACAGACAGACAGACAAAAATTTTACTGATTGCTTTTTTGGCATCAGTATCGATCCCTAATCAGCCCCTGATAATTATTTTGGAAATATATTTCATGTACAGAATTGACCTCTCTACAGATTTATTATAAGTATAGATTAGTATTATCAACTTCTAACACATCACACACCACTATACCATTCTACACACATACGCCATCATCTTACATAGCTTCTTGCACTCACCTCACCTTCACACACACATACACCCACCGCATACATAACTCATATACATACTTACATAATTTCACCTACGTTACTCTTTTTAAACTCATCCTTGACGGTTGGTCGGAACTTAAATCTAAATTAAATTGTTATTAACAAAGAAACTGTATCACCTACTTGCAAAATATATTTGATCTAAGAAGTTCACATGGACGGATTCAATGTCCCCATAACACAGGATTTTCCTAGCATGGGGGTCATTAATCTATTAGATAATTGTCTTTTCTTTAAGAGCTTAGATTGTATGTTTTAATGTACTGTGTAAATCTGTTAATGACAAATAAACTATTAAACTATTATATTTATTCGTATTAAATATATTATTTCATTCCATTTTCTCGTTTACCACAGTGTGTTTTTTTTAACCCAAAGGTTGACTGGTAGAGAATGCCTTGCTGCATTAAGTCCGCCCATGTAACACTATTGTACATAAAATTTAAATAAATAAATAATTCTCTGGACCAATTAGAAATATCTAGTCTCTTCCCAAGTATTAATTAAGTATTATTAAGTAATTTGGTTGAACTAAACGAAACTATAAACAGGGAAACGAAATGAAAAGCAAAAAATTGCAAAAAGTTTGGTAAACAATAAAACAGTACCTAAATAGTTTTTTTTTTTTAAAGAAAGCAACTACATAAATTACCCAATCGATTTAATAACCACATTGCAACACGAAGTTATTTCATCCAACTTTATGGCTCGGTCTTGGCCACCGTCCAAGTACCATCATGTTCCGTAGTTGACCTATTGATAGGTATTTGATTGCCACTGCGATATAAGCAAGACTAATTTGTTTTACGAGAATGTATATCACTTATTTATTTGGAAAAAAAAATAACACTATAGGTATACAATGATTGGCGTAAACTTAAACCACCGTTAACTGGGGAACTCGGGTTCGATTCGCGCACCTGATTTCAAGTTTCTATTTGGGCTGAAAACGGAATATTTATCTCGTGTAATTATTGTTTTAAGTTTCCGATATTTCGGCAATATTGCAAGCGCCATGATCGCGGATGAACTGAAGTCGTTGCGGGTGGACGTTTATGAGCAGACATATCAGTCTACCATCTTTCTCGTTCGTGTTTGTGATCGACACCGCTACCACTGTATATTATGCGTTTCAAATGCTAATATGAACGTCAATGACCTTTATTTGTCAAATTTCACTAAAAAAGTACGGTTTGCCAACAAAAACTTAATAGTGAAAAATAATTACGGTTTATTTCTATTAAGTCTTACATCAAATTTAAATGTTTAATTATTTGAAGTCATAATTAGTTTTTTTTTTAATCACACTTTTCTCTCGTATTTTCATTGTTAGCACCAATTCGCCTGAAAGTAAAGAGAACGCATGGCGAAAATGCCCAGAAGTCATGTCAATATTATCAAAAATAAAATAAAAATAAAGCTTACATCTTTATTTTTATTTTATTTTTGATGATAGGCTCACGTTTTGCCACTGAAATATGCAAAGGAGACTAATTTTGTTTCGCTCAATATTAGTAAATAAATATTTTAATTAATTCTTATTTTGTTCACTCTACCCAAATGGTTCGATTTGATAGCTAAGACGTCACAATATGGCGCTAAGTTTTTCCTATTATTCGTTGAAACGCACTGTAAATGTATAATTCAAAACTCGGCCACACCACTGTCTACTCGCGAATTATTTTGGGCACTTTTGAATAAATATCCCGTTTAAGTTCTTATAATAACAGTATCATAAGAATATAATAAAATAGTTGTTAGGCGAGCATGGTCACTACTGGTTATGTTAGATTAATGTTTTTATTATGTAAAGATAGTTGTTTCTGGCAGTTGAAGGAACAGGGCCCATATCATGACGTGTTAAAACTTGAGTCCTTCCAGCAAGAAAGAGGGATGAAGCTATGCATGCTATACAGTATGCTAACTAACAGAGTGCGTTCCCACTATCACGCAATAGTATAGCATACATACATGCTAAAAAAAAATATTACCATTCGAAAACAATTTTTTTTAATATTATAATATTCACTAAAAATGTTAAATTGATACGTAAAAGAAACACTCTGTACACGCGTACTTGAAGGACGGCAACGTCGCAATTTATTTATGAATGACGGCGTGTGCGGCGATCTAATTGATGTGCTTATACTATTGCGGGTTTTTTTTCCTGTGTGCCTCAGAAATCAGCTACTGGGTTGTTGAGGTAAGATAAGCATTCACTCAATGTAAACTGAAAGACCCCGATATGCTGCTACTTATAGCCTATCTAGGAAAACAGTACTTCAACCGTTTTTAGGGTTCCGTAGCCGAATGGCCAGCTTAAGATCAATATCAGACTATCTAGCATCTGTTACTAGCGAGTTTTAAGTTACTTTGGGCATATCGCTCGAAGACAACCCAACAGTTTGGACAAGTTGGTCATTGTGGGGAAGACAGATGGAAAGAGTCGACGGGGTCGTTCACCTGATGGTTTGACTTAATAAAAATCATCACCGATCGACAGCCCTGCGGAAAGCCGAAGACAGAGTGGTGTGGAGGAATATTGTTGCATCTGCATCAGTATTATCGACGCAGCACTCATAAGAGACACGACCTTCAGCAATGAAGAATACGACGAAGAAGAGAGCCGAATGGCAAAAAACGGAATCCTTATAGTTTCTTCATGTCTGTCTGTTTGTCCGTCCGTATGTCACATCCGTTTTATTCCGAAACTATTACGACTATACACATGAAACTTGGTAAGTAGATGTATTCTTAGAACCGCTTACTGATTTTAAGAAAAAAATAAAAAATATTTAACATTAAGGTATAAGGATTACCCCTTATACCTTAATGTTAAATATTTTTTATTTTAGAACTATTTCAATCTTATTTACAAAATAGACGACAAATAACCGAAATTAGCAGGATAAATGTAATTAATAAACATGACGAGATATTTAGATCAGAAATGCGAAAAGTTAGTTATGGGGTGCCGCAGGGTAGTGTGCTGGGGCCCTTGTTATTTATAGTATACATTAATGACTTACCGGAATGGATCGAACAACCATTGACTCTATTCGCAGATGACAGTACCGTGACAATACCTTCGAAAAGCGTTGATACATACCAAAGTGACATTAATAATTCGTTAAAATTGATTATAAAATGGTTAGAGGAAAATAACTTAAGATTAAATTTAAATAAAACAAAAATAATCCAATTTAACCAACGCATGACAGATATGGACAATCTCAAGGTGCTATATAACGCTAATAAAATTAACGAGGTAGATAGTACTAAATTTCTTGGGCTAGAAATAGATAAAAAACTTAGCTGGAAACAACACATTGGGTTACTTTGCAAGAAACTAAGCTCATCTGCATATGCTCTAGATACCTTAGCGGCAATTGTAAATCTAGACCATAGTATGCAGTAAGGCATGCCCTTACTGCATACTATGGTATAGTGAATACCATCTGCGATACGGAGTTTTCTTTTGGGGTAACTCAACAGAAAAAGAAACTGCATTTAAGGCACAAAAAAGATGCATAAGGTCTATTTTTAAATTGAAAAGTACTGATAGCTGCGTGCCATATTTTAAACAATATAAATTATTAACCCTACCATTTTTGTACATTTTAGAAATGGCAGTGTTCGTAAAATTAAACCCGGATCGCTTCGCACGAATGGCTGACGTATTTCCACGGAATAGGCGTGACAATAGTAGTCTATGTATCCCTAGAGCTAGAACAACTCTGATGCGCAAGAGCGTCTGCTGCATGGCACCGGTAATATACAACAAAATACCAAGTTGTTGGAAGGACTATAATTTGACATTATTCAAAAAAAGACTTAGGAACTTTTTAGTGGACAAAGTTTATTATAGGGTTGAAGATTTTTTATTGGAGAAAGAAATTGTTTGACTATTTTATATAATGTATTTAAATAACTATTAGAAATTGTGACATTAGTTATATTATTGAGTGACGAATCAGTATTATTTTATGTTTTGAATGAATCGAATAGTTGAACATTGATAATTATTATTAAATGATGAATTAGAATTATATAATGTATTGGAATAGTAAATATGTATTTTAAATGTACTCTGTACTTTTGCATGCCTTGTAATTGGCAAAATATGGCTGTTTCTGTATTTATATTATGTACCACCATGACTTGTACCCGTATTTGCAAAATAAAATATCTTTATCTTTATCTTTAAGGGGGACTCCTCATACATGGAACTGAAACTGAAAAGATTATTTTTCATGAAACCTATACGTGTTTGGTATCTATAGAAAGATCTTTAAAAATGATACTGAAGTTTCTATAACTACTTTTTCATAAAGTCAATCGTTTAAAAGATATACGCTCCCAAAGTGGTAAAATGTATTCCCCCCCCCCCCCCCCCCCCGTCTCTAACTTATATAATAATAAAGGGAAAAATCTAAAAAAAAATATATACTGTAGATGTTATAATATATATGTAAACTTTAAAAAAAAATGGTTTAAATGAGATTGGGTCAGCAGTTTTTGAGATATAGCATATTTTCTAAAACCGCAAATATAACTTTGTAATTCATACAAATACTATAAAAAGCAAAGTTATTTGGCGTAGTTACTATGGAACCCTTCATGGGTGAGTCTGACACGCACTTGGCCAATTTTTATTGCATTATACAACCTTAAAATTATGCAAATGAAAAATTTGTAAACTTAGCAATCCCATTATGAAACAAACTATTATGATTATTATACATAATATATTATTATGGTAATTAATTCAGAATAATAATAGTACCGATATTGCAAAAAAAAATTACACATACTTGGGCAAAGGCTAAACTGGTGATGATCCTAGACAATTATTTTTTGGGACCGTACCTAGAATGTAGAACGAGCCTAAAACGAGTAAACAAAACCGCTAGCCCTCATTAAAGATTTTATTAAAAGTAATTGGTGTGGATACGGTAAGCAAGGGTCACAGTGGGGGTTGGACCTTCGTCATTTAAATTAGTTTTATTAACATTATAATTATCTGGCATTTTCATTCTTAAATCAAGGTCAACGTTCAGGTCAAATAATTAAACGATCTCATTAACATTTGAGGTGTATTTTGAGTATGGCGTAGTTAATATGGATTCTACTCACATGGCTAGTTCGCCTTAAAAAATGTTGTCACTTGTCAAGTTTATTTTAATATGAAATTAAGCTGCTTTTTATGTGAATGAGAAAACACTGTAACTTGATTAGTTCTTAATTGTTTTGTTTGTAATTACATAGTGCTATGTTAATTCGTATACACTGTTCTCTCATACATATTAAACGTGTATTATGGATACATTATGAAACTTATGATGTTTTGAAAACAGAAATCATTGAGTTTGTTGTCAGTTCTTCTGCATAGGAAACGACAAACTCACCGTGCACTTGCTTCTTACGTTTTGTAAGTGCCCATGCAGCCTATAATGTGAAACCAAATTTTTTGAGTTTGAGTTTTTGTAAACATATAAACTAAGAACTAGACCCTGAACATCTTTTGCCTACATTACATTACATACATTTTTTTTTTCTTTACAGGAATTGAACTCATGTCACGCAGCGTAACACTCCATCGCTCTATTACTGCGCTGTCATCAAAATTGTTCTTTACGTAGTATAGGAAAATAGAAATCAGATTTATTGATTAGGATTTTAGGACACAGTATCCCAGACATTCTACAATCGCGAAAAACCTTGACAACCACCAAAACAAAAAGAAAACATAAAATGCATCGTCTGTTCTTCTCATCATAAAATTTAATCGAACGGAAAGTTTGGCGCACCCAATGGGATGACATATTGGGGACCATAAAGATGCCACAGGACGACATACTTGGGCCCCATAACTTGGGGGCGACATGTTGGGGCCCCATAATAGTGCTAATCAAGTTACAGACGTTAACATGTCATTCGACACATCACAGGACAACGGATAGAAAATGAAACAAGATAATTATCTTGAAGATCAAAATAGACGTGAAGGAAAATCAGTGGAGGAATGTTCTGGCAAATTGGTGGCATTTTCATGTAATACGGCCGTTGTCTATTGGGATTTTAGGTTAATTAGAAGAAAATTGATTGCTATTGTTCTTGTGTCTGGCCAAGGTTAGTTATTTTGTCCTTGATTTATTTTGTGACTAGTTTCTTTCCACAGATTTGCCATCATAGCGTAGTCAATTAACCGTGTATTTAATCGAAATAATAAGTAGCTTATGGAATCCAAATCTGGCCGTTTATACAATGAGATAGAAAAAATAATACCAATAACTTACACAAATCAGGAAGATATGTTTCACATCTACGCAAAACAGGATTCGTTTAGCCATATCATTCAATTGAAATACTGATCAATCGATTCTAAATTCAAATTGCTTTTTCGTAAACATTTATAAAAATTTATAAATTTATAAACAGTATAAATAAAACTCCCAATTTGAACTTAGTATAATTAAAACTCTTACGTATATTTTATAAATCCTGCTTCGTATGTATTATGGAATAATATTTTAGATGAATGGATACTTAGTTGTACCAGTAATAATTAGTTTGTGAACAAGTGATGCAGTGAGTTCTGTTTTGATTTTGACGAGGAAAAACACAAAAGCAAAAATTACAATAGATACACCCTACATGCAAAAAAGTTTTGTAACAGAAAGCCACAAAACTTCTTTTGTTTTAGGCTCAATTATTTTATAGCGATAGCGAGCTACTAACACTCGAAATATCTTTACTTTTCATTTTCATTCTTACGTGTTATGCATGTGGTGTTTATGCGGTCTATTCTAAGCAAAACTATAAATAAATGTAAAAATGATAAATCATAATTATAAACAAAATTTTATTCTATTTTATTACGGCCTGCTCTGTCGCCGTCGATGAGTCAGATCTCGCTGGAACTAAGAACGGTTGGTAAACCACAATCTCCCTAGCAGACTAAGCATAAAAGATAAGCTCTTACAAATGAGGTCAATCCCCTACCACGGACATTTGATTAAGTGGCTCTAGTGAAACGAAGAAATACGCAGGCATTTTTAGGATTCCGTAGACGAATGGCAAAAAATTAAACCCTTATAGATTCGTTTTTGAGATATGTGTAGCACATTTCGTAAAACTGCAAATAGGTATATTATACCTATTTGCAGTATAACTTTGTATTTTATACAAACATTATGAAAAACAAAGTTATATTGTGTGGTTACTACGGAACCCTTCATAGGCAAATCTGACTCACAATTGGACATTTTTTCCTCTTTTTCTTGATAATAGGCTCGCGTTTGACCTCCATCTCACCCGATGGCAAGTGATGATGTGGTCGAAGATGAAGTACGCTTACCTAGAGTTAATCTATTCACTCTTGACTTAAAGACCCCCAGGATATAGCTATCAGGAAACACAGACTCTGGCAGGGAATTCCACTCCTTAGCTGTACGCACAATGAAAGTATTCCCATAACGTTTTGTGCGTATGAGTGAGATTTCATGGGTGGGGTGGCATTTTTTATGTTGTCTTATGTATATTCTTCTTGAAAAGTTCAATGTTCTGTGCGCAAGGAAGGAGCACAGCTGTATTTCAAATTGAAAAAGTTACTATACTTTCGTTCCTAGGTTCCTAGGTCTGTCCGTCCGTCCGTATGTCACAGCCATTTTAATCTGAAACTATTAAGACTATACATGTGAAACTTAGTAGTTAGATGTACTCTGTGAACCGCTTTCCGATTTTAAGAAAAATATAAAAAATATTTAAAATAAAGGGGGTCCCCATACATGGAACTAGAACTGAAAATATTTTTTCTTCATGAAACTTATGCGTGTGTGGTATCTATAGACAGGTCTTTAAAAATGATATAAGGGTTTCTAAAACCACTTTTGCATAAAGTCAATTGTTTAAAAGATATAAGCTTCCAAAGTAGTAAAATGTGTGCCCCCCTCCTCTAATTTCTATAATAATGGAGTGAAAAATCTAAAATTATATATGTCTGTAAATTTTAATGTAAACTTTCAAACAAAATTAGTTTGAACGAAATCGGGTTAGCAGTTTTTGAGATACAGCATATTTTATAAAACCGCAAATATAACTTTGTAATTCATACAAACACTATGAAAAACAAAGTTATTTAGCGTAGTTGTAAAAATGTAAATAAGCTAGTTTTAAGAAATTTTTGAGGTCGTTTTTATTCGTCAAATAAATATACGTATTATATTATATTATTATGGTTACGGAACCCTTCATGGGCGAGTCTGACTCGCACTTGGCCAATTTTTTTTATGTGGGGAGGTCATCAAATGACTCATCCCGCTTCGGATGGAGCGCAAGGTAGGGTCAGTCTTTTACTAACTAAAATCTCGTCCAGTTCTTTCAGCTGCTCTTGCGTTTGGGGCGGTGGTAGCTCATTAGAATATTCCTACAACCCCAGGCTTATGTCCTGCTACCAGCCAGCAATACGCATTTTGCACATTGATTGTACTACATTTCTCTAAAAGGAAGTAAGATAAAGGATTATATTATTACTTTTATGGGTCCAAAATATTTGCACACTCTCCGAGTTTATTTCTGGCGGTTGAATGGAAAATCGTGTCTGAAATACTGTGACATGAGTCTATTACTGCTTTTATATCTATACTTATAATAAATCTGTAGAGAGGTCAATTCTGTACATGAAATATATTTCCAAAATAACTATCAGGGGGTGATTAGGGATCGATACTGATGACAAAAATGCAATCAGTAAAAATTTTGTCTGTCTGTCTGTCTGTATAACCGTTATAGAAACAAAAACTACTCGACGGATTTTAACGAAAGTTGGTACAATTATTTTTCATACTCCTGAGCTGGTTATAGTATACTTTTCATCACGCTCCAATCAATAGGAGCAGAGCAGTGAAGGGAAAACGGGAGAAGTTGCTCCATTTTTTTAAGCTTCCGTCGCGTGTGCAACCTTAATGGTTAAAGCTACACAGCAATCATTTCATGACGGAAATGTTCTCCTTAAAATTATATAAAAAATATCCCACGACAGCATATGTCTATCTTTTATGGTTGACTCACAATAACACGTGTAACTCCCGATAGCTTAGCAGTACGAAGCTTTCTGATTATAATATTTATCTATTCTTTCGTTTATGACACTCTCAGTCACCCCTAATTGAAAAAGTTAACATTATTAACTATTCCATAAAAAAGAATCATATAAATCGGTATAGAAACACCAAAGTAATACATGAAATACGCTAAAAATAAGCCATCGCGCGTGAATCAAATCATGCTATAAGGATTATTTTTGAGAATCGGTCGCCGCGCTCGACGCGTTCGCGGCCGAATGTATAAAAATTGGCCAAGTGCGAGTCAAACTCGCCCATGAAGGGTTCCGAAGTAACTATAATAATATAGTTATAATACGTATATTTATTTGACGAAAAAAAAAACCTTACAAATTTCTTAAAACTGGCTTATTTACATTTTTTACAACTACGCCAAATAACTTTGTTTTTCATAGTGTTTGTATGAATTACAAAGTTATATTTGCGGTTTTAGAAAATATGCTGCATCTCAAAAACTGCTGAACTGATTTAATTCAAACCAATTTTGGTTGAAAGTTTACATTAAGATCTACAGACATGTATTTTTTTAGATTTTTCACTCCATTATAATAAAAGTTGGAGGGGGGAGGGACACACATTTTATTACTTTGGAAGCGTATATCTTTTAAACGATTAACCTTATGAAAAAGTGGTTTTAGAAACCTCAATGTCATATTTAAAGACCTGTCTATAGATATCACACACGTATAGGTTTCATGAAAAAAAAAATATTTTCAGTTTCAGTTCCATGTATGGAGAGCCCTCCTTTATTTTAAATATTTTTTATTTTTTTTTCTTAAAATCGGAAAGCGGTTTACAGAATACATCTACCTACCAAGTTTCACTTGTACAGTTCTAACAGTTTCGAAATAAAATGGCTGTGACATACGGACGGACGGACAGACATGTCGAAACTATAAGGGTTCCGTTTTTTGACATTCGGCTACGGAACCCTAAAAAGGTGGGGCATCATTGACATATTATATTTCTCTACTAAAGGACTAGGATTACGAAAGTTAATCTGTCTGTTACATCAAAATCACTGAACCGTGAGGAAGGACATAGGCTACTTTTTTTTACGAAAAACGACGGAAACGCGGACGAAGTCGCGGGCAACAGCTATCTATACTAATAATATAAGGCTGAAGAGTTTGTTTGTTTGTTTGAACGCGATAATCTTAGGAACTACTGGTTCGAATTGAAAAAATATTTTTTAATTAAATAGTAAATTTATAGAGAAAGGCTATAGGCTATATATAATTACGCTAAGGCCAATAGGAGCGGAGCGCCAATGAAGAATGCTTCAAAATCGGGGTTAAATTTAACGTTAGCCCAAAGTAACTATTCTACGCAGACGAAGTCGCGGGCAAAAGCTAGTATTTAATATGTTTCAAGTAATGTAAGGTGCCTTTGGCCGTGTTATTTTGAAGTCCATATATAAATAAATGGGTAAGCCCCCAAACTAGTTAAACTTAAACTATATAATTAAACTAAACTAACATTAAACTCAGTAGACGTGTTACCATCATATAACATTATACATTACACAACAAATACACAGTACCAGACATTTAAGACTAACAACAACGCTTTACAAACCAAATAAAATGTTAATTTAACCTGTAGCATATAAGCGCTATTTAACTGTATTTGTTTTAGAAGAATACGTGGCTAAATGAGAAAACACGCACGAGCACGCTAGATACACGCATGGCATGGCACGGGTAGATCGCTAAGGTAAAGAATGCACGGCCTCGGAAAGCATGTTTAGAAATTGATCTAGTCCATCATTGGTATGCGGTGGATCTGTGGTATACATATTATACAATGTGTACATGTGTACAACGTGTAATTTAAAGGGTATGTACATACCAAGTGCATGGCTTCTTTGGGTGATAACAAACGATATGGCAAGGGTTTTGTTATACTAAGTCTACGTGTGTAGAACTTATTACAAATTCCAATACACTGATACCAGACACCGAATTTTTCAAATTAAGAAGAACGAAAAGAATTATCGTGTTATTGGCAAGTGACGTGGAAAGTTATTGACCCTCGTAGTGCTGTGACACGTTTGTTATGATTGGTATTCAAGAAATATATGAAACCAATAATTTGGTATCAATTCTTTGAGTCACTTATTTTGTGCTGAAACTGTGCATAGAGACTCCATACCGGATGTTGTCTTCAGCCCTTTTGGATAGATATGGGGTTTCCGTTACACGTTGTATACAACATGTATCGTAATTAACGCATACCCTCAAACACCCCAATTAGAAAATTATGTTATTATCATAATACGTACTCTGAATTTTTGGTTTTACTTGTTTAAACATTTTTGTAATGCTTTAACTTCCTTTAAATGAGTTTCATTTTTCTGTAATGTGTAATGAATGACAAAATTTATATAAATCTGCATTAAAAAAGTTAAGTTTAATTTACGGTCAACAGTTAGTTTGTTTTTACTATACAGCGAAAGTGTAATTTGTAATTTACGTAGATTTAATTACTTTGTGAAAGAAATTATCGATATTAAAAGCGATAAAAATCGATTCAGTAAACGATTATGACCAAACTAATTTCAGGATGTGCATTAATTATGTTACATGTTTTTTTTTATAGTTGATAGGCTTGCGTTTGACCATAATCTCACCTGATATTAAGCGATGATGTAGTCGAAAATAAAGTACGCTTGCCTAGAAGTAACCTATTCACTCAGGTTATAACTATCATGAAACACAGACTCCGGCAGGGAATTACACGGCACAATGAAAGTATTCCCAAAACGTTTCGTGCCTATGGGTGGGATGTCCACCATGTAACGATGGCGCATCGCCGTTTGCCTTGTAGTCTGATGATGGAACGGGCTTGGCGGAATAAGACTGTGCAATTCCATCGCACACTCCCCGAAATGTAACCGATAGAAAACTGACAGGCTTGCAACACGTCGCCAATGTTCTAGGGTCTGGAACCTTGTCTCGACCATTTTCTCGTTGCCGATGAGCCTTTTGGCCCGTTTCTCTATAGACTCAAGTGTATCAAGCTGGTATTTGGCAGATCCGTCCCAGAGATGAGAGCAGTACTCCATACACGACCAAACTTGCGCTTGATAGAGGTTAATAATAATAATGTAATGTTTTGTGTAACCACTTAGACTGGAACCCGACCACAACACAGTTGGAAAAAGACTCAGCAAATTATGGTTATAGCTATAAAGCTAACTACAAGATGTAGATAACTACAAGATCTAAAAGTGTAATTATTAGTTGCAAAAAATAACAACGAAAGATGGTACCGACTATGTACACAAAACTCTAATTTTGTTTCGTGTTCATCAAACACGTGTCTGGCATTTAAGTATGACGTCACAAGTCATACATAGACATTCTATCTATTACGTCACTAAATTTATCATCTCTTAGACATGGAATTTTGGCCCGCGTAGATTTAATCATGGCTGATATTAAATTGTCTAGGATATCGCGCACGCGCTTAGGGAATAGAAGTTGAGCAACTAACATAATATATTAGACTTCCAAAGTAGGGTTCGTCACTACCTCAAGTCTCAAAAGACTATACATTAATAAACAGATGCTTAATTGTGTTGGAAGACACGACTTTTTTGTTTGATTTGAATAATTAATGATTTTTTTTTATTGATAGTAGTCTCGCATTTGATTACCATCTCACTTGACAGTAAGTGATGATGTGGTCGATATCACGTTTATCTTGAAGCAACCTATTCACTTAAAGACTTAAAGTTGAAGAAGAGTTTATTTTATTTACACACACCAGTTAAAAGGCACGTACGTACTTACGAAATAAGTTAGAAAACAGAACAAAGTTCTGGATATACTCATGTTTTTAATTAACCATTACAAAATGGAGTTTCTAATGGTTAAAATACTTTCCAATTTTGGGAAATAGTGTAGGATTATCCAAGTTTGTGGGAGCTAGTTTCTTTCTGTAGATAAATATCCAGTACCTAAATGGAGACAAACATATTTCACATGCCTTTAACTAAAGGAAAATCAAACGTCAATAATTCTACACTGCACTGTGCTCGCCTATATAGATACCAGTATTTTGACTACTTATTTGACCTCCACATGTAAGTAACTGGGTATACATAGTACTCGTTATAGGTTGGTAACAGATATCTGGCGTCTGAAGGGCTTAACAACGGTCAGGAATTACGACTTTCCGAGGCATGAAAGAATATCTGTCAAGTAAACCCTAATCTCACAAAATGTGGACCTTTATAGATAGAACTAGCTTCTGCCCACAGCTTCACTCGTTTAAAATATCAAGCAGGAAAAACTGTAGCCTATGCGACTCAGGAAAGAATTTTCAAAATCGGTCCAGTAGTTTTTGAGCTTATGCGTTACAAACATAAAAAAATAAAATTATTTACTTTTAAAATTGTATTGATTAATAATACTAATGCAGTGTACACCTGATTATATGAATACACTCATAGCCCCATATTACATTCTTTTGTGATTAACTAATATATGTAAATGGAACGAGTGGTCGCCGAGGCATTGACAGTCAACCATACTTTTCAAATTTTTGAAAAGTATGGTCGACTGTCATTTATTTTTTATGTTTGTAACGCATAAGCTCAAAAACTACTGGACCGATTTTGAAAATTCTTTCCTGAGTCGCATAGGATACAGTTTTTCCTACTTGATATTTTAAACGAGTGAAGCTGTGGGCAGAAGCTAGTTCTATCTATAAAGGTCCACATTTTGTGAGGTTCAAATTTTAAACGAACCAAATTATTCTATTCTCCTTCTCATTTTTAGTAAAAAGGGGTACGAAGATTTTGCGTAACGTACTAGATAAATATAATTATCTACATTCATTCAGTACCTAACATACTGTTAACATTGTACAGATGTAACATTGTGACACTCATACATATAGATCTATTACTTCACTGTATTTTAACAGGTGTCTCGTTTCACAATTTGGTGTAGAAATATTTCATGAATACGAATGTATATAGTTTGTATATTCTATGTGAGATCAAAGGTTTTCTTTGTATTGTAATGTTACTTAATGTATTTTCGAAGTCGCCTTTCGATCAGGCAGCCCATTCTCTCACATAGAAAGGAGGCCCTTTGTACCAGCTGTAAGAACATTATAGACTGATTCAGATTCTCAAAGTAGAGCAGTAGTAGACCAGTAATTACAAGCAGGACTTATGAGTTGTACCATGTGGGTGCGAATCCAGACAGGCACTAATTTTTGTGTAAATTTTATCATCACCACTGCTAGCAAAACGGTGACGGCAAAGCAAGAGCGAGAAGCGAAGCAAGAGTAAACAGGCATCTTCTGGGCTCGCTCGTTCCATCTTAGACCTCATCTCTCGCTTACCATCAGACGAGATCGAGGTCAAGAGTGAGCTCATTCTGAATAAAAAAAAAGAAGGAAAATATCGCAAGGAAATCAGCACCTTTTTCGCGCGTATCTTGTATGTGTGTATGTATGTATGTTTGTAATATTCTTTATTACCTCATATCTCCAGAACTGCTGAACGGATTCACACAATTGAGGTATCGTTAGATTTGTCTTAGCAGCCCGAGTGTTATTAGATAGGTGACATTTCAAAAAATTAAACATGGCGGCTGTGCGAAGACAATATACATGGTGAAAAAAAAAATTTTTTTTTTCGAATACTGCAATATGGGTATCAAATTAAAGGGCTTATTACAATTAAACTTATTGTTTATCCTTAGTGTAATACTAGCAAAATAATACAATGAGAAAGTTTAAAAATATGGACTTCACTTTCTGAATCCGGTGGAATGCCAATGTGACACGACCGGGAAAACTAAAAAATTGTTAATTCATATTTTAACTAAAAAGTTGAAAAAAAAGTTATTTAAAAAAATCTAAAAAACCCGACTGCTCAACTGAAATGCAAGAAACAAGCAACAAAGTATGTTCAATTGGGTCCCGCCTGCTTATCACTTTTTAAAATAAAAATCTGCTTGTTTCTTGCATTTCAGTTGAGCAGTCGGGTTTCTTAGATTTTTTTTTTTCGTTTTTTTTTTCTGGGTGGGAAAATCATTATATGACTCCCGCTGTGTGTGGAGCGGAAGGGAGTGTCAGACTTCTACTGACTAAAAACCCACCCTGCTTCTTCTGTTGACCTTGCATTTCAGGGCCTTCTCGTTAGAACAATTCCCGCAACGCCGTAAGGCAGGAAACCAGCACCTAGGACCCAAAATCCGAAGACATGCGATATCCACTAACCCACACTGAGCAAGCCAGTGCTCTAACAGTAGGTTATGTAAAATAATATATACTTTGCTCAATTGCTTTGCTTAAGCTCAATTTACACCGCCGCGGAATGGAATGGAAGCGACTTTTTGCAACGAAATTGTACATAGGATAATGAACTTTATGTCAATTGTGTAACATACGAACTAAATAGAAGCCAAAAATTCTCGAGAATGCGCGCAGATTCCCCGGAACACGTGCGACCTTTTTTTGGCTCCTCCTTTGTTTGTGTGTTATACAATTGACATAAAGTTCATTATGCTATGTACAATTAAAGTCGCTTCCACTCCATTCCGCGGCGGTGTAAATTGAGCCTTAATGTCTTTGAGAATGTAGTTATAAACGTCGCAAATAACTAAGCCGTATAATTAAATATATATCATGTCAGATTATATTGTTATTATCCTTTACTGTGCTCTACAACATGATAATAATTATGTTTATTATCTTTTATGAAAATAATCCTTCAAGTATTACGTCACACAGTGTATTCGCGTCTGCAGTGTACATGTATATGACTACATAAGTAACTAATTATATAGATGGGAAAATGTTTCGTAGATATTTTGATTCAATGAGGTATTACCTACATTGCAAATGCCTACCTATGTACTCATAATATATTGAGATTCCTCAGTGTGTTCCCAACTGTCATTTATACGTTTTTGACAGCCCTTATCGGTAGTCCAGCTAAAAAATCTGACACTGGGATGTCACTGTGATCTGACACTGAAATCAGCTGCTGAGTTGTGTAGGTCAGATAGGCATCCGGTCATTCTGGAAGCCAACCACGATTTAATTGGAAAAAGGCTAAGTAGATAGATAGATAGATATACTCTTTATTGTACACCATAACAGGATTAAATAAGGACGGTGTTACAATGGGCGGTCTTATCGCTAAAGGCGATCTTTTACTGACAACCTTTGGATGGATTTGACACAGCAGAATGATTATAAAAAGTTGGCCAACTGCGAAACTCGCCCATGAAGGGTTCCGTAGTAACTACGTGAAATAACTTTGTTTTTCATAGTGTTCGTATGAAATACAAAGTTATATTTGCGGTTTTAGAAAATGTGCTCTATCTCAGAAACCAGTGACTGTATCTCGTTCAAACTAATTTTCCTTGAAATTTTACAATAAGATCTAAAGTACTTATTTTATTTATATTTTTCACTCTATTATTATAGAAGTTAGAGGGGGCGGGGGACGCCCATTTTCCCACTTTGGAAGTGACTATCTCTTAAACGATAGATTTTAGGAAAAATAATATTCTAGAAACCTTAATGTCATTTTCAAATATCTATTTACAGATACCAAACGCGCTAAACGTGTTCGATGAAAAAAAAATGTTCAGTTTCTATTCAATGTATGGGAACCCCCATTTTTTTTTAATGTTTGGATAAGCATCGGTAAGCGGTTCATGGAATACATCTACTTACCAAGTTTCACACGTGTAGTCCTACTAGTTTCGGAATAAAATAGCTGTGACATACGGACGGACGGACAGAGAGACAGACATGACGAAACTATAAGGGTTCCGTTTTTGCCATTCGGCTACTGAACCCTAAAAATGGAGCAGTTGATGAATCTGTGCCTTAATACCGTGTATCAAGTTTTATCGCGTTTGGCTTTTGAGTTGCAACCGACAAACAGACTGAGTTTTCCATTTACAATATCAGTAGGAAGTAGAATTTAATCCTCGGTACTTGAAAAGTGAATTTATAAAAATATTCACCCATTTTTATCAAATATTCGGCATGCCACAAAAGGATGTTTGCAGAAACCGTTGCCACCTATACATACAAGCAAGACTTAACTAGATAACGGTATCACGGATCATAGTATTACAAGATTTAACGGTATCTAGTGTGTAATGTGAATTTAAAGGTTATATTTAAGACTGTTGTTTACCGCGCTGACACTGACATATAGTATGAATTTGATGTGGATAATGTAGGTACGCTGTTTTGGGCTACATTTTGTGAGTTAAGTGAGTAAGTTAAGGCTTTTTGTGGTAAAAGATTTATTCCATATGAACAAAATCCGACCTTTAAAAAGGTTGAATTTACCAAGATCTCTTCTGTTTGCTCACTGACATCATAAAGGTATTGTTCACGCTCTTTCAGTAGTTTCGGCCGTGCGTTAAAATGTCAGTCAGTCAGTTCCTTCTTCACAATATGGATCAAGATGACGTGGGGCAAGAATATCTGTAAGCACAGGGTTAAACATTTTACATGACAACACACAACAAAAATGTTATGCGTTAGTTTATGTTAAAAAAGATGAAATCAAGCAATATAATTATTATTTCAGTTCAATGCTTAAATATGAGCAAAACAGTTTGTTTCAAATATGTAACCAAAACATTTTTTGAAACAAAAGTTTATTAACGGTACAATTCGCATAGTCTTATTTTACGTTTTGCGGAGTTTACGATACGTGTGATATTCATATTATTATAATGAAAAGGGTTCTGACCGTCTGTGATCTCTCTACGGTCCAATTACCAAAACTATATTTGTCGTATATAACGTAAAAAGGTATATTAGAGAAGGGACACAGTATTGTGTTCGGTGAAATTAAAACATTACAGATGTTACATTCATAACCTTGGTTCGTGTGTACCTACAATGTCACAACAAGCATAATTATATTAAGTTTCGAACTGTTTTTTTGTGGTGGTGAAATCATCGAATGACTTCTCCCGCTCTGGGTAAAGCGGAAGGGAGTGTCAGACTTCTACTGTTTAAAAACCCACCCTGTTCCATCAGCTGCCCTTAAGTTCCGGGGCCGCGGTATCTAATTAGGACATTCCCGCAACCCTGGCAGTCAATGGCCCTATGAGGCCCCGTCACTATTGCTGACAGCTCTTTGAAGCTCGTGTGGAACACGACGCGCCGCCGCCGACCCGGGCCTGATCCTTATTGTACGGTTGGACTATCTAACCTTCATAACCCAGTAGCTTGGTTACACAATACCTGTAAGACTGGTATCAGGTTTTCTTTTTTTTTATTGTTAATAGATTCACGTTTGCCCACCATCTCACCTGATGGTAAGTGATGATGTGGTCGAAGATGGAGTACGCGTACCTAAAAGTAACCTATTCACTCTTGAGTTAAAGACCCCTAGGTTATAGCTATCGGGAAACACAGACTCCAGCAGGGAATTCCATTCCTTAGCCGTACGCACAATGACAGTATTCCCAAAACGCTTAGTGCGTATGGGTGGGATGTCCACCATGTAATGATGGCGCATCGCCGTTTGTCTTGTAGTCCGATGATGGAACGGGCTTGGCGGAATTAGATTGTGTAATTCCATCGCATACTCTTCGAAATGTAACCGATAGAAAACCGATAGACTTGCAACTCGTCGTCGATGTTCAAGGCTCTGGAGCTTTGACTCAACCAGTGCATCGTTGCCAATGAGTCTCTTGGCCCGTTTCTCAATGGACTCAAGCGCGTCCATTTGGTATTTGGCAGATCCATCCCAAAGATGAGAGCAGTACTCCATATATATTTCTGACTTCTGACTATCCGTAATTACTGTCAAAGATATATATGTCGCGACATGGGTGATGATGCGAAACATCGAGTCTTCATCACGATCCGACATAATTCTAGGTAAATGTGGGCACTGACTTGGGTACTCGAACGAAAGATAACTTAAATCAAAATAACTTCATTTTATTAACGGTTTTCCAGACTATTGAAACAAACACGTGCGTTGGTACTGAGCGTATGCCAAGACTGTCCGAGGTAGACCGTGTCACTCCGTCTTCCCGCCAGACCTCGCTACATCCCCTGTATCGACGATCGTGTCCAAGCGGAAGGGCTCCGCTTGCGTTTCCGGTAACGATTTATTAATTTACTAAACTAATTGTTAGAGGGCGCTGTCCGTCGCACCATAGTGCCATGAATCCACGACATATAAATGAGGGCCAGGACCAACAGCCTACCTGACCTCTCCAATCCTGACAGCTGGGTATTAGGATAACCCCTAGTCGGACTGTTGTCAATTTTTTCTGGTTTCTGACTACTTGTTACGACTGTCAAAAATGTACAAATTACTGCCAGAACCAACAACTTGAGAAGAAGAATTTTGATGTGTTAAGGTAGTCGCTCACCCATGGACTGACCTCGTCTACCGTTGCTTAACCTTCAATATCAGCTAGCGTGACGGTTATTATTCAGACACGAGGTCCTCCACATTGAGGCTTAAATTCCAGCATCGGAAGAAATAAATAAAGAAAGGAAAATGTGTTCATTGGCATGACATTTTGAAGGATTTCTTAATTAACATTTCGCTGGTTTGCGAGAATATCGACGTAACTCGAAATGCTGTCCAATTTAACTACATACTTGTGTGAAATAATCATAATTTTAAGTATAACATCGTGAATTGAGACACAATGCCAATTTTGCGCCGACGTTGCCTCTGACGACGCCTCTGTGAGAGAGACTAGGCCTGGGTTTGACTCAAACCCAGGCCCAGTCTCTGATGAACGTCGGTGCAAAATTGGTATTGTGTCTCAGTTCACGATGTTATACTTAAATTTATGATTATATCACCCAAGTATCTAGTTAAATTGGACAGCATTTCGAGTTACGTCAATATTCTCGCAAACCAGCGAATTTTGATGCTTGTTGAAACTACAGACCAAGAGATTAGGATGACTAATGTTGAAAAAATTTAACTCTAGAAAGAGACAACATTCAATATGGTGAGAACTTTGCTGTCACTAGCCTGTAGAGAGATAAAACTGTAGCTAGCCACTCTATAGATAATATCTATTTCACACTTTATTTATTTACTAGTTGTGGTCCATTACTTCGTTCGAACGATTTTTCACATACCTATACACTCATACTTTTATAACCTGTTTCAGCCACGGTCAGGGTTGATTTATGTAGAAAGCCTGTGTTTTGATCCCGGGTTTCATCTATCACTATGTCCAATTTTAATATCAAAATCGATTCTGAGTTTAGTTGTGACACAGTTGGTAGCAGACTTTTGCCTTTATAACATAAATATGGATTTTTAATACACCAAATCACACATAAGAACATTTATCAGAATTAGAATTGTTTATTTGTGATACATAGGTACAGTGGTTGGTCAGGTTTTAATATACAGTGCGCTATGATCAGCCTATTAAAGGCCATACAAAAATTAATTAATTTTTTACATGCAAATAAAGATAAGTACTTTTCTAGTTCTCGTACTAAACTACAGTTTAACTACATAAATGATTACATAATTTCATTATTAAGTCAAGTACGATTAAGTCAAGTAGTCAAAATAATTTGTTATGTAAATGTCAAAATTAATTCAGATTTAAATAAATTATTATGATTTATGATTACAATATAGTCAAGGAAGCAAATTACATAACATTACAAAAATTACAATTACAAAATGTCAAAATTTATCTAATAAAAAATCTGATACACTATAATAACATTTTTGACACAGCATACTTCTCAGTTTTTGTTTGAATAAGTTAATATGTAGTTTTTTTAGTTTTTTTGGCAATTTATTATATATAACTGGTGCCATGTGAAAGACACTTTTATACATTAAGGCAGTATTCGCTTTTGGAATGCACAGACGACTTTCGTCCCTTTGGGTCCGATTAAAAGCTATAGATGCTAAACTATATAAACGAGGATTTTGTTTAACGAAAACCATAACTATAATTTAACGAATACCATGCTTTTTAAAGAAAGGCACATAGCTCTCCGTTGATTTGAAACCAAACATAGCTCGAATGCATCGTTTCTGTGCCTTAAAGTCGAGGTCTTTGTCGGTGGAATTACCCCAAAAAAATATGCCATATCTGAGAACAGATGCCACTAGCCCATGATACGCAGTTAAAAAGGCACCGGAGTTTATTTTGTTTGCAAGTGTATGTAAGGCATTGGCAGATTTGCTAACTCGCTTGCATAGTTGTTGAATATGCGGTTTACATGTCATTTTGTCATCAATATACAAGCCTAAAAATTTACAATTGTCTACTTCCTCTATTGTTTGCATGTCAAAATTTACATTTAGGTTATTTGGTGCCGGTAAACGTTGTTTAAAGTGCATTAATTTAGTTTTGCTTAAGTTGGCTTTTAGATTATTAATATTAAGCCAATTCATGACTGAGCTCAATGTGTTATTTATGTCATCTTCATAGGTATTTATGTCTATACATTTTATCGTTACTGTACTGTCGTCCGCAAAAAGAGCTAAAGGATTATCAGTGGCATTGGGTAACAAACATAAAAAGTGGTGACAAACATAAATAAATACATACATGATACAATTTATTAATTTAAAAATCATTTTATTGGCTAATAAGTTAATTAAAATTTAATCACTGTTTTCAAACAAAATCATAACATACTGATCGGTTCGACACATACAGGTATCAAAGACTATTTCTTTCACTTTAACGAGCTTTCTCTTACAGAAACTTCTTACAAAATTCATAGAATCGGCAGCTCCAATAAAACGAAACCAGTAAATATTATGACATCCGTTTCTGAATCCGCACTTAAGAGTATTAACTGACTCTTAACAGTTTACAGCGCTATAAAAACATTTGCTTACTTTCAGTAAACAACTGTGAACGGGGTTTTCATTCCATTTTCAAAGACAGACTTTAGTCTGGGGGCTTGCTTCGCATGAAAGTGCCGTTTTCTTGAAGAATTATGTGTTGAAAATGCACTCGGAAATTGAAAAGAATTGTGCGGTAGGAGACAAGAAGAACATCATGCAAAAGGTTGATTAGTTTTGATTCAGTATTGAATATTTTTGTGAAGCTCGTTACTTAATAAAAACAGCCGCACGGGTCGGCCTTCAAGCTCCTTGGATGGGTGATCTGTTATTTTTAATGCGCAGTGGAAGCGTGCTGGGCCCATAACCTGTTATTTTTAATGCGGAGTGGAGTGATAAACACAGTTGGAAAGAAGTGAAATATTTAATACTAGTTGTGCCCGCGACTTCGTCCGCACGGAATAGTGACTTTCGGCAGCATTTTAAATTACTTAGGCTAATTATTTGAAAATAAAACTCATAAATAATTTGAATGTCGTATTTATTAATATCTAATTAAAAGACTAAGAAATAAGTTTCAAGCTTCTAGCTTTAAAAATTACGTAATTTCCATACATTGTTCTCCCAGATGGTGGGTGGGGAGGTGGGTATATTTTGACAGATTCGTAAACAAGTAACTCTCAAACCTACGGGAAAAGTGCCAAACCTCCCCTTTCCCCCCCCCCCCCCTTCACCCCCTCCCTATCGTATCTCGGAAAGTACGAGACCCGTATTTTTTTTTTACGGATTCGTATAGAGGAGGCTCGGTTAAGTAAAAACCATTTTTCAAAGTCGCCCCCCCCGCCCCCCTTCTCACCCTCTTTAGGCGGATCTCGGAAATTAAGAGACTTGGAACATTTTTTTTCAGATTCCTTTAGAGGGGCAATGCTTTAGTCGAAATACTTCTGCAACACCCCCCCCTTTTTTTTTTCACAAGCACGCGAGGTGCTTGCACCTCGCAACACGCAAATAATAAACCCCCCCATCACCCCCCCCCCCCCCATTTTTTTTTCACAAGCACGCGAGGTGCTTGCACCTCGCGCAACACGCAAATACTAGTTATATTATATAAAGCTAAATTACCACTCACTCACTCACTCACTCATTGACATAATTGTTCTCCCAGATGGTGGATGGGGAGGTGGGTATATTTTGACAGATTCGTAAACAAGTAACTCTCAAACCTACGGGAAAAGTGCCAAACCTCCCCTTTTCTCCTCCTTCTCCCCCCCCCCTATCATATCTCGGAAACTACGAGACCCGTATTTTTTAGTAAAAACCATTTTTCAAAGTCCCCCCCCCCCACCCCCCTTCTCCCCCCCTTTAGGCGGATCTCGGAAATTAAGAGACTTGAAAATTTTTTTTTTCAGATTCATTTAGAGGGGAAATGCTTTAGTCAAAATACTTCTGCAACCGCCCCCCCTTCACCCCCTTTTTTTTTTTTTTTCACAATCACGCGAGGTGCTTGCACTTCGCGCAACACGCAAATACTAGTATTATTATAAAATTACACATGACATGTTTTCATGGAAAAAAAAATAGTTGCCGAGTGACAAACGGAACGAACAGTAGCTTTTACATTTGAATCTGAAGTATATTCTCTAGATGGCCAGCGTTACACTTCCAACATGATCCTCTTAACATAACCCTGACTTGTCTTGCTAAGCAGTTGGTCCTTGCTGTCATTTGTACATATTCGATAGTAGTTTTAGGTAGTTTGAAGCCAGAACATCTACACCAGTCTTGCTAAAGTGTTTCAATCGCTACCTATTGAGTCGCTCCATCCAGAACCCTAGTATTCAACTGCATCCGTTTAGAATGTACGCCAATCCCGACATAGTTGTGAAAAGGTTCAGCAGATAATATTTTTGGGGACCGTTTATGGATATTAATAGCAGAACCGTGTGTGTGAAAAAGTGTTTTCCACTTTAGCACAGATGTCGTCATACATTTCAGTTCCTACTGTTGTAGAAGCTGTACCCAGACTTCGTATTGGAACGTGTTTAGACGTAGCACTCCGGTAACACATTAGTTTGGCACATATTACAAATCTTAGGCGTAGTCGTTTGTAGTTGTGTGTTTCATTGCTGTTTCTTGCCGGTAAAAAATGTTTACCTTTTCTATACATAATACTATGTACGTATATTACTTACCTATCAGATCAGATCGTTAGTTTTAAATCACAACCATGCCCTCTGGTGTTATTTAAACTGACTTACAATTAAGTGGCAATAACTATTTTTTTGTTATGTATTGGAAACCTTGAAAAAGGGCCGTGGAATTTTGGGGCCAGAATGATTTTTACCTCACAATCACCCCATAACAGTGGCCCCGTTATCTCTAAACCAACCACTTCGGAAAATCTTGTGTGCAAGACCTCCAACGGTTTGCCAGGGCTCACTTTCTTGGCGCACAGAGTTCCTACCCTGGAATCTGGCCACTTTATATGATGCAGGCAGGGTTTCGTTGTATGATCATGATTATAACCCACCCAAAACATCGCTTTCAACGAAAAAACTACCCAGTTTAACTTTCTTATAAATTAATAAATCCTTATGCCTGCAAAACATGTTGGCCAAGCGTTGTCGAGTGAAGGCCAATACCAAAATGTAGACGGTTTATTTGCATTGTCTTGCTATCGCTCGGTGTCACTTGCCTAGTTGGCCGAGTGTAGGCCAGCGCCAACGTGTATAGAGCTCATTTGGTGCAACTTGTCTTCGCTCGCCGTTGCTCGTGATCACTTGCCTCACTTCGGATCGGTGTCGGTTTTTGGTCACAAATCAAAGGCGCTCGCCTACGCTCGGCCAACGTGTGGGCAGCTCTACAGATCCTCTTCTACATTGGTCGTCTGCATTGGCGTTCGAGGAAATCGTCGAACGTGTGGACAGTAGGTATTTCTTGCCTTGTACCTATTTGCCAACGCTCGCGTGGGCCTACGCTCAGCCAACATGTATTGCAGGCTTTATTTTAGTTCAGTTATGGTGTACAACAAATAGTATATCTATCTATTTACATACTAGTTAACTTTGAATGGTTATAGAAGCTCAGTATATCAATGTCTGCGCCTAATACCAGTTGTTGCCCGTGACTTCGTTCGCGTCGGAGGTTTTTCCCGTGTAAATTCCGATCCTGTGGGAAATTCCAAAAATCTTTTTAGTGCTCCTCTTTATACCCCACGGAACATACATGCCAAATTTCAGCTTCTTGCGCCCAGTAGTTTCGGTTGTGCGTTGTTTGCTAGTCAGTCAGTAAAGGATATATAAATTGATTAATGATTATAAATGCGAAAGTTTGTGCGGATATATGTATGGATGTTTGTTATCTTTCACGCAAAAACTACTGAACGAAATAAGTATCACGTCGGTTACGTTTTATCACGAAATTTACGCGGTATCGTGATTTACGCGGGAAAATCCTCCCACGTGAATGAAGTCGCGAGCAGAAGCAAGTCTAATCCAAAGGGAAAAATCTTGAATTGCTTTTATTTTTAACGTAGGTTTTTTATGGGATAAATATACTTTTTTCTGTACCGCAATATGGATAACCCTTAAATGTTTATGAAACAAACTTGGAAGGTCCTTTGCCTATTTATAAAACGATCGATTAAGATTTTCTTTTGTTTCATGTATATTTCATTGGCATTGGAATATACACTTCTGGACACATCTATTGGCCCACCTTGTATTTTCAGTTTCGTTTGGTCCTAGCTAAAATTTTATATTAGGTCGAGCAAAAAGTTTTTATGCAGTTTTGAACCTGGCACATTCACAATTTCATTCAATAGTCTTTTTTTGAATTTCGAACACAGAATTTAAAGAAACAAAAGACAATTTGGAGCCTGTTTGTTGATATCAAACAATCGAATACTAAGAAAACTTGGTTTTATTGGTTTACTTGGATTTAATTCTTGAAAAAGTGATTGATATCTTTGCTTTTGCAACAAACATTACTTATTCTTAACATTAAGGTGAGGTTCTATCAATAATCTATGGATACTTCACCTGAAGTCGCCGCCCAAGCTGTGGCACTTATTCAGGCCGGACACAGCCAAAGAAACGTGAGTGCTCAACTTAATTTAAGTCGATCTGCGGTCCGAAATGTTTATCGGAGGTACCTAGAGACTGGCGGCTTTGTTCGTCGCCAAGGAAGGCCACGATCTCGGGTCACAACTGAAAGGCAGGATCGATTCATCGTGACGACCAGCTTGAGAAATCGTCACCTTACCTCCATTGAGATACAAAACCAACTTCGCGACTTCCACGGAGTATCTGTGAGCGCTCGAACTGTTCGGAGAAGGTTAAAAGAACGCGATATGGTACCACACAAGCCAGCTAATGGGCCCAAACTAAAGCGAGCCCACCGAACAGCGCGCCTTCATTTCGCACGCAGACATTTAAATTGGACACAGCAAGATTGGAGCCGTGTACTCTTTTCTGATGAGTCTAAAATTGTGTTACATGGCAATGATGGAAGGAAGAAGGTCTACCGGCGTAAGGGAGAGCGTTTCGCACAATGCTGCTTTGAAGAGAGGGTTGCTTATGGCGGTGGCTCATGGACTGTCTGGGGCGGTATATCCGCGAGCGGCAAAACTCAACTTGAGGTTGTTACAGGACCACGGCTGCCAACATTAAATGCTGAAAGATACATTCGTGAGTGCTTAGAACCTCACGTGATACCATACGCGGACTATGTGGGCCCAAATTTCCTTTTTATGCATGATAATGCAAGAGCCCATGCGGCCGGCATCGTCAGGGAATATCTTCGGGATGTGAACATCACAGTTATGGACTGGCCAGCCAGAAGCCCAGACATGAACCCCATTGAGCACATGTGGGACGAGCTAAAAAGGCGTGTTAGGGCTCGTCAGCCAGTTGCCCAGACGATGCAGGAGTTGAAAACTGCCATAGAAGAGGAATAGGAGATGATCCCTCAAAATTTCATAGAGCGGTTGATAAACTCTATGCCTAATCGTATGAGAGCTGTGGTAGATGCCCATGGAGGCAACACGCGTTATTAAATTAAACCTTTATTTGATAAAACATGTTTTTTATTCAAAAATTAATTGCCTTTAACAAGGCGCATATCCGACTTGTTAGGCGTAGGTCCATGTCGTATGGTATTCTGAATTCAAATTTAAAACTATACGATCGAAAAAGATGGTAAAATGTATCAGGTTTAAAACTGCATCAACAGTTTTTGTTCAATCTAGCAATCATATTTCGGTAGGGGCCATCGAAACCTAAACTCTAAGGTGGGCCAATAGATGTGTCCAGAAGTGTACATAGCTCATGTATTCATTATGAATACATATGGTAGAAATATTTACATACAATTATAATGTACAAGAAGGTATTTATTTATGGAATTACTATTTAAACACAAGTCTTGTCTTTTAGCAAGCTCAAAAATCTAATTTATTTCTTAAGATTTTAAATAATCCGCCACATTTGGGATATGAAAAACTTAATTAGTTTAGTTTTTAAAATCCTAAAATAAAAAATGTTCTATAAGTGAAAGAGATTTTGCAGGGCATAAATATAAAATGACATTAAATAAATTAAAAGAAAAAATACCATTGATTAATTGGACGTAGTTAAGCAGAAAGGACTCAATCCACAAAAAGTCACTTTCGAGATACGGGCGTTTGAAGTTTCAGCTGTAATTGCTCTAACAAATAGTTAAATTTTTTTAAATTTTTGCACTTTATTATTAAGATGATAGTTTATATTATATTTGTCTATCAAAATAGTGATATATTTTGCAATAGATTTCGAGATATTAGATGAAATGTGGGTTGAGTCCTTACAATTAAACCTAAATTTGTAAAGACTGGTATTTTTTTTTATTTTCTCAGAATCGACTCAAAACTACCTATCGACTAGAAAATAAGTTATTTAAAAGAATTGAACGAGTATTATCACATAAAAGTTATAAATTTTGTAACATTAATCATCAAGTTAACAAAAACACGTAAAAACCCCATCATTAAAATTAAAAATATTGTAAAAACAGCGCGAAAATGAGCACTCATATCTATTTCCCTCATCCTCAGTCAAAGTCAAGATTTGGCCCGTATCCATCAAAATCCTAGTCAATACAGCTGTTTCCATTATGGTTATTATGAAATGTATGACAGTCTTTGGGTACCTATTAAAGTAAATATAGATCTGAAATCTTCGATCTTTGCTTGAGGATTGATATTTCCCTGGGGCCAAAGGACTTCAAAATCTTCTTCTGAAAATTGGATTAAATCCATTTTGTTTTCATTCTTTTTGCCTAACGACACTGATTTCACGAGTGAATTTACGCCGTAGAAGAATATATGAATATACAACAATGAACATACAACGTCAGAGCGCAACGACTGCTTTCTTGTGGCGAGACCTATATGAAATCGACAGCTGAACGCGGTTGGGCTGGGACAACTGATTCGAGAAGTACGCAATGTCAGCATACGTCGGTGGACAGTCAGAAAATTAGCTGAAGCATGATTGACTGCACATGTGAAATTAAATAAAATTGAAACCTTAAAAGGCGGGTAAGAGCAAGAAATCCAGCTCCTACACAACTCCAACGGCTGCATTCAGCCATCGAAGAGTATTGGAACGCTGGCCTACCCAAATGTCCCTACTTTGGTATTTTTCGTCAAAATGATCGAGCTCCTTAAGGTTCTAAGTTGAGCTACGCAACAACTGACAAATGCTTGCACTGTTTAGATGGGCCTGCTCAAATCTGTGAGATTCTGTCCTCTTAAGGGCTCAACAGACATAAACCTACATGGCTCTCATATGATTTAATCACTACAGATTGTATGGACTTTAAAAGAGACGTTAACCGCTGAGTTTGTTTCAGTCTTTCTTAGTTAGGAAACATTGGCCTCTTCTAGTTTACATTCACAAAAAAAATGATGTGTGAATGTGTTATTTATAACTTAGGTATTTGCAAAATAAACATAATTATTGTATTTTCCTGATTCATTTCCATTCAATGTCTAGTTCCCTAAACGCAATAGTTGCAATTTTACTTGTAAGTTTCATTTCATCTCCTAAAAGATCCTTTTGAGCATTTTACTTACTGTTTGGTGGTATGCTTGGTATCATTGAAAAGGTAATTAATGAACCTTTAAGTTGACATTGCTACTTTTTAATGTTTTATCAATTTTATTAAGAATGTAAAATGTATGTAAAATGTAATGTTTGCTTTTTTGTAAATATCTGGGGTGTGCCATTTTGTTGCTCTCGAGTGTATATAGATGACTATTTACAGATAATAACATACAAACTATCTTCTTAATAATAAGGGGCAAAAATTAAACTTTTTATTTGAGAAATTACAGCTGAAACTTGGAAAGCCCATAATTATGTCAAAAGTGAATTATTGTAGATTGAGTAATTTTTGCTCAGCTATGTCCTAATGTACTGTTCATCAAAAGCTGTTTTTCTGAAATATTTCGTGTTTTGAGTCGTTTCTGATAAACAAAAATAAATATTTATATGTCAGTAAACCTATATCACAGAAACGACCCAAACTGTTTGAGTTGTTTCAGTTATTTGATAATATTATATTTCCAATCAAAACTAATTCTCAGACAGGATCCAAACTGTTTGAGTTTATTCTGGTTTATGGACTTTAAGAACATACTCATAGGAATGTCATTACTCAGAAACAATTCAAGCGGACTGAGTTCTTTCAGCAAATAAATTTTGTATGCTCTTCATACTGTGGGTTGAGTCGGGGTAGTGAGAAAAACTAGTTTCCGTGTACATTTAAAAAAAGGTTTACACTACATGATAGATTCGACTTTCAGGAGTACGATGGCATACTTAACTCAATTTAGGCCAAAGTGTGGATTGAGTCATTTCTGCTTAACTACGTCCAATTAAGATTAAAACGAATCTAAATAGGTTCTTTAGACATATTTGACAGCCTTTTACATAGACCGTCGCACAGTTGAGATTGGAACGAGAATATGAACGCATTTTAATTACGAGAATTAAGAGAAAAGATTTCAGATTTGTACCATTACGTTTACTTATAAAACAACGCTTACTATTAATAATTCCTTCCTGAAAATAATGTTCCCTGCTTAAGAAAGAAAGAGGAAGAAAAATAGAATTTATGTCGTCCTTTCAGTTCCAGATTAATGTGAGAGATTGCCTGAATAAGTCAATTGCAGGCTGAGTACCTTCCAATAACTTGAACTTCAAACAGACTGAAAATCAATTGGGGATTTACCTTAGTGTGCTAAGATGGAGAAATATATCTGGAGTGTTTTAAAGGACCAGTGAAATCTCAAAAGACAATATCCATTTGTGAAACTATCGTGTTTCTGTTCATTTTTATGTGATTTCGTGTGTCTGGTCAACCATTTATTCTGGCCCTTAAGTTTGGAAATACATCGAGATACGTCAAACAAAAAACAACTACAAATTCAAAAGTGTTCTATTTAAAATCTTAATAAATAAATGTTACAACTAACTAAAGGAATATCTCGATGACAATTCTATAATTCTTCCTTATGGGAACCTTATCAGGTCACGAACGTTTACACTAAACACTAATATAGTTAATTTATTTTTGACATTTTAATAACGATTTCGGTTCTATTATTTAATAAATATTGTTATAACGACTTGACATACATAGATTACCACCGTTATCATGACATTTGAGTAATATTCTGACATTACTTACATCTTAAATCGTATATCGGCCACTAGTGCAAGAAGGCGATGAAGGTTTGGAAAATGCTGGTTGTGGTTAGAACCACTGGGGGCAAATGAAAGCCCCCCGCTCCCCTCCCAAATTCTACACGATGGTATGAGACGCAAACCGGTGTAGATCATCCGGTTCAGGTACAACCCTGATAATGACTGCGATCCTCAGACAGGCTCCTTAAAAATCTAAGTTGAGCTATACGTTATCTGACAAATGCTTGCACTGTTTCGACAGGCTCACTCAAATCTATGTGCTTTTTTCTCAAAAGATCGCATCAGTTTGTAACCTAGTAGGTTTGCATATAATCTAACCAGTATAGATTGTATGGACTTCAAAAGAGACTGACCTCCGAGTTTGTTACGGTGTTTCTTCAGATATTGACCTGTGATTTATTTGAAACGTCCATAAGGGTTAGGGAAATCTTTCAGTGGCATTTATTTTCTTACCCTTTTGTTTTATTTATGGGCTGTCTACTATATACCTACACACTAACTCGAGTCAATAAAAAATTATTCATAAAATAAATCCGTAGAATTAATTTAAATAGAAAACATTTGTGGAGGACAATTGGACTGAAATGATTTGTAACGAAATTAAGCCTGTCAGAAAAATTAGTTCAATTAAGTTCAATTAACTCTCCAAAGACAGAACTGCCACGGTATAAATGATCAAAATTTTCGTTGGCATTGCCAGGAAAGACAAAACTGTCATAGTGAAGGTTTGGTTTCTTCGTGTGAAGCGAAGAAGTGTTGTATAGTCCGTTAGTTTTCTTTTGTTAATATCAAAACATATCATATAATACTGATATACAGCTTGATACCGTTTTATTGGGTGTTCTTAATTTCAATCTTTTTTTTAAAGAGAGAAGCCTCTCTATTTTCATAAAAAAGTAGAAATTTATACAACTGGTCGTTCATAAAGACAGGTTATGTTTTGAATACTAATTGTTTGTTTCGGTGTTTCTTTTGAGAGTAATCAGTTAGGAAACACTGGCCTCATCTAGCTAAAGAACAAAGACAGATCCTGGCTAAAACAAATTTTAAATTTAAAATGGCACGGCCATTTATCTTTAATGTATAAGAATCTATACAAAAAAATCTAAACTATAAAGTTATATTTAATTTCTTTCGAGAACTTCTCCAATAGAATTGATTTATTAATATACAAATAGCTGACCGGAAATTGTCAATAATAAGTTGAGTTGTCAGTATGCTGCAATTAAACTTATTAATCAGTTTTTTATTTCACATCCTTTATTGTTTTCTGCATTCTTTTCTATACTATAAATAGTAACAATATGTGATGAACAATAATCGCATTTGATCACATAAAAAGTCTGAAATAATATTTTAATTATTGAGCATAAAAACTCTATTCTATTTTTACATATGGAAAGCAAAGGCGATGTCGACTATTCTGCCAAATACAAACTCTAAAAGCAGAAAACAAGTGTCAAAAGTGACACAAAAGGAATTGATTGACATTACAAACACAGACAGTCCCAGTGTAGTTTTCGGTGATTTTGCGAAGTGCATGTATGTTTCCTTCTCTGTTTTTTGAAACACTTGCTTTTCGAAGTGTTGAAGTACATCCATTATTGTGACCATGTCTAACCAACAACGTAGCACTAATTGTGGATTGAATGTTTTCTGAATGCGGAGGTATTTAGTAGAATGTGAAGAAGTTCGTTCATTGTTATAGCAGTGGACCTCTCTTCCCGAAGTAAAGTACTTTTATTTAATTAGACAAAAGTAATTACTTTAGTGCTAAATGTGAGCGTGTACAAATATATATATTTAAATATTTTTTTATATTTAATCAATGTCAAATACCTTATACAATAAGTATACAATGGATTTGATTGTGGGAGCTAACATTTGTCATGACACAGTTAAATATTATTATCATATCGCTGACTAAACTGGTAGCTTATGAAGCTAATTCGTGTGTCTTCAGATTAAAGAATTTGTGAAATATAGTTGTTGTTCTATTGGTTTTAGATTCCCAATTGAAGTGTTGTTTTTTATTCCTGTTGGTCATTAATTGAACAATCACGTCATAGTGGTAATGTACCAACTGAAACAGTTGGTCATCAAAATCTTTGCGTTGACTGTGGTCATTCCTTACATCGAGTAAGGTCTCATGGTTTGAATGCCAGCTCGGATAGAGAAAGTGCTATTATCCGTGTGATAGAAGAACAGATCTCACCACGGCAGGTAAACAAGTTCCTTTGGTAATAAATATATATTTTAACTGTTTTTGTGTTGGAATATTATTTAAAAAAATGTTAATTTGGGTTTACTTGCACGTATTTTTATCATATCAAAAAGATATTGTTATCTGCACATATGAAAACCTACATTACTTTATAATAAGTTTGACAACAATAAAAGATATTGTCCACAAAATATAAAATGATAGTATTCACCTTCTTCTGCTATTTCCATTTCACACGGAAACAGAATTATTAAAATGTACATTATCTTTTATTTAATTGCAATAAGCTTCCTGTTTTTTGTTACAGCTGCGATCAACAGATCGGATATGTCGGTCATGTTGGTAAAGAGGTAATCGTACTGTTGAACGGAATTTAACCAGGGAAACGAGATTGATTTCCAAACCATCAACATCCTCTGACATACCACCCAAGCAGCAAAATTGTACTATAACCAAAGCTTATTTCGCCAAAAAGTTTTGTAAACGTTATATAACGGTGTTTATGTTGGTAGCATGTTGAATAAAGGCGTTTGACTATACCTTTTTGCTCTATAAGCTTATACAGCGAAAACGTTCTATAAGCTAATGATGTAAACATTTACATTACCATTTTGTACAACTGTTATAGACATATACTATATAAGGCTTAAAGAAAACATCTATAAAACTACTTTGTTCTATATATTTGTTGATCGGTGCCCTTTTGTATCTAATTTGATCTGTAAAACTTATATATTTACCGTTATAGGCCTGGTTCATTAACGGTTATTGAAATTCGGCAATACCGCGATTTGGTAATAAAGTGGGTTTTTAAGTATCTGCTATAGCACAAAGTGTTTTAATAGTCACGACTGCTCAAAAATAGAGCAATTTGGTGATATAACTGAGTTTTGTGTTACTCCTTATGTGAGAATTTTACGCTACAAGAGTTTTTAAAACCCTCTATATTAACCTTTCTATACTGGTTACGAAGACACTTGTTTAGAGCAGAATTCTTTTGTAACAGAGTTTTAGATATCTATAATAGACTGTAATTTTTTTATTAGAGTTTCTCTCTCAACTATAACATCATAATGATACATAAAGGAAGCAAACGGACACTATTAAATAACTAATGTGATTTAAACAAGAGTTAGCATTTCCATTTTAATACTTAACTGCTGGTTAATCTTATCGTGACATTTTAATTTATAAAATAAAGCTATGGTCTTAACAGCGTGGAAAAGATATAAAAGATGTGGAGGTTATAGGAGAGCAGTGATGAAGCGATACGAACAGGTAGTATCTATATCAACTAATAATGGAACTACTGCTAGCAATCAAAGTAAAGTTATAAAAATACAAAAGCGGAAAGTGGTCCCGTACAAAATAAAATTTTCATTTCAAGAAATCTGGATGAGAGCGAAGAGAGAGAGATTGTAAATAATTCAAGTGCTATTATGGACTTCAGCTATACAGATGAAAGTACATCTGAATACTCAAGTTGTGATACTGAAGAAAAAAACGAGCAATTATGCGATGGACTGAAGAATTGGGCTATTGAATTTAACATTTCACATGACGCTATAAGAAGTATAATTCAAGTGATAAATAATAGAATACATTTAACATGCATGAACGTGTACGTTACTATAATTAAGTACCTACTTATTATGATATTACAGTAAAAAAAAATATATTTTGTATTGGTATTAAATTAAAAGTTTTATATTTTGGCACAGTAATCACATTCATCGCTGGGGTAGTGGTCGTACACGGCCTTATCACCACAACCTCTACACCAGAAAAAGTCTAGGAATAATAATATTTGCAGATAGTTTTTGTGAATTGTAAAATGTTCTGGAGATAAATGGGTATAAAATCCACAGGAACTATATTTTGTTGATAATATAAAATGTGTTCTTATCCAGGGCCATTCCAATTCAGATAATTGCTTGAAATCATCTTTACTAAGAAATTTATCGACGTTCATAAAAACAACCATTGAAGACACTGGAAAAAATAAAAAAGTGTGTTTTAATTTACGAAAGTTGTTTAAATTATGATTTCAAAGGAACCCTAATTTATTTAACCACAATGGCGGTCACTAATTTGATCATAGTATTATAGAAGGCCTGTAGTCGCCAATGTTACACTTTTTGCTCTATAATAGAAAATTATGGAACTAATCTACGATAAATTTATTTTAATTTAGATAAAACTTATTAATTTGGGAGGGGCATTAAAAATTAGTTAGTAAACTATGCCTACTTTGTCAATAAAATTATGATCGTAACACTATTTCAATGCCTGGGTTGCTATTACTAGCGCATTTTGCTACTAGATAGACGCCATAATAAATATTTTGATATTGTAATTTTACTTATCACGATTTGTTGAAATTAGTAATATAAGTCTAACACACAAACACTTTAATAACACTGACAGTATGAGAATGAACGAAAGATTGAACGATTTGTTGTGATATGGTAATGTAAAAGAACCACAACCACTTCTTTAAAACATAAAAGAACAATAACAGCGTTGCAGTGACTACTACATCACCGTTTGGTGACATCTCTCACTGTAATATCAATCTTACAGGTCAAAAATGGTACGCCAAAGCTGCTATAGATCTGTTATATCACCGATTAACGATATAACTGCGCCCAATCCGGGTTATGTAAACGTTCTTTGGTCTTTTATAGAACCGCTCAGCAACATCAATTAGTTCTTTGAAAAACGTTCTATGGGCTGCTTTAGGACAAGGTTTTGCTGCTTGGGCAACACCATCGAGTGTGCAAAGTGAAGCGTCTAAACTAGTTGAAGAAGAACCGCTGGCCTCTCCACCGTTAGTAACACCAGGATTAGCGTTTCCAGTACAGGTGCCACAGGTGCCTAATACAATTGAATTATTAGAATTTGGCAGGGCTTCAGATATTCTGTCTCATTACTTTTTCCCTGGATGCCATCAACTGGAGAGATGGAGTGTTCCCATAACAGGTTTTCAAACCTAGCTCTGGAGGCAGGGTCTCACATCTTTGTAATTTAGTTTATGCCAATAAAGAATTATTAATAAAGAAAAAAAATCAGGAGATTATTTTTTAATTATAAATACTATGTGCTACAGAACTGTCGAATTTGTTCTTACCACTTGAGAAGTAACACTTGGCATAAATTGATGGAAGCGGAAGATGTTAACCACAGTTTCACAGCGGAACATATTTATGATTATACAGAATTACTACAGCATTAACCCTTTATTGATTTTGAAGATGTTCAGAATATGGATGATTATTTTATGCATTATTGGTTTGATCTTCTTAAGGAAGAATTTAGTGCAATTTTACAAGAAACCCCGCGATTAGCAAATATGAATAAAAGTTCAACTGCCCTTGCTGCATACTTAATAAAATTAAAAAATGAGAGATCTGAGATCGTATAAGTTCCCTATTTTAAATGCCAAGAAGTACCTTAGAAAGTTTAATGGCAAGAGCAAGAGAACTTTTATATCAAGATTTTGTTCCAAGACATTTAGGTATTGGACATATTACAAGAGAAGAGATAGTTCAACGGAATCTTCTGATACCAAATGGACTTTTTGGTGGTACTGAAAATGAGGATGAGAGAAGACCAATAGTTATAGCTGATGGTACATACATATACTGCAACAAAAGTTCTAATTATGCCTATAAAAAAAACATACATTGAACAATAATTAACAATTGTAATAATTTAACTATATGACATAATTCTAATAATAATAATAATAAAATAAGCTGGCAACACTAGCCGTCAAATCAAGTTTTGTTTTCTGCTCGTACAAAATAAATCCGCAATAAACAGTGATAAGTTTCCCCATCCAAATTTTTCCATATATACGAAATGAGGACACGCTGAAGCAAGAAACATAACATAAATTTAAAAACAACTAATATTATACCGAAAATGAAGTTAAACAATCCATCGGCAACTGTCAAGTCTGTCATGTTTGTGTTTGTCAACAATCATAAAAAATGCGAGAAATAATTATGTAAGGAAACAAAACTTGGACGATGCTTACTAGAGCAGCTTCGCGACGTGCACGCCCACCACCCCCGGACCCGGACCGAGCTCGAGCGACGAGTATTTCTCTCCGCCGACGTCGCCAACACCTGTGCGTCGGCAGGGGAGAGGCCGGCCACCGACGAGCTTGGGACTTAGGAGCCAACCGGCTCCAAGTCGGGTCCCCGCTGCCGGTGGTGTGCAGCGCATGAGATGGACTCAGTCCATAAACGAAAACGTCATGCGCGCATATTATGGGTCTACAGAGGGGGGAACTAACCTCACTGCGTATCGTGTCAGGATGCTGTCTCTGTTTCAGGACCTAGAACCAGCTGTCAACGTCTCGGCCCAACGACTGTCGGATCAAGTGAGGGTCATCCAGCGTAGCCACAGGCTGGATGATGTAACACTTGATAGGCTGCGCTCAGAGGTACTGAACAACCATATCATCTCGACCCCGACGCAAGCCGCCGTACAAGCACCCGCTAGTGGTGTAATGACGTCGCGGCTAAATAGTCATAATAATGAGCTAGATGATAGGGTTGTCACGGTAAGTAGCCAATGCAACGATCGACTGAGGAGCGCACAGGAGGATGCGCTTCGTGAGTATCGATCGACTCCACCTGAACTTAGACCCCGTTTACCACGGTTACCCATGCACAAAAAAAATAGGGCGCTGGTGTGTGCTTTGGACTCGTTGCTTGAGAACATTTTTGAGAGCAGCGAAAACCTCGTTGATACGCACTCAATTCTGTATTGCGGGGCTGTTGCGGCGTGTCGCTTAGCTAACGTCAAATTTCCTAATACCGATGAAGCTATTCGACCAAAACCTGCTGTACCAGCCTGGCAGTATAGGATCGAGAGGCGTATCGATGAGGCCAGAGCACTCATCGGCAAACTATACTGCTTCAGGGAAGGCAATACACGCCCGCGTGTAATGCGTTTTGTGCGGCGGGCTTTCTCGGGGACTGGAATCAGCCCTCGAGAGTACACATCCCACATTACGGAGCGTATTGACTTCCTGAAGCAAAAAATTTGTGCATGGGCAAGCCGTATCCGACGGTTTAAGCGGTGGGTTGAACGATACTCACAGAATCGCATGTTTCAGAGTGATGAGAGGTGGGTATACAGAGCTTGGGAGCGACCCAATCAAAACGTGACTGACGTGTGCCGCCCGGATGATACCGCCACGAATTCATTTTGGCGCAACATCTGGTCGGTGCCCGTCTGTCATGTTGAGGGTGACTGGATGCGTGAAGTTGAACGCGTATGTGAAGCTATACCACAAATGGATAAAATAATCATTAATACTTCTGATGTAGCCAAAGCAGTTCGTCCGTTACCAAACTGGAAGTCTCCAGGACCGGATGGACTGCACAACTTCTGGCTCAAGTGGTATAGCAGCTCGCATGCGCTTTTAGCTTCTCAATTCCAAGCATCCTTAGAGACTGGGTCTCTACCAGAGTTTTTGACAACTGGCTGTACCCACCTGCTTCATAAGAGTGGTAGTCCCACGGAACCCAAAAACTATAGACCGATTACTTGTTTGTCTACGGTCTATAAGGTTCTTACGTCCATTCTGAGAGTGAAAATAAATATGCACATTGAGTGCAACTCAATTATGTCCACTTCTCAGAATGGATGTAGGAACGGGTCCCGTGGCACTAAGGAGCTACTCCTCATTGACATGGCCATTAGCCAACAGGTTCGTCGATCCCACAAAGATCTATCAACATGCTGGATAGACTACAAAAAAGCCTATGATTCTGTTCCTCATAGCTGGCTCATGAAGGTGCTAGAGCTTTACAAAATAGAGCCAACTCTACGCACCTTCCTTGAGTCATGTATGAGGCAATGGAAGACGGTACTTCGCTATCCAGGATGTCGACCGATTCGAGGGAATGATGACCCTATATGGATCAGACGGGGAATATTTCAGGGCGACAGTTTGAATCCACTTTGGTTTTGCTTGGCCCTGAATTCTCTAAGCACAATGTTAGAGGACTCAGGCCCGGGCTATCGGTTGAGAAGAGGAGGTCAAAGTATATCCCACCTCCTTTACATGGATGATTTGAAACTCTTTGCCCCCAACAACTTGCAATTGATGGAACTACTGAAGGTAACTGAAACTTTCAGTAGCGCCATCAAGATGGAATTTGGTGTGGACAAATGTGCAATCATGCATGTAAAACGAGGAGAGATTATGGAATCTGAGGGAATTCAACTTTCAGACTCCATACACCTTAGATCTCTCTGCTTGACCGAAACTTATAAGTATTTAGGTATGTCGGAAGCTTTAGGCATTAATGTTGCTGACATGAAGCAATCGCTGAGGGAGCGCTTCTTTGGCCTCCTGACAAAGGTATTGAACAGCCTTTTGTCGGGAGGAAATAAGGTGCGCGCTTTCAACGGTTGGGTCATGCCGGTGTTGATGTATTCTTTCGGCATACTCAAATGGACTCAAACCGAACTGGACGCCCTGGATAGGAGGGTCCGTACACTGCTAACCGCAAATCTGATGCATCACCCACGATCATCGGTGATGAGACTGTATATCCCGCGGAAATGTGGAGGTCGAGGCTTTTTAAATGCCAAAACTCTCCACAACCGCGAGATTTGCAGTCTCAGGGAATATTTCCTTAAAGCCAATGTGGGTATGCACCGAGATGTGATTGCAGTGGACAAGGGACTCACCCCGCTGACTATGGCTAAAGAGAACTGGCACAAACCTGTTATACTTACCCCAGATGACCGCAAGAAGGTATGGAAAAGCAAGGAACTTCATGGTCGCTACTATCGGGCTCTTTATGGGTCCGATGTAGATTTGACAGCTTCCGTTGCCTGGCTACGCTTCGGAGATCTCTTCGGAGAAACTGAAGGTTTTGTCTGTGCAATTATAGACGAAGTTATCTTGACGAATAATTACCGGAGACATATTATGAAGGACGGGACGATTGACGTGTGTCGGGCATGCCATCGTCCTGGCGAGTCCATCAGACATATTGTCTCCGGTTGTTCTCGTCTAGCTAACGGCAAGTACTTGCATAGACACAACCAAGTAGCCAGAATTATCCACCAGCAACTTGCTTTGAAATACAAACTTGTCGATTCTGAGGTACCGTATTACAAGTATGTGCCCGACCCAGTTCTCGAAAATGACCATGTCACGTTGTACTGGGATCGGTCTATCATCACTGATAGGACTATTGTTGCCAATAAGCCTGATATAGTGGTGATAGACCGATTAGTGCGCCGCGTAATGATAATCGATTTTACCATCCCACATGACGAGAATCTCGTGAAAGCTGAGAAAGAGAAACACATTAAGTATCTCGACTTAGCTCATGAGGTTGTTGACATGTGGGATGTGGACTCGGCTGTCATTGTGCCGATTGTCATATCAGTCAATGGGCTGATAGCTAAAAGCTTCGACGACCATCTGTCGAAGCTGGCTTTGCACAGCTGGATAAAGGGCCTGATACAGAAGGCAGTTCTCCTCGATACAGCTTGTATTGTGAGGAGGTTCCTTTCTCTGGAGACCTAACCACCGGTAGCTTGGACCCCGTTCCCGATACCAGTGGACTGCCATTTTTATATTTTTAAATGTTTTTTTATTGTCACTTTTTTATAGAAAAATATTTAAAAATGTAATTTTTGAGAGGTATATAAAATAAAGGAGAGAATAATAATATTGCTATTCAATTGTAATTTTAATAATTAATTTAATAGAATCATAGATTTTTGTTAACAATTATTAATTAAGTAAGATTATTAATTAAGTATAAACAAAATGTTTGCATGTCACAGTTATTTGACTAAGTGTTAAGGATCCATAATAAAAATGTTATTATAATATATGTTAAGACCGACATTGTACCAACACTTATCGCAAATAAAAAAATAAATTTAAATACTCCCTGCGTAAGTATCGGAATTTGATGGAGCCTTTCTTATTTGTCTGCTGTGATGGTTATATAATTGAGGTCCTGGACCCATATCCAGCAACAAAAACTGATGCTGATATCATAAATAATGACTTCAGTGATGCATCTTTGCCATTGTGGCAATACTTTCAAAACGATATCTTCATTCTAGACAGGGGCCTCAGAGATGCAGTACCATTGTTAGAAAGTTATGATTATTCAGTACATATACCGTCATCATAAGAAAATAATGAAGACCAGTTATCTACATTAGAAACTAACAGAATTCGGGCTGTCACCATATGTAAATGGGTGGTTGAAGCAATGAATGGAGTTTTCAAGCAGCGATTCAAAATATTTCTAATTTTCCAAATAATCTTTGTTTCCAGATAGCTACAACGAAATGGGTCTTTAAAACAAGAGTGAATAGGTTACTTCTAGGTAAGCGTGCTCCATCTTCGACCACATCATTTCTTACCATCAGGTGAGATGGTGATCAAACGCGAACCTATACTAAAAAAAAATAAAAATTGTCACAAATTCAACAACAGAGCATCGCCGCACGTTATGATTGATTTCTCAATAGCCGCTGCTTTAATTAATAGATTTTGTCCAGCGTTAACAGACAGGTTTGTTGCTACCCAAATCTTAGTAATAGTCCAACAAAAAATGATGATTATATTTCACGTAATAATTACAATAGAAGAAAGGCGCAGTTTTTAAATGTATAATAATGTTAATAATAGCAATGTGACTGAATTTCCACAACTGGACTACCATAATCTGATGTTAATCAGGCAAGATCAAACTATAGAAAACACATCCATCCTAATCGACGGTATGTTATTGAAGTGTGCAGGGAAGCATCGATAAATTATTTAAGAGCACAATTGTCTAGATCTAGAGACAATTTTATGGTACCTTGATTGGGCACGGCACCAAAATAATATCGAGTCCCCTGCACAGTTCCTGGCTGATTTATTAATCGAATATGATAATCGAAACGATGATGAATAAATAATAAAGTTATTTAAAATAATGGTTAAGATTGTTTTATTTTCCTTTAGCAAAATAAATAAAAATATTATTCAAATCATTAATTGCTCTCAACCATGGGGTTATGGTATTATGGCCCACGAAACCGTATAGAAAGGTGCTTTTTCTATATTCCTACCGGGGAGTGAACCCGAGACCTCAGAGATAGGGACACCATGAAGACCAGTGTGTAGGCTAGTCTAGCACAGAGATCGTCAAATTGTAATAACCTCAAAATTCCATATTTGTATTTATCCTAGTATTTTTTTGTTAGAAGTTCTATACAATATTTAATGCTTAAAAACAGTTTTTAGTATTGAACTTCACCCAATAAAATTATTTTCATCGCTGGCCGTGAGAATTTTATATTAAGCCAAAGTTACTATGGACATTCGTCGTTGCTCTTTAAAAAAACTAAAACATAACGAGTAAAAGTGTATTTAATCGATCTACAAAAATAAATATTTCGTTTAGTTTCATCTAATATTTACATTATTTTTACTTTTATTTGAAAAAGAATTGAAAAAAAGACTATATTTAAGACTATCAACAATCCCAAGTAGTTCTCGACATACTCGTGTCTGCAGAAAATCTCAGAAAAGATAACAAAGGTCGTCTCCGCTGCTGTTTAAAAATAAAAGATAAGAACTTTTATTTTCAAACAGCAGTTTAATTTATTTGCAGAATATTATCCGTTATCGCTCCATTCTTTTATCATTGAAACAAACGCTAGAAAAATTTCAATTACGCCATGTTTGGTGTGATATGATTCGCTATCTAAAAATGTATCGTTTTCACGTTGAAGTGTAGGCACTTCACATTTTGGAACTTATATTAAAGTATTGATAAAATACAGACGTCATCTTTTTCAAAATATCTCGTGTTTGTGCCAAAACTTTGTTTAAATAAATGATAAAATGTTAATCAAAACTATGAAGGGATTCGATCCATTCAGACATTGTTAGAAAAGGGTAGCCCATGTCTTTCCAAAATCTAATCTATATCTGTACAAAATTTCATCAAATTGGTCCCAAATTATAAAAATAAAGACATAAAAGAAAGGTTTAGACATGAAAGTGTAACAGACAGACAGAGTTATTTTCGCATTTATAATATTACTAGCTTCTACCCGCAACTTCGTCCGCATGGGAGGCTTTCACGCGTAAATCTCGATCCCGTGGGAATTCCGGGTTGAAAAGTAGTATATGTGTTTTTTCAGAATGTCAACTATCACAAGACTACATCACTTTTATATACACAGTACATAATTTTTATGTAGCATCAATAGTTATCTCAACGCAAGCCAAATAATGAATTTCAATGAATGTTGCTTGGGCAACATTATTGCAATATCCTTAAAAATCTCTATTGTTTTTCAAAATAAATTATAGCCTGTGGTTGATTTCAATAACATAGTTTTCTATGGGTGGAAAATGGTTCAAATCGGTTCAGTAGTTTTGGAGCCTATTGGGTACAAACAAACAAACAAAATCTTTCTTCTTTATAAAATTAGTATAGAAGTAGGGTGTAATAAGTAGTCTAATATTCACATCGATCTCATAATTTAGTAGGTTTTCTAAAACATCGTTGAAAATAATTAGTACTAAATGAGCATACAAATTAGAAGTTACAAAAGTAAAGCATACATTTTAATTCAGAAACTACTGGCTTTACGTCGCGTTTGTGTTTTGTTTTATTTTTTCTTTTGATAGAACCTTTTTCATCGCTTGTAAAGCAAATAGTATTATCTATTTACAAAATTACTAATGAGCCACCTTGTAGGATTTCTTTTGAAACTGTCCTGTGAATAACTGTTTTTAAGTTGTTAATTAAAGCCGGGTCCGCTGCAACGTATTTTCGTGTTTGCAAACAGTATAACATTGTTTGCTAACAGAATATAGGCGTGGCCTAACAGTTTTGCTATCAAAAACACAATAACATGTTTGCCGAGACGAATGGATAACATCCCCCGCGTTCGCCTGCGGGGAGGGGGAAAGTGACGCATTTTGTGTTCGCGCTCACTATCCCTATTTTTCAACCGACGACAAAAAGAGGAGGTTATCAATTCGACGCGCAAATTTTTTTTTTTTAATATATGATCACCGATTACTCGAAGACGGCTGAACCGATTTGGAAAATTCTTTTTTTGTTTGAAAGGGTATATACTTCGAAATTGGTCCCATTTTCATAAAAGTCAGGATCTGATGATGGGATCCTGGAGAAATCGAGGGAACTCTTCAAATATTATAGGCACACCTATGACGTTATGGGTATTTATTATAGTAACTTGTGCAATTGTTCTCAAAAAGTACCATTTGAGGAAGTGGAACTGATGATGAAGACCACAGATGGCCACCGAAACTACTCAATAATAAGTATTGAGTGGATTGCGATTCGATTACTTGAATATGGATGTTAAGCACTTTATGCTCGTCACAATGCATATGATGATGCAGAAATGATGGTGAAGTACCAGGAGAACTCCTCAATAATTAACGGCCCAGCATTGGAAAAAGCAAAATTTTGAAAAAGGTTATAAGTAGTTGACATTTAGGCTCTTATAACTAGGTAAATTAAAAATCGACCAACTAAAAAGAGTGAAATAAAAACTTATACCAAAAAATTAAACCGACTCCCAAAAAAAAAACTGCAAAGTGAAAAATAACTTTAATTTCGGAAGTCGGCGCCAAAAACGAAAATACAAAACTAAAGACACCGACTACCGAAATTAAAGTTATTTTTCACTTTGCAGTGTTTTTTGGGAGTCGGTTTAATTTTTTGGTAAAAAGTTTTTATTAATCTCAGAGACAGAATTGCCACACCTAATCTCATGTCAGGAGGAATCACATCGTTCCTCCACGTTGTTTTCATCTCTATATCTGGTAAAATTAATGATAACAGCTCTTGATAATCACTTTCTGAACATCTAAAACTAAACAAAAACATTACAACAATAGGCGCAGCGGACGGGCGGCTTTACTAACATGTTTTGCTAACATGTTTTGATAACATGTTTTCTTAGAAAATTGGCGTAGCGGACCCGGCTTTATACGTGCTTAAAATCCTCAGTAACCAAGTGAAATGAATGAAAAGAATAATACAAAACCTAAGTATAGATAATGATATGAAATCTTTTTTTTTTTCGGGTGGGAAAATCATCGAATGACATCTTGCGCTCTTGTTGGAGAGGAAAGGAGTGTCAGACTTCTACTGACTAAAAACCCACCTTTTTCCTTCAGCTGCCCTTGCATTCCAGGGCAGCGGTATCTCGTTATAACATTTCCGCAACCCCAGTCATTATATGAAAACGTGGAACGAAAAAAATCAACGATTTTTCAGACGAAGAAATACGATAATATCTGTAAATATTTGAAATAAAAAGTAGTAATAAAACTGTTGAAATATATTTATGAGACCATCTCTATGTGAGCGAATGGCTCGTAATCCACGACGCAGTCCTAGTACAGGTTGGTAGATGTGACATGTTTTCGGATTTGGGATCCTAGGACGGTTTCCTCCCGATGTTTTACTTCCGTGTTTTGAGAGCAGATGATAAAAATTACACAAATTATTTTGCCTACACGGAATTGCACCCACAATTTTCAACTTGACCACTAATATTACTCGTATTAATCTAATATTATAAAACGGAAGACTTTGTTTGTTTAAACGCACTAATATTCGAAAATACTAGACAGATTTGGATGAAATTGGTATGGAAGTAGCTTGAAGCTTGAGGAAGATTATAAGTTATTTTTACTCGACTGCAAAAAGGGGCTTATGTTTTTATCGTGAAGTCCACGGGAGAGAAACCCCGAATGATTTTTTTTTTTTTTTTCTTTTTAAAAAGATGACTAGCAATGTGGGTAGAATTCACATTACTAGCTAATCTTGTTAACCCCTCCAACTAAGCTAAATATGCTTGTGTCTGGAGTGAACCCATTCACGGCAATAGTATAATGGGTGGGATTCGAACTCGGGACCTGTCGATCACAAGTCTGACACCTTATCCATTAGGCTATTGACGCTTATTATTGACGATTACTAGTAAAAATATAATCTGCATATTTGAATAGTTTTTTATGAATACCGCATTATCGAATACAGCAACGACCGCGATTCTCCTGTATTGTAAGCCAGAATAGCTTACAACACAAAAGCACATAATATATCTAATTCTATCAATAAAATACTTTACAACAGAGAAACCAGTGACCCAGATATTGGTATCAGGACTATTGATAACAACAATTGTATTAGTTATATCGATAAATAGTTGTATTTACGGAAAAGAGCGTAGTTACTATGTATTGCTTGGGTTGATCATTCACCACTGATGTTATTCTACTTAATTAAATGTAGGTATATTGACTATTTATTTATTTACTTTATGGAGGACTTACAGCTAATAAACACCTCACGTGTAGCTTTAGACTAAAATAACAATATAAGCATACAAACAGTAACACGCTAATTATAAAATTAAAGTTACAAATTTACACATAAGAAATATATAGAAAGATTTATTTTATTTTTATTAGTAAATTTATTTCTCTTTTTCCTTCATTCTTGAACTGATAAATCTCCTCAACTCTGCATAATATACTAATATTTTAGTAGAAAACTACTGAGTGTTGGTGTTTTATATGGAGCAACTACTTATCTGAACTCAACAATCCAGTAGTTGGTAACACAGATAACCCTCGGTCAGAACAGTGTCACATTTTCTGGCTTTTGACTACTCGTAGCGACAGACTGTCAGAGATGTCCAAATAAAGCCAAGTCCAAAAGCTTAACATACTAGATATCGCTATTTTATTTTATTTTATTTCATAGGAATAACAAACAGTAGTATAATACAGATTATAAACAGTACAGGAACGAATCATAGTAACCAATATACTACTCACTATGTTATTCACAGATTATAATAAAGATTAGCTAGCTGTTGGTTAATGAAATTACATTGTTAACTTAGAGCTTACAACAACATAAATTTAATTATCAACTACTATCTTTTAAAGCAGATGTAATACCTTTTTTAAATATATTTTTACCAAGAAACAAAATATCTATAGAACAGAAGTTTTTATTATAAGTATCAACTAGGCGGTGTACCTAATGAAGAGCGTGCGCCGGAGTTGGTACGACGGAGGTTGGTTGTGAACTGATGTCTCGTGCGTGTTTCTCGACCGTGTACAGTGCGAGGGACCAGAAAGCACAAATTGTTCACAAGTTCGACGCAGTTAACCTTGTTGCGACATATACTAAAAAGAGTCATCATTTCTAGCACAGTACGTCTAGATTTTAGTGTGAGAAGGTTATACTTTTGCAGTAAAGAATCACTTGATACTTTTTTCCGTAAGCATCTATAGTGCTATCTGCGATAAGATCGCCATTGTAACCATATTTTGCAGTATTGTAAATCAAGTGTTTGTTTAAATTATTGGTGTACAATAAAGAGTATTATATCTGTTTATCTATCTATCATTCTTTCCGAGGTAAGGGGTATCACACCACCAAGTTTTAAACTACGCTACTACTAAGAAAGTTCTTATTGTAAAACCTAATAGCACTTTTGCCATACTCGGGAGTCAAACCTGAGACCTCATCCTCAGCAGTCGCGTTGCTCACTATTGCTATGCGATATAGAAATTTATTCAGAAAATTTTATACGTTGAAATACTAACTCTCAGGGAAGAGAGCACAGGAAAAATTCTAGTCATACAAATACACATTTATTGAAACAGGTCCTACGACTATCTAAACCGCAATTGCGGCTGGTGACAGCCGCCCTTACCGGTCATGGATCCTTTAATAAGCACCTCTATGTAATAGAAGTCACAGACAGCCCACTCTGCAGAGCCTGCATGGAGGAGGACCAACAGCAGCACACCTAATACTGAGCTGCCCTGTAGTCGTGGACTACAGGACTAAATACTTCGGCAAACCAGGTACCCTCCGAGAAATGGAAAGCAAAACGCGGGCGTTGCTCGCCTTCCTGGAGGAGTTGGCATGGATAGAATGAAAAGATCCTTACCCTTAAGCAAAATACGCGCTTGGTCGTGGAGTTGCGGATACCTGCCCGACATACATACATACATACACATTTATTCATTTTCTAAATAATAAATATGTATTTTTGCTACAAATCCAATATTTTAAATATTTAATAACTCAGAACACATAGATCCTCTCAGAAAATTTGTGTTTGACTAAAAACTGACTACAGAGCTTTATTTTAAGCCATTAAGCCTTCAGACTTAAGACTTGTTCTACACAATTTCAGCCAATTTTGTTTTAAGCCTTTATGGCGGGACTTCCGAAGTGCCACTTTCCTTAATGTTACTTAAAAGAGAATGTTGATTTTCACAATATCGATGGTATAATCGTATATTATTTAGTATAATCTTATGTCAGTCATAGTCCAGTTCGGTTTTATTTTTCAGTTAATACTACATATAAAAACTGTTATTGATATAGGTACTACTGGCTTATACATTCATACATTTTACTTTTTCATCTATTTTTGATAAATCATCATGTTTTTTTTATTATTATTCATACTTTAATTTTCTTCTTGGTTTTGTTTTTTATAAAATATTTTGTAGCGCCCGGTCTATAACACTTTCTGAATTGATATTCACTGAAGGTCCGTTATAAATGGCGATTAAGTTTTAATTTTTGAGTTCGCCCTTATTACTGGATTACTAAGTGGTTGGTTCCTTAATTATTTATATATAAAGGAATCTATTGATTTTAACGACTTTGTATGTGTACTTAATAAATATTTACTATATAATAATATAAAGTATGTACTTAGAAATTTATTAGGAGTACTTTTCTCACTAACTCGTTCCTTGAGTCCTACTAAGTTCTATGCCGATGATGTTTATTCTAAAATAAATCTCTTCCAGAATAAAGCGAATTAATATAGTAATCCATTCCAAAAATCCATTAAATCGAGAAACTTGTAACAGCAAATGACACAGACGATAAGTGCGGAAAAGAGATAAGTAACAAAAACACACCCAAAATTTTCTATGACTAAGATTCTCTTTGTATGCTGAAAAATTCAAATAAGGGCGTTGATTATGAATTCTTTGTTTCAAATGAAGTCTTTTGACGGCTGAGCGAGCTTTGGCTGTAATAATGACATTATGGAACTTACCAGTTTTAACCAGATTATAGTCGTTAAAACTTTCAAAGTGTCTTTATTCTCTGGTAGGACGGAATTCCAGTTTAGTATTACTAATTGTTAGAGTTAAGGTGACAGTTTGGGCCAAATTGTGGAGGAAGTTAGGTTAAATGATGGAACACGAGCCATTTTGTTACTCTTTACTGATATTGTTTTCGTTTCGCTTGCCATAAAATATCTAACTTAGATAATATATAAATATTGACACGCATAATAAGGTTGAGCGTTAAACAAATTATAAACCTCTATATTTATCGTTTGAAATCAAATGAAACCGAATTAATGATAAATTATTTAAAAAAATAATGATCATTCAATACAAAAATGTGTATGTTTCAAACTAACCGTTTTTTGTAACGAAAATAAAATTTAATGTCAATTTTCTTCTTGGGTATAGTGCTGTGGTTTAGCAGAAATATTGAGAAGTGAAACTAAAAACGAAAAACGAAACAAATAAAATTATTACAAATCTAGAATCCGTCCATTCAGCTAATCCAAATATTTTTAAATTAAAATTTGGCAATTTACTTGTGACGATTACTTAATACTGCAGTGCGTTTCAATGAATTATCAAACGCACTGAAAATAGCAGCACCTAAAATGTAGTAATTTTCAAAATGATACTCTATAAAATACACATAATGTTTGGAGTTAAAACATCGAAAAACAAATTATTCACCTTCCTTAGAAAGTGTAAAAAAGTTCACTTACCTTTTACGAAGCGAAAAGTTTTTTTCTGTTGGTCAACTGAAACACTCGCAAACCGTCACAAATAATAAAACTTCAGTTCTCTTTGTAAATTTTTGATACACAGTTTTTATTCAAAACAATCACGAAGAAAAACCAACTTGAAACGCAACGTGAAAAAAGAAAAACAAAAAAAACGCACTTTTCTTTATCAAAGTTATTGAATATTAGAAAAAAGATTGGATAGTCTCAATATTAATTCAAGAAATATTTTTAAACTTTGTTTTTAGTCCTCTAGGCGAGCAACGAGAATATGCTTATATAGCCAAGTTTTGCTGTATATCGTGTGGTTGGCGGCTAGCAGCGGTACGGAGGTTCGCATCGAACGCTGGCTGTATACCGACTGAAAGTAGCAAACGCTCGCCTACGCTGTCCGACGCCAGCCTAAGTTGGTTTTCCAAAATGTTGGCCATAAAGTGTATACTTTTTTATTAGTTGCTAGGATTTTATTAATGTTTAGAATATCGTCTGGGATAAAACCTTTTTTGTTAAGTATTGACTTAAAAAAAACTTTACAGCCTACAGAACGTAGACTCTATTATGTTATTCTTAGAAAACTTAACTCGCAAATTGTCATGCAAACAGAGCAGAATCTTTAATAATGTGTGCAATATGATAATGTTATTCAAACTTGCCTAACGTTACAAAAATTTTAGACACGGAGTTTCGAGATCTTGGCTTGTTGCCAAGCCTAGCATTAAGGTTGTAAAAAGAAATAATTTTTCATATTCAAAATGAGAGTTATCCAGTTCATCAATCATTGAATGATTTCTTAGCAGCTTTCGAGATTTGATTGAATAGTTCAATACGATTCAATAAATTGTTGACGAAAGCAGACTACAATTTCTGTGAGATAAGGTAGGTTGTATAGTTATATTAATGGTTTGAAAGAAACTAGCGGCTTAGTTGCATTAACTGAGCTTGAAGGGTTCGATCTTCAGATTGGTAAGAGGATTAGGACCTCTCAAGGGAATCGGAACCCTTATCGGATAATATGTATGTATGTCTGTCTGATTGCCAATTGTCACAGCTTGTTTGTCTCTTATCTAATCAAATAAACTTTGGGCCATCGGGTAATTTTTAAGGGACTACTCGTATTACAATTCATCCGGAAATCTTTGCACGAGAGACTGGAACTTGTATTTTTGTTTTTTGTAACTAGCTTTCCTATTCTTACTTTTCTCCAAGCTACATGTCACTTTTAACTTTTTTTTTATTGATAATAGGCTCGCGCTTGATCACTATCTCACTTGATGGTAAGTGATGATGGGTCAAAGATGGAGCACGCTTACCTAAAAGTAACCTATTCACTCTTGACTTAAAGACCCCTAGGTTATAGCTATCGGGAAACACAGACAGACAGGGAATTCCACTCCTTAGCCGTACGCATAATGAAAGTATTCCCAAAACATTTAGTGCGTATAGGTGGGATGTCTACCATGTAACGATGGCGCATCGCCGTTTGTCTTGTAGTCCGATGATGGAACGGACTCGACGGAATTATATTGTATAATTCCATCGCACACTCCCCGAAATGTAACTGATAGAAAACCGATAAACTAGCAACTCTTCGTCGATGTTCAAGGCTCTGGAGCTTTGATTCGACCAGTGTATCGTTGCCAATGAGTCTTTTGAACTTATCTGGCGAGAGGGGAATATACTACATTTTTAGGGTTCCGTAGCCGAATGGCAAAAAATGGAACCCTTATACTTTCGATATGTCTGTCCGTCTGTCTGTCTGTCTGTCCGTCCGTCCGTATGTCACAGCCATTTTATTCCGAAACTATTTACGACTATACATGTAAAACTTAGTAGGTAGATGTATTCTGTAAACCGCTTTCCGATTTTAAGAAAAAAATTAAAAAATATTTTAAATAAAGGGGGTCCCCATACGTGGAACTAGAACTGAAAATATTTTTTTCATGAAACCTATGCGTGTGTGGCATCTATAGACAGGTCTTTAAAAATGATATAAGGGTTTATAAAACCACTTTTTCATAAAGTTAATCCTTCCAAAGTGGTAAAATGTGTATCCCTCCCTCTAACTTCTATAATAATGGAGTGAAAAATCTAAAAAAAATGTAAATAAGCTAGTTTTAAGAAAAGAGCCTTGAACATCGACGACGAGTTGCAAGTCTATCGGTTTTTTATCGGTTACATTTCGGGGAGTGTGCGATGGAATTACACAATTTAATTCCAACAAGCCCGTTCCATCATCGGACTACGAGACAAACGGCGAAGCGCCATCGTTACATGGTGGACATCCCACCCATACGCACCAAACGTTTTGGGAATACCTTCATTGTGCGTACGGCTAAGGAGTGGAATTCCCTGCCGGAGTCTGTGTTTCCCGATAGCTATAACCTAGGAGTCTTTAAGTCAAGAGTGAATAGGTTACTTTTAGGTAAGCGTGCTCCATCTTCGACCACATCATCACTTACCATCAGGTGAGATGGTGGTCAAACGCGAAACTATTCTAAATAAAAAAATAAAAAAAAATAAAAAAAAATTTTAAGGTTTTTTTATTCGTCAAATAAATATACATATTATATTATTATAGTTACTACGGAACCCTTCATGGGCGAGTCTGACTCGCACTTGGCCAATTTTTTCTATCTAAATGTACTAGTACGAGGAATGCAGCGCCAAATAGTTTATAGTAGCGCAACTAGCATTTACGCGGGACTTCGCTTCTGTGGGTTTTATCGCGATAAAAACATAACCCACCCTCTTTTGCAGTCGGTTAAAATGTATATAACCATCCTCAAGCTACAAGCCATTTCCATACCAAATGCAAATCCACTCAGATTAGCGCGTTTCAACATTCGCTTCATAATATTAGTAGGTAGAGATTTATTTATTTAAACTTTATGAGCAATAGTGTTACATAGCCGGACTTAATGCAGCAAGGCATGCTCTACTAGTCAATCTATGGGTTAAACAAACAAAAACACATTGTACATTTATAGTTAATAAACCTACAAAACGAAACGACTTTCTATCAGCGATATTGAACATGCCCGCTTTTATGTTTTGTTTCAAGTGAAACATCAATTATTTCACTAAGAACTATGCATTAAAAACCTATAATGTCTATTCAGTTCAATCTCTATTGTATGGGAAATAAGTAGCAAATTATATATAAAAAAGAACCATGTTTCGGTGCTGGGAAGTCGTAGAGAGTTGATTAAAAGTGTAATGAAGGCAACAGGTGAATTTAGAACATATTTATTGTGAATTTATTAAATAAAAATGTATATTTCATGGCTACTACAAAACAGTTTTGTATATTTTGTGAATTTGTATAAACAAAGTCATAGAATGCGCTAAAAAAGATAAAATTCTATAACTTTTTCTATAGGTTATTCAAAATCTAGAGCTGATAGACCTATGCGACTAGATTCTTGCAAGACTATATACGCTATACTAATTCAAATCCAACTATTTTATTTCAGATAAATTTAAAAAAAAAGTACAATTATAACAATAAGCAACTAATGAACCATTGAGTAGTTTGCTCGCGCTCACGGTACACGGATTTGGGTAAGTGTCCTTTGTGTTATTTTTTTTTTATAAAACAAAAATTGTGTAAGCCAGTATTCAAACGTCACAGGCTTTACCTAAGTGACATTCTGTCTGCACTAGCCTGTCGAGGGTGATTGTCAAATCATAAAAAATGTATGGAATCGACAAACGTTGTTGAAAGGTCATGTGATCAATCTTGTATCATTATATCAGCTGAGGCCTATTCTTATGGTCGTGGGTTAAATCCTAGGCAGTACCTTGTATAATTTGTATAGACTTTTTGCCCTAAAACGGTGGTAGGTACCTACCTAGTGACTAAACCAAGCATCCAAAAATATCTGACCAAAATGCACTGCTCTCGCATCTTATAGACGGAAGGGCACTAAACCTGTCTAATGGGAACTTTATATCCTGGCTATCATAAAATAGCCGCATTCTAATAAAATGGTACTTTTTCTACAACCACACGCGCGATTTCGATTACGCATGTCATTCCCTTTTGAACTCCAAAGCAATCATTTACACTGATAAAACGTTAATATGTTAACATCCTCTGACCTACTTTCCTATACAATTAGGAGTACCTTTATTATTTTCAGTAGCACTTACTCCCAACTCGTTACTCTGTTCACGATCTTACGTAGGAACATTATTACATCGCAGCGTCATGACCTCAAAATATGCTGTATCTCGAAACGCGATACCGTGACGCTTGTTATCTCGAATGCTTATTACCGCAGTACTATAATATCGCGATCGCTGAGACCTTCAACGTAATGATATCTTGACGATGCATTTTTATGTTATTCGGGTATTTTTCGCGATAGGAAGATGTGTAGAAACCTTCTTACAGCATTCAGACAGAACTATAATACTGGCTAGCTTTAAATACGAAGTTCTAAATTTAAATATTTAAATTTAAAATACCATTTTCCTGTAAGTCTATGTAAATATATATAACTCAAAGGTGACTGACTGACTGACTGACATAGTGATCTATCAACGCACAGCCCAAACCACGGGACGGATCGGGCTAAAATTTGGCATGCAGGTAGATGTTATGACGTAAGCATCCGCTAAGAAAGGATTTTGCGAAATTCCCACTGGATCGGGATTTACACGGGAAAAACTTCCCACGCGGGCGAAGCCGCTGGCACAAGCTAGTATACAATAAAGTTCATGTAATTTAAGGAGTACCTATCTATTTATTATTTGTAAAAGTATATCTACCCATACAAGTATAGGTCTACCAGTATCTCATGGCACAAATAAATAATTAGATAAACGATTTTCATGTAGTAATTGTCTATGATCTACTGTCAAGTCAGAGTACATGTTGTGTCAACTATACTTAAGTGTTTCTTTATTTACTCGAAAAAACTTATATTTTTGGATATAATGAAGAAAAAATCACTGCGATCCTAACCGAGAAATAATGGTTTTAATGTTTACAATAAAATTTGTGAAGAAGAAGGTGCAATCAACGACAAACTCATCAAGGATCTTCTACCTACTAACTGGATTGCTTACGAATGATTCAAAGAATACAGAAAATCTTTCTTAACTGTTAAACAATAGAGTATAAACTTGCACGCATAAAACTGAAGGAACTATTCGTTCCGAGCGAGACAGTGCCGTGTGTGGACTGTGTCCCTTTCTTTTGTGTGGCAGATTAAAAATATTTATTTCAATGGTAATTTTTTCGCCCCTAGTTTTAAACTTCTTTGGAATTCTATCTTTAAAATGAATTACCATTATTACTGTATGCATATTAATGAAAATTAAAGTTATTTTACCATGCAAACACAAGATGTTTAAACCAAAAAAAAAAATGGAATTTGTAAGAATTAGTAGTGATATATTATACTATACCTGGCAATTACTACATTGCCGTCTGACGTTTACTTGACATCTGTATGTTTGTAAATTTGAATTATATTTAATTTTGTGAGTTTTCGTAATATTAAAGTGCAAGTTATTGTAACCATGGTAAGAACGTGTTTTGTGGTTAATTGCAAGAGTGAAAAGTGTACCCCGGGTCTGGAATTTCCTTTTTTAAGTAAGTTTTGTGACTTTGTTTACAAATTGCATTTAGGGTGACTATGTTTTCAATGTAAAAGTGGATGTTCTTCGCTTTATTCTTCTTATTTATTATTTTTCTTTCTTCTCATTATATATTATTTTTTGTTATTTTAAGCTTTCCTAAAACTGATGATCTTCGAGACCGGTGGCTCAGTGTTCTACACAGAAAAGGGTCAGAAACGGTTCTAAAATTTGTAGCCGCCATTTCAAGCCCGAAGAAATATTGCATTTCGAAACAAGATCATATGATGCAATTCCATCCATTTTCCCTAAAGTAAGTTATCAATCTTTACAAATGACATGAAGATCACCGTTTTGAAATAGAATATGAGCCTATGCTCATATTCTATTTCAAAACGGTGATCTTCATGAATCTATCTTAAACATAAATACTAAAATTTTGTTCTCATCAATCTATTATTATTTTAGTTTCCTGTTAAAGCGAAACAAATAAATGTTTTAAGTACTATAATATTGAAACCCACTAAAAAAAGAATATACAACCTGTACTGGGCACATTCAAAGATCAGTAAGTGAAAGTTATGAAAGGAGTCAAATTAATAAGCATAAAAGTCGACATTTTTGTTGATTTATTTACTTTTGCTTAGCAAATTGATGGCAAAAATATTTTATATCATTTTGGCCAAAAACTCAGCTAAGCAAACTTGCTTACAAGTGTAGTTTATTATATTAATAATTACTTATAACTTAATTACTTAACTTTTATCCACTGCAGTTAGTTAATGTCGATAAATAATAATAATAATTCATAATTTAAAGATTATTTCCATACTTTTAACTAATAATAGTGTAATACATTTTTTAGGGTTGTGTGTCAAGCCAATCTTGTAACAAACCTGCAGCTGCAACATATGAGGAACTAGAAAATATAGAACCAACCTAATAATAATGACCTTATAATTGTCATTCGATCTGCCTCCTTCATGTTTAGAATTATGTATGTTAATAATATTGATTTCTAACCTTAAATAGCACATGTGGTGTTAGCCTGTAATTAATTGTTACACTTATAAATGTAATATGACTGTTTCATACAAATGTATAGTGTAAACAATTGTAGGTTAACCTAAATAAATATATACATAAATAAATTATATCTCTTCTGTTATTCTTTCTATTTATAATCATCGTTTTTCATGAAGGGTTTTAGTAGTTTTAATTATATATAAACATTGCATCATTTTATTTTTAGTCTACTGGTTCTGACCGTACAAGTGTCGAATAAACGTAGATTACCAATTAATGCACGTTTGTTTGGACGTCTATACCACTGCCTATCAAGGCCAAGCCTTCGAAGAGTTGCCAGCTGGTGATTCTGTTATTAATTCTGTATCTGCAATAATTGTATTTGTATCACGGGTCTTAACCACTGAAAGTTTATAATTCCACGCAATAAAGTCTGCTTAACAAAACCAATTTTGCGTTTAGCCCGTATAAGGAAGGGTTTATTATAGAAATTAGCGCGCTCAATATAAGTTCCTCAGATATATATTGAGAACTAGCTTTCTACCCACATGGAATTCTGTTATATCGCGCTACCGAGCAACTATTCAAAAATCTGAGATAGAAAGAACCCTATATAGTTCCCAGGGTTTTAAACTATCTCCATGCCAAATTTTTCGAAAGCGGCTCTGTGATTTAACCGTGAAAGCGTAACAGACCGATACAGACCTTTGTATTTATAATTGAATTTATTTCTTTCTTTCTATTTAATACGTTATTAAGAAAAAAACCGGCCAAGTACGAGTCGGACTCGCGCATGATGGGTATTTTTATAAGTAGGTAATGAATGGTACGGAACCATTACCTATAAAAAGCGCCAAAAATATCACAACTGTTGTATGGGAGTCTCCCTTAAATATTTATTTTAATTAATTTATAGTATTTTTTGTTATAGCGGTAACAGAAATAGATCATTTGTAAGGTTAATAATAAGTGTCTTAAAAAACCTGCAAATATTGCATCAAATAAAATTGTCCTTAAGTTTATCGCGAATTGATATCCACACTACTAGAAAGAGATAGCTAGGTCCTTCGAGGGTATACTCTTCGGAACGGATTTGAGCTTCGCGTCCGCATTCCAGTTTAGGTACAAGTTCCTTGGCGCTCATACATTGACCAGTTAGTAGGAGTGACTAATTTTGATACTTTATTTTTCGTGAATATGATCGTAATATTATTTTTATAAAACACAAAAAGAATTTATTAAGCGTGATCATTCGATTGAAGTGCTGGAGGAGTGATTCATTTTAAATACTTCAATATATTTATCTTCCTCTTCATCAGATGAATTCATCTGGTGGGATATTTGTTACCATTTTCAGATTTGAATTTTACGGGGTTTTTAAAGGGTCGCTATTTAGCGACTCCTTAAAAACCATTTGACCATTTGGTCAAATTGCGGCCATTATTAAAATAATAATTCAAATGCATCATAAAAATGAAAAAGCTTTCCACGCTCCTTCTCTATATAAAGTTTAACTACGCCAAATTTCATGCGTGTGCATAATTTTTATAAAAATGGGAACAAGTTTCACTTATTTATTATACCATAGATGATCAACTAGCTGATCCATCGCTTTGCTCTTGTGTGATTTGGTCCAGTTTTATTAAGTATATAGAAATATTATTATAGTGGACAATATAATCAAGATGGTTTAATTCAACTTCCCAAGTATTGCCTACTAAAAATGTTAACTTCCCCATTTGTCATGAAATTCTGGTACACATATAAACAGAATAAAAATAAAATCTTTAACACGTGTAACGAATCAAATATAGAAACCTTAGATGTGGGCGGGAATAGCCGTTTGTTGTGGAAAGTGCCTTGATTTGTAAGACAATATTTTAAAGAAATACCATTCGACACAGACATCACCAGCTGTTGCTATGCGAAGATGGCCTTTTTTTAGGTTTCCTTACCCAAAGTATAAAAACGGGACCCTATTACTAAGGCTCTGCTGTCTGTCTGTCTGTTACCAAGCTGTATCTCATGAACCGTGGTAGCTAGACAGTTGAAATTTTCACAGATGATGTACTTTAACAACAAATACTGAAAAATAAATAAAATAAATATTTAAGCGGGGCTCCCATACGACAAACGTGATTTTTAGTGCCGTTTTTTATAGATAATGGTACGGAAACCTTCGTGCGTCAGTCCGACTGGCACTTGGCCGGTTTTCTTAAAGAGATTTAGCAATGTGGGTAGAATTCACATAACTGGCAATCTTGTTAACCTCTAAATAAGCTAAATATGCTTGCGTTTGGAGTGGGTTTACGGGAATAATGTAATGGGTGGGGTTCGAACCCGGGACCTCTCTATCACAAGTCTGACACCGTAGCGGTTAGGCTCTAGACGCTCTAGACGCCCTGGTCGTCGGGGATCGCGAGCCGATTTCCGGCCACCGGGCACGGGCTTGCGGACGGCGAGCAGGCGTAGCTCACCGTCCGGTAAGGACCAGGCCCGGGTCGGCAGCGCGTCGTGTTCCACGCGCGCCTCAAGGAGCTGTCAGCATTAGTGACGGGGCCTCATAAAGCCATTGCCTGCCGGGGTTGCGGAAATGTAGTAACAAGACACGGGCAGCTGAAGGGACAGGGTGGGTTTTTAGTCAGTAGAAGTCTGACACTCCCTTCCGCTTAACCCAGGGCGGGAGAAGTTATTCGATGATTTACCCACCTAGAAAAAAACAAGGCTATTGACGCTCCAATATAGCGTGGAGGGTTCTTTCCCCGACGGACTTCTTTTCCCGATTCATGATGTCGTACTCAATAATTCGACTTCCCAAAGATTGATTGATGATTTTTTCTGCATCATAAAGTTCAAACGTATCTCAATTTATGTAGCAGTGTTTGAACAATGGACTGTTGCGTTTCGTATTGAGGGTTCAATTTTCTCAACGAACCAATGTTTGTATGGCCTGCAGAGAGTTATATCGAGTCTGGAATGTTTGTACGTGTGTGTCATTCTGAGTGAAATGCAAAGTTTATATTATGTATTAAGCAAAGTACACACAAACAAAATAAATTTAGTACAAATCGTTCATTTTGGTCATCAAATCAGAACTTTCTACTCATTCAGATTTTCTTACTTATATACTCGGTTACAATAATTGTTCAGACGTGATTCAATTTGTCTCTTGTTAAGATTGTTTTTTTTCTGTAATTTGAAGTTAAAATAAATATAACTGTAGCAACTAGAAACATTCGCACGAGCTTCGAACTGCAATTTCCACAAGCCAATAACAGTTATATTTCACAGTGAATTCGCTTTTTTATAATATTTAATTCGAACGATAAAAACCCGTTACACAAAATATTTAAAAAATCTAAAAAACCCGACTGCTGAACTGAAATGCAAGAAACAGGCACGTTTTTATTTTAAAAAGTGACAAGCGGGCTGAACCCAATTCAACATATTTCTTTTTTTAATGGTATACATAGGTAAATACAATGGTATACATACGCGCAAAAACATAATCCTTCCTTTGCAGTCCGGTAAAAACAGCAACTCATAAAAATCACGAAATAAAATTTTACACAAACATTTCTTTTTAGGGAGAAACCATTCAGTCTGAACAAAGGTTCCCTTTTGTTACTGAGATCTGAGGATTTTTTTTAAAAAAAGGAACCTAGAAATCGGAAAAAATATAGAAAAAGAGAACGATACTAAAAAAATATCAGGAATGACTGCATCGACGAATAAAGGACCCACAAATATTAAAAGTAAAAATATGTTTGAATTCAGAATTGTATGTTGAAAAAAAAAATAGTTTTTTATTTGAGTTTATTAATTTTTCTTATGAAGTGTGTTCGGTAGGAAATATTAATTACTTGTTTTTATTCAATTCACTATCCCATAAAAGGTTGTAATAATAACGTTCTCACTTTTGGAACACATGCCTCCTTTCTCTGAGAGGGGCGTAATCCATTGCCCAGTACCGGTTGGTGATTGTTGCGAAGTTTCTGTTTAAGGACATACTGCAGGTTTCTTCCCGATGATTTCCTTCACCATTCTGAGAGCAAAGGTGATGGAAATAAACAGATAATATTGTGTCTGGTTGGGTTGTACCCACAATCTAATACTCCTAAATCGTGAACGTAACTACTGGCCCACAACTACTTAATAAACAGTTAAATATGGAAAAAAATATCTTCACCTAATTTTCTTTTTTTTTTTATTGAAAATAGGTTCGCGTTTGACCACTTTCTCACCTGATGGTAAGTGATGATGTGATCGAAGATGGAGCACGCTTACCTAAAAGTAACCTATTCACTCTGGACTTAAAGACTCCTAGGTTGTAGCTGTCGGGAAACACAGACTCCGGCAGGGAATCACTCTCAATTAATCCATATTTCCCTCAAAAACTTCGTCCGAATTTCCAACTGGTGTTAATAAAGAGCTTCTGTTCTGAAACAAATGCTTCCTTTAACAAACACTTACCTACGAGTAAGTACTACCATTTCAGTAATGGAACATATTTAGCATCAGAACGTGAAGTAATGGGACGTGCAAATAGTCTACACGGTAACTAAGCTTTATTTAAGTGAGCAAAAAATTCTAGCTCAGGGGGAGAACACATTTACGCATTTTCAAGTGTTTTCGTTTTTCTTCGGAGTACGTGGGTGCCATTTGGACATTGGCATTCGTAACGGGTAGTCAGAAGCCAGAAAGTCTGACACGGGTCTTACCAAGCGGTAACGTGTTCCCCACTTACTAGGCTGTGGACGTCGGATAGGAAGTCGCTCCAGTACTTGGCTGCAGTCTATCCCCAACATATTTTGGAAAAGGTCGAGCAGACGATGATGATGATTCAAGTCAAAAAAAGATTGATACAAAGTACTTTTTTTTTAGTAAATCAACCAGTGACAGCCTCCCAATCTGGGCGAAGCGAGAGGGTGTGTCAATTTTTACTGACTAAAACCCATCCGTGTTCCATCATATGCCCTTCGTGTTCCGAGGCCGCGGTAACTCTTTCGAACAATTCCGCAACCCTGGCAGGCAACGGCTTAGCCCTTGTAGGCCCCGACAATTTTGCTGACACTCTTTGAGGCGCGCGTGGAACGCGATGCGCCTGGTTTCAGTCGGGCGACGAGCTATCCATTGCTCGCAGCCCGCAGGCCCACGCCTACGGTGGCTGGGAGTCACCCTGCGACTCCCGACGCCCGGAGCGTCTCCTGCGGCGGCTGATAGAAAGTACTTATGTAGGTAATGACATCATTACCAGATGCGTACGATGCCTAATCGAAAAAAATAGAAATTACTACTGTCATACATTACCTTTTCATGGCATGTTTTTCTTACTGAAATGTGACAAAAGCCAAGTCTCCAAATCTTGAAAAGAGCCCTATCTAACATATCAAAACGTTGATTGGTTAAATACCAATCAATGTTTTCTAGACACGATTATGCTAACCGAAACAAAACTCTTGAATTTCAAATTCTCTGGAAACATACCTACTCTGTCAAGTTCTACTCCTTTCCAGTACGATCAACTAACATAACAACCTTAATCCTTTCCAAATGTTATTTTATGGTAATCGAAACATAACTCTTGAGTTTCAAATTCTCTGGAAACACATACCTACTCTGTCAAGTTTTACTCCTTTCCAGTACGATCAACTAACATAACAACCTTAATCCTTTCCAAAAATTATTGCCCAAATTACTACCACTCTTGAAAATATGACGCTGTCATCTTGACATTTGACATCACATGTCAAGGGAGCGTGTAGTTGACAGATACACTCATCTGAGCACTTACACTGTCGTATACCACGATATGTTTTGGATCTCGTGACGTCAAAAGCTGGTGTCATATACCTTCTAAATATAGAAGATGTCTATCTTGGCTATTTTCGAGGTCTCCAAGGATATTTGCATACAAGGAATTTCCCTATGTGTGGTCTTTAAAGGGTTTCGGGACTTTTGACGGGACGTACCAAAGGTTATCACTGGAACAATGGCTTGGTTAATTTCAAGGGCCTTTGTTATCTTAATTTAAATATTTTTATGTTTGAATATAAACATTGAATGAAAAAAACAGTGTGATGCCAGTATTTTTTTTAACTTGCAAAACAATTTATTTAAAATAGAATCCGAGTCACCAATAATCTAAAACTGTACCATTATTACATTGTTTTTTATAGCTGTAAAATTCGAACAATTCGCATATCGGATTTCAGTGAACAGCATCCATTTAGTCAGAGACAAAGTGTAAAATTTTTTTTTTTACGTTGCTTTTATTTTTTCTTACTGCTGAACAAAATTCATTCGCATTTGAAATTAATACCGCACCTACATCTCCCATACGGAAATTACTCTGAAATAACCGGTCAAGTGCGTGTCGGGCAACGCGCAGTGTAGGGTTCCGTAGTTTTTATAACAGCCAAGTGCGTGTCGTATTCGCTGACTGATCGTTTCGTACCATGCTCTAACTAAAAGCCAAACATGACTACCTAACTAATTTGACTTCCTATACAAATCCTCACCTGATCCCAACCTGATCCGACAATTTTGCACGGAAAGTTTCAATTTTTTTTTAGACATTTGTATAAAACTTGTCATAGCCGGTGTTTTGAATTTAAATACGGACACAGAGCTACACTACTCAATCGTCACAAGAAGCTAGCATGATACAACTGGCGCTTAGCGCCATCTATCGACATTTCTATAGAGTTGTTCGAAATTTTCGAGTCAACTACAATTGGTCAACTATTACTAGTAAACTTGTAAAGCTTACTTATGTGTGATAGTTTTCCTTTAAATTTCGTTATATATAGGTACTACTGCCGTGACATTTGAATTTCTAACTATAACCGTTTAGTTGATAGAGGGGGCGGACACTTGACTCTAACGAAAGTTGGTACTTTAAAGCTTGATAAGTCACGAACGGTTTACTTAATCAAAAAACGGTCTTACCAAACCCCTAATATTTTTGAAAGACCTATCCAATGATATCCCACACTATGGGAAGAACGAAAAAAAAAATTATCATCCCACTTTACATGTATGGGAGGTACCCTAAATAATTGTTTTTTTTCAAAATTTTATTTTACCACTTTTTTGGCGTCATTAACGTGTATACTCATGCCAAAGTACAACTTTCTAGTACCAATAGTTTTTGAGCTAAACCGCGGACAGACGGACAGACAGACGGACATGGCGAAACTATAAGGGTTCCTTGTTGACTACGGAACCCTAAAAAGCTAGTAAACAAAAAATCCTCGTGTTTCAATGTGTTGGCATTATCAGGATTTCATTTTTTTTTTACTGGTTTTTCATTTTTATTCGTTCTTTCATAATAATATTTTAAGAGAAAAATGCATATTGTTTATACATGCACAGCCACTATGGAACCTGCCCGTGTGTAGGGCTAAAGGGCTTGACTTTAAGTGCCTATACTACCTCAATTGGCTTAGCATGATCCTCTGTTATGTCAAAAATACTGCAGCAATAATTTTGAAATAAATATATGGTAAAGTTGAGGATTAATTTTAGGTACTATGTTTGACGAAAACACAATTCCACAAATTTTCTTAATAGAAAAAAATTCCAAACCGAACAATAAACCGGCGGCTGCGCTGGTATTCAAAAATAACTTCAAATTAGATAGTGAAACTTTGCATATTAATTGAACTAACTATAAAGCAGGTCTTATGTTATTTACTTTTTTTAAATTACCATTATTTTCACCGGAAAAAGAAACCAAATTATCGGTGTCTTGGAGTCTTTTCCCTGCGACCCTGTCTCGATTGCTCGCGTGACCGCGGCCGGTAGTGTGCGAGATAAAGAGTGAGAAGCGCTGAGGTAGTATAGGCCCTTTAGGCCGTGCGCGCACTGCCTTGCGGTGACCGCAATTGCGGTAGTTCTACCGCACCGGTAGAATGACCGGGGCCACCGGTGACTCTACCGCACGCGTTTATTCCACCACAGTGCGCGCACTTCTATGACACTCCATACTTCACAGATTTTGCGATTCCAAAACGCAACGCAGTGCGCGCACGGCCTAATGGTCTATAATATTTACACTGAGACACAGCGCTCCACTCTTCATCACGCGAGATCAGTGCGGATTGGTGGTACGAGTAGGTTTAAAAATTCTTATGTTTCTGAGTAAGTTTGAACACACTCAAGTCGTAGTTTGTGTGACTCAATACTTTCAAAAACGGTAGAAGTAGGTAAGTATTTATATCTGCATCACCTTGTGATTTAGTGGTGATAAATCCCTAAAACCTTGAGTTCCCCTCAATACATTTATGCGCGTAGAGTATAAAACAATGAAAAAGATTTCATAGGTAAATTCAGTTAAAATTTACTGGCATTGAAAATGTTAGTTACGCGATATTGCACTATCTCCAGCGATAAACCGATTTATTTTGGGTCTATTTGGCGAATTAGAGTGTCACATTACATATCATCACTGAGTTCTATGTCCCAGCAACGAAAAAATATGTATTAAAATGGGCGTGACTATGGCTATCATAGATAGACTACAACAGTCTATATTACAGAAATCATGCGTTTTTCTTTTAAGTAAAAGCTTAATGCTAAAAATAATGCTAATGCTTAATGCAATAAAATACATGCAGATTTCCATGTTTTTGCCGTAAAAAGACTGCTGTAGTTTTAATCTAAGATTAAACAATGTTGTTAATGCTAAAGAAGTCCAAAGCAAACATAAAAACAAATTAATCACATGATAAAACAAAAACAAACTGCTAATACATTCGGTAATTATGAACACTTGTATTCTAAGAGGTTGTATGTACAGTCGCGCTCTTTATACGTTCATCGATTTTTAGGGTTCCGTAGCCGAATAGCAAAAAACGGAACCCTTATAGATTCGTCATGTCTATCTGTCTGTCCGCCCACCCGTATATCATAGCCACTTTATTACTTTTTATTTTTATTCAAGTTATTGATTTGAATTTATCAGACAACTAAATACATAGGAAAACTACGACAATGATTTGAGAATACACCAAATTAACATTGTATCACTTTCCAGTCGACGTCAAATTAAACCTTTTTAATGACTATTTTATGAAATAGCCTATTTAAAAAACAAAAATAATTATTCGTGTTAAATTTTTAATTATATTAGAAATACTATTTCATATACGATAGAACATAAATATCTACCCATTCTATTAATGAGCGTAATGTGAGTCAACTAATTCACCAGTCACGATGCATGAATCGAAATCTCTCTAAATGTATGTACTGCACAAATGTAAAAAAAAATGTAAAAATATAAAAATAGGTCCGTCATCCTTAAATAAGGATGACGGACCTATTTTTACTATGACTGTACCTGATATTTAAAAGCAAATGTGAGAGCGTGACGTAAATATTTATGATAATGGCACCACGTTAGATCAGGGTGCAAGAGAGTTCTTAGAGGAGTCTCCATTAATTATTTGAGGTGGTTTATTCAAAATTTAAACCCCTCCTCCTTACTGATTCGGTAGGATGCGGTTTATACCTCTCACACTCAAGTGAGATTTTCATAAGGTCGATTTCTCCGTGTTCAAGCGTGATTTTGTGTTACCATTTGTACATTTTCGTCAAGCGATTCTGTAGGTTCTTAAATATTGTATTAGATAAATATTTTATTTACAGAACAGTATTAGCACAGTAGTAACAAGCACGACTTGCGAGTTGTAGATCGTTGTTTTGAATCCAGGCAGGCAAATTGCTTTGTGTAATTGTCATCACTCCCGCGCCACCTCGTACCCTCCGCCAACTCCGTTTATTAGAACACTCTGCTAAAGTTAAATGCATACAAGACTAACTTAAATTTTTGTTTTAAATGTATAGATTACACATAGAAGAGTAACTATGGAGCTTCTTGTGCTTTCTACTGCATGAGAATCTACCTTAACAAATTTAGACTTTAGAGCCCCACTATCAATACAAATATTCTTGTTTACTATAAATACCAAAGTTCAAAACTGATTCAATTGAAGTATCTCGATCGAGTAGGTCGATTTATTTACGTATGTAAATAAATCGACCTCGAATTTGATTTAATCCACTAGAAGTAACTAAACTTATATTAAACCATAATTAATTCCAACTGTATTCTAACAGATTTATCAAGTTATAAATTATTATTTCAATAATACTAACATAAAATTAAACACGCCTAAGATTACAACATTATCACACAAGCTTTTAATATAATCATTCATAAAAGAGGATCGTAAATGCTGATACGGTCTAAATTAGCGGATAAAGTTTATACGCAATCAAGTGGGCCATATAAGGGCCACGGGTGGGCCATGCCTCAGGCATCATGCTAGTTATCCTTTGCCGTAAAGTGGGCCTTATTAAGAGGGCTACTAAAGCCTCAACACACGCGATTAAGGCGATAAAACCGTCATTTTTGTGGCGTTATTTCACACCCGTGCAGAGATGATAAGGGGCAGTTTGGCACGTTACATTTTTTCGCAGGTTACTTCACTAATCTTATTCGAGGATACTGTACAGTTTTGTGAAGATAAGTGGCGCTGGCTGAAAATATATGAAGGCATTTTTTGTGAAATATCTAACATATTAACTTAGGGTTCTTAGTTACTAAATAAATTAAGTAATACTACTACTAATTGTTTTATTTTTATTGGTCTTAATTAATAATATTCTCCAATATAAATTTAAATACTAACATGTATTACTAACCTATTTATGGATGTACCTAATCTGAAATAAATGTCTAAATAAATTAAAAGTACGATACTACTTATCAAACAACATTTTTGCGATTTTCAGATTTTTTATTTTACATGTCCACGTAAAGGGTGCCTGAGTATGAACGACGCCAAGGCCTGCCCAGGCAAAGATGGTGCGATGACCTGGACTCACACTGCGATGCCTGGTCCCGGGTCCGAAGTGATGTTCGAAAAAAAAAACCTGAAGGGATTTTGGGGGAGGCATTTGCCCAGCAATGGAAAAAAATCTGCTATAAGACATTACTTCTCGCCAAAGGAAGGTTATAAGGTTATTCTAGATTAAAAGTAAGTACCATATAGTTTGATTCCCTTGCAAAAACGCAACATAATTATTTTATTTATTTTTATTTATTTCAGTACTTATCTTTACAGGCATTCCTAAAGTGATAGTGTAGAAGAAAAAGAAAATACTTAAATCACAAATAACAAATCAAAAATGTTATGCAACGTACAATGGCATACGTTTGTAATAACATCGAAGGGAAGTGACAAACAGGTCATGAAAACCAGAAATCATGAGCTTTTTATTTTTTGAACGAAGTTCCTTATCGCGCGTTGCGAAAGGGGGCTTTTTTTTTAACGTGGTAAAATTATCAAAGACGGAAAAAATAAGACGAAAAGTTGTAACAACACTTTTTGCTATAGTAAGCTATTGTAAGCCGTGCGGCGTGCGCACGTTTCTCTGTCTATCTCTCTCTCTCTCTTATAAAAAGCAAGCCAGATATTTTCGTTTCGTCTTTCTATTTCGCATTGAACAGAGTAGTGTCGCGACGATTATTAAAAAAAAAAAATAATATTATTATACTTAACTTAAAAAAAAAATATTAGAATTCCTTCACTAATTCATCAAAAGGAACTTCGTTCCATCCGGGTGTCCCTTGACACCCCTCAAGTTTTTTTATTCTTAGTTTAGAGAGAAACACAACAAATTGCATATATTAATCATTATCACCTACTTAGCCTTTTTCTAACTATGTTGGAGTCAGATTCTAGTCTAAACGGGTACAGCTGAGTATTAGGGTTTTACATGAAGCAACTGGCAATCTGACCTCCACAACCCTAACTGCGTACTGATACCCCTTGGCCTGATGAGCGTCAGAATATCAAAGATGGCCTAATGACAGCCGAGACCAAAGGCGTACTTTCCGAGGGATAGCACTGAGAATTTTCTAGTAGAAAAACCCAACAGCTCTTTTTGCCCTACCTGGGAATAGGACACGAGAAGAATGTGTCACTAACACGGCAGTTAATTGTATACATTAATAAATTCAATAAAATAATAATCAAAGCAATAAACAATCAACAAAAAGTCACTACGCACCAACTATCGTCATTGGGCAAGGAAACGAGTGAAACTGTATTAAAGCAAATATACATTTTTTTTAAAGATTATTAGCAATGTGGGTAGAATTTACATTACTAGCAATCTTGTTAATATAACCGCAGTTCTTAAAATAGGTTATAATAACCGACATGTTAATAAACCTCATTACATCGGAACTTTTTATGCTCAATTTTATATGGAAACCAAACTTAGCAAAGACCAAATCTTTTCAATTCTTTCATAGTAAGTGGTTGGGCAATACATATTGTATAAACAGCGCCTAATAAACAGATTCAACTGCAAATTATTACAGGTATATTTTGATCGCGTTGACTTACAATTAGCACTTTCTCACAGCAGAAAGACACTGGTAACATGAGTAATTAATTTGAGTGTCAATATCTTTATGCATTGCTGAGAATATCTTTATTTGAATCTACAAATTACCTTCTTATAGACTCCGCAAATAGGATAAGTTACGCGCACCTTACATCAGTGAATTTAGCACTGACGTGCAAAAAGAAGGCAAGAAACTTAGTAAGAAGTTTACCAATGTGAGTTTGCGAGTGAACTTCCCTGCCGGAGTCTGTGTTTCCTGATAGCTATAACCTGGGTGACTTTAAGTCAAGAGTGAATAAGCTACTTCTAAGCAAGCGTACTTCATCTTCGACCACATCATCGCAATCTTTGGTCACATAACCCAAGATCAGAGATTCCCATCTATCAGATAGCGTGATGAGAGTAGTGTTAGGCCTGCTATCACTCGACCTCATACAGAAAAGATTCACGATATTCCATTTCTTATACTTACTTCTCACCAAAAATCTCAAATACATTCACACCAAAAATCTCAACGATTTAATGCTCTGTTTGGACGTGAACGAAGGAAAACCGAGTATATTTTGCACAATAAATTTAACCTAACATAGGTTATAATTACTTGCGGATAGAGAAAGAAATCCGTTACGTTTTGATTTTGGCCATGACAAACAAAAACAAAAAAAAACATATATTTAATTTCCTCTTATAGTAATAGTACCAAGATCAATATTTGCAAACATTCCTAACAAAGGGAATAGAATTAATTAGTACTAAGGGTAATATATATTTAAGGAGATGACTAAGCAAATACAAAACCCTTGTTTTCTTCAGACATTGATAAAGCGTGTAGATTTATGTATATTGTATTGTTAAGCAGTGATACTTAATCATGAAGATATTTATGATATATTTGTTTCATGAAATTGTTTTAGTAAATTTGTGTTTATAAAAGCTTTTAAGAATTGAACCTGCTAAGTCTTTAAAGCTTTGGGAGACAGCTTAGTTTTCGTAAAATAAATCTTATGTAGTTTTGTTAAAAATCGATCAAGTGTGAGGGTGCTTACATACAGAATACAGGTCGGTATATCCACCTCCGTACGCGGTGCACTCAGCTGCTTTCAGTTAGACTGGAAACTGACCCAACATACATAGTTGGGAAAAGCAGATGTGTGAAAAACAAAGTTTAACAAGCATGCCTGCACTTCGTCAGACGAAGAATTTTTACTTCTGGAATATGTTCATTGTTGAAAGAAAATAATCCGAAATCCACCAGCAAATGTTTAGTTTTTTTTTATTCAGAATAGGCTCGCGTTTGACCACCATCTCACCTTATGGTAAGCGATGATGTGGTCTAAGATGGAGCACCCTTGCCTAGAAGTAACCTATTCACCCTTGACTTAAAGACTCCCTGGTTATAGCGATCAGGAAACACAGACTCCGGCAGGGAATTCCACTCCTTAGCCGTACGCACAATGAAGGTATTCCCAAAACGTTTTGTGCGTATGGGTGGGATGTCCACCATGTAACGATGGAGCTTCGCCGTTTGTCTTGTAGTCCGATGAAGGAACGGGCTTGGCGGAATTAGATTGTGCAATTCCATCGCACACTCCCCGAAATGTAACCGATCGAAAATCGATAGACTTGCAACTCGTCCTTGAGTTCGATCTTCATAAGCCAGTAGCTTGTGAAGATCAAATAGGTGGACACCCCATAAAACACTAGTACTCTTACTCAGATGTATTTGGTTAGACGAGCAGCCAACCCTAACATAATTAGGAAAATATAACACATATTTGTCTGTTTCGGAAAGCTGTCTTTCTATGTAAGCATCCTAAGTCAAGCTCCCTTTGTCACACAACGTAAGACTACATTATTAAATATCAAAGGTAACGTTTTGCGTTTTTTTTTTGTATTTATTTCATAAGGTTGTTACAGTCTGTTACAAAATAGAATTTTTTACAATTATATGAGGAGAGATTATTATAAATAACTAACAATTATAAGTGGCTCCGGCCGTCTAGCTAGGATACGTAACTAGTAACCTGTATTAAGGTACACCAGTCCCTAATTCCCAGAATGAACTTTTTTGGGAATACTTTTATTGTGCGTACGGCTAAGGAGTGGTATTCCTTGCCGGAGTCTGTGTTTCCTGATAGCTATAATCACTGATTTGAAAACCACCTCTCTGGCTATAATCTAGAAGTATTTAAGTGAAGCGTGAAAAGGTTGCTTTTTTCTAGGTAAGCAAGCTTCATCTTCGACCACATCATCACTTACCATAAGGTGAGATGGTGGTCAAACGCGAGCCTATTATCAATAGTAAAGACAACACCATCGTATGTCATTACAAAAAACAATCAACGCTTAACTATCGCATGTAGAATTAAAAATACAATATACCTACCTTCAACCAAAGCTTCGTTCGAACAGATTGTTCCTAATCACGTTTTATTTCTCGTGACTTGCAAATCGATCGTATGCTTAAATGTGTCTCCTTAGAATTAGACATTAATAGCACCTTAATGTCTGAACAGTAAGGATGATTATCGAATTTAACTTATGATGTAGACCTTACATCAGTCTGCCGATTTCGTACATAAGAAACTCAGCGTGAAATGTGCGTTGTCAGTTGTCATAACAATTGATGCAGGGAGCTACGGAGCGGTCTCATAAGAGGATCCTGGAATTGCCCGTGTGTGCTGATTATAACTATACAGATTAGTTTAAGTGAGGTAAATTGGTGTTGTCCTCACAGACCGAGCGCCTTTGGCATGTATTCCTAGACAACGAAAAGGTTTTAAGCACTTCTTTGGGGTAGACATCCTCATGAACTTCCTCCGACCTGTCGCAGGGTCAAGGAGTCTGTCAGACGCCAACTCGTTAAAACCATCACATGTTCTCTCGCATACTCACGTCGCGTGATATGAGGGTACTTACCTAACTACTTTCAACGCAGCCTCTGCCTGGTGCCAGCTAGCCTTTTTTTTTTTTTTTTCTCGCTAAGAAATGACAATTACGCACTTCCGCTCGCTGGGGGGTAGAGACGGGGAGTGTGGGACTCCCTGTCGCATGACGGCGACAGTATACCCACTAAAACTCAACGGTGTTCCCTCCGTCGCCTTGTTGGGAGGGCTATGGGAGACGTTCTGCGTCCACAGCCCTCTGGCGCGTGGGCCCTATGTGCCCCCCGGGCTGGGGGGCGACGGGAATGGCCGGGAACACATGGCCACTCCCGTCCGGCGCTGGTGAAGGCGCGTGCGATGCAGGCAGGGGTGCCCCCGCACCCGTTGGGAGAGTTTCGGAGAGGCGGCCAACTTGGCCTCGGCGGGCGGCTCCCTCGTCGCGGGGAGGATCCGCCGCCTCGGCCTGACGGTGGCGCTGCACAAAACTGAGGCCGTGTACTTCCACGGTCCTCGGCAGCGGCAGCGCCCCCCGCCCCACGCCCACATCCACGTGGAGGGCGTCCGCATCGCAGTTGGGGCCCAGATGAAATACCTGGGCCTCGTGCTCGACAGCAGGTGGCGCTTCGGCCCGCACTTCCGCGGGCTGTCGGCGCGCCTGCTGAAGACCGCGGGCGCCCTCTCTTGGCTGCTCCCCAACGTGGGGGGGGGGGCCAGCGTCCGATGCCGGCGACTCTACGCCGGCATCCTGAGGAGTATAGCCACCTACGGGGCCCCCATCTGGGAGGACTCCCTCCGGAGGAGGGAGAATGCCGCGGCCTTGCGGGCCCCGCAGAGGGCCATAGCCCAGCGGGTGGCGCGGACCTACCGCACGGTGGGCTTCGCGGCGGTTTGCGCCCTGGCGGGCACCCCGCCTTGGGAGCTCGAGGCGTGGGTGCTCGCCAGAGTGTACGAGTGGATGGCGGGGCGGCGGGCGAGCGGAGAGCGCCTAGCCCCGCAAGAGAGGGAGGCCGTCCGGCGGGAGGCGAAGGAAGCCGTCGTCCGGCATTGGGCGACGGACCTCGCCACCGCGGCATTCGGTCGCCGCACACTCGACGCGATCGGGGCGCTCCTGCAAGAGTGGCTCGATCGGTCGCACGGGGTGGTCTCCTTCCGACTGGCGCAGGTGCTGACCGGCCACGGATGTTTCGGGGCCTACCTGCACCGCATCGGTCGGGAGGAGACACCGTCGTGCCACGATTGCGGCGCGGCGGTGGACACGGCGCAGCACACCCTGGAGGGGTGCCCGTCGTGGTCGGAGCCTCGCCGCGACCTCGTTGCGGCGATCGGGCCGGACCTCTCGCTCCCCGGCGTGATCAACGCTATGCTGGGGGACGAGGGGTCCTGGGTGGCGGTAGACTCCTTCTGTGAACAGGTCATGGTGCAGAAGGAGGTGGCGGAGCGCGCGCGCGAGGATGACCCTCTCGCGCCGGCGCTCCGCAGGCGGAGGAGGGGTCGGAACAGACGTCAGTATGACGAGCACCTCCGACTCCTCCCTGGTGGAGGCCAGCAGGCAACGGGTGCCAGCTCGCCTGTACGGACCCCGTCTGTGTAGATCTTACATACTTAATTTTCAACTGAGATATCACGGTTTGATTGTAACAGACTTCCCTTCAGTACTAAGATTCAGTGAATCTTAGAAGAAGTGAGTGTCAATTCGGCAATTTTTTTTTTAATTACTTGGCCCCACTTTATTCATTGGTCCTGTGAGTATCGTGGGTTAAAAATCGAATGCTTATGAATAGAATAAATATCTGCAAGCCATACAAACATTTGTTCCGTACGGGAATCGTACCTACGACATGCAGAGCAGCTGCAGCCAAGCGCTCATTTTCAAGATTCCCGAGCAGAGCAGACACAAAGATACCTGTCATAAGTATGAGTAGATGGTAACCACCCATCAATAAAAAGAGATTTTGTCATAGTTACAGATTAAATAATTGTAGTATCAGATTTAAGTACACCAGTTTAACAATGGAAAATTAATTATTATTTTTATTTAATACCCCACAGATGTTGCGGTGATGATGTTGGGGCGAGTTAAACGAGAGAAGTGTTTGAATCTCTCCGTGACTTTGTTGTTGACTGTGACCGCGCTTGACCAGGGCTTGCAGGGGCAGGTTTACCTCAGGCGCAAACAACGGAACATGAGGAGGTTTTAGACACTTACAGACAGACCTCTTCGCCCACCCCAGGGCACCCCAGGGTAGAGGCAGCCATGAGAATTTTCACCTCGTGAAGATAAATAGAGCAAAGATGTTAAAGTAACTTCTTAAATGTTTGAAAATTCTGTATTTATATCATTTCTTGTTTTTTTTTTTATTTACACATATGAAGTATGTACTTGTACGACTATTATCGTTTGAATTGTTCGTCTTTGAAATCTAGGGGAACTTCGGCTTCTAAGATAAAGGCTTCTTGCATAGTTTATGAGCCAGATTGTTCGCCTATAACTGTGATATTGTTGTTGCTTTGTAAAAAAAAAAACACAAAACTACAATTTAATGTTAATACCATACTTTACATTAAAATGTAGTTTTGAGTTTTTTTTAACAAAATAAATTATTTATTTATTTACCTTTCAGCCTTAAAGGCTGTAACAAGAGTGAATAGGCATCTTCTTGGCTCAGTCGTTCCATCGTAGACCTCATCAATCAAAAACAAAAAACTGGCCAAGTGCGAGTCAGACTCGCCCATGAAGGTTTCCGTAGTAACTACGCCAAATAACTTTGATTTTCATAGTGTTTGTATGAATTACCAAGTTATATTTGCGGTTTTAAAAAGTATGCTATATCTCAAAAACTGCTGACCGACCGACTTCAGGCATGTGAGTAGATACCTAGCCCTTATTTTAAACGGAATTAGACATCCAATAAAACAATATTCAAGGTTATTTCTCTCTTTGTAGTGCAAGGCTTTTTTGTAAGTTTTGAAGTCTGTTCAATTTTTTGTAAAAAAAAGTTTTTATTTTATGCTATTTACCGTATCTTTGTTTGTGTTACTTGAGATAACTACATACCTTTCGCACTAACTTTTTAAAAAGATAGTTTGCTGTACACATCTTTTTTACCTACTTAAACCATATTTCAGATGTGATTCAGAAGGTTTGTGCCTCAGCTGTGGTGATATAATAGGCTAATTATGCTAAACAGTACATAGATGTACGAAGGCAGCAATCACGGGTGATTTGCTGTTAAATTGAAGAGTTCATCAGAACTGAAGAAAGATCTCCGAAGGTCTTCATCAGAATGTGATGTGTTATATAACCTTCATTGTAAAATATCCTTTCAAACAACGAAAATTCGATCGATATCGGATCAGCAGTTTCTGAGAAAATCGCGGATATACAAATATACACACATACATAGTTACATATATACATACATACCTACTGGTTGAATAAAGAACCTCCTTTTTTGAAGACGGTTAATTTGTAATAGACACATGATTAGATTGAAAGAAAGATTGAACACTGAACAGGCATCTTCTGGGCACGCTCGAAAAAAAAAACAGATTTGTTTTACAATTTTTTATTGTTATGTATTATATAATACATGTTTTATGGATACATTATAAAAATTATAATTTTAAAAGAGTCACTGTGGCGTTTCTTGCCGGTTGGATGGTATGGAGAAGCCATAGAAATTTACCAATTTCGAAATAATATTATATTTTTATTTTATTTTATCATTACTATATTATTTCATATATTTATTTAGACTTTATAATAATTATGTCAAGCGATGACTCTTTTTTTTCTTGCCGTAGTTCTTCTACGTCATATTCATCTTTAGATGACTCCTTCTCTGTAAACAGTTTTTTGGGTAGTGAGTTTGAACGATTTCAAAAGTGTTTTAATGTTTGTCACGTGAACGCACAAAGTATACCTCAGCATCACTCTGAGATGCTGAATTTATTTAGTGATGTTGCTCTGCACGCCATCTTAGTATCGGAAAGTTGGCTCAAGCCCGAACTACCCTCTACTTTTTATAGCCTACCCGGTTTTGTCCTTATTCGCAGTGATCGCACGGGGAAAAGAGCCGGGGGTGTTGCCATTTACTTACGCAGCAACATCCCCTACAAAGTCGTATCCTCTTCACCGGGAACAGTCAATGGCAATCCCGAATACTTAGTCCTTGAAATTGATGTCAAGGGGGTTAAGGCTATTCTTGGAGTAGTGTTCTGCCCACCTACTATTGATTATTTCTCAATTCTTGATTCTCTTTTTGTATCTCTTTCCTCAGAGTACAAACATCACATAATCATGGGTGACTTCAACACAGATCTCTTGAAGGATAACTCCAGATCAAGCAGACTGAGAGCAATCCTGGAATCGTCAAGTCTATCTGTTTTAACGCTTAATCCGACTCATCACAATCTCAACACAAGCGATTCCTGGCTTGACCTCATACTCACTTCTTCTGTGAATCTGGTTGCTAACCATGGTCAGGTTGCTGTTCCGGGATTATCTAGGCATGACCTTATCTATCTCACTTATAAAATGAAGCCTCCCAAACAGCGGCCTGCCATTGTGCATCTCCGTAATTTCGTGAGGATCGACATGGAGCAGCTTCGCAGAGATGCTAGAGCGATTGATTGGATCGAAGTTGAACAGGCATCGACAGTGGATGAGAAAGTGGAAATGCTAAATAAGACAGTACTCCAGCTCATTGATGCACATGCACCTCTGAGGGCCGTCCGTGTTAAACGCCCTCCTGCTCCATGGATTAACCCTGGAGTTCGTATGGCGATGAGACGCCGTGACAAGGCCTTTCGAAGATATAGAAGGGATCGCAGTGAGGAAAACTGGAGCCTTTACAAGTTGGCTAGAATTCGTTGTAACCAGATGGTAAGAGCCTCTAAACGCCGATACATCTCTGAAAATGTTCTCAACTCTTCACCGGCTGATATATGGAAGTTTCTCGAATCGCTCGGCATAACAAGATCCTCCTCTAATGTTATCTCTTCTAACGTGTCCTTGAGCGATTTGAATAAGCATTTTTCTTCGTCCGCTATGCTTGCGGTTGCTATTAAAAACCACACCATTCATGAGATTACTTCCACGCGAATCTTACTTCCTGATTCTTTTTCTCTTTCTCCTATTACCAACCCTGAGATCCTCAAGACCTTCAATGCTATTAATTCCAAAGCTGTTGGCTGTGATGGTGTCAGTAGAACTATGTTATCACTCATAATTAAAAGTATTCTCCCCATTATTACCCACATAATCAATGCCTCCTTACAGACTGGGGTATTTCCTACAATCTGGCGTAAGGCCTTTATAATTCCTCTCCCTAAAATATCCAACCCCAGCCTACTTAATCATTACCGACCAATCTCCATTCTTCCTTTCCTATCCAAGATCCTGGAAGCAGTTGTCCTTAAACAAATATCTTCTTTTGTGTTTGGTAATAATCTGTTATCCCTTTTCCAATCACGTTTTCGGTCTGGCCACAGCACAGCCACAGCTTTGCTTAAAGTTACAGAAGACGTTAGGAATGGCTTGGAGAGTTCGAGATTAACGGTGTTAGTTTTAATTGATTTCTCCAATGCTTTCAATACCGTTGATCACGACATTCTCCTGGCTATTCTGACACAAATTGGGACGTCTCCGTTGGCACGGGATTGGTTTTCATCATATCTTCGTGGTCGCCAGCAAGCGGTTCGTGCTGATCAGGATTTTTCGAGTGGTGCGCCCTAAAAACTGGCGTTCCACAAGGCGGTATACTCTCTCAACTCTTATTTTCTCTTTTCATAAATTCTATTACTACTATCCTCAAATGCTCTTACCATCTGTATGCTGATGACCTACAGCTCTACGCACAAGCTGACATTGACAACTTGGACAACTGTATCTCTTTGCTGAATGCTGATCTATTAGCTATCAGCGATTGGTCAAGCAGATTTGGAGTTATGGTCAATGTTAGTAAATGCCAGGCTATCCTGATCGGCAGTTCACATGCGCTACGAAAATTGGACACTAGCCAACTACTCCCGCTTAGCTTCAACAATACCGTCATTCCACTCTCGCCACACGTTAAAGACCTAGGCTTATTCATTGACGACAAGTTAAGTTGGGATAAGCAGATTGCACAGGTTAGCCAGAGAGTAACATTCACACTGCGATCTCTCTATAGATTCAAGCATTTTCTTCCTTCTAGCACTAAAACCACTTTGGTCAAATCGCTTGTGCTTCCTGCTATTGATTATGCTGATGTTTGCTACTCTGATCTATCCCAAGAACTTCTTAACAAACTGGATCGACTTCTTAACAACTGTATCCGTTTCATTTTTGGCCTTCGTAAATATGATCACATTTCTTCCGTCCGTTCTCAGCTTAAATGGTTGCCTATTCGTCAAAGGAGATCCCTCAGATCCTTCTGCTTGCTCTTCACTATTTTGAACGATCCTTGTGCTCCTGATTACTTAAAACAAAATTTTAAAGTGCTAGGCAGTTCTCATTGCCTTAACCTTCGCGCATCCAAAAACTTACTTCTACACATTCCTTCTCACCGAACCGGGTTTATGGCTAATTCCTATGCTATTTCTACCATTAAACTCTGGAACATGCTACCCCTTGACATCAAGAAGGCCGAGTCTAAATTCTCTTTTAAGCGTAAAATGAGAAACCACTACTTAAAGGCCTGTCATTCTTAGTTTGGTATAATTATAATTATTGTGAGTTCTCTTAGTTAGAAAGATTATTATAAAGCACCGTATTTATTAGTCTATTCTTCTATATATATGTATTTTATTATTATATAATATATATATATTTATACATACATTTTTTTCGATAATGACATTTTTTTTTTTACTTGTACACCTACCACATTGTGGTCTTTTTAACCCAAAGGTTGACTGGTAGAGAATGCCCTGCTGCATTAAGTCCGTCCATGTACCACTATTGTACACAAAGTTTAAATAAATAAATAAATAACTTCTGACGTTTTGTAAGTGCCCATGTAGGCCTATGTGAAATAAAATATTGTTACGCCAGTCGCTTAGCGAAGTACGTCGAGAAACTTCGACAGAAATCTAGAATGTTTGAGACACTAACGCCACCTGGCGGCGAGTAGCAGAACTGAGTATATCGAGAAAGTTCGACCGACTTCTAATACGTTCGAGACACAGACGCCATTTAGCGGCGAGTAGCAGTACTGAGTATCTCGAGTAGCTTCTGGAATATTCTTGGTAGTATAGGCAGTGAGTCGATTGTATAAGAATGTTCTAGAACTCATAGACCGGGGTATAAATAGATCGCAGAGGAACGCAGACGACAATCCTATTTCAAGATACGAGGCGATATAATCGAAGCTTTACAAGTGAATTGTGGTGCGATTTAAGTGTTAAATGACAAGTATTGTACTGTGAATAACTGTGTTAATTTTTGTTTTGTGTTTATTTAATTAAAGAGTTAATTTTGGTCTAATTGGCGTTAATTATTTCTATCCCGAACCCCAGCTCGTATCAATATTTTGAGTTTGAGTTTGACACGATTTCGTATTCAATGTTATGCAATGATTTTGGATATCAGTCTGTTCATGTATCCATAATCATCAATTATGCGCAAAAGAGTGGCATCCCTAGTTCGGAGGAATACCTACTGTATTTTGAGAGTAGTTAATTGTATTTATTTATTATTATTGTAAGCCATACTGTAGGGTTTCGCGTACTCAACCCGTAGACATCACTGCGGGTCGGGCAGAGCGGGTAAAGAGCTAATATTTGAATCGATTTTTGTATTATTTAGATAAGTACTTTATAAATTATTGAGAATATGTAACTAACTTAGTCTCTATAATAGGTAACTTAAATTACTACATGATGGATGGTATGTCTGATTTTATAAAATAAATATTAATAATAATATAACGTATCTTCATCGTTCGTCAACGCATTATAGGCTCGCGTTTTCCCACTATTTATTAGTTCTATCTTCCGAACGGTCGAAATGCGAGTCATACCCAGCCCACCTCGGAGGTTACACTCGGTACCATAAGGCTCAATTTACACCGCCGCGGAATGGAATGGAACCAATTTTTCGCAACGAAATTGTACATAGCATAATAAACTTTATGTCAATTGTATAACATACAAACGACAGTAGCTAGGGGAATTCTCGAGAATGTGCGAGGATTTCGCGGAAGACGCGCGACCTTTTTTGTCTCCTATTTAGTTAGTATGTTATACAATTGACATACAGTTCATTATGCTATGTACGATTTCGTTCGCTTCCATTCCATTCCGCGGCAGTGTAAATTGAGCCTTAGTCGCGAATGCTGACGAAAAATCGACGTGTCACATTTCTGACTACCCATAATGACTCTCAAAATGCACAAATGACTGCCGGAACCAATTTTTAACGTGCTTTCCGAAGTACCGAGGAATCTAGGTACGTTAGGACGGTCTCCAATATTTGGACCAACTCCGGCAAGTCATATTTTTTAATTTTCTCGTGGTAGTACCTTATAGATATCCTTTGTAGACCTCGCAGTTATCTGTCAGTCTCATACTTACTAAAACTACCCTGGTATCACTTCGTTCGCTTGCGTCCGGAGTTGCAGTCTAGATGTGACTTCCACCATCCCGGACTGGCCTCGGTCTAACGGCATTAGGCCTAGTCAAACCTCAACCTTGAGATCTACCGGATATTATTACTTAAACTCCTCACAATTTTGTAGGCACCGAGCTAAAATCAAAAACAAAAAAATATTATTATGATTAATAAAAATAAAATTATCCAAATATTTTTGATACTGAGGAAAATCCACAATCGTTGAAATGTTTTCAACGTATGTGGACTTTATATTGTTTTAACTAAACGAGGGGCATTATAATTGAGGAAAAAGTCAGGATATTTTGTTTAATTTAAGCTACACTCATATTATAAATTCAAACATAAATCTCTATGACTGTTTGTTTGTTATTTCTGCACGTCTTAATGGCTGATCAGGCTGATTTATCCCGGGACTTATGACATAAACTTTTTTATTTAATTTGGGGGATCGAAAATGTTGTAGTTATATAGATAAAACATTTATTTGGTATAACAGGAGACACAAAATACAATTAACATATAACACGTAAAAATCAGAAAAAAACGTACAGTTAGTAGGAACAAACATAATGAAAGAAAGTGAAATTTGTCAACATTGTTGGTGTTAAGATGCTTGAGTGATGTGTATAGTGTTTAGCTTCGATAGCTTCAGAAGAGAAATGAAATTCGTAGACTATAATTTATTTATTATTTATTTATTTATTTACTAGCTTTTGCCCGCGACTTCGTCCACGTGGAATAGTTACTTTGGGCTAACGTTAAATTTAACCCCGATTTTGAAACATTCTTCATTGGCGCTCCGCTCCTATTGGCCTTAGCGTAATGATATATAGCCTATCTTTCTCTATACATTGACTATTTCATTAAAAAATAATTTTTCAATTCGAACCAGTAGTTCCTGAGATTATTGCGTTCAAACAAACAAACAAACTCTTCAGCCTTATATTATTAGTATAGATAGCTGTTGCCCGCGACTTCGTCCGCATTTCCGTCGTTTTTCGTAAAAAAAGTAGCTTATGTCCTTCCTCACGGTTCAGTTATTTTGATGTAACAGACAGATTAACTTTCGTAATTTCGTAGGGAAACATAATATGTCAATCTATAATACTGTTGAAATATATCGCAATACGGAACCTCACAATATTATTGTTAATAGCTGTGCCCGCGACTCCGTCAGCGTGTAACTCCTTGTGTGTTATTAAGTTAATGTATTGGTAATATTGTTTAGATCACGTTCCGCGTTCACATGAGGCTTAAGTACCTATAGAACGAAATTTTTCCTTCGCCCGCTAGACGCGTCGAGCGCGGCGACCGATTCTCAAAAATAATCCTTATAGCATGATTCAGTATTCACGCGCGATGGCTTATTATTAGCGTATTTCATGTATAACTTTGGTGTTTCTATACCGATTTATATGATTCTTTTTTATGGAATAGTTAATAATGTTAACTTTTTCAATTAGGGGTGACTGAGAGTGTTATAAACGTAAGAGTAGACAAATATTATAATCAGAAAGCTTCGAACTGCTAAGCTATCGGGAGTTACACGTGTTATTGTGAGTCAACCATAAAAGATAGACATATGCTGTCGTGGGATATTTTTTTATATAATTTTAAGGAGAACATCATGAAATGATTTCTGTGTAGCTTTAACTATTAAGGTTGCACACGCGACGGAAGCTTAAAAAATGGAGTAACTTCTCCCGTTTTCCCAACATTTCCCTTCACTGCTCTGCTCCTATTGATGGTAGCGTGATGAAAAGTATACTATAACCAGCGCAGGAGTATGAAAAATAATTGTACCAAGTTTCGTTAAAATCCGTCGAGTAGTTTTTGTTTCTATGACGGTTATACAGACAGACAGACAGACAGACAGACAGACAGACAGACAGACAAAAATTTTACAGATTGCATTTTTGGCATCAGTATCGATCCCTAATCACCCCCTGATAGTTATTTTGGAAATATATTTCATGTACAGAATTGACCTCTCTACAGATTTATTATAAGTATAGATTATATACTTTATTGTACACCTTACAATATTTCTATAGATACAAAAAAAAATAAACTAGTGTACAATGGGTGGTCTTATCGCACAGGGCGATCTCTTACAGACAACCTTTGGATGGACAAACTTAAAGGAGACAGATATTAAGGTTTTAACAAACAAGATGCGTCTACGCGTAGTTGATTTGAAGTATCCTTCAACCCGGGGAGTATGTCTATGCAAGATCCATTTGTCTACGGACTGGAAATGTGCGGCGGGGAGACGCGCGCGGGCGGAGGGCCGGCAGCGGGTCTCCACGGTGAAGAGGGGAGAGGGCGGGCGCTACGATTACTAGCGCCGCGCCGCGACGCGGACCACCACTTCAAATCAACTACGCGTAGACGCATCTTGTTTGTTAAAACCTTAATATACGTTTAAATTATAGTCTACGAATTTCATTTCTCTTCTGAAGCTATCGAAGCTTAACACTATACACATCACTCAAGCATCTTAACAGTTGGTGTCGATGGAATTAGAGCCCAGAACACTGTCAGTCTTGCCATGTAGCATGGCAATGCTGATTCTCGATTTTATACATAATTTTAGGTTCACTCAAATTATATAAAATAGAAACTAAGAGATACAAAGGACAGCCTTATCGCAAACAGCGATTCTTTCCAATTTGTAATTGCAAGATCAAGTTTTTTTTTTCATTCCGGATGATCCCACTCTTGACCTCGGTCTCGCTCGATGGAAAGCGAAAGATGAGGTCTACGATGGAACGAGCAAACCCAGAAGATGCCTGTTCACTCTTGCTTTTTAGGTCATAAGTGGCAGGGAACACAGAAGCCGGCAGAGAGTTACTGGCAATTACAATTTAATAGGGGATCAGCAGTCGTATCGACATCGCCAGTACAACCCATTGATTAACTATCTTTGCAACTTTACTTTGCAATTCTGTTGAAGCAGCATTTTCAAAGTGTTTAGCAGTTTGAATTTCAAACAGGAATCCGGATTGACCCTGATGGATTGGGTTCTTTCTTCAAGATTTTCATACGGAACAACAGCAATGACTACTTTTACACGCAGAACTCTTCGCTTACGTATTTTAATAAGACTTTAACTAATAATAACATGACGTTGGTGTCACGTGATGTCAAACACACATTAATGACGCATCTGCGTGTGTTCAATATTATTTCATTTTACTTTTGTATATTAGGGTTACAATGTTTGTGGCGCTTTGCGGAAAATATAGCACAGAGTATACGTACCTCATACCCAAACGGTCCAAAAATTTAAATTGATAAACATTGTCCCTCCATTTTATGTACCTACTACGGTCATAAGATTCCCAAATTAAAATAGTTTTTATACTGTCTAATCCTCACTAACCATGACACTACAGAAATCACAAATTAGCAGATAGTTTTTACGTACTTTTATATATTTTTTTCGTTTTCATTCTTTTGTCTACCAACTTTGTCCCATCATAATTATTATAAGAATAAATGAAATGAAATGAAATGAAATATTTATTTTGTAAATTGGTTATAAATAACGCTTTTACACGTCATGTTTTTTTGCGTGTTAAGTTTAGTTTAGCTAGATGAGGCCGGTGTTTCCTAACTGACTACTCTGAGAAGAAACACTGAAACAAACTCAGAGGTCAACGTCTCTTTTAAAGTCCATACAATTTGTGTTGGTCCAATCATATGAAAAACATGTAGGTTCATGTCTTTGGCGCTCTTTGAAGAAATAACCACACAGATTTGAGTGGACCTGTCCAGTCCAGACAGTGCAAGCATTTGTCAGTTATCGTATAGCTCAACTTAGAACATTAAGGAGCTCAACGATCTGACGAACAATACCAAAGTAAGGACATTTGGGTAGGCCACACAAGTAGTTACTCAAATTGCTTCACATCAATAAATAAATTATAATGAAAATAAAGTAGTGCTGGTAAATAAATCCAAAATTTGGTCGAGATTTCAAAAATTTCTTGTGGCACTTGCCTCTTCTCTCTTTATAGAGAAATTTCATTACTTTTTTTTACCAAAGACGTATTGTTACCTGTAAAATATAATTATATTCAAGTAACATGTTTACATGTTTTTACGCAAAATACGCGCTTGGTCGTGGAGTTGCGGATACCTGCCCGATATACATACATACATACAACATGTTTACAGAAATGTAGAGATAGTCCAGAAGTACATAATTTGTACTACTAAGAGAGTTATCTAAATTACTCGTTATGAGATAATTTATCTTAATATCAATCGAGGTTTTAGGCTGATGTCCATTAGCCATGTAGTGTTTGTATCTATATAGTAGATACAATACATTGTCTCACGTACCACTCTGGAGGGGGTTAGCTGTCAAACGTCACTACGTCAGTCTTGTGACGAACGCGGTAAGAGTCGTACGGCGCCTGCGCTCCATTGTGTGTTGTGTGAGCCAGTGACAGTTAGTGTTCTTATCTGAAGGACCTAGTGTTCTTATCTGAAATATACGCCAAATTCTACTTAAAATCATAGGTAACCCATTAAAAATGTTATAATTATATAAAACGTAGGTAAAAGTCAGTTACAACATAGGTTAAGTATTTGAGAAAAAGGTTAACCTTTAAGCGGATCCAATCTAAGTCTGTGTTCAAAAATGGATATCGTGTGTAGAAATAAAATCAAAATCCTTAAAAAATTGCCACAATCGTCGTTATATCATACAAAAGCAATCCGTACGTAACTCAAGTTGCAAGTGCTAGAATCAAGTAAACAAACAATAGAAAATGCAGTAATGTCATGTGATTCATACAGCCTACGATAAGTACGTTTTGTATTAAAAAAACAATTCGACTTTAGTTAATATTGACATGTGTATATTATTTTGTTTAGATTTATGGTACACATAGGTCGAATTAAATTAAATTAATGCTATCTGTTGTAATGGTTCCTTTTTATAGGGCTTTGATACTTACGTTATAACATCATTATTACTTTAGAATTTCCTAATATGCTGATATTAATCTATTTTTCTACAACATTTTGTTTGTTTACGTTTCTGTAAAGTTATTAGTGACAGGATAAGTTTTTCTTCTTAATTCATTGCTGGTAACTGATATTGTACCTCGTGATTAATTACATTTATTTCTCTTTTCATTCTAGAACCTCATTCAAATGCTTAAAACTCGATTTAGCTAGAGAGATGACGGGGGAGCCGGCAGTCTACGCCTAGAGCTCAAACAGAGAAGAAGTCTGGAACAATACTGATAATAGCCAACGGAGTGAGATGGTCATCTTTTAATATACGATCCGTGGCCTGGACCATGTACGATCCGTGGCGCGGACCTTAAGACATGCTGACATCCTCAGAGCTCTCCCACCATCACCACCGAGTGCTGCACGAGTGCGACGAAGCCTGACTTTTCCTCCGTCCCACTACTACGCCCAGAGGGAAGGAAGACGAGGCCAGACGTTCTTCGATCTCTACTGCCGAAGGAAGACTGAGGCCAGCCGTACTGCAGCCACCTCTACGTGACCTCTTCATTTTACTTGAACCATCAACTTCGTTTAGCATCAACTCCGATCTCCGTCATCTCCAGTTCTGTTAGGGTTCCGTGACTCCAGCAAAATTTTATATAATTAATTATTCCTTTTATAAATCCTGTTCATTTTTTTCCCTTTGATTTCTTTCCCTTGCTATATTCATCATAAAAGCGTGCTTCCTCCTAATTAGGCAAGCACCTTATTGCAACCTTATTCCCGACAGCTACAACCTAGGAGTCTTTAAGTCCAGAGTGAATAGGTTACTTTTAGGTAAGCGTGCTCCATCTTCGATCACATCATCACTTACCATCAGGTGAGATAGTGGTCAAAAGCGAAACTATATACAATAAAAAAAAAAAAATACATTTCCCTGTCTACCCAGGGAAATTGTAACGTTACACTTTGCACTAATTGTGTAAAATACTTCGTTAGGGATTATTTGGCAATTCCTGTTTGGTTGAATGTCACTTACTGGTGTCAAACAAACACTGACCTCTAATAAAAATAAGATAGAACTGAACGGATATCAAATTAAATATTTTTATGATACCTACCTATATTTAGAATTATTTCATTATACATATTTTATTTTAAAAACAATTCAGGACTATTCGTAGTTTTTTTCAATTTCAAGCATTTTATAGACATTTTTCTTTAATTTGCACTGTAATTTAGCGACCTTAATATTGAAAAATACCTAGGTGTTGCGAATTGAATGTCTGAAGATATGTCCTAATATACTGATACTCCTTAACAACAAACCTAGACAGGAAGCACTTTTACCATCGACGGCGATGTTGACGAACATTCTTTTTATTTATTTTTCGTGCATTATTTATTATTATTAGAGCTTTAATATATTTTTCATTGCATCACGTAAATAAAAATCTTGATTTTTAACTAAAAGTCTTTGACAACTTATAAATACTACACTGTGGACTACCCACGTATTTATTTTCTCCTATGTATCAAGTTGTCTGTAAAATATCGCTTTTAGCGATAAGACCGCCCATTGTATCACCCTTTATAGTTGTAAAGTCCTTATTGTTTTACTGTTATGGTGTTAAAAACTATATCTATCTATCTATCTAACATTGGTCACCGTACTCCTGCGTTCGTTTACACGTTGTCACCGCCGCGTATTACGCACGGGTGCTCATGAAGGATTCGTTACTTTACGTCACTAATCGATTACAGGGCTCGGGCTATTTATTTGAATTCTTTTGTAATGCTGTTTCACCGCGTAAAAGTTGTAAATGTAGGGATATTAAAATGTTGCTGAGGTAAACTTTACACAGGGTTATTGAGGATAATTTGAGGGTTTTTGGTCAAGTCTTATCCACATCTGAAAGTGAACGTGCCTTTTTAATTAAATTGTTTACAAGATCCAACACCATCGCATCGTTTGTCTACGACATTTACAGACGCAGTGTTTTAGTCGCCACTATTGAACCTAGATCTCAGTTTTCTTTAAAGTAACAGCAGATATTAACTAAACTTCTTCTAAAAGATGTCTAAATAAAGTTGATAAATATTACACGGTGGACTACCCACCCTTCCGCACAAAACGTTTTGGAAATCCACTTACTTTCATTGTGTGTACAGACTGTACAGCTATGGAGTAGAATTCCCTGCCGGAGTCTGTGTTTTGCAACCTGGGGGTCTTTATGTCACCTCAAGAGTGAATAGGTTACTTCTAGGTAAACGATCATCATCGAACACATCATTGCTTACAAACAGGTGAGGTGGTGGTCAAATGTGAGCCTATAATCAATAAAAAAACGAAAGTATTTCAAGGCTCGTAGTACTTATAAGGCCCTAATACATTAGTTGTCCAATGTATTAGTTTTCTACCTATAAAACCCAGCAGTAAATATTGCATTCAGTAAAGTGGGCTAATAAAGTAAGTAAAACCAAACACTTCGTCATTTAACAAATAGATTTAAAAAGTATCTCCTTATTCCACAAAAACACCAATTTTACTGCGGTTGTCTGGGAGGTTTGGTTAGTGTTTTTACTTTTATTTACTTGATATACTTATCTGTATACTATACTTCTTTCTTTGACAAATCTTTTACTATTTAAGCAGCTCGTTTGTGGAATGCATTACCCACACTGATTTGAAAACCACTTGATCGCACATACGTTGCCCCGACGCACGAAAACTATGCGAGTTTTTGCTCTTATATGTATATTGGCTATGATACACGAACCATTTTAGTTGTGACCAAGTATTAGGCCTGTGTGCATGCTAAACAATTACAAATTTTAAATTTTTGTATCCAATTTATAACGCATAATAATGCTTTCATGCACGTTGAAATGGTGTGGAAAACATTTCCAGACATCTAGATACCAAATGGATGACATAACTATTCATCAGTAATGAAATAATATGAAAATTATTTATCATTTAATCAGATTATAAGCTACCGCAGAGGTCCATTTAAAGTGGTGGTTTGGGTGGTCAAGGACAAATTGTGTCGCGCGTTGATGTCTTTTGGAAATGTCTCTTTCTTACATGAAGAAATTCTAATTCTTTTATCCCTGTCCTTTCTTTCGTATTTTTATCGTAAAAATCTGTGCTGTTACCTATAACGGCTGAATACGATATCGATAATTATAAAATTAAACTTATTTTTTTTTTAATTCAATTCCGATAGTTGTCATAAAATACCTATCTACATTAACCGACCGACTTTAAAAAAAGGAGAAAGTTCTGATATTTTTTCTTCTGTGTGACATGCATGTTTTCATTTTAGATTTCCCAAGATTCCAGATTAAAAAGAAAAGAGGATGGATAAGGTTACTAGGGAATATTGGTTTCTAGTTTGATTTTTATTGATATAATGTTGAGAAAAGTCAAAATAATATAAGATACCTATATCCAATCTTTCTAGGCTTCAAATAGTATGACGGAGTCTAATATTAATTAACTTGGACCTTTGCATTACAATATCGCCTCGTTACTTTGGTTCCGGAGTTGCGGTAATGTTCTAATGAGATACCGCGGCCCCGGAACTTAAGGGCAGCTGAAGGAACAGGGTGGGTTTTTAGTCAGTAGAAGTCTGATACTCCCTTCCACTTTAGCCAGAGCGGGAGAAGTCATTCGATGATTTTCCCACCCAGGAAAAAAAAACAGGTTACTTTGTTTCAATGTCGAGTCCACGGGTTAAGTGTATGTAGGAGGGAGTAGTCATTAGATAAATCATCTAATGACTCACCACCAAAAAAAGAATTATTACCGAGTGCCTGCTGAAGCTACAGTTGTTGACACAACTGATTTTAATGAAAATATATTTATTACGGAATATAAAATAAATATTAAAAAAAAAATATAAAAATAATATATGGCCGTTTACATTGTCCATGCTCTGATAAAGCAAATAAAATGCCTAACTTGTATTGGAGCGTTGATTGGTGTTACAAATCAAAACGCCTTAGAATTTCAAAAAGACACTAAAAACAAGTTATTGTGCGGATCCACTACAGTAATAGAAATGTGTCGTCGTTGTGAAATTTATATTAAAAGGGCGATCAACGAGAGTGGTTCGAAAGTGCTGTCTCAGAAATATAATTCCAATTATTTTAGGAGATCGGTTTTAAAATCACTGATTGGGTATAATTTATTCCCGGATATTAATTTTCATCAATATGAAATAGAAACTACCAATCATTTGATTGAATTAGCAAGATGCATAATTCAGAAATATGTAGACGCTCGGTTATCATTTTTTAGCAAAAACAATCAGGACCCTAAAACTTTAATTCGAAAAACATTTACCAAATTAATTCATTTTAAAAATCAATAATAACAGCATACTTGTTTTTCTTTTTGTAATTGAGACTGATAATGATTAAATATTATTATGTGATTATATTGAGTATTTTTTATAATGTTAAACTTCATTTTATCGATATCGATAACTTTCCCTCAATCAAGTAGAGCAATCCCTAACTCGGCATATCTATGAAGCTTGACCTTGAACTGACCAATTGCAGTAGCGCATTTTTTCTTCGCCTCCCAACCCATATTGGTGAGTTGTGTTCTTCAAAGAAATCGGCCTATAAGCTCTCTAGGTTAAATACTCTCTGATTACCCATAGAAGCGAGGCGTGCTCAAATGCTACCAGCGTTTAAAAGAATAGTGAAGGAGCATTATCTTTCGCTGTAGCTTTTCCCCTTCTTTCTCAACTGTGCATGTAATATTTATTAGTATATGATTTTTGTATTTTATTATATATATTTTATACTAGCTTTTGCCCGCGACTCCGTCCGCATGGAATACTTACTTTGGGCTAACGTTAAATTTAACCCCGATTTTGAAGCATTTTTCATTGGCGCTCCGCTCCTATTGGCTTTAGCGTAATGATATATAGCCTATAGCCTTTCTCTATAAATTGACTATTTAATTAAAAAACACTTTTTCAATTCGAACCAGTGGTTCCTGAGATTATCGCGTTCAAACAAACAAACTCTTCAGCCTTATATATTAGCATAGATAGCTGTTGCCCGCGACTTCGTCCACGTTTCCGTCGTTTTTCGTAAAAAAAAGTAGCCTATGTCCTTTCTCACGGTTCAGTGATTTTGATGTAACACACAGATTAACTTTCGTAATTTAGTAGGGAAATATAATATGTCAATCTATAATACTGTTGAAAAATATCGCAATACTGAACCGCACAATATTATTGTTAATATCTGTGCCCGCGACTCCGTCAGCGTGTAACTCCTTGTGTGTTATTAAGTTAATGTATTGGTAATATTGTTTAGATTACGTTTACATGAGGCTTAAGTAGCAATAGAACGAAAATACTTCAGCGCAAAGCTTCCGGGTAAACTATGTTGAAAGTTGACCCATCGGGCACGTGAACATAAAGATTTTTAGAACTGCTAACCCGGGAAAGAGCGACGTACACAACTGACCATGCGAGAAACAACTGACACCGAGATCTACTCCAGCAACACGAAAAGTCTGCCCTTGAGCCTTATTAATTGTCATTGCATAACACAACCGATACTGGGAATTGCGTTCTTTTAAATTGGAATGGAAAATTATTTGGTATTATGGGAATTCTGGGAATAAAGACGGTTTCTCCTGCACCGCAACCTGTTAAAATTTGAGCCTCGATTATATTTTGTTGCAACTGGGTTACTTTTAGCCGAGTTCCATTGCAAAGTTGTGGTGGTTTTAAATTTCGGAGCAGAATAATAATCAGAAAGCTTCGAACTGCTAAGCTATCGGGAGTTATACGTGTTATTGTGAGTCAACCATAAAAGATAGACATATGCTGTCTTGGGATATTTTTTATATAATTTTAAGGAGAACATTTCCGTCATAAATGATTTCTGTGTAGCTTTAACCATTAAGGTTGCACACGCGACGGAAGCTTAAAAAATGGAGTAACTTCTCCCGTTTTCCCAACATTTCCCTTCACTGCTCTGCTCCTATTGATTGTAGCGTGATGAAAAGTATACTATAACCAGCTCAGGAGTATGACAAATAATTGTACCAAGTTTCGTTAAAATCCGTCGAGTAGTTTTTGTTTCTATAACGGTTATACAGACAGACAGACAGACCGACAGACAGACAGACAAAAATTTTACTGATTGCATTTTTGGCATCAGTATCGATCCCTAATCAACCCCTGATAGTTATTTTGTAAATATATTTCATGTACAGAATTGACCTCTCTACAGATTTATTATAAGTATAGATTATTATGTTTCAATGAATATTATTTATGATGTTTGTACACTGACAGCCCTAAATCTGTCTCCTTTAGTTTTGTCCATCCAAAGGTTGTCTCTAAGAGATCGCGCATTGTACACAAGTTTTAAATTTTGTATCCAATGAAATATAGATTAGGTTTAGATTTTCCTCGATACAGGAGAAATTCCTAGTACGGGACAACGTGTAAAAATAAAAAGTAGGAGAAAAACGTACAAGAGATAGACAATGTTTTACCTTTTGAAGTTAGGTTAGATACATTTTGAAATTATTTGCGGTGGAAATTATATTTTGCTAAAAATTTATGATTTTAGCAATATTATTTAAACACAATGTCATGAAGTCCATCAGCCTCTTACGACGGCCAGAATGCAGCATAGACGTAAGAAACACGCCATGATGCGTTTTGAAATACGTCTTAGAGTTCATTTACTTCAATCTAAACTAGGATTATGAATCTTAAAACAAAGAGTTAAAACTCAAAATAGCCTGTATTTAAAACACGGTGCAATTCCACATCTTTATAGATAGTTTTATTACGGCATCAAAGCATTAAACTTATACGAGTTCTAAACAATGAGTGAGTATTCTTGGAAAGCAATCAACACAAACTTGTCGCCTACACTTCGAGTTACTTCAAGCGAATTGCTAGACGAAACTTAGAAAATTCGCCCTGTTTTCATGCCCTTACGTTTTGTAGAGAATCATAGGTAGTATGCAATCCAGGGTTGCGGGAATGTTCGAAAGAGATACCGCGGCCCCGGAACTTAAGGGCAGCTGAAGGAACAGGGTGGGTGTTTAGTCTGTCGAATGCTGACACTCCCTTCCGCTCCAACCAAAACTAGAGGAATCGATTTTAATGAATGAGCCCCTGAAAAAAAAATATTATTGGCAATCGGTAAGGAAACTGGAAACAGCCGGCCTAATCTAGTTTAAATTTACGAAAATGACGTGTAAAAGTGTTATTTAATAACCAATTTAAAACAATTAATATAGGTAATTTCATCATTATTTTAGCCGCAAGTATAGGTAAAAAACAGATTTCATTCAAAGTCAACTTCAAACATTTTATTTCTGAACAGAGTTTGCAGTTATTTAACAAAAAACATCCATTGATACCAATAACTCCCAATGATAGATATTTACTTACGCCCGGACCACTTGTGTTCAGGATTTTAAGGAACCTAACGTGACTTGGATGACAGGAGCAAGACTTAGCGAGAAAAGTTGTCCAAGTGCGAGTCAGACTCGCCCATGAAGGGTTCCGTAGTAACTATAATAATATAATATAATATGTATTTATTTATTTGACGAAACAAAAACCTTACAATGTTCTTAAAACTAGCTTATTTACATTTTTTACAACTACGCCAAATAACTTTGTTTTTTATAGTGTTTGTAAGAATTACAAAATTATATTTGCGGTTTTAGAAAATATGCTGTATCTCACTATGACTAGAAAATATGCTAGAAAATATGACATATATTTTTTTAGATTTTTCACTCCATTATTTTAGAAGAAGAAAGAAGGGGGGACACACATTTTACCATTTTGGAAGCTTATATATTTTAAACGATTAGAAACCCTTATATTATTTTTAAAGTCCTGTCTATAGATACAACACATGCAAAGGTTAAAAAAAAAAATCAGTTCTAGTTCCATGTATGGGGACCCGCTTTATTATAAATATTTTAAATTTTATTTTCTTAAACTCGGAAAGCGGTTCACAGAATACATCTAACTAGTAAGTTTCACATGTATAGTCTTAATAGTTTCGGAATAAAATGGCTGTGACATACAGACGGACGGACAGACAGACAGACAGACAGACGGACAGACATATCGAAACTATAAGGGTTCTGTTTCTTGCCATTTGGCTACGGAACCCTAAAAACAGATTTAATTCAAAGTCAACTTCAAACATTTTATTTCTGAACAGAGTGTGGGTAGTTTGCAGTTATTTAACAAAAAACATCCATTGATACCAATAACTCCCAATGATAGATATTTACTTACGCCCGGACCACTGGTGTTCAGGATTTTAAGGAACCTGACGTGACTGGGATGACAGGAGTAAGAAAAAAAAAACTTAGCTATAAAAACTTAGTAAAAACTTAACATTCTATACTCTTCCAAAAAAAAACCAAATCCGTCCAACTCATAGACTGTGAGTTCTGAGTCTGAGGTAACATACAAAAAAATACAGTCGAATTGAGAACCTGCTCCTGTTTTTGAAATCGGTTAAATAAAATGGCCACGACACTTTCACTTATACCACTTTCCTTCCTATAAAAACAATTTATCCATCCAGGGCCCAATTCATAACCGGCAAACTTCGATCCGGCAAGACCTGAAAATGTAATTGAAAACAACGCCATCTATCACAAACCCTCTGAACGATGAAGTGTCGGTGTGACTGATGACACTCCATGGTCGACACTATCAACAAGTGGTTTGTAAATGTGCAAATATTGCGCCGTTTACAAAGGGAGGTCGCCATGTTATACCATTTTATTGCATGAAAATCCACGGAGTTAACATTTTATACAGGAGATTATAGGCACTGATAACTGTTTAGAAGGCAAGGGATTCAGATTAGAGCAATTGTCTATGGTAAGTGAGTATTGTGCGAAAATTTTCCTAATAGATAACTCTCAACTATTAATAGTCAAACAAAGTAGTGTCTTCAATGTACAAGATGATTTATAAGATTAAAATAATCGCTCTAAAAGAAATTATCAGTAGCAATATTTTAAGAAAACAAATAATTATTCATTTCGCTAAGATAAAGAAGAGAAACCATTATTTTCTTATTCTTCCATATTATTTTCTTTATCTGGCTTCTGGTTAAAGATATTTATTTCCTCTCCCTCCCTCCTCAAGTCAGTCCCTCAGTGCTGAGGCACAGGCTCCTACATCTACTACGGTCTTCAGCTTGATGGAGGGCCTGGGACATTGGCATCTGCAGTACTTCGGACACCTGGTCAGCCCATCGTCTGGGACTACGTCCTCTTCGTCGTTTACCATTTACGTTGCCGGTACTTCGGCGTGCTATATGACCAGTTCCTCTCCACAATATACCTCCACAGAAGACTGTGGTATTCTGTGGAGGTATATTGTGGAGAGGAACTGTTGTGTGTCTTGCTTGAGCTCCGGTATAGGATCGAGAAATGAAAGACATACATTTACTCATTAAGAAATTTACATTTCACTTATAATGAGAATTAATATAAAAGTTGGCCAAGTGCAAGTCAGACTCGCCCATCAGGGTTTCGTAGTAACTACGCAAAATAACTTTGTTTTTCATAATGTTTGTATGAAATACAAAGTCAAATTTGCGGTTTTAGAAAATGTGTTATATATCAAAAACTGCTGACTCTATCTCGTTCATTAAAATCTACAGCATATTTTTTTTCACACACACACACATATTATTACCACTTTGGAATTGTCTATCTTTTAAACGATTGACTTTAAGAAAAAAATGTTTTTTAAAGACCTGACTCTATACTCTATACTGAAACTAAAAATATTTTTTTTGGGGTGTGATATCTATATATCACACCCCAAAAAAAATATTTTTAGTTTCAGTGTCATGTATGGGGACACCTACTTACTTTTTTTTTGCACATAAATCAAAATGCGGTTTACAAAATACATCTACCTACCAAGTTTCACATGATTGTGTAGTCCTAATAGTTTCGGTCTGGAATGAAATGGCTGTGACATACGGACGGACAAATGAACAGACAGACATTACAAATCTATGAGCGTTCCATTTTTGCCATTCGACTACGGAACCCTAAAAATGTATGTTGATCACACTGCTCCGTCATTCGGACTTAAATAGTTTTAAATCATATTATTCGAATTATACACGGTTAATTGTAAAACACCGAAAACCTCTCAGGAATATGTTACTAACATCATAATCAACAACTGTTGTTCTATGACTTTTATAAATTCGTCATATTTTAGTTCACCAGATTGTCATATAAAAATAAAAATATTTAAATAGAACGCCCTAAATGTTACGAGGTCTATGCGAAGCAATAGAAAATGATATATACTGTCACTTTCTTTTGCTTCGAATAGACTTCGTACACCTCCATCGCTTAAACACTGATAAATAGATTATGGAATTAAAGTTGTTTTGAACATCTTTTAGTAATTCTTAGTTAAGGAATTGAGTCGCCATTTGGGAATAAACCACTTTTAATATTTTTTATAACATTTATTTTTTCATAGTTATTAACTCATATGACCAATACAAATTCTCTGAGTTTGTTTCGGTGTGTGTCTCTTCTCAGAGTAGTCAATTAGGAAATACCGGCCTCACCTAGCTAAACTAAACTTAACACGAAAAAATCACATTTTTATTTTATTTTAAAAAGTGACAAGCAGGCGGACCCATCCCATAAAAAAAATTCAATTGCGTCCCGCCTGCCTGCATTTCAGTTGAGCAGTCGGGTTTTTTCGATATTATAAAAAACTTTTTTTGCTACTTTTTAAATAAAATATTAATTAACAATTTTTTAGTTTTTCCGGTCGTGTCACATTGGCACCCCACCGGATTCAGAAAGTGAAAGAGCTAAGTCCATATTTTAAACTTTTTGTTTACAGTATTATTTTTGCTAGTATTCCACTAATGATAAACATGATAAGTACACCCTTTTGAAATCCATGTGTCCCTGGAAGTGAAGCCCTTTAATTTGATACCCATTATGTAGTATTCGAAAAAAAAATTTTTCCCTATGTATAATGGCTTCGCACAGCCACCATGTTTGATTTTTTCAAATGTCACCTATCTAAGAACACTTAGGCTGCTAAGACAAATCTAACGATACCTCAATTATGTGAATCCGTTCAGTGGTTCTGGAGATATGAGGTAATAAAGAATATTACATACATACAAGATACGCGCGAAAAACATAACCCTTCCTTTGCAGTCGGGTATAAAGACATGACGTGTAAAATTGTTCTTTATAACCAATTTACAAAATAAATATTTCATAGAATAAAAGTTACACATTTCTAGTAATCCTTTAAAAATAAAGATAGAATATAATATATTTATTATGTACTATCATCAGCATCATATACCAATAAGACACCATCTAAAAACTGTGCTCGAGGAATACCACTATATTATTTATACTATACTATGTACCTAAGTATGTCTTTACTTATTATACTAATAGGTAATTATAAAAAGGAAAAGTTTGTTTGTTTGTTAAAACATGCTAATTTTCGAACGTACTAGGTGGATTTGGATGGAATTTGGTATGGAACTATAGTAGTATATTAAATTAAAGCTTGAAGTTTATACGCTACTTTTTACCCGACTACAAGAGAAGGAGGGTTATGTTTTATAGTGATAAAGTCCACGTTAGCATAGCCCCGCGAGACTGCTAGTAATATTATAATTGCGTTTTGTTTGTTTGTTCATTCGTCTGAGTTTTGGGGTGGAGACAGTTAAATGCTGGAGAGTGATATTGACAACTTTATTGCAGCAAAATATTTGATGCACGCAGGCCTGTCTCACTCCGTGTGTAGATATCGAAAACGCAAGTACATGCGGCGGCCACGTCGCGTCGGTGGGGCTAGTCCATAAGAGATTCACGCGCGAGTTTTGTACCTCACCACTACTTCGCGATCGCGATCCTACTACAAAAATTATGAATTATGAAAAATGTAAAAAGATACTGTGCAGTGTTTAACTGTTTAAACACGGATTGCAATCCAAATTTAACTTTTTTACGATTCTAATACCTTATAATTCGGGCACTTAGTGTATTAAATAACTGATACTTACATACAAATCACCAGCCTAGCTCCTACACTATAATAAAATAATCTAATATATTTGTTCTACTGAAAATAGTTAAGAACTAACATTATGATTTTTAGGCATTGGCTCTTAGACTATCTTGTTCACGTCGTATGTCATTCTGATTTGATACGCACTTATCTACCTACATAAACACCTAAACAAGATTTTAGTCTTTCAGGCGCGGGATAGCAAAAGTACGTTATATGGACACACAATATATCACGGTACAGTTACGGCCATGGAAATATAATATCCTCAATACAATAATATTATGTAGGTTATTGAATGGATAATATAACACTTGGTGATTTGTTGAATTAGCTGTAACGACAAGTCTCGGTGAGCCGTGTGTCGGGCATAGACCAACATAACCATAGTGTTGTCACTATAGGTTATGTTCGTACTACTACACATTGATAATAAACAAGAAATTAGTTCACCACAGTCTCATAAACAAGTTAGGTACACACTAACGTACGCCGCCTTGTGGTTAAAAATAAAATAGTTTTCTGTTTTACCTACGTACTACCACAGAATAGGTACATAAATAGTATGCTATTAAGATCTAGCCCAGGTTTATTCGAAGTATATACCTAATTGGTAGTGAAATATCCAGTTTAAATTATTTCTAATTGAAGACAGCCCTAACGTCGTCAGAAAAGGTAAGCGCTACGCTATAGAAAGAGACGCGACTTGTAGGTAAATATAGCAGTAGATTATTAAGGCCGTGCGCACACTGCCTTGCGGTGGCCGCAATTCCGGTAGTTCTACCGCACCGCAAAATTTGTGAAGTATGGAGTGTCATAGAAGTGCGCGCACTGCGGTCAGTCTACCGGTGCGGTAGAACTACCGGAATTGCGGCCACCGCAAGGCAGTGCGCGCACGGCCTAAGTGCTATGTGATCTGAAGTGCGATTTTATTCTAACGTAGCAAGAGTCCCTATTTCATTGATTAATTTTGGGGAGTGATTTTTTTTTTATTACGGATGAATCCGCTCTTGACATCGAACTCGTCTGATGGTAAGGCCGTGCGCGCACTGCCTTGCGGTGGCCGCAATTCCAGTAGTTCTACCGCACCGCAAAATTTGTGAAGTATGGAGTGTCATAGAAGTGCGCGCACTGCGGTCAGTCTACCGGTGCGGTAGAACTACCGGAATTGCGGCCACCGCAAGGCAGTGCGCGCACGGCCTAAAGCCCGATTTACACTTCAACAAGTACAGTAGCGAGTTAACTTGCGTCATTGGCGAGTTAAGTTGTTAATGTAGTTTGAACGGTAAAAGCGAGTTAAGTAGTAAGTTGTTGATTAAGTTGAGCTAAATAGATCGCGCTCCTATTTTTCGGCGAGTCCAGTGCGAAGTAGACCCCTCTCTCGCGTCTTCCGCACCCCTCCAACTTAACTGGCTGGCATGTAGACGGGTGAGTTTAGTACAGTCCATAAATTAGGGATGTTACCTTGTACATAAAAATCGATTATTAATTAATCGATTAATTATTTAGCATGAAAAATCGATTAATAAATAATCGATTTTTCTTAAGAAAATAATTGATTTTGTTATATTAATCGATTTTTTTCCTAATTTATCAATTAATTTCAAAATAAACGCCATCAATATTATATCAATAGATTTATTAATTTTAAAAATAAATAGAAATAGTAAGTTTTTCAAGTCGACGCGTATATTTTTTCTTTATGTATGATCACCGATTACTTGAAGACGGCTCAACCGATTTGAAAAAATCGGCAATAATTGATTGAATAATTATAAAAAATCGATTATAAATCGATTATTCATAAAAATAAAATCACGTATAAAATCGATTTTTCTTTTGATAAAAATCTATTTTAATCGATTATTTCCATAATCGATTATTTTTTCACATCCCTACCATAAATTAGTAGGTTGCGGCCGCGAACACGTGTTATTGTCTTTTCTTCTCGGGCAACTTAGGACTACTCATTCGCCTACGTTTGGACGCTACTTACAACTTACTACTAATTACTTATAGGTCTGAGTTCTTAACTGGCTACTGTACTTGTTGAAGTGTAAATCGGGCTTAAGCGATAGATGAGGTCTACGATGTGACGAGCGATCCCAGAAGATGCCTACTTTTGTATTACTCTTACTCTTGCATTAAAGGCTGAAAAGTCATAAGTGGCAGGGAACACAGAAGCCGGCAGAGAATTCCACAACTTGGCTGTGCGCACAATAAATGTGGAAGAGAAGCGCTTGGTACGACAAGACGGTATATCAACCAAGTGTGGATGGTACCCAGCCGTGCGTCTGGTAGACCGGTAGTGATATGGAGATGGAGGAATCAGGAAATTGTACTGTTAATTATTCTGTGACGCAAGCAAAACCGAAGGCGAAGGCTAGCCTTGTATAGCGTTGCTAACTGCTTGTGAGTCGGAGAAAACCATAGACGTCATTAGTGGAATATTTTTTAATGGCAACAGCGCTCGCAGGCAAAGGGCAAATATCTTGTCATTCAATATATTTTTTGAGTAAACATGTCCACGTTTTATTATAGCTCTTTATTAACTAAACATTTTGCCAGGGGTCAAATGTAATGTAGGTCTAATAAATGTCCTCTTGCCTTTGCTTTCCGTTTAAGGGTTTTTTCCCAAACAAAACGGGATTTTGAGTAATATCAAAGGAAAGGTCATGATAATATTTTTTTTGCACATAGTAACTAATACGGTTCCTCACAGGTTTAGTGGTTTTACCCTCGGGCAATGAGTCACATGTAATGTTACCATTACCAAAATAGGTTACTATACTTAATTTAAATACATATAAAATGTATCCTATATTTGCATACCAGCAGTTGCGCATGGCTTTGCAAGTTCGCACCCATAGATTTTATCACGATAAAAACATAACCCTCCTTTTTTACAGTCGGCTAAAAATAATTCCCTGCGGGATAGGCTGTGTTTCCCTATAGCTATAACCTAGGGGTCTTTAAGTCAAGAGTGAATAGGTTATTTTTAGGTAAGCGTGCTCCATCTTCGACCACATCATCACTTACCACCACGTGAGATGGTAGTCAAACGCGAACCTATTATCAATTTAAAAAATAAATTGAAACCAAACCTAGACATTTTTTATAAAATAGTTATCCTTACTAAACGCAAAACGTATGTGCGTCATACAATATCCTTACGCAGACGCATACACTCATACAATATTAGCGGCCGACACGCACACGAGCGCATTTCCTTGAATTAAGGATTGTATTAATTTGTCATGATACTGTGTGTCCATTTTAAATTAAATGAAAGATTTTTCCATCAAAATTTAACACCCACTTTTTATGACGGAAATTGATTCAGAAGCTGATTCTGAACCAACTACCTTCAGGAATTGCGTTTATTCTGTTACACGTTGTAGTTTTATTATATTTCACACACAATTGTGTATTCAATTAACAAAAAAAAAAAAAAAAGTTTCCTGATAGCTATATCCTGGGGGTCTTTAAGTCAAGACTGAATAGGTTGCTTCTAGGTAAGCGTGCTTCATCTTCGACCACATCATCGCTTAACATCAGGTGAGATGGTGGTCAAACGCAGACCTATCAACAATATAAAAAAAACTTACTTGATTAGTTTTCAAAATGTCTTAAAACATGTGTACTAAATAATTAGCTTATTGTGACTTAATATTGTATCGGTGTACAGATATTGTTTTTTTTTTTCATAGGTACCATCTCACACCATTATTTTCTTTAAATAAAACAAAGTCACGATGGTAATGAATTTAACAACAAACCTTATTTGAAACAGTGGCCTCATTAATCATGGTTTCAGTACTAATGTTGGGCCTGAAAGCTGTCTTCATTTATTTAATTTATGAACATCATTCTGTAATTGATAGATTGTTGTTTACTTTCTTCAGTATTTGGACAAAAAGCAAATTAATTTGAATTGATAAGAAACTTATTTGGCTGATTTGATTTTTATTCTTCTGTATTTATCAGAATCTGTATTAGGTCTAGAAAAAATTATAAAGATAAATTATGACAAAATGACAAACAAAACACAATTGTAACCTAATTAAAAACATTCAACCAATAAACTAGATACTACAACCTTGATACAAAAACACTATGGTCAATTGCTTTGGAATAATTTCGTTTCAACGCAAATAAAGCTGTTTTTTTTATTGATAATAGGCTCGCGTTTGACCACCATCTCACCTGGTGGTAAGTGATGATGTGGTCGAAAATGGAGCACGCTTACCTAAAAGTAATCTATTCACTCTTGACTTAAAGACCCCTAGGTTATAGCTATAAAATCAGCTGTTATAAAATCATCATCTATGTGCCATTTCCCACATACATACGTCGCGGTCGGCATCCAGTGTAGCTCAGTGGGCTTAGTATGAGTTTGAAATACGTTTGCCGTTTTCGAAAACTATCGCTGTTTCTTTCACTTGCTCCAAACTTTTAGATGAGTGTGAAAGAGAGAAAACGATAGTTTTCGATAGATAACGATAAGAGTATTGTAAACTCATACTAGAGCCCCAGTATTAGTGTTTTACATGGAGCAATTGCCTGTCTGACCTCCACAACCCCGTTTATTGGATCACATGACACTCCTTGGCAATACTGGAGTCAGGTTTTGAAGCTGCTGACTACCCGTAACTGTCATAGATGTACAAATAACAGCCGAGACCAAAGGCTTTAGAGGAGGCTCCCTAAATTGTATGTAATTTGCATTAATATTCTGAAACAGTCACGCATACAATCAAAATGGAACTTTAGTATATGATTTATTGCATCATTTTCTTTACATGTCTAAGACCAGTTACATAACTGGAACATTTTCGCTCGATTCGTTTTTAAATCAAAAATCATGTCTTTTTTAAAGATTATTCAAAATTTAATCAAGGTTACTCGGCTTTTATATCTAAAATTAGTATTGACAGTAAGAAAATATAGTTTACCCGTCAGCCTTTAAAGCAAGAGTGAATAGGCATTTTCTGGGCTGGTTTTTTTTTATTACTGATGAGCCCACTCTTGACCTCGATCTCGCTTGATGGTAAGCGATAGATGAGGTCTACGATGTGACGAGTGAGCTCAGAATATTTATTCGTGCTTTAAAGGCTGAAAGGTCATAAGTGGCAGGGAACACAGAAGCACCATTTGCTTAGGGTAAATTTATAATAGCGCAGAGTCGAAGCGCATCGATGCGTCAAATTCTTTACAACCAAAGCAAAGCCGCAAGAATGCGCGCGTATTCTGGCGAATACGCGTGCACTCTTTTACGTGTAGTAATGGGCATCAACAGCAGTGCTATTGAATCAATTTCCAGTTGACTCTCGTAGTTGAAACGTGTGTAAAATGGTTGACATTGATCTTGCTATACTTATATCGGAAGTTGAAGAAGAAAAAAACGAAGAAACAAGAAAAAGAAAGCGTAATTATAGTGTTCCGACTGATAACGCGTAGGTTCGCTAGTGAGTGCATGGATACGCGAGAATGCGGGCGCAGCGTTGTTCACGCGCAGACTGCGCATCTGTTTCCCATACAACAAACGTATTTTTTGCCATTTTTAATAGATAATGATACGGAACCCTTCGTGCGCGAGTCTGACTAGCACTTGACCGGTTTTTTACTTGTTAGTGACGGAACCCTAAATTGTGAAAAACTAAACACAAAGTCAGTCAGTCAAAACTATGATGTAAATTGCACGTTATAATAGTATCTTCCAAACCATTTTTCATTACTTAATTGATTTTTAGGATTTTTCGAGTTCGTGACTGAATAATAGGAGCCAACCGGTTGAACATCAAGGTTAAGCAACACTTGCTGAGGTCGGCCCGGGAATGTGTGACCAGTTTAACATAATATCATCATTCGTCCGTGCCTCGGAAAGCATGTTAAGGTGTGTCCAAACATCGAGCGGCAATCGAGCGCGGCCCGCCGCCACAGATTACTAAATAGTTACTTCGTAACAGATACATCACTCTCATACAAAAGCGAAAATACCTACGCTATAATAGCCTACAAAATCTTAATAATAATATCAGCTGTTTGCCGCGCGACCCACGTCATCGAGCGAATGTCCTATGGTTGTATATGATGATATTGGTAATAAAACGAATATAGAAAAACAATTATTTTTTACATATGTTTCAGTTTAATAAAATGATAGATTCAATTTTTCCTTCCCTGAATTACCGATTATTAAATTTTAGTGTCGAAAATATCAGAAACCGCGTAAATAATTTTAATTTTAATAAAATTCCGCGCAATTAAATAATCAAAAGGGAAACAGGAGCAAAGCGGAGGAAAATCAATTGTTTTTAGGTCGATCCATTATGACGTTGTCAAAATTATTTAAAAAGGCTCAGGCAGGCGTGCGGCAGCCCACTGTCGGATGTACCGACGACGATACGTGAAGCGGTAAGCATATAACGCGTGGCCTTGAGCGAGTGACGGACGCCTGTCGCCACCCCGTGCTTAAACGACTGCCGCGCAAACATTAGTCGGCTTTGTCCTAACTAGAGCGCGGCAAAAATGTGTCCTAGAAATGCCGCGTGTTGCTGCCGCGCTCTTGCTGCTCAATGTTTTACACACCTTTAAGCTATTGGTCTCAGCTGTCATTTCTAAATCTTTGACCATCGTTACGGGTAGTAAGAAGCTAAAAATTCTGACACCGGTCTTACCAAAGAGTATCGGGCTGCCTAATTACTGGGTTGTGGAGGTAAGATGCTTCGTGTAAAACATTAGTGATCACTTGCATCGGGTTGGACTGGAAACGGATCCCATCATATTTGAGAAAAGAGAGGCAGAGATGTATCTATCTATAATACACCCAATGTGGTTTGTAATATTCACAGAAATCTTAATAATAAGGCAATAGAAGTCGCAAAGACGCGTGACCTTGTCGCCGCGCATGTGTCTCGTAAAACACAAGAGCGCGTGGAGCGTTTGTTGCGGTTACTTGTGTTGTTTGGGATGCGGAGAGGTAAACATGGTGTTTTGCAGCATATCCAACTGCGGAAACTCTTCCAAAATTTGTAACTTTACAAATAAAGGGATAACATTTCATATGTAAGTACTTAATTTTTAAAATAATGTCGTTTTTAAAAAATATAATCAAATCAAATATTTTCGCCACCATTACTACGATTACCACAGAAAACGTTTTTTGTTCTGAATTCAATTACCATTAACACTTAAGCTTGTTCATGCCTACTATTACAACTACTAAAAGCAGCAATGAAATATTATAGTCATGCGCAATAAACAATATCGTCGTTTACGTACATTCCAGGAACACGCCGCATGAGTTGGCCGCGAATTAGTGATGTGGCACTAATATTTTGTATCGGTAATTTATTACCTTTAGCTTAATAGTTAATAGGTAGTTTTACCGAAATTCGAATGAAATATAATTTTTGTTAAATTTTTCAATACGTATTTTCATTAAGCATGTTTTTTCTTGTTTAAATAGTTTATAAAAAGTTTTTGAACGATTATATATCTGTTAATTCGTACTTTTTAACATTTTTTTCATTCAGAATATTAATAAGAAGTAGGCATATTATTGTTATGTACATAGGTAAGTTAAATAACAGTCTGCATTGGGTATCCTTGTATCATTGACGTGTTCACTTTCATTATTTATCTTTTTTATGATAAAATAATTAAGGATACATATTATTATGTATATTATAAGTATAATGAATTAAGTTGGATCGGATCGATACGTTTTCATATTATTTATGCATCTGTTTTACTTTATCCAATGCTATTATTACAGGTTTCCGAAAGATCCGGATAACATCAATCCATCCTAAGATTGTCAAGAATATATCGCTATAAGCGATAAGACCGCCATCGTAACCATAGAATTTACGTAAAACAGTTGTGTTTGTTACGAGACTCCTTGGCTATTAACGCTGATAATAATATGAGCATTACGAGCTTTGCACTGCACTATTCCCATGTGAGAGTGAGCGCGCGATATCTTTCTCTGCTTTTCGCACACGTTACGCCACCTGAGATTATGCGTTTTTAGAAAATATTGCGTAATGTCATCGCTTAAAGTTTAATTTTGTTGTAATAATGCAAAATGCATGTGTAGGCGAAAGTGTGTATCTATTGTTGGTTTATGTGGTGGTAGCTGCGAACCGGCGACACGCGTCCCAGTATTAAATGACAGTAGATAGCATTTCTATTGCCTTATTATTAAGATTTCTGTGGTTATATTTAATTCAATATAGGAGTCGAACCTAATGTATCGAGTATAATAAGGGAACGTAGAGTGCTGACGATTCGTTGTAATATGCTGGCACGCAGATTTGCCCGATGTTCTAAGACAGTAAAGAAGACCTTATTTCGGGCAAACTGCCAGTCTTTCTATACATTTAGTTTGTGGACTAGCTACACACAGTGAGCCGTCAGTGCCCTGCGGGTCCAATGCCTTCAGGTTGCTGATGGGATGGTCTCGTTACTGTAGTGCGTCAGCGATGTGTGCTGAAGCTCATGTGGACGGCTTTCACGCAATTATTCGTAAAAGAAATGCATCGCTGATGCGAAGGGTGAGGGACAGTCCCAACAGCTACCTGAGGGTAATTGCTGAAAACATCCATAGTCCAATATGGAGGCAATGGATGAAAGTTCATTTTTTACATTTCTTTTTTTTACATTTTCATTTCTTTTGTTATGTGTGTGTGTTTAATTTGCTAACATAGTTTTAAGTCCCTTCAATATATATATATATATATATATATATATATATATATATATATAATAACACTTTATGGACTGCATAAGTCATAAATGTTTTGAATTGAATTGAATAATAATATGGAAATCCAGGTACTGCCCTGTTTTCTTTTTTTCCGGTGGGAAAATCATCAAATGACTTCTCTCGCTATTAGTGAAGCGGAAGGGAGTGTCAGACTTCTACTGACTAAAAACCCGCCATGTTCCTTAAGTTGCCCTTGCATTCCAGGTCCACGGTATCTTGTTAGAACATTCCCGCAACACCGACAGGCAATGACCCATCGGACCCCATCAATAAATACTAACCTGCTATTTATAAAACTGACTTGTAATCTATAATGTTCGGTACCACAAGACAAGCTTGAAAATACAAAATATTTACATCAGTATCTAATAATATTTACATACGTACAAATGACCGCATGATTTGGGTAAAACCCATTTACTCACTTATCAGTTTTAAAATATTATTTTCTAAGAAAAAAAGTGACAAAGAGGTCAGTGTCATGTGTCAATTTAATTATTAAATTTGTTTGTCAAAAAGAAACAAAGAATACCGAAGATAATAATATCAATATTGGGAGTTCCCAAATTTCAGTATTTTTTTTACATTGTTCGAGCTTATGACCTACTGGACTCTTTACTTGATTACAGAATTGTTTTTTTTTGTTTAAGTTGAAATCCCCTTACCTATGTGGTCATAATATCGCTGTCAGAGAGAGACGCAGCTATAGATTAAGTAGTGATGCTCACTCTCTGACACAACATAAGTACAACGGCATGGACATGTTTTTGCATGTAGCAGGTTTCCAGATCTACAAAAAAGCGGCAATAGACTACTGTTGCCGCCACTCTAAACACAAGCATATTTAGTTGAGTTAGAGGGGTTAACAAGATTGCTAGTAATGTGAATTCTACCCATATTGAAAGGACTTGTTCTTTAAAAAAAATCAAATTAAAAATATTTTATTCACATCGGCCCACATTGGCACATTTAAAAGTTCAAAAGCTAGCACGGGTGGAATTGGTCGTTTGGAGAGGAAGAAAATTTTCTTGCCGGTTCTTCTCCTTTTTTTTCAAACCCTAAGAGCCATTTTTCAAAATTTGTACGCTCGAGTTTAGGTAAAAATCGGCATGTATGCGTGGCGATGCACACATAAACAACACTAAAAGTGTAGAGAGAGTGTCGAGTCGGACTAAACAATCTTGAGCTGTTATAATCGTCTTTATAAGAAAGAGATTTGATTACTTATATGACTTAAGATTTAAAAAATGAAAGACATGTATATATATATTTAAAAGAAAAATGGAAGTTATGTGACAACCGACTTCAACAAAATTAAACTCAAAAGTGTAAATTCGGTGTTACTTAACTAAGAAAAATCACACTTTTAGTGTAGTACGTACGTACGTACGTACGTACGTACGTACGCACGTGCGTTATGAGTTGTAGTTTCCGATATTTATTTTTTAATAAACTGTTTCAGAAGGAAGGTTATTTTTTACATTAAATTGTAAATGATATTTATTTCTACAAATAGGTTACAATTAAGAAAAAGTGTTGGTGTGTCTATACAAAAATGTATATATTCCTGTCATAATTGAACCATATACCGCGCCTTGATTGAGTTTAGATTTTTCATTTGTGTTGGGGTCTGAAGTTTTCAGAATAAAGCTAGATTCACACATCTTACATTTCAAGTAAAGGATATGAGACCCATCCGTTTCTCTTTTTCCGTTTTTAGATAGCTCATATTGTAGCCGAACTTTTCACTGTGTTTGCTTATATTGATTAATTGACTCCAAAAGTACTGACAATCTATTATTCGCCTTCCATGCACTTTATAATTATTCTAAAAAATAAAAATTAGCATTTCAGAAATTTTAACTTTGTAATGAAATATACATACGTAAAACTGGAAAAGAGGTAATTGTAATCATCATTATGAATATCTTTTACTATGGGACCAACCTTAAAATTGCGAAAAAGAATAGACGACCTCGTTCATTTATAAGTGTGCATAACTGGACAAAATTTACTAAACAGCTGGTGATGATTTTCACGTTCATAATAATGAGAACAATAACCCCATTTAAGGGTTTATATATACCGTTATACCCTGTATAACATTATTAAAATATATTACCCTAAAGTTAGACAAGTAGTTGTTGCACTACATATCTGAAGATTTTTGTACGTTCAAAATTTTCTTTTCGTGTAACGGAAACCCCATATCTATCCAAAAGGACTGAAGACAACATCTGGTATGGAGTCTCTATGCAAAGTTTCAGCTCAAAATAAGTGACTCACAGAATTGACCCCAAATTATCGGTTTCATATGTTTCTTGAATACCAATAATAACAAACGTGTCACATCACTATGAGGGTCATCACTTTCCACGTCACTAGCCAATAACACGATAATTCTCTTCGTTCTTCTTAATTTGAAAAATTCGGTCTCTGGTATCAATGTATTGAAATTTCTAATAAGCTCCACACATGTAGACATAGGATTAGAAAACCCTTGCTATATCGCTTGTTATCATCCAAAGAAGCCGTGCACTCGGTATGTATATACCCTTTAAATTACACGTTGTATACATGATTATACACTGGTGCTGTTTCATATATATATATATATATATTTTTTTTTTATACACTCAAGTTGAAAGACATACAGACAGAATATAGTTTAGACTATCGCCGTTATTTACATATATTATCTTAAATTTTTCGGATTTTTTACCTGGTACCTTTTATTTGAGCTCTGATAACTTCCTACCTACCTTATCTTTCTGTGATTATGGCGTTTTCAATATTACCAAATTACCGGATCCCAAAAAAAAGGCACGCTGTAGAAGACCCTATTTATATAAGTAATGCTGTTTCGTATTAACTAAATTCAGAACTAAAGAAATATAGAAAGTCCAAAAAGTATTTACTATTGAGTTCTAAACTTCCGCTAAATCGTCAAGTCTGATGTCTAATGCAACGGGTGGTTATTCTTATAAAATTTAAGATAAGATATAATAATTTACCACTAAATAGACTAGAACCTACACAGTCACTCTGAAGGGTAACTGAAAAGACAATGCTTGATGACGACCATTCGGTTCAACACCTAAATTGAAGTAACTACATAAATAAATAGTCCAAATAATATTTACGTTTGCGTTTGAAAGTTCCATTGCATCATCAACCCAAGGTCTAAAGCTACAGGATTAATACGATTGCAATAAAATTTATTTTATCTTTTATTTTGGGGTTGAAAATGCAATAAATGAGTTTTCCCGCTCTAGGTGGAGGATGGGTGTGCTAGACTTCTACTGACTAAAAATCCACCCTGTTCCATCAGCAGCCCTTAAGTTTCGTGGCCGCGATATCTTGTTATTTATTTATTTTATCTCAAATAAAATAAACTTTGTATTAAAAAATAAACCCGACTTACAAAAAAACACTGCAAAAAGAAAAATAACTTGAATTTCGGAATTCATTATCAAAAACGATACGACAAAACCAAAGACACCGACTCACGAAATTAAAGTAATTTTTCACTTTGCAGTGTTTTCTTTTTAAAGTTTGATTATATGTCGCTTTTTAGTGGGTTGGTTTGAAATTTACCCAGTTTAAAAGCCTAAACGTCAACTTTGTATCACCTTTTGAAAAAAATTTTTTTTTTCTAATGCAGGGATATAGCGTTAAGTTCTCTTGGTACTTCACAATTAGCTCTACTTCACGATATGCAGTGTGACGGGCATAAATTGTTTAGAAATTTTATTCGAGTAATCGAATCGCAACCCACGATATACTTATTATAGGTGTGCCTATAATATTTGAAGAGTTCCCTCGATTTCTCCATGATTCCATCATCAGATCCTAACTTGATGATAATGGAACTCACCTTGAAGTAAATCCTTTCAAATAAAAAAAGAATTTTCTAAATCGGTCTAGCCATCTACTAAAACTACTACAAAAATACAGTCGAATTGAGAACCTCCTCCTTTTTTTTAAGTAGTTTTAAAAATAAATCAATAAAGAAATATGAAATTCGTTAAATTGTATTTATAGTTCTACAGTACTGAACAACAGTTAGGGTTTAATTTCTTAAGTGCTTCTATCTTTTGTGATTATTTCTGATTTTTTTTTTCTCAAAACGTTGGTAGCCCTAAATTTAGACTACATCAAAGTATTACTTTATATTATAAAAGCAAAAAAATTTTAAACTAAAATAAAACCGAATTTGCTTTCGTTCGTCAGTGTTTTTTTTTCGTATTTTCGTGTTTGGACACCGATTTCCAAATAGTTAGTTAAAAAGTGTTTTTAACGCTTTTTAATTTGTAATTTATCAAGTTACAGAAGCCAAAATGTCAACTACTTATCACCTTATACAAAATATTGCTTTTTCCGATGCAGAGCCGTTAATTTTTGAGTTCTCCTGGTACTTCACCATCAGCTTTACTTCACCATAATTATGCATTGTAACGAGCATAAAGTGCTTAGCCATATTCAAGTAATCGAATCGCAACCCACGAAATACTTATTATTGAGTAGTTCCGGTGGCCATCTGTGGTCTTCATCATCAGTTCCGCTTCACTAAATGGTGTTTTTCAAGAGCAACTGCACAAATTACTACAAAAAATAATCAAATCGCTATAGGTGTGCCTATAATATTTGAAGAGTTCCCTTGATTTCTCCATGATTCGATCATCAGTCCCGACGTGATGACAATGGAAACAATAAGAAAGTATACACTATCAAACAAAAAAATTTTTTTTTTTAATCCGTCTAGCCGTCTTCAAGTAATCGGGGAGCATACATAAAAAAATCCGACGAACTGAGAACCTCCTCCTTCATTTTGAAGTCGGTTAAAAAAGATGTACCTTGCTTCATGTGCATTCTTTAATGATGCAGAATTATTGCGTTTCCCTTTTTTGACACAATGGTATACACCGTGCCTGTTCTCCATAGCTAAAACAATTACGTATAAAGCACTAAAAATATTTCTTACAAAAAAAAATACGAGTATCAAAACCCGCGTAGTCTAACTAATAATAATAATAACTTTTTATTTCACCATAAAAAATACATCAGCATGTAATACAAAAACTTAAAGGCTAGTATTTAGTACACAGCAAATGAGCATCTGTAGCCGAACTAGGACATGTCCTGTATCTCGGCGTAGTATAATTAGCGTTCTCGATACGTGCGATCGACTGTCGGGACGCGGAAAAAATTGACACACGTCCTACCCTGGCGGGCGCTCGGGCCATGCTAAATGGGGCAATTTTTTTTTTTTTTTAGGTATGGCCACTCGTAGATCAGCTCACTAAGGCTGTGCGTCTACTTAACTGGGGCTAGCTTGGGCAACGTAATATATAGTAATTTAGAGCGTTCTTAAAATCATGTTATTACAAAATTACATGATCGCATTGTCATAAAAACTATTTATTTGAATTCTTCACAGAACAAAGTTTATTTTGACGTAATTTTTTTTATCGAAATTACGCCTTATTAAATGCGAATAATCGCGACAAATTTGCGCTACAGCACCTAAAAATAGGCAGTAGTTTTTATTTTTTTTCTAAATAATGCAATAAATAATCCTGAATATTGAACATTAGTTTACAAATCAAGTATATGTCTTATACTATCCATATTTTTTTCACCTGAATTTGTGAACATTAGTCATAGATTCCGGAATCTGAAGTTGACTCTACGATGATTTTTCAGTAAACTACTTTTGGGAGATTACTCACCACAAAGCGATGCAGATGTTTTAAGTAAATGTTAAACGACGAAACACTTCATTAATAATTGATCTATTTTAGACATGTATTTTAAAAATTCAAAGTATGACGTAAGATGGTAAAGCAGGCGATTGAAATATTATAAATTTTCGTAAAAACGTCTAATGGCTCTTAATATTGATTTTCACAATGTTTCCATAATATACAGTTTTTAGAGATATGTATGTGTACATGATCTGATGGCTGTCGCTCATATAATCCTCGCCTTATGTGTTTGGAGAAAACATGTAGTCTGCAAACAGATCGTAAGTGGTCCACCATATTTGTTTAGAAGAAGCCAAGCTTAAACTATAACGTTTACGGCCCGTCAAATATTCTCGAATGGTTTATTGGCTTTTAAATTACTAGAACATATGGCGTGCAGAAGAAATTTTCATTTTAACCTTGGATCTGTTTTGATAGTTTTAATCACTGCATAAATTTATGTGTCAAAGAGGAGCTTGATTTAAAACCTCCATACTACTTTATAAAATTCGTGAAAGACTAAAATCTCGATTTATAGCTTCATATCTACATTTCAAAATGTTTGTATATTTGTCCTGTAACTGTACTTTTTTATTGAATATAGGTTCGCGTTTGACCACTATCTCACCTGATGGTAAGTGATGATGTGGTCGAAGATGGAGCACGCTTACCTAAAAGTAACCTATTCATTCTTGACTTAAAGACTCCTAGGTTATAGCTATCGGGAAACACAGACTCCGGCAAGGAATTCCACTCCTTAGCCGTACGCACAATAGAGGTATTCCCAAAACATGTTGTGCGTATGGGTGGGATGTCCACCATGTAACGATGGCGCTTCGCCGTTTGTCTCGTAGTCCCATGATGGAACGGGCTTGGCGGAATTAGATTGTGTAATTCCAACGCACACTCCCCGAAATGTAACCGATAGAAAACCGACAGACTTGCAACTCGTCGTCAGTGTTCAAGGCTCTGGAGCTTTGACTCGACCAGTGCATCTTCATCAAATCATCGATCAGATTATTATGAAACTTTGCAGGGTGTGCTATGTGCGAATTTTTCAATTTGGGTCACAGGTCTCTTCTCTATGAAACGGAATGGTTCTTAATCCACCACCCGTTCCAATACGGGTTGGTGGGTGCCGCAAGATTGTGAATATTACGTCCTGAAATATAATATTATAACATTTATTTATTCATCAGACAAAAATATCCATACAATCGTTAGTAGGTGCTCTTAAAATTAATGTTAGTATGTTAACTTAAAATTAACACACAACGCAACACAAAATTATTTTAATCGTATTAATCATAATAATAAACAGAATGAATTAATTAATAAAAATAAATAATTTAATTACAATGTAAATTTTTCCAAGATTCGACTATCGATTCTTTAAATAAATAATAACAATAATAAAGCAAAAATAAAAATACAATAAAGGCAATTTCGACACAATAAAAATAACCTATAAAGTGGGACTTTTAGGTAAGCGTGCTCCATCTTCGACCACATCATCACTTACCATCAGGTGAGATGGTGGTCAAACGCGAACCTATTCTAAATAAAATAAATAAATAAATAAATAGTTATCAACCGACGACAAAAAAGTTGGAGGTTATCAATTCGATGTATATTTTCTTTTTTTTTTATGTATGATCACCGATTACTCGAACACGGCTGGACCAATTTGCAAAATTCTTTTTTTGTTTGAAAGGGTATACTCCGAAATTGGTCCCATTGATACCAAGTCAGGATCTGATGATGGGATCCTGGAGAAATCGAGGGAACTCTTCAAATATTATAGGCACACCTATAGTGATTTGAGTATTTTTTATAGTAACTTGTGTAGTTGCATTCGAAAAGCACCATTTGTGAAGTGGAACTGATGATGAAGACCACAGATGGCCACTGGAACTGAACACAATAGTCAAAATATAAGTAGGAATAATAAGTATTTCATGGGTTCCGCTTCGATTACTTGAATATGGTTATTAAGCACAATATGCTCGTCACAATGCATATGGTGAAGTGAAGCTGATAGTGAAGTACCAGGAGAACTCCTCAACAATTAACGGCCCAGCATTGGGAAAAGCAATATTTTGTAAATGAATATAAGTAGTTGAGATTTAGGCTTTTGTAACTAGGTAAATTATAAATCGACCAACTAAAAAGAGCTAAATAAAAACTTTTTACCAAAAAATAAAACCGACTTCCAAAAGACACTGCAAACTGAAAAATAACTTTAAGTCGGTGCCAAAAACGAAAATACCAAACTAAAGACACAGACTACCGAAATTAAAGTTATTTAAAAAAAAATAACCTAAAAAGTGGGGCGTCATATGAGTTCCAAGAAAGTTATTTTAATGAATGCAAACGTATACCTCAAAATGTTTTCCTTCATTATTTCAAAAGCAGTGGTGATGATGAAAATTACATAAAGAAATATGCCTGTCTGAGTTCAAAACCACGACCTACAAGTCGTAAGGCGTGTAACTACTGGGCCGCCTTTGCTCAATCGAGATCTTAGCAAAAAATGCTTGCTTTCAAGTTCCTATTTCAAGATACAGACTGGGTTGATGAAACTGAAATCCTGTGTTGCATTTACATCTCTATGACCAACCATGCATAATGCGATGAATAGGGTATACAAACTTCTACACTGACGAAATATTTGGCCACTGTCTACAACATTGTTTATTTAGAATTTTAGAATATCTACATAGATCCAACGTAGAGGTATGCATTAGTTGCCTTAATATTTATTTACACAAGTAAGCTTAATATTATTGTTAACAATTACTGCTTTGGAAAGGAGTATCACAGAGTTCAAAGGATTTCCTAAAATATAGCAATAATTGTCGCATTTTTTAACAAAACTAAATGGGAAATTATATGGCACAAATTCCTCCATCCAAGTCAGCTATGTAGGTACTATATAACCTCGAATCCGACGAGAACCTTACAGGCTCGTACTATGCAATGCTTATAAGCTTGCAAAATAATTTATAACAAAAGTTGCTTAGCTATATATATAGCTAAGCAACTTTTGTTATAATTTATTTTTATATGTGTACGTAACTATCTATCTTATTTGTATGAAGTGTTGAAATGTATGCCCGCGAATCATTTCCGCACGACTGCACAAAATAAAATAAATATTTTTTGTGTACATTATTATCAAGACAAGGTTTGTACAAAAGTATTTTTTTAAATTGAATAGAATAAAATAAATGGCATAACGAATTTCTTCGGATTAGCTAGTTTATTTTAAAGTATCAAGTAAAGTAAAATAGTAAAAAATAGTAATAGTAAAGTAGTAAGTAGTAAGTACGTATATGAGTAGTTTTAACTTTAAATTATTAAATAAGAGATACTGTTTTAAACTGGAATTGAGCACATGCCTATAGACATGACTTTAAAATAACTTTTAAAGTCTGAAACAGTTATTCGACTCAAAATGTTAATTTCTTTCTTTAGTTTAAAATACGAATGCTTTTTTATTGATAATAGGCTCGCATTTGATCACCATCTCACCTGATGGTTAATGATGATATGGTCGAAGATGAAAATTGAAACTCCGCAAACGTGTTTGTTTATACTTTGTTATACTAAATTCCTTCTAATAAATTGACAGGTTCCAAAACATGTTTCCCATCATCACGGTCACTGAGCCGAGTAAAGTGGGAGGAAGTTACCTTCAAAATAACCGAGAAGATAAGGTTTCCAACAATTGTCTACCTGACTAACAATCCTGACGAATTGCTTATTTTTTTTTTTAATTGAACACTGCGTTTATCTCAGATTAAGTTGAAAGGAAAGAGAGGAAAAGGGATTTATTTTGAGGAAAATTGCGCTTCTTTGTGCTACACTACAAAGATAACAGGCGGGAGTTGAGAGTTTTATGAGGAGTGCTAAGCCTCGAAGCGTAGCAGACTGGGACGGTGGGGTTGCAGTGCTAGTGGGTAGAGATAAGATTAAATTATAAAAGCCTTTTAGACTCTTGCGAGACTCTCGTTTGGGCAACACTAATTGTAATATGATAAATAGGTCTATATTACGGACGCAGTTGGCACAGTGGATGTCCTATTCAGGAGATCGTATTAAAGAGTATTTAAGTGCTACTGCTACCCTATATCCATGTGGATTTCCATATCAAAACAAAAAGAGCGGTTGTGCTATTTGCCGCTGCGCTACGTGTTGTGGGTTTGATTCCCACGCTGGCATAATTGTAGTTGTTCTGGATAACGATGTGATGGCGATGACGCCATTGCATAAATTCAGTGACTGTATTGCCACCCTCTGTCAAAAACTGCGCACAAGCAGCAGATCTAGTTATTGAGACAATAAGGTAGTTATAAACTACTATTCAGAGTGAATGGTGAGTTGTCGGGTGGACTTCAGTCCAGGTTAAACCAAACCTCAGTGAAGCATGGTACATCAAAATCAATCATTACGGTATCTAGGATATTTTATATTATAGATACTATTTATACTCGTACATGAAGCAAATCTCTGACAAATAAACATAAAAACAACAAACATGTTGTATTTTTATCTATCAAACGACAAAGAAAACAAAACCGCTCCAAGAAGGCAGACTCGCTAACACTAAAACCATACCCTTATATTACGTGTTTCCCACTATACAAGATTTCAACCAGACGCCATTTCAAACGTCGTAAATAATGCTAATCCCCGAGTTTTCCGCGATTAACAGCTATATTAGCTACGATAAGCTAATTTCAAGCTAACTGATAGCCTCAAATTAGTCCTCGTAAACATAATGTGAGTAACTTCGGCAATTTTGGCAGATTTTTTGCTCTTGTGGTTAGCGATGACATGTTAGAAAGTAAAAATAGATCGTTAGTAAGGAAATGTTTTGGTATCATACTGTAATTGCTTCTTAGAGAGAGAGATAAGTGCGTGCCTAATAATGACAGTCATGCGGATTAATTTCAAGGATAATCCATACTAATATTTTATAACAGTGAAAGTAACTCAGTCTTACTGTGTGTTACGTATCACGCCTAAACCGCTGAACCGATTTAGATGAAATTTGGCATGGGAATAGTTTAGGACCCTGGGAAGGACATAGGATAGTTTTATCCCGAAATTCTTACGGGATCGGGATTAAAGCGGGAAACCCCTTCCAAGCGAACGAAGTCGCGTGCGGAAGCTAGTAATATAATAATAATAATAATATTCCACAACTTTCACACAACGCCATCTAGTCTCAAACTAAGCAGAGCTTGTGCTATAAGTACTAGACAACTGATAAACATACATATATATTTCTAAATACATACATATTATAGACTAGCTTTTGCCCGCGACTTCGTCCGCGTGGAATAGTTACTTTGGGCTAACGTTAAATTTAACCCCGATTGTGAAGCATTCTTCATTGGTGCTCCGCTCCTATTGGCCTTAGCGTAATGATATATAGCCTATATATAGCCTTTCTCTATAAACTTACTACACTCGAGAGCAATGAATCCGGGTCACTTAAAGAATCCTAAAAATTTCGGAAACTAAAAATGCTAGGTTAATGCAATAAATTGTATTTAATAGACAATGTAATATTCCTTAAATGAAAGTAAAAAAAATATGAGTCACCATACATTTTATTAACACAAAATTACATAAAGAAAAAAACTGCTGATCTCTCCTTAAAACAAAAATAGGAAACATGAAATTTTTGAACTTTATTACGATTTTCTTGAATTTTCAACCGACGAAAAAAAGAGGAGGTTATCAATTCGACGCGTATATTTTTTTTTTTTTTTTATGTATGATCATCGAGTACTCGAAGACGGCTGAACCGATTTGGAAAATTCTTTTTTTGTTCGAATGGGTATACTTTGAAATTGGTACCACTATCACCAAAATCAGGATCTGATGATGGGATCCTGGAGAAATCGAGGGAACTCTTCAAATATTATAGGCACACCTATGGCGTTTTGGGTTTTTCTTATAGTAACTTGTGCAGTTGCTCTCAAAAAGTACCTTTTGGGGAAGTGGAACTGATGATCAAGACCACAGATGGCCGCCGAAACTACTCAATAATAAGTATTAAGTGGATTGCGATTCGATTACTTGAATATGGATGTTAAGCACTTTATGCTCGTCACAATGCATATGGTGATGTAGAGCTGATGGTGAAGTACCAGGGGAACTCCTCAACAATTAACGGCCCAGCATTGGGAAAAGCAATATTTTGTAAAAGGTTATAAGTAGTTGACATTTAGGCTCTTGTAACTAGGTAAATTAAAAATCATCCAACTAAAAAGAGTGAAAAAAAAAAACTTTTTAACAAAAAATTAAACCGACTCCCAAAAAACACTGCAAAGTGAAAAATAACTTTAATTTCGGAAGTCGGTGCCAAAAACGAAAAAACAAAACTAAAGACACCGACTACCGAAATTAAAGTTATTTTTCACTTTGCAGTGTTTTTTGGGAGTCGGTTTAATTTTTTGTTAAAAAGTTTTTTAATACTTCGTATTGCCTCCTCGTGCTTCCATTACTGCGTTTACGCGGTTTGGCATGCTGTACACCAAGTTCCTTATACGATTTTGGGGAGTATTCTCCCATTCATCTGTGAGAGCAATTTTGAGCTCACGAAGCGTGATTGGGGGAGGGTTTAGTTGTTTTACGCATCTGCCTAGCTCGTCCCAAGCATGCTCGATCGGGTTGATATCCGGGCTACGCGCTGGCCACTCCATACGAGTAATGTTCATCTCTTGATGGTAGTCATTCACAATCCTACCTGTATGAGGTCGGGCATTGTCATGCATAAATATAGCATCCTCACCTAAATTGACCATAAATGGACCAACGTGATCATTGAGGATTTCTTCCACATATCTTACGCTAGTTAAAGAGCCGTTTTCTATGATCACCAGCTCTGTGCGACTTTCAGAAGAAATTCCGGCCCACACAAGTACAGACCCACCACCGTAGGCTACTTTTTCTTCGATGCATGCTTGCTTGAATCTTTCCCCTGGTCTTCGATACACTCTGTGTCTTCCATCGTGCTTGTAGAACATAAATTTTGATTCGTCGGAGAACATAACTTTTGACCAATCTTCAATACTCCAATTTACGTGGCTCTGGGCATATCTCAGTCTTGAAATACTATGCCCACGCTCCAGTTTAGGGCCGTTTGCAGGTCTAAGGGGTTTTAAGTTAGATTCAGCAAGCCGACGTCTTACTGTCCATGCACTTGGGTTACTTCATCCGAGGCGTCGAAACTGATTGGTGAGTTCAGTTCCTGTGAGAAAGCGATTTCGAAGCATGGTGTTCACCAAGTATCGGTCTTCTCGTGCTGTGGTACACCTGGTTCTGCCCGTTCCTGGTCTGCGTAGGTTAGAACCAGTTTCTTCGTAACGTCGGAGAACTCTTTGTACTGTTAACAGCGACACACCGACAGTCCTGGCTGTATCGCGCTGACTCCGGCCGGCTTCCAGCATTGTAAGTATTCTGGTGCATTCTTCAGGCGTAAGCGACATAATTTCAGCTTGAATAATGAATATAGAGCACTATCAACATGGTTTATGTACCCACATAAATGACAGATTACAAACAAAAGCAAAACCAAATGCTGTAATTTCGTAGTTCCATCTTCGAAAGTGGCCCTTTTTCAAATTTGATTTTTTTATGATATAACTTTACAATAACTAAGAAGTTTTAATACCTTCACTTAAGGAGTATTACATTGTCTATTAAATACAATTTATTGCATTAACCTAGCATTTTTAGTTTCCGAGATTTTTAGGATTCTTTAAGTGACCCGGATTCATTGCTCTCGAGTGTATTTAATTAAAAATATTTTTTCAATTCGAACCAGTAGTTCCTGAGATTATCGCGTTCAAACAAACAAACAAACTCTTCAGCCTTATATTATTAGCATAGATAGCTGTTACCCGCGACTTCGTCCACGTTTCCGTCGTTTTTCGTAAAAAAAAGTAGCCTATGTCCTTCCTCACGGTTCAGTGATTTTGATGTAACACACAGATTAACTTTCGTAATTTAGTAGGGAAATATAATATGTCAATCTATAATACTGTTGAAAAATATCGCAATACCGAACCGCACAATATTATTGTTAATAGCTGTGCCCGCGACTCCGTCAGCGTGTAACTCCTTGTGTGTTATTAAGTTAATGTATTGGTAATATTGTTTAGATCACGTTCACATGAGGCTTAAGTACCTATAGAACGACAATACTTCAGCGCAAAGCTTCCAGGTAAACTATGTTGAAAGTTGACCCGTCCGGCACGTGAACATAAAGATTTCTAGAACTGCTAACCCGGGAAAGAGCGACATATTGACCATGCGAGAAACAACTGACACCGAGATCTACTCCAGCAACACAAAAAGTCTGCCCTTGAGCCTTATTAATTGTCATTGCATAACACACCGATACTGGGAATCGCGTTCTTTTAAATTGGAATGGAAAATTATTTGCTATTATGGGAATTCTGGGAATAAAGACGGTTTCTCCTGCACCGCAACCTGTTAAAATTTGAGCCTCGATTATATTTTGTTGCGACTGGGTTACTTTTAGCCGAGTTCCATTGCAAAGTTGTGGTGGTTTTAAATTTCGGAGCAGAATAATAATCAGAAAGCTTCGAACTGCTAAGCTATCGGGAGTTACACGTATTATTGTGAGTCAACCATAAAAGATAGATATATGCTGTCGTAGGATATTTTTTATATAATTTTAAGGAGAACATTTCCGTCATAAATGATTTCTGTGTAGCTTTAACCATTATGGTTGTACACGCGACGGAAGCTTAAAAAATGGAGTAACTTCTCCCGTTTTCCCAACATTTCCCTTCACTGCTCTGCTCCTATTGATTGTAGCGTGATGAAAAGTATACTATAACCTGCTCAGGAGTATGAATATTAATTTTACCAAGTTTCATTAAAATCCGTCGAGTAGTTTTTGTTTCTATAACGGTTATACAGACAGACAGACAGACAGACAAAAATTTTACTGATTGCATTTTTGGTATCAGTATCGATCCCTAATCACCCCCTGTTAGTTATTTTGTAAATATATTTCATGTACAGAATTGACCTCTCTACAGATTTATTATAAGTATAGATAGATAAATTACACCCAGACAAAGAACAAATGATCGTGCTCATCACACAAACATTTGTCCTGGTTGGGAATCGAACCCACGACCTTGTCCGTAGCAGTCAGTGCCACTGACCACTAGACCAACAGGCCTGTCGCGATAAACAACTCTTGCCCAGGATGGACCTTGAATGGATTACCTGGTCTGGTCTGGTCTAAACATAATTTATCAAGATTTACCCGTGTCTCGGAAAACAAGTCAACCCGTTTATCCGGGCTGTCATCTGAACATCATTGACAGTCGTTACGGGTACAAGCCAGAAAATATGACACTGGCCTTAAAGGGGTATCGTGTTACCCAGTTACTGGGTTATAGAGGTCATATAGGCAGTCGATCCATTTTTTTTTTATTGACAATAGGTTCACGTTTGACCACCATCTCACCTAATGGTAAGTGATGTGGTGGTCGAAGATGGAGCACGCTTACCTAGAAGTAACCCATTCACTATTGACTTGTAGACCTTTAGGTTATAGCTATCGGGAAACACAGACTCCGGCAGGGAATCCTTTTTACCCGACTGCAAAAAAGAGGGTTATGTTTTTATCGTGATAAAATCCATGGGTGCGAACTTGCGAAGCCACGCCCAACTTCTAGTATACAAATATAGGATACATTTTATATGTATTTAAATTAAGTATAGTAACCTATTTTGGTAATGGTAACATTACATGCGACTCATTGCCCAAGAGTAAAACCACTAAACCTACCTAAAACTAAATAATTATCATGACTTTTCTTTTGATATTACTCAAAATCCCGTTTTGTTTGGGAAAAAACCCTTAAACGGCAAGGCAAAGGCAAGACGACATTTATTAGACCTACATTACATTTGACCCCTGGCAAAATCTTTAGTTAATAAAGAGCTATAATAAAACATGGACATGTTTACTCAACAAATATATTGAATGACAAGATATTTGCCCTTTGCCTACGAGCGTTGTCGCCATTTAAAAATATTCCACTGATATCGGGAAACACAGACTCTGGCAGGGAATTCCACTCCTTAACCGTACGCACAATGAAAGTATTACCAAAACGTTTTGTGCGTATGTGTGGGTTGTCCACCATGTAACGATGGCGCATCACCGTTTGTCTTGTAGTTCGATAATGGAACGGGCTTGACGGAATTAGATTGTCTCTCTGAAACGTAACCGATAGGAAACCGATAGACTAGCAACTCTTCGTCGATGTTCAAGGCTCTGGAGCTTTGACTCGACCAGTGCTTCGTTGCCAATGAGTCTTTTGGCCCGTTTCTCGATTGACTCAAGTGCGTCTAGTACTTGGCAGTCCATGTAAAACACCAGTAGCTGCGTTCAGTTAGACTGAATAATGACCCCAATATAGTACGAAAAAGGATAAGAAGAAGATGATTGTGAATGTATGTGTTAAAAATAACACGTCATTGGTTTTTTTTTGGATTCGTCATGAAACAGGTAACTAATAGTATGATTAATCGAAAACTACGTTTGTATTCTACTTCTATGCATGTATAATTTTACTCCAACTGATTGCTAGGAGTGGCGTATGATGGGAGTGCTGGTTATCATCCAATCCTAATGTACTATCCATAAATGGCTACCATCATACAGCTACAACTAATAATTATACACAGAATGAAGGCTTTGATGTGTACTTCCAGTTGCTAATTGTTTGGCAATCAGACCAGATAACAATACGGTGGCGCTAGCCATCTATCGTCCTCTTGGATATAAAATGTTAATAGCTTCATTCAATCTTTAAATAACCTACTCAAGAACTACTCTAATCTGCAGAATATTATATTACTGGGAGACATAAATATCGAAATAAATGAAAATAGCTCAGATTCAAATTCTATTCCCTACTTAGGCATGTTATCCTACCATGGAATCCTACCAGCACATTCACTTCCGGCTCACGGCAAAACGTGTATTGATCATGTTATGTTAAAAACCAAGCTATCAGCGTGTAGTCTGATACAATGCTAAGAGAGCATAATAGTGTTGCCCTCTGTATTGAAGCTAGTCATAGGCATAAACCTGATCAAATAGTTAATCGCATAAACTACTTAAGTTTAATAATAATAATAATATGTGCTTTGGAATGTGCATTACGGGAGTATCGCTCCACACAGCCTGAGCTTAAACCTCGTCTGCCTCGTTTGCCCATGCATAAGAAAAATAGGGCGCTAGTGTGTGCTCTAGATTCACTGCTGTCAAATTATTTTGACAATAGTGAAGACCTCACCGATACTCATTCGATCCTATACTGTGGAGCTGTAGCGGCTTGTCGGGTAGCTCATGTCAAGTTCCCGAAGACTGACAGAGTTACACGACCAGCTGTACCAGCTTGGCAGTGCAGGATCGAGCGTCGTATTGCTGAGGCTAGAGCACTCATTGGTAAACTTATCTGCTTCAGGCAGGGCAACACTCGTCCTCGAGTGATGCGCTTTGTGAGGCGGGTGTTCGCGGGGACTGATGTTAGTCCTCGAGATTATCTGACCCGAGTCACAGAGCGTATCGACTTCCTAAAGCAGAAAGTCTATGCGTGGGCAAATAGGATTCGCAGATATAAGCGGCGGGTGGAGCGATACACTCAGAATCGCACATTCCAAAGTAATGAACGGTGGGTTTATAGGGCTTGGGAGCGACCAGACCAAGGTGTGATTGATACTCGCCTACCGGATGATGACGTCATGTGTTCGTTCTGGCGCAGCATCTGGTCGGTGACTGTCAGTCACACTGAGGGCGACTGGATGAGGGAGATCAAGCGCACGTGCGATCTTATACCAGAAATAGGGGCAATTACGATCAGCCCCCAAGATGTAACCCGTGCAGTCCGTCCGTTATCCAACTGGAAATCACCAGGACCGGACGGGCTGCACAATTTCTGGATAAAATGGTTTCTAAGCTCGCACGCTCGCTTGGCCGCTCAGTTTCAGTCTGCCTTAGAGCTGCATTCCTATCTACAGGAATAACCCACCTGCTCCATAAATCAGGCAGTACTTCGGAACCTAAAAATTATAGACCGATCACGTGCTTACCGACGGTCTATAAAGTTCTTACATCCATTCTGAGAGCCAAAATTAATAATCACATTGATACAAATTCAATCATGTCTGCTTCTCAGAATGGATGTAGGAATGGGTTCCGCGGTACTAAGGAGCTTCTCCTCATCGATATTGCCATAAACCAACAGGTTCGTCGTTCCCGAAGGAATCTGTCGACATGCTGGATAGATTATAAGAAGGCCTATGACTCGGTTCCAAATACATGGCTCATGAAAGTGTTGGAGTTGTACAAAATAAATCCAATACTCCGCACTTTCCTTGAGTCATGTATGGGGCAATGGAAGACGGTCCTCTGCTACCCAGGATGTCGACAAATCCAGGAAAAAAGTGAACCGATTAGGATTGAGCGTGGTATTTTTCAGGGCGACAGTCTGAGCCCACTGTGGTTTTGTCTGGCTCTCAACCCTCTCAGTACATTGCTGGAGGATTCGGGGCTAGGCTACCAGTTGAGAGGTCAGGTCAAATCTCACTTGCTTTACATGGATGATTTGAAACTTTTTGCCCCCAACAACTTGCAACTCATGGAGCTACTGAAGGTAACGGAAACCTTCAGTAGCGCCATCAGGATGGAATTTGGGGTGGACAAATGTGCGGTCATGCATGTAAAGCGAGGGGAGATTATGGAATCCGTGGGAACTCAACTCTCGGATTCCATACACCTAAGATCCCTCGGCTCAACTGAATCCTACAAGTATTTGGGCATGTCAGAGGCACTAGGCATCAATGTTGCTTATGTTAAACAGTCATTGAAGGAACGCTTCTTTGGCCGCCTGAATAAAGTACTGAATAGTCTTCTATCAGGCGGAAACAAGGTGCGTGCCTTCAATGGTTGGGTCATGCCAGTATTGATGTACTCTTTTGGCATACTCAAATGGACTCAGACTGAACTTGACGCCTTGGACAGGCGGGTCCGCACAACGCTTACTGCAAATCGAATGCATCACCCACGTTCATCGGTGATGAGGCTGTATATCCCGCGGAAGTACGGGGGTCGTGGCTTTTTAAATGCAAAGACCCTGCACAACCGCGAGGTATGCAGCCTTAGGGAATATTTCCTAGAAACTGACGTGGGTATGCATCGAGATGTGGTAGCGGTAGACAAAGGCCTGACACCGCTCTCCTTAGGTACCGAGAATTGGCGCAAACCTGTATTATTAGATACTAATGACCGCAGAGAAGTATGGCAGAGCAAGGAGCTTCACGGAGGCTATTACCAGGCCCTTCATGGGTCTGACGTAGATACATTAGCGCCCGTAGCCTGGCTACGTTTTGGTGACCTCTTCGGGGAAACCGAAGGTTTTGTTTGTGCGATTATGGATGAAGTTATGATGACGAATAACAATCGGAAATATATCGTGAAGGATGGTACGGTAGACACATGTCGGGCATGTCACAAACCGGGAGAATCCATTCGTCACATTATCTCCGGTTGTTCTCGTCTGGCTAACTGAGACTATTTGCATAGACACAACCTTGTAGCCAGGATTGTTCACCAGCAACTTGCTCTTAAATACAATCTTGTGGAATCAGAAGTACCGTACTATAGGTATGTGCCCGACCCAGTTCTCGAAAATGGCAATATTACATTGTACTGGGATCGGTCTATCATCACTGACAGGACTATTGTTGCCAATAAGCCTGACATAGTGGTGATAGAACGATTAGAGCGTCGCACAATGATTGTTGATATAGCGGTCCCTCATGACGAAAACCGCGTGAAAGCAGAGAAAGATAAGCAATTTAAGTATCTTGATCTGGCTCGCGAGGTTGACGACATGTGGGATGTGGATACAGCAATCATTGTGCCGATAGTCGTCTCGGCCCATGGCATAATAGCCAAGAGCCTCGACAAACATCTTAAGAGGCTCTCGTTGGACGGCTGGATCAAGGGTTTGATCCAGAAAGCAGTACTTCTGAACACGGCGCGAATTGTTAGGAGGTTCCTCTCTCAAGGGCCCTGACCACCGGTAGCTTGGACCCTGTTCCCGATACCGGTGGGCTACTGTTTTTTATATTTTTAAATGTTTTTTTTGTTTTTATAGGAATATTTAAAAATGTAAATAATATGTTTTTAAAGTGTAATAAATGAAATAATAATATTCCACACTTTCACACAACGCCATCTAGTCCCAAACTAAGCAGAGCTTGTGCTATGAGTACTAGACAGCTGATAAACATACATACATATTATAGATAAATTACACCCAGACGAAGAACAAATGATCGTGCTCATCACACAACCATTAGTTCTGGGTGGGACTCGAACCCACGACCTTGCGCATAGCAGTCAGGGCCATTGACCACTAGAACAACAGGCCTGTCAAAAGTTTTACGGACGACCTAACAGCTGTTGATTTCTAAATATAGAGATAACCTACATAAAATGCAAAAAGCATCCTACTAATGTCATTTTAAAAACTTCCTATAAGAGATAGAAATTTTTGCACTTCACTATTAAAAAAAAATTAAAGGTGAATACGAAAAGCAACAGTCACAAACTGCAAATATAAATAATAAACATCTACGGAAAGCCATTAAAGAGATAACTCATATCCTAAATCCAAAAGATACCCCATTTGAACTTATAAATACAAAAAATCCCCAAAACTCTATAAATGACGTCAACAAATATTTTGCAAGTGTTGGTAAATCGTTGGCAGAAAAAATCTAAATAATCATGTCTGTTCCATAACGTACAATAAAAGCCTAAATTTTTTTGGACTTCTACCTACAGACAAACATGAAGTTGGAGCACTAATTAGCAATCTTAAAAGTGATAGCGCGATTGGACTGGACCAAATCTCCAAGCAAGCATTATTAAAGACAATAATAATTATTGACCACGCACTGCTCATGGAGAAGCTACTTAAGGCCGGAATACATAGAGATTTATATCGTTGGTTTTCCTCGTATATTGATAACAGAACGCAAGCTGTAGTGCTTCAGGGGTACACCTCTGGATGGTGTTTTGTCCCCTCGGGAGTTCCTCAGGGTTCCATATTAGGGTCCCTATTGTTTACTATTTTTATTGCCGATGTGAAATATTGTTTCGAAAATTGTTATATTTTACTTTATGCCAACGATATGAAGATTCATAAAACTATCCGAAATATAGCTGATACGTACCTGTTACAAGCTGATTTGAATAGATTTGATGAATATTGTAGACGTAGGCTTGAATTATATGTATCAAAATGTTATTACATGACTTTTGCGCGCCAGAAATCGATAACTGATTCATCATACACACTATGCAATATCGGTATAGGGAAGGTCAACACTGTTAGGGATCTTGGGATTATACAAGACAGCAAGCTGCTCTTCGATAAGCATATTGATGGAATAGTAAAAAAAGCATCGAGAGCACTTGGTTTCATAATGAGAACCTCGGCTTCTTTCCGATCGCTAAAACCGATCAAAGTTTTGTATTGTTCGTTCGTACGCAGCCATCTTGAGTATGCATCACAAGTCTGGAACCCTCAGTACGGGATCTACATCTCTCGCATTGAGGGTATTCAGAGAAAATTTCTTAAGTACCTAGATTACAGGGCGAAACAGGTATCTGTAGGTTACCATCACCGATGTAGAAGGTACCATTTTCTGCCGCTTGACCAAAGGCGTAATATTAATGACATATGTTACTTATTAAATATTGCAAATGATTTAATTGACAGTACTGAACTTGTTTCTAAGTTAACGTTACGCACTGATCAAATGGGGCTGCGACAGCGACCACTTCTACGTGTACCTTCTGTAAACACTAACTATAGGCGTAATGCCTACTTCTGTAGAGCGAGTCGCAGCTTCAACAAAATTTGTTGTGAACATGATGTTGTTTTGTTTTGCACCAATGCAAACACACTAAGGAAGCTCTTAGCAAAGCCATTTTTTGAACCTGTTGCACCTACTTGCATTTGAATTGAACTGCACACCAGCGGGCCTAAAATAGCTACTTTGTCTGAATCGTATTAGGATAACAATATGAATCATATTGCAGATCGTAAAATGGTCACAAATTGGCAATTCATAATATGATCTGCGTTCAATTAATATCCCGCAAATCATCTGTTTGACAGTTTTGTATGGAGATTCGTAAAATGGTCCACTAATGATGAATTGATTTAGTGTCAGTTAGCAGAATCATACGGAGTTACTGAAGACCAACATCTTTCGATTCATTTTGCAGATATTTTTAAGAAAAATAATATAATGGCAGATTTAGGACTATACATAAATTTTCTTGAGCACGCGTGTGTTACGGAGAGAATTTTATATCGCCGCCGAAACGTAGCTCTTCGGAAACTGGAACTGGATTTTGAAATGCCAGACTCAGAATTTATAGGACTATTTCGGCTAAATAAAAGTGTGTCGTGACCTCATACATGAGTTGGAACCGTACCTTAGCCGAGGAGCTGGAATAAGTGCTGTCGCTAAGGTAGGTTAAGGAATCATTAAGTAGGTAGTTATTATTTACTAAGTACCATTACATAATATAGAGGTGAACACAATATAATTATAGCCATTGATTTACCCCATTATTTGTGTTTTAGGTGTTGTGCACACTAAGCTTCTATGTTTCTGGTTCACACCATAAGATGCATCAAGTGAGTGTATCTAATTGTGTGAGAACTGTCTCATAAACATAATTAAGTTCACGTTGCTGTTATTAGGTCCCTTTAAAATATTATACTTACCATATAACCTGGGAATGCTAAGTTCTTCAATTAAACAATAGGCATTTTTAGGCAAAACTATTTATTAATTAATAAATTTTTAATAACATAAATCTAACAATCATTTTAATATAACAATAATTTGAAACTAACATATTTACTTCTAGATTTGTGACTCGGATTTGAACATATTAAGTGTGGATGCTAGCCATGGAGGGACAGAACATGACTCCTTTATATGGAACCACCATATACTCAAGTCCCACTTAGAGGATCTTCACCAGGCTGAAAATGAAACAGGGTGGTTTTTAGGTCAGTATTATTTTACAACATTTTTAATAGAAATAAAATTGAAAACATGATGTATGAATTCAAGTGTTTTAACAGTGGAATATGTTGCAGGTGACTCAGGTTATTGTCATTGAGGCTGTTCCTTTTGACACAATAAACCATTGATGATTTTTATAGATTCTCATAGTTTTGTGAGAAGAATGTGTGAATGTGCTAAATAAATTATAAAGTATATTAAATAGTGTAATTGGTTTCGGCCGTTCTATTTAATGAATTAAATAAATAAATAAATCTAAAATCTCCCAAACGTAATAAAACACCATGATACACATAGGTAAGTCTTAGGAGAATTAATGGTAATATGAATAGTTGTAGGGTTAGGTAATACCACTTACTGCGGTATCTTGTATGACGAGGTTGACGGCTTAGTCTTGAGGTATGAGCTTGACCAGCACTTGGTATTGCAGTATCAGCCTGACTGGTAGTTGGTACTGCAGTATAGTTCTTCCTTGGGTGCTGTTGTTATAACCCCGAGCCCTAGCCAAGTTAGGGTTACGCTCCATAAAATCGAGCAAGTTACTAAAATGAGCCTCGGAAACTCTTGCTACACGTCTTGCCATTTCTACAAAAGGGGTAAATACAAATTAATTGATTTGCATAATGATGATTAAACATTCATCAAAAGTAAACTTAGTTAACACTTACTTTGTTATAAACAGTCCAACTATAACGAAATCCACTAGGAAAATAATCGTATGCATTGTAGAAATGCATTCACGAAATTTACAAGTGGTGCAGGCACAATCCACAAACTCTTGAGTTGTTGAATATGTAGAAAACCACTTGAAACCATGATTTATTGTTTCCGACTCAGCCAAATGTTTTGAAACTTGAATTAACATTGCACAACTCTTTAAATTTAAGTTGATGTTGACGGATAAGGTACAAGGGAACCTAATTATTATTTATTTAATAATACGGAATACCTATATTACTTTACTCTTTGATACGAAGTTACGGCATGACATTGACAATCTGCCAATATTAAGAATGTTGCCAGTCTACCAAGTTAATTTCTCAGATCTAAGAGCTTATTTGCCATATTTCATTGATTATTTGCATCCAATACCTTAATTATCTACTAATTACAGAAATTCTGCACAAATAACTTACTCGGCTAATAAAAACTGCAAAGGAAAAATAACCGGTAAAAATACGATCTTTACTTTTTTGCTGCGACAACATTAACACCAAATATGATTCTGCTTTGCGTATGATTCTGCTAATTTTGGTAACCATTTTACGAATAATGGAGGAATTGCTTAGGATCTGCTGGGAATTCAGAAAGTGATTCACTTTTAGCGGAATTGCTCTATGTGGCCTTTTTAGGCCTGATAAATTAATTGTTTTAGTTAACTTGTGTAGTCGAATAGAACACATCAGTCTATTTTGTATTAGGCTAGTTCAGTTTGAACATAGTCTTTTTTTTTATATAACTTTATTTATCTGTGAGGGCTTGTAATTAGCAACTTAGTTTTTATATATTATTGTTATAATGTTATTAGTCTGTAAAAATAAAAATAAATAAATAAATAAGGAATTCCTTACTCAACCCATAACGTACATCTCTGTAATCTGTCTTTTCGTACCGGAGTGTGGTGACAGAGACTGTGTCGGTCACTACAGATCCATTTCAATTCTCCCAGCACTGTCAAAAATAATGGAGCGACTTATTAATAAAAGGTTAGTTAAATATCTTGAATAAATATGTAAGTCATATTTGTGAGGAGAAATAATTTTTTAATTATTTATTTATATTATTTATTATTATAATTGTACAAGTGTAGCAGGAAATGAGAATATGTAAGATATAAGAATCAGACGAGGTAGAAACTGATCAAATGTACATTTTGTGTAGGTATCAATGAATATGACTTATAAGAAATAGTAATGAAATAGGAATTATTTTTTTTGACTTTGATATTTATATTTTTAATCTGGATAATTTGATATTGTTTTAATTCCTGATTTTGTATTAGTTGAGCAGTTTGTGATTTTTTATTAATAATTCAGTAACATTATTAACCTGTGTAAGCCCAATGGGCTTTTGACTTTTGAGCTCTTTCATATTTTTATCTGAAATTCTGTTTTTACCAAAAGTCACACGAATAAATGATTTATGATAGCTTATGTGATCAAGTCATACCATTCAATATAACTAGCAGCTTGTGGTTAATAGCTGAGAAGTCTGAGAACAAATACCAATTCAAACTGTGACATCTCTAAAACTCAGATTATTTATTTATTTATTAAAACTTTATGCAACACAAAATGTACAAAAGCGGACTTAATGCCTATGGCATTCTCTACCAGTCAACCATGGGTGGCGAAGAGATAACATATCAGGTTCATAAAAAAATAAACTATATAGATAATAATATATTTAAAATAAAAGTTTTATTACAAGTATACATACAACATAATTATATGACTAAGATAAATTTTCATGCATATTTAACATAATACATACCAAATATATTTATATACTCGCCCATGAAGGGTTCCATAGTAACTACGCCAACTTTGTTTTTCATAGTGTTTGTATGAATAACAAAGTTATATTTGCGATCTTAGAAAATATATTGTATCTCAAAAACTACTGACCCGATCTCGTTCAAACTAACGTTGGTTAAAAGTTTACATTAAGGTGTACAGCATTTTTTTTTTTAATCTTTCACTCCATTATTATAATAACAATAATATATGTTTATTTCTCTCCACAATATTAACAATACATCATTTAGATTTGTATATTAACAGCTTTATTATTGTGGGAGACTGGTGCCTAAACTAAGCTATAAGCCTGTATTTCAGGAAACCAGGACTCCACCTTTTAACATTAAGTATTGAAAACAGATAGTTGAACCTGAACATAATTATTATCACTAAATATTTGTTAGTAAGGGTGTATGTATAAAAGTGTGTGAGTGTGTGTGCGTGTGTTGTGTATGGGAGTGTGTGTGTTTTTGTGGGTGTGGTGTTGGTAAGTGTTTTGGGTGTGATAACAGTGGGTTTGTGTATGACTGAGTTTTTACCTTACTTTTACAAGATTACACTATGGTAGCATTGGTAGCGAATAGGTTTTCAGTGTCATCATAATTTAATCCTTGTAGAAAGGATTAGTAGTAGTATTATTATATAGTAGTAGTAGGATAGGGAGGAAAAAAGATTATAGAAGTTAGAGGAGGGGGGAGGGGGCACACATTTTACCACTTTGGAAGCGTACATCTTTTAAACGATTAACTTTATGAAAAAGTTATTTTAAAAACCTCAATATAATTTTTAAAGACCTGTCTATAAATACCACACACGCATAGGTTTAATAAAAAAAATATTTTCAGTTTCAGTTCCATATATGGAGAGCCCCCCTTAATTTTGAATATTTTTAAGCGGTAAACAGAATACATCTACCTACCAAGTTTCACATTTAAAGTCTTAATATTTTCGGAATAAAATGGCTGTGACATACGGACGGTCGGACAGACAGACAGACAAACAGACATGATGAAACTATAATGGTTCCATTTTTTGCCATTCGGCTAAGGAACCTGAAAAATTCATAGAAAGGGGGTTATGAAAACTGCTTGAAGAATATATTATCCACTTAGTTGTTATTATTTTTTGGTGAACTGGTAGAGAATGCATAAAGCATTAAGGGCACTATTACTGTTGCATAAAGGTTTAATAATATATGAGAATAAACTCAAAGTTAAATTCTGTTTTAAGGATATCTTCCAAAGCCAATTTATATATTCGGCAAATCATTAGAACTATAGGTACCAAGAACATATCATATAGATTACAGTAGACCTATATAGACCATGCGAGCGTTTGTCAGTTGTAGCTCAACTCAGAACTTTAAGAAGCTCAACCATCGCACAAGTTTGTTTTACAATGTCGTGTTTTGCCTGTCTGAGGGTACCTGTGATAGTTGTCTTGTTCCTAATTAGGCGCGCACTGCTGTAGTTCAAATTATGTAAGCCCAAAACTTTACCACTGGGTTGACTGCTTGTTTTGGAACAGAAACAAAATAGAAAGTGGAGCATTATTTACAATCCAGCTCAACATCTAAGCATTACTAGAAGTATCTAACTTAATAAGATATCAAAGACTTTGGTTCATCAGAATTCACATAACTAGTAGTCTTGTCTTCTCGGCAATATTGGTGTGGGGTTCGAGCCCATGACTTAGCGATCACATGTTCAACACCTTAACTATAAAGCCACGGAATAGATGAATAAGGTTGGGATGGTAATGTGGGCGTGGCGAGCGTGCCACCTTTATGATACGAAAATCATAGCTCGACCGATTAATTCATTCACCACGTTTAGTGCGCTTCGAAATACTTCGAAACACAGAGCTCTGCTTTAAAATGCCGTGTTGTGCAATTATAAAATAACATGTTACAAAAAATATACACTGCCCGATGTGTACTCGCTTAATCAACGCAATGACCAAGTCCGCTTACAATGTACTGCATGCGTTGCATCCTCTACACTTCAACCATTGAAGTTTCGTCCTTTGCCCTGATTGTTTCCTGATTGTGTTTATCGACAGCGAGTTACAATTAGTAGCAAGCTCTCGATTTAAGTGTGTATGATTTATTTGTGTGCGTAATTTGCATACGTAACGAGTCTCTTGCTTGTAGTGAAGCTATAAAGTGGGAGACAAGCGGCGACACACGTTCTCATACAAATCAGGAACTATTTCCTTTCTAACCTCTTTTATCTGTTCTGTGTATAAAGCTATGGACGTTTATGAGCTCGTGGCTAAATATACTCGCTTAATCAACCCAATGACCAAGTCCGCTTACAATGTACTGCATGCGTTGCGTCCTCCACACTTCAATCATTGACGTTTCGTCCTTTTGCCCTGATTGGCCGCGATGCACGGCGCGTGTCTATCGACAGCGAGTTACAAACAGCAGCAAGCTCTCGATTTAAGTGTGTGTGATTTATTTGTGTGCGTAATTCGCATATGTAACGGGCCTCTTGCTTGTAGTGGAGCTAAAGAGTGGGAGACAAGCGGCGACATGCGTTCTCATACAAATAAGGAACTATTTATTTTCTAACCTCTTTTATGTGTTCTATGTATAAAGCTATGAACGTTTATGAGCTCGTGGCTAAATATAGTTGCACGGATCGATCTACAAGCTTAAGCAACACTTTACGATTGGTTTGTGGATGGGACACCATTTTAACATTAATCGAGATTTCTCCGTGCCTCGGAAAACATGTTACGCCGTTGGTCCGGTTTGTACAGGTTTGACATTCGTTACGAGATTTTCAGAAAACCTCACTACAATCTTGCCAGTCAGTATAGAATAGAATATAATAGAAGTTTTATTAGCTCAAACATGTGTACGCATACAGAATTTAATATACTTAAGACATGCATGCAAGATCTTACAAATTGATTGGTTCACGACATGTCTGCCATTTCTCATGGCGTGCAAATATATTTACATACAGGTACATAATGATTATTTCAATTCTACCCACGATTTTACAACATAAATTTCATAAATTAAATCATTTTACACAAATACATAATAAAACAAAACAAATCATAAGATTATTTAAATTCTACACTTACAATATAAATTTCACAAATTAAATTATTTTACACAAACAAATCCTTAAAAAAAAACAAATCATAACAGTTCTATCTATGTATAGGAAAAAGCTAAGTAGATAAACTGAATTGTAAAACCGTGAGACACAAATATCAATTATTCAAACTAGTCTAAACATAACCAATTTTTTAATGTCGAAAATTGACGTAAAAATATAGTCCAATGGAAGTACATTGGGCAGAAATAGTGACTAAAGAAAGTCCCCAGCAATAAATTTAGAATATAAGAATAAATAAAATGTCACCTCTTAGCTAGCACACTACATTATTCTAACAAATAAATATAAAACAACATCCATTTGCATATTTGATATACGTATACGTAGATAACACACAACATTATGTTCAGGAGAAAAAAACTGACTATAACACGTCAGTTTTTAATCATTTTAGACAAAAATATTTTCAACTTAAACTCATCATACCTCAGAATTCCCATATGTCACAACATAGCGCTTCAAGTAAACATACCTACAAGTCTAAAGTTTTGAAATAAAGTACGTTTCATCTTTGTCCGACGTGGGGATTTTTCCCATAGTAAAGTTCCCAATGTCTTTTAAACTAGGGAAGGCCGGTTCCTAGCTGACTCACCTGAGAAGAAACACTGAAACAAACTCAGATCAACATCTCTTTTAAGTCCATGCTGTTGTCTCCTTACTGACTTAGTAGAGATCGGCCTCATCTAATTTAAATTTATAAAAAACATACTTGAAAATATAATTTAATACCAGTTCATAAAATAAATATCAGTAATCATTTAACTAAATTATTCAAGCAAAACACCAACAAGACTTCTGTAAGAACAAAATTGTGGTTGCCGAGCAAAATTTATTCTAACCAAACCTAATAAAAGCGGCTTATTTTTTAGGTTTATATTCTAAGAAATGGATTCCTAACTCAAAAAGACATTTGAATATTATATAAATGATTATAATTATTAACTAATTGGTGTTTCAAACCCCTGAAATATTGCTTCGGTGTTTAACTTTACGCGTGAACGCTGTTATAGTATTAAGAATAATTTTCACGATACGAGTATCATTACATAATTTTCTTCGATTCATACAAATGAAAGGAGAATTGAAAATTACTATTGTATATAGACTTATCTAGGTACCTATAAGAAGTTTGCACAAAGTTCTTATACATTGGTGTGTAAGTTGCCCGTAAAGTTTATCACGATAGATAGCGGCGCTTGCGTCGAATAGTAATGAGAGGAGACCTCATTAATTAACCCTGTCTAATAAGTCATACAATACTGGTCCTTTGGGAATGTATTTCTCGTGAAATAATCCTTTCTATTTCCGTAGGTTGATATAGTGAACTAAGTGACCTTTTATGATAAAGTCATTTGAAATTAAAATGCCACGATTGTTTTCACTTCATCGGTCCTGATTACAATTCGGAGCTGAAAATTCTGTGGGATTATTTATAACCTAGTTTTTAACATAAATTAATAAGGATTGTTTAGTTTTGTATTCTTATTGTTTATACTAGCTTTTGCCCGCAACTTCGTTCGCGTGCGAGGTTTTTCCCACGTAAATTCCGATATCATGGGAATTCCGGGATAAAAATCCTATGTCCGTCTCCTGGTTCTAAGCTACCTCCCTACTAATTTTCAGCTAAATCGGTTTAGCCGTTCTTGAGTTATAAATAGTGTAACTAACACGACTTTCTTTTACATATATAGATTTGTGTTTATTTTTTGTTTATGTATAAATGTATCTCTATATGGACTTTGGTCTGAAAATAAAGTATTTTATATATGGTAATCGGACGGGGTAGTTGAAGAAGCTCGCGCTCGGACGCCCCGCCTTTTTAGGGTTCCGTAGCCGAATGGCAAAAAACGTAACCCTTATAGTTTCGATATGTCTGTCCGTCAGTCCGATTTTAAGACAAAAATTAAAAAATATTTAAAATAAAGAGGGGTCCCTATATATATCCCTAATACATGGAAATATAACTGAAAATATTTTTTTTTCATGAAACCTATGTGTGTGTGGTATCTAGACAGGTCTTTGAAAATGATATCAGGGTTTCTAAAACCACTTTTTCATAAAGTCAATAGTTTAAAAGATACAAGCTCCCAAAGTTATAAAATGTGTGTCCCCCCCTCTAACTTCTATAATAATGGAGTAAAAATCGAAAAAAAATATATGTCTCTACAGACATATATTTTTACGATATTGAGATACTCTGAAACCACTTTTTCATACAGTCAATCGTTTAAAAGATATACGCTTCCAAAGTGGTAAAATGTGTGTGTGTCCCCTCTAACTTCTATAATAATGGAGGGAAAAATCTAAAAAAAATATGTGCTGTAGATCTTAATATAAACTTTCAGTCAAAATTGGTTTGAACGAAATCGGGTTAGCAGTTTTTGAGATACAGTTTATTTTCTAAAACCGCAAATATAACTTTGTAATTCATACAAACACTATGAAAAACAAAGTTATTTAGCGTAGTTGTAAAAATGTAAATAAGCGAGTTTTAAGAAATTTTTAAGGTTTTTTTTATTCGTCAAATAAATATACATATTATATTATATTATTATAGTTACTACGGAACCCTTCATGGGCGAGTCTGACTCGCACTTGGCCAATTATGACCTTCAGCCGCGAGACGCGTTGAGCACGGCGACCGATTCTCAAAAATAATCCTTATAGCATGATTCAGTATTCACGCGCGATGGCTTATTATTAGCGTATTTCATGTATAACTTTGGTGTTTCTATACCGATTTATGTGATTCTTTTTTATGGAATAGTTAATAATGTTAACTTTTTCAATTAGGGGTGACTGAGAGTGTTCTAAACGTAAGAGTAGACAAATATTATAATCAGAAAGCTTCGAACTGCTAAGCTACCGGGAGTTACACGTGTTATTGTGAGTCAACCATAAAAGATAGACATATGCTGTCATGGGATATTTTTTTATATAATTTTAAGGAGAACATTTCCGACATGAAATGATTTCTGTGTAGCTTTAACCATTAAGGTTACTCGCGACGGAAGCTTAAAAAATGGAGTAACTTCTCCCGTTTTCCCAACATTTCCCTTCACTGCTCTGCTCCTATTCATTATAGCGTGATGAAAAGTATACTATAACCAGCCCAGGAGTATGAAAAATAATTGTACCAAGTTTCGTTAAAATCCGTCGAGTAGTTTTTGTTTCTATAACGCTTATACAGACAGACAGACAGACAGACAAAAATTTTACTGATTACATTTTTGGCATCAGTATCGATCCCTAATCACCCCTTGATAGTCATTTTGGAAATATATTTCATGTACAGAATTGACCTCTCTACAGATTTATTATAAGTATAGATTAGACCTATTCGTTTTTACCCATATTACCAGATTAGGTATGTTTTTTTTTTTAAAACGTTGCATGCGATAGCTAAAACTAACAAAGGGATAGTACTAAGCGTTTTGCTCCGTCTCTTTCTCACACGTATTTTTTTTTCACTATGAGCCATGTTAAGATGTTATGTTCACTTAATGGAAGTCAATGTTATTCTAGATTCGAGCGAACTTCATGAAATACCTTTCCAATAGATAATATTAATAACACTCGATACTGAAGTACTTGTAAAATGAATAAATACAAGATTAAGACATTAAATAACTTTATTGTTTCGTGACAAAATCACGTGTTGAAGAAAAATATCCACAAAGCTATCGCCACAACTTCACCAAATAAATTTATTAAGATTATATTTTCTGGAAAAGTACTCTTTCGATAGTTTATGAGGCCTTAAATTTTATATTTCTAACTTAAAAATAGAAAGAAATAAAATTCACATTTTGCTGGCCAGTAAAGTGTCAAAGAGATTATACGGTTGGACACTTGCCTACATAATACTAGTATCTATGAGAGTCCTATGCATTTATATTTTATGTTTGTTGTATATAAGATATCAAATAAATTTAGGTATTAAAGATACGATTTAAGCCAGTATTGTTTTCTCTACAGAGCCATCTATGGACCCATCTCAACGGACTCATCAACGTACTCAAAAAAAATCTGTGTATACTTTATGGTTGTTCTAATTCGTATAAAGAGCTACAAATTCAGCACAAAAAGTAGGCTAGGTTTGATAAAGGTACCTGTTAGCAAAAACGCGTTAACGAGACCAGAGAAACTTTATTCGACAAGAAAACAGGCCTTCAGGCGGAGTGTTTCGCACATTTTCACCAACGCTAAAGAGTCTAGGCACTTTATTTCAAAACCAGTGATTTATGTAGCACCAATAAAGTCCATTTTTGCGAAAGACGTTTTCAATGGAAATAAATGTTCAGACAAAAAGATGTTTCCGTTTGACTAGAGTCAAAAGAGATTTTGTAGGTCGTTGGGGATTTTGCGATCAATCGCATCATCGCATGACCTACCTTTTCAGACCCAGTCTTTCTGAATTGAAATCCTAGATATAAAAAATGAATAAATCTGGCTGTGAACTGAAGCCAGTAAATAGTAATATTATACACATAGACAGTCTACAGATTCGAAGTATAAGATTGTGTCATAGCAAAATATTAATCTGCCAGATCTCAAATGTATATGTGGCGTGACCCCACGGACAATCGGCCACCTTCTATGTTGCTCCACAAGCCCTGTCACCTGCACTCTTGATGTTATATCTGCATCAGCGAGCGGAGTTTGCATAGCTGGGTTTTGGGCCAAAGTTATTTAAAAATGTTTTGCCATCGACATGCTAAGGTGAAGAACGTAAGAACAGTAGGGAACCGGTATTTCTTTTTATTCAGAATAGTCTCGCGTTTGACCACCATTTCACCGTACTGGTAAGCGATGATGTGGTCGAAGATGGAGCACGCTTGCCTTGAAGTAACCTATTCACTCTTGATTTAAAGACCCCTAGGTTATAGCTATCTGGAAACACAGACTCCGGCAGGGAATTCCACTCCTTAGCCGTACGCACAATGAAGGTATTCCCATGTAACGATGGCGCGTCGCCGTTTGACTTGTAGTCCGATGATGGAACGGGCTTGGCGGAATAAGATTGTGTAATTCTATCGCACACTCCCCGAAATGTAACCGATAGAAAACCGATAGACCAATTACTACAGGCACTACTTTCGAGTACATAGATCGCTGGTTTGAACACTTGCAGGCACATTACTTTGTAAAATTTTAATCAGCAGCGTGCGGAAACTGGCCTGTACTAGGAGGAAAACCGAATACATACGACACTCACCAAACCACATTCGACTTGTGAGGTGGATGGTGGGCGGCTCATTCCCTGTCATAGAAAGGAAGCCTATATGCTAATAGTGAGAACCTTATAGGCTGATCGTTTATAAGGTAGGTAGGTATAGCAGGGTTGTAATAACACTGATATACACACATCGTTTTTTTTTTAACATTGTCCCTTCCAGTAATCCTCCTTTACCTATTATATACCTACTATAAGTGCATTTTTATGAACATCCAGACCCGGAAGAAATATTTGTAGACCATACAAAGTTTTGTCCCGGACCGGAAATTGAACTGATTCGGTAGCTTGGCTCTCTCCAATAATTTTCTAATATGTCCAACTTCCGTTTGCAATAAACTGCGGTTTTTCGTTCAGCTCCGTCTTTCTTGATGTTAGTTAGCAGTTTAACCGAGGAGTCGTAAATCTCCGTTTGGCTGACTGCTAACTGCTCCATTATTCCGACGGTCAATTAAATGCGCAAGTAAATTAAAATACATAAAATGGTAAACAAAGTAAAAGTATTTTAAAATGGTAAATAAAGGCAAAATATAAACTACGGTTGTTCTTAACAACATAAATTCTAATTTACACTATAAAGCGTACGTTCTCACTTTGGGCAACGTAGCTATTTCAAAATAAAAAGCCAAGACGGGATTTTGCGAAATTTCCACGGGATCAGGTTTTACACGGAAAAAACTTCCCATGTGAACGAAGTCGCGAGCAACTGCTAGTATAAAATATATTAGGCTTTACTAGTAATTAAACTTCAAAAATCAACTATTTATTTGTATTTATAGCTAGCAAACAGAGAAAATTACTTGTAATTATATTTCTTATAAAACTCAAACTTATATTTGGTAATAGGTCTGTCAATCAGTAATTCTACGTTATAATTTAAAATTAAACGCTTTCTATTTTTATACTAAACTATACAGGGTGGCAGGTACATCGACGCACAACCGCTTACCATTATTTTGGACGCCCCTGCGTTGAAATTTTTCGTCGACTAAAATTCCAAAACTAGGAATAGGTACTGTTTTCTTGCTGCAAGTAAATGAGTTTTTGTCGGAAATGGCATAAGCCCGAAAAATTAAGAGAATAGGGACTACCACACAAGCGGTTTCATTTCAAATACTTAACCGAAAGTCGAGTCTAAAACACGAGTTTAAAAAACCTCTGTGGCGTGAATATTATGTTAAAAAAAATATTAACTAAACTGAACAGTAGTTTCGTAGCATACCTTGAAATAAAAATGAATTTCGGAGGGTACATGGTTCGAAAATTTAATTTTTGTATGAACAAAAATAAGTTGAAAATTTTTGTGAAAAGCACGAATGTGTGAAATTAAAATGAATTTTTAAAATTCTATTTTCGGTTTCAAGTAGTTACTAGATTAAGCATTTTGTATTTAAACTACAATGGAATTTTTAGAGCCCATTTATTAGAAGAATTCACAATTAGAGTAAACGAGATTCCAGCCTAAACATTTTTAATCGAAATACCTACAACAGCCGTTTTATTCAACCAAATAAGTTAACAGAAGATAATCTGAAACACTTTTTTCTGAACATGTTTAAATTGGATACACTATTTTGTCGTACCAAGCGCTTCTCCTCCACATTCATAGTACGCACAGTCAAGGTATGGAACTGCCGGCTTCTGTGTTCCCTGACATATATGAGCCGTAAAACTTTAAAGCAAGAGTGAACGGACATTTTCTGGGTTCATTTGTTTCATCGTGGGTCTCATCAATCGCTTAGCATCAGTGTTATGAAAAAAAAAATTAACAAAAAAATAGAACCGACTTCCATATCAAAACACTACAAAGCCAAAAATAACTTTAATTTCGGTAGTCGGTGTTATTGTTGGTTTTGGATTTTCTTTTTTTTTTCACACCGCCTTCCGAAATTAAAGTTATTTTTCGCTTTGTAGTGTTTTGATATGGAAGTCGGTTCTATTTTTTTGTTAAATTTTTTTTTCACTCTTTTTACTGGGTCGGTTTGTCTAGTTACAAAAGCCATAATGTCAACAACTTATCACCTTTTACAAAATATTGCTTTTCCCGATGCACAGCCGTTAATTTTTGAGGAGTTCTCCTGGTACTTGACCATCAGCTCTACATCACCATACTCGTATGTATTGCGATGAGCATAAAGTGTTTAACATCCGTACTCAAGTAATCGAATCGCAATCCACGAAATACTTATTATGGAGTAGTTTCAGTGGCCATCTGTGGTCTTCATCATCAGTTCAACTTCCCCAAAAGGTACTTTTCGAAAGAAACTACTCAAGGTACTATAAGAAATACTCAAAACGCTATAAGTGTGCCTATAATATTTGAAGAGTTCCCTCGATTTCTCCAGGATCCCATCATCAGATCCTGATTTCGTAACAATGGGACCATCTAGAAAGTATACCCTTTCAAACGCAAAAAGAATTTTCCAAATCGGTCCAGTCGTCTCCGAGTTATGAGGTAACATACAAAAAAAAGATAAAAAAAGTTCAAGACGAATTGAGAACCTCCTTTTTTAAGTCGGTTAAAAATAAAACCTATTTGTAACAGAATTATATAATTTAATACAATAATTTTCTCGTTGTTACGTTTCGGAAATATATAGAATAAATATATAGAATAACAAATGAGATACAAATGTAAAGTCTCATTTGTGGTCAAGACTATAATTTTATATATATTTACACTAAATAGCTCCCAGTTTCATAAATAAAACATCAGAATTTCAGTTATTCGTAAGGTGTATTCAAAAGTTTAAATTGGTGTTACAAAAAGATCGCTTCCTAATACAGAAAACGTTAGGTATCAGTTACAAAACCAAATATCACCCCTGGGTGGAGTGGAAAAGGGCGTAAGACTTCTGAGAGAGCGAACGCAAGACTTCTCAGAGCGGGAGAAGTCATTCGATGATTTTCCCACCCCGAAAAAAAGGAAAACAAATAAAAGCCATAAATAATTTGACCCAGTTAATCAACTTCTGATTTTTCATGAATACGGCTCATAATGTCTTCAAGCAAGGCCATAAATAAACATAATGTTCTCATCATTCCAACACATACTTCATGAGTATTTTCGCTACTAATTAGTTTATATTAACGATGCGGAGCCAAGCCGCAGATTCCATTAGTGCCATTATACGGAACTGTTTCATCTGTGTCGTGATGTAATGACTAATGGATCCGATTTACAATTGTTTTTATGTTTCTGTATGTGCATATATCATATTATATGTATACAGGGTGTCCCAGGGGCGGAGGATCTCAATACAAATTAATTTAATTAACTACCTGATCTTAAGCGATGATGTGGTCGAAGATGAAGCACGCTTGTCTAGAAGTAACCTATTCACTCTTGACTTAAAGACTCCCAGGTTATAACTATCAGGAAACACAGACTCCGGCAGGGAATTCCACTCTAATCTCTGGAACAGCTGAACTGATTTTAATGGGTCTTTTACTGGAAGAAGAAGAGGTTAAAAGGTTAACAAGATTGCTAGTAATTTAAATTCTACCTACATTGCATAGTTCACCATAGTCTCCATGTATGTTCAGCAACGAGAAGCAGCAAACAGGATCTCGTGACGAAATATAAACAACCACACGGGTCGATCTTCAAGTTTAAGCAACGTTTTCCAAGGTCGGTGACAGTCGTTAAGGGTAGTCAGAAACCAGAAAAAAAAACAGAAATTAGAACAGTTGGCAGTCGTTCCATGAAAACAACCAGATGCAACCGAGTACCTCCTATCACGGCTGCACCCGGTTAGGCTGAAATCCGAACCCGACAAAGTTGAGAACAAGTACGGTCGCAGCCTGGAATTTGGGGGGGGGGGGGGGGGGTCACTAACAATAAAATATGTCGAGTAAAAGAGTTTTCTGTTTTTATTGACAAATCGGATGATAATATTTGGAAAGTCTTAAGGTCTGTCCCCACACATCAGTGCCGTGTCAGGGACGGGGCAGGAACGTGGCCGTGGCAAGACCGAGCAGCCGTGTCCCGTCAGGAGCTGTCTGTTCACACAAGTCAGTGCCGCGACAGTGCAACAGACGAGGCCTTCCCTTCCACCTATACCCACTTCTTACTTCATTCTATTTCATTGTCCGAGTATAGCCTCAGTGTTGTATGGTAAAATAGATAACAGGAAAAATGTTACACGTCATGGCTTTATTTAATACAGAGGAGTTAATTGCGATTGCAATTGCTCTAGATGAAGTCTCTAGATCTCGAGTTAGACAAGTCGTACAATACGCTATATTCGCGTACAGTCGCTATTAATAACTCATATTCATGTTTACCAACAAAAAAAGTCAACAAATTGCAAGGGAAAAATATCAACACGTGCACGCCATGGAATGGAATCGGAATACTTGCACACGTTACAGCGTCGGCCCTGACACTGAAGCTTCGTTGCCGGCACGGGCACGGGCACGGACATGTGTAATCGAGTTCATAGACAATGTATGCAATGATTTTTTTTTAGACTCCTGATGAAACACGTCCCTGCCCCGTCCCTGGCACGGCACTGATGTGTGGGGATAGACCTTAATTTTGCAAAATTTTAGAAGATTTTCTATTTGGGGTGTATGATTTTGGGGGGGTCATGTCCCCTATGACCCTTCCCCCTTGGACCACACCTGGTTGGAAAAAGGCAATAGAATGAGTAATCTTTATTGTATGTAACTGATGGTTTCCATTGTATGTTGATATAATCAACAGTCCAGGAATCAATCCCTAATGCGAGTGGACCACGGGTTTGAATTATCTAAACATGTAGATAAATAAAATACCTAGTATTATAATAATCATTCATATATTCAAGTAACAAGACTTATTTTGTTAGTTAAAGAAACGTATGATAAATTACATATTAAATGACAAGCCTGTTGGTCTTGGCAGGTTCAATAGAATGAGTAATCTTTATTGTATGTAACTGATGGTTTCCATTGTATGTTGATATAATCAACAGTCCAGGAATCAATCCCTAATGCGAGTGGACCACGGGTTTGAATTATCTAAACATGTAGATAAATAAAATACCTAGTATTATAATAATCATTCATATATTCAAGTTACTAAGACTTATTTTAGAAACGTATGATAAATTACAAATTAAATGACAAGCCTGTTGGTCTAGTGGTCAGTGGCCCTGACTGCTATGCACAAGGTCGTGGGTTCGATTCCCACCCAGGAAAAATGTTTGAGTGATGATCACGATCATTTGTTCTTTGTCTGGGTGTAATTTATCTATAACTAGTACCCACGCGGGGCTTCGCTCCCGTGGATTCTATCACGGTAAAAACATAACTCTCCTTTTTGCAGTCGGGTTAAAAGTAGCCTATAACCTTCCTCAAGCTTCAAGCTACTTCCATACCAAATTTCATCCAAATCCACCCAGTACTTTCCAAGATTAACGCGTTCAAGCAAACAAACAAACAAACAAACTAACAAACTTTTCCACTTTATAATATTAAGTATAGATATGTATGTATTTAGAAATATATATGTATGTGTATCAGTTGTCTACTACTCATAGCACAAGCTCTGCTTAGTTTGGGACTAGATGGCGTTGCGTGAAAGTTGTGGAATATAATTATTACAATGAATCAATATTCAATATATAAAATAAAATAATAAAACCTATTTTAATATACGCCAATCACCGTTGCTGTATCTCATGAGAAATTGCACAGCAGTGATTCACGTTCTGCAGTCCAACCTATTCACAAAGTATGCACATTTTTTGTGTATTATGGCATAAAAAACAATTCCCTCGCATATAATAAAGCTTCAACAAAACAAATCATAGTTTCAGTTTAGCCTTTGAACATATCCCAACATTACCTAACATTGTAAACGTATTTTGGTGCAACTAATCCATAAGCTGTTGTATTCCTGTCCCAAATACAAGGGCTTGATTCGGGGTAGTGAATTAACGAGCTGTTTCATTAGTGGGCATCCAGCGGTGGCTAACATGGTAACGTAAACTGTAGTGGAGATAATTGATGTGATCGCAATCTGCTGGAAGATTGTGGGTTCACGAATAGGAAGATTACATTTCATATTCGAATAATTGAGGAGTATTAATTGAGTGTTTGAGGAGAAGTGATGTTCCAGCGGTGGTTCTGGTACGAATATTATGTAATTAACCTCATCACTGCTGCACTTAAAGCAGTGAAGTAAAACATCGTTAGGAAATTAGCAAGTTCTAGGAGCGAAACTTGGAAGCCCGTCCTGGGCCCACGTTGTGTATTTCAGCCCATTCATGGAAATGATGATTTTAGAAAATCTTAAACGACATTATGGTATGCAAATAAATATATACACACATCAAAAGTGTCTAGGGATCAAGCATTTTTATGCGGATTTCTTGAGATTGAGATGTGGCTTTGTAATAAATTTATGATTTTATAAATTTATATGGATCCTTTTTGGTGCATTTCATAATTTGAAACAGGAACTGTTAATCAAATTCGAGTAAAAGATGAAAATCAGCTGTCAATATTTTCCCTATAAAAACATACAACGCATTGAAGACATTATTAGTGCTACTGTTTCCCTACTACTGATTAAAACCAACGTTATTATGGAGCGGCGACGTCATTTAAGCAGGGAAGAAATGCTCAGAGCCGTGGGAATGATAGAAGCTGGTTCCCGGCAACGTACTGTGGCTTTAGCTCTGAATACAAGTCAGAGTGTTATCAGTCGACTTTGGACACGTTACCGAAGCACTGGTACCGTGGCTGAGCGCCATGGAGGACGGTATCGCTGCACCACACGGAGACAAGACCGATACATTCAAATCTTAACTCGAAGAGCTCCAACAATAACCGCCATGATGTTAGCCGTGAGGCTTCATCACTCTTCAGGGAACTTAATTAGCGACCAAACAGTCAGAAACCGCTTGCATGAAGTGAACCTTCATTCCCGAAGACCGCTACGGGTACCACCTATAGCAATGCACAATCGTAGAATTCGATATCAATGGGCTCTTGAACACAGAAATTGGGCAGAAGAACAATGGCATTTCGTGTGCTTTTCTGATGAGTCTCGTTTTGGTATGAGACCGGATACAAGACATATACGACACTGGAGAAGCCCTGGACGCCAACAGCGATTAAAATCCTGCCAGGAAGTCCATCCTTATAGTGGTGGAACCATCATGGTATGGGTGGGTATTTGGATCGGCGGAAGAACTGAGTTGATTTGGATCAGAGGCAACCTCAACGCACAAATTTATGCTGAGACGATTGTATCTGACGTCATCGTTCCTCTACAAGTGCAAATCGGTCCCTTATTTCAGTTAATGCATGATAATGCACGACCGCACACCGCAAGAGTTGTAAGACAGACTCTCGCCGCAGCTAACATCAATGTCCTGCTCTGGCCTGCTCAGTCGCCAGACTTGAACCCGATTGAGCATGCATGGGATATGCTACAGAGAAGAGGTCTGCCGAATATGGAGGGTATCCAGTCGCAAGAAGACCTTTTTTTGTTGTTGCAACGAACATGGGCGGCCATTCCACAGCGTGATTTGGATGAACTCATTTTGAGTATGCCAAACCGATGTTCTTGTGTTGTTAGTGTTCGCGGTAGAAACACGGATTATTAATTGTTTAAGTTACCCAATAAAATTTTAAAGAATACTGTTATTTCAGTCTTTTTTTCGAACTTTAATGTTAGTGGTTCAAATTTCGAAAATCCCTTTATTAGGAAAATGGCAAATTTCTTTATTAATGCAAAGGTGACTTGGTTTATCGTTACTGTGACAAACGAAAACACTTTATTTGATGAATCCTTAAAGAAAATTTTAATTAATATCAATCAGGAGAAAAGTTATTGCAAAAATATATGTTGAACCCTAGACACTTTTGATGTGTGTATCTATGAATATGAATATTGTCTAAACTTCAAAAAAGACTGGCCTCTGCAATTGTTTCGGTATTTCTTCTCAGGGTTAACGAAAAACAATGACGTGTTAAAGTCTTATTAATGACCCCAACTAGATTCTGCCAGCGGCTTTGCTCACGTCAAATGTTAATTTCAGCGGAAAACACGTAGTCTATATTATGCTTTTCCAAGGTCAAAAGTATCTCGGTAGCTAATTTCCTCTAAATATAAATCTCTTAATCATAAAAAAAATGTGTGATCAGTTGATAACCCTTATCACTCAGGGATATAAAATAATAGATTACGACCGATTCTCAGACTTACCGAATACGCATATAAAATTTTATAAAAATGAGTCAAGCCGTTTCCGAGGAGTCTGGCAACTAACACTGTGACAGGAGAATTTTATACATACATAGAGAGTAAATATATCAATAGTCGGAATCGCTCCATGTAATATGACTCCTAGGTCCAGTTGGTTTTCATTCGCAATTACTTGCGAGTACTCCACAGTCTCTTCTATTCGTGGATTTTTCTGTTATTAAGCGGGTTTTTTTAGGGCAAGTAAAAAATTGTCAGGGATTATAAAAAACAATTCAAATAATTACTCATGATACTCGAGGGTCGCTATCTTTATGGTTTTATTACTTTAATTAATTAAAATATTTTATTACAAAAGGTATTCATTTCAACAAGGGATGTAACAGAACACTGAAATGAATTGTAAAAATTTATAGACATAACTTATTATATTTATAGACATATTATATTTTATCTAATGAATGCGTCTATTTTTTTTTATTGCATTGTGATAGGCATTCATAATACCAGCCTGTAATTGCCCATCTCAAGGACAAATAAAAAATTGGCCAAGTACGGGTCAGACTCGCCCATGAATGGCTCCGTATTCGTAACTTTCTTCAGTAACATAGTTTTTGTACAAATGACAAAGTTAAAATTGCTTTTTTTAATGTTGCTATATCTCAAAAACCGCTGATTGTATTTCATTTAAACCAATTTTTATTGAAAAGTATAAATTTTCACTCAGTTATTTTAAAATTTAGAACGGTGACAAATATTTTACCAACCTTTTTTCGGGGTGGTAAAATCATCGAAAGACTTCTCCGGCTCTGGGTGGAGCGGAAGGGAGTGTCAAACTTCTGCTGACTAAAAACCCACCCTGTTCTTTCAGCTGCCCTTAAGTTCCGGGGCTGCAGTATCTCGTTAGAACATTCCCACAACCCCGGCAGACAATGGCCCTATGGGGCCCCGTCACTATTGCTGACAGCTATTTGAGGCGCGCGTGGAACACGACGCGCCGTCGACCCAGACCTGGTCCTTACCGGACGGTGAGCTACCCCTGCTCGCCGTCCGCAAGCCCGCGCCCACGGTGGCCGGAGATTGGCTCGCGATCCCCGACGCCCGGGGCGTCTCCCTCGCGCGTTCGGTCTCCTCCTTTGCTAGCATGACTGCTTCGCAGAAGGAATAGAATATAATGGAATAGAATAATGATTTATTTGCTCAGATAGTAGGTACATAAATAAAAAGATGTTTACAAAAATTGTTTAGACCCTTGTACAATCTACCACAATAGGCATGCAAACATTTAAACACAGAAGAAACTAACTCTATAATAATCATTTCAATGTCGATTAATAGTAATCAAGAATTCAATTAAAATGTATTAGTTTAAATACAATAAATATTAAGATCATATCAAAATAAAAATACAAAATCTCTAATTAAAATATAAATGTCAAAAAAATGTCTAAATTAAAACACCAAGGTCAAACTTAAAATAGTACAAATATCAGAACAACTAAATACAAAATATGTCATAATCATTTACTTGAGTTTCAAATCTTAATTAATTTATCGTTTAAAAAGTCTTGAACAGAATAGTAACCCTTATCAATTAATAACATTTTTAGTTTCTTTTTGAACATTGGAATTGAATCATTTTTTATTGTATCGAGTATCTTGTTATATATTAATGGTCCCATGTCGAAAACACTTTTCTTTATTAGAGCAGTATTATAGCCTACAACATGCACTAGGCTTTTATATTGGCTTCTAATAGGTCTTTTCTTGTTTTGGATACCATGGGCAAATAATGTTTATTTAGTCTTACAAATACAGCTAATTCAAAATGTATAGACATGGAAATGTTAGTATTTGCAAGGATTTAAACATTGGTGCACAACTATCCGTCAGTTTTAAGCCACACATTGATCTGACACAACGCTTTTGAGCCTTAAACACCTGTTCTCTCAGACTACATTTACCCCAAAATATGATCCCGAATCGTAAAATTAGTACTACCAGGCCATGACATGCAGTCAAAGTCGTGGCTCTATTTACTTTTTTATTTAAATTAAACAAGATATATGCAGAAGTGCTCAGTTTTCTACATACTTCTTCTGCTTGAGCTTTGCAAGTTAACTGGCTATCTATTAATATTCCAAAAAAATTAGCTACTGTAACTTGATCTATTTTTTGCGGAGGTGACTGCATCCCATTCCCTCTTGCTCCGCACCATGGTCTGAACCAGGGCCGGGCGCGAGAGGTCACCGCCGCCGATCGCCTCTATAAGGACACAGCGGTGCTCCTCCCAAGCAGGGCACACCTCGACCGTGTGCTCTATCGTATCCTCCGGGTTGACATTTTACAACCCTGAAATTCCAAAAGATGCCATTCATATTCTGTGTCAAATCCATCCAAAGGTTGTCTGTAAAAGATCGCTTTCAGCGATAAGACCGCCCATTGTAACACCCTTTTTAGTTGTTAAGTCCATATTTGTTTTTCTGTTATGGTGTACAATAAAGAATATATCTATCTATCCCTAGAGCGAACGTGAAAGGATAATTATCAGCAAGGATTGGTAAAGGACTTTTCAACCAGGCTTTTATCTGCATACATTTTCAAAGAGCAATGTTGATAAAGGAGCCTTTGTATTTACGCATAGGTATTTTTATATTGTTAGCTATTGATAACTCATTTTTATATTGATGTCTGTCCAGTGGGAGTCACAAATCCAAAGATCACTTTATTTACGTTCCTAAAACAAATAAGTTCAGACGCCAGCACATGAAGCTACCCGAAACTGTCAAATGTTCCCAATCAACCTTGAACCTAATTTCATTAACAATAAAGTTGAAAATCTATTAAAGAAATTTGACAGATTGTTGTAGCTTGACGTGCTGGCGTCTGTACATTATGGTAACTTTTAAACATAAATGGCAATACAATAAGTTCGTCAATAGCATAATGGCTAGTGTCGGACTTGTGATCGAAAGGCCGCGTGTTCGAACTCCACCCATTACACCATCGCTGTGAACCCACTCCAGACACAAGCATATTCAGCTTTGTTAAATAGGATTGCTAGTAATGTGATATCTACCCACATTTCTAGTAATCAATTAAATCAATTAAAAAAAATACTTGCTTTGTAATTTTATTTAAATGATTATTGTGATAATTTTATTTGGTATGTATTGGTATAAATATGTATGTTAGTTTATAATAATTATTTCTGTATATATATACTTGTAATAAGACCCCCATACCCACCTGCCTGTTATCTCTTCACCACCCATGGTTGACTGGTAGAGAATGCCTATGGCATTAAGTCCGCCTTTGTACATTTTTGTGTTGCATAAAGTTTTAATAAATATTAAATCATTACGCATTACGTCCCAATCCCTCTCATAGAGAGGAGTTTGAATTTCGCGTGCGCTCTTTCACCATGTTCGACTTCGAAACGGCCGTTGTGTGCTGACGCAGCAGTAATAAAGTTGAATATCGCGTGCGCTCTTTCACCATTTTTGGGTTCGAAACTAAATGTCGTAAGTCTCAATTCTTATTTCGTTAATAACTAAAGTAATAATTGATTTAGAGAAAAAATATCTTATATTTGGATAATAAACTATATTTTCTTGCTGTCAATACGAATTTTAGACATAAAAACCGAGTAATCTTGATAAAATTTTGAATAATCTTTAAAAAAGACATGATTTGCGATTAAAAAATGTTTCGAGCGAAAATGTTCCAATTACGTAACTGGTCTTAGACATGTAAAGAAAAAGATCCAATAAATGATATACTAAAGTTCCATTTTGATTGTATGCGTGATTGTTTCAGAATATTAATGCTAATTTACATACAATTGACGGAGCCTCCTCTTAAGTTATATAAATAGGTTTGGGTAACGGTTTCGGTTTTACATCGCCTAGGTGCATCAAAAATGGCGCGACTGATGTAAATAATTAACTACTTATCATAATGGTAATTTTATACGGAAATTACTACTTTGTATTAATTTTACGAATTAGCGTTAATTTTTAGGCATGGGAAGTACTAATTAAAACTAAGGCGCAACTATGGTAGGGACCTAATAAAATATATAGAATTTTGTGAATTTTTATAGGGCGTTGGTGGCCCAGTATTTATAGGAACGACTTACAAATTTTACGTCGTGGTTTCAAACCCACTTTTTTCGGTTGGGAAAATCATCGAATAACTTCTTCCTCTTCTTCTTCTCTGGGTGGAGCATAAGGGTGTGTCAGACTTCTACTGACTTAAAACCCACCCTGTTCCTTCAGCTGCCCGTAAGTTCCGGGGCCGCGGTATTTCGTTAGAACATTCCCGCAATCTCAGCGACCACTTACTCGTAGTCAATTCGTGACTTTGCTTAATTTTCTACATCACTACATGGAACATGGACTGGGAATATATAGTCAGAAAACCGACATTTATTTATATATTTAAACTCTGCATGGAGTATTGCAGCCACTTGTGGGATGGCTCCGCAAAATATCAACTTGCTGCACTGGAGTCGATCAAGCGCGGGACTAAAAGGCTTATAAGCGACGAGGCGCTATCGGGCAAGCTTCATAGCCTGGCTTATCGGCGAACCGTTGCTTGCCGCACACTACACTCCCCGAAGTACAATCTGTAGAAAACCGACAGTTTTCTACAGATTGTACTTCGGGGAGTATGCGCAGGAGCTCCATGACCTGATTCCTCCATCTCCCTTTTACTACCAGACGCACGGCTGGGTACCACCCACACTTGGTTGATATACCGTCTTGTCGTACCAAGCGCTTCTCCTCCACATTTATTGGGCGCACAGCCAAGCTGTGGAATTCTCTGCCGACTTTTGTGTTCCCTGCCACTTATGACCTTTCAACCTTTAAAGCCAGAGTAAACAGGCATCTTCTGGGCTCGCTCGTTCCATCGTAGACCTCATTTATCGCTTACCATCAGGCGAGATCGAAGTCAATAGTGGGCTAATTCTGTATAAAAAAAAAAAAAATGGGTGGACTTAATGCAGCGATGCATTCTCTACCAAACCTAAACCCAAAAACTCATTCCTTAAGACCGAACAACCAAATAATTGCGAAATACACCAATCCCCACTGAGCCCTCGTGGTGGATTACCACTGGATTACAGTACATTCCCTCCCATAGAGAAGATCTGTGTCCCAACTGCAAGATCATTATAGGCGGGTTTAATATGTTATTATTATTGATTTAAATAGTAAAGATACGGTCGTCAGAACATTTAACGGACGCGGTTGCCCTACAAAACACACTAACGCCATCTATTATAACTAAGATGTCAATCGGCGTGGTCTGCTCCTAGACGTAACTTTGTAAGAGTGGGGTGTGGCATTTTTCGAGGTACAAAGAAATAAAAAAAAACCTTTTGTTTTTCGAAATTTATATTTTTTGTACATAAAGATACATTTTAATTTGTTTTTAACAAACAATAAAAATTAATTCAGTACATAATTTAATCTTATAGTAATATTATTATTCATTTCATTTCATCGACTATAACGCGCCGCTGCAAAGTTATGTCGCACTTTTATGCGGCTTCGCGTCGTCTTGGCCAAAGGTTGAGACTGAGTTGAGTGTTGAGAAAATAAGAAAGAAAATTGTTTTAAATTAATAAATACAAGAAAATAGTTTTATGAAGTAAACCATTTTAATTTTAGTCAAACAATAACTGACAAGTCACACATGACATTCCAATAAATTACTCTTCTTTGATGTGCCATACACTATGCTATCTATCAACAAAGGAAGAGGTAAGTATCCAATAGGTCTCCGCCCTTAATTACTGCGTTATAGCTCTGTCGATCGAGGTGCTTAACATTTGGTCAATGTGCCTTCTCCACGTCGCCCCTGAATCCGTTAAAACCTCATAATGTAGCTGACCCAAGCGTTTAACCACTGTGCCAAACTCCCATTTCTTCTTCCCACTATAATTCCGTATTTGGACTCTCTGCCCTGAACGGAATGTTCTTAAATCAGGTCCAGTCTGGTTAGTGGGTGAGACGGGTGGTGCTGTCTGCGCATATGGTTGCTGGAACATGGCGTGGAACAATGTTCTCACCAACCACCCACCGAAGATTTGTTCGTAAGGACTTTTCCCAGTTTGCCTAGAGGGCGTTCTTCGCAGTTGGGATTTGATTTTTAAAATTTTCTCGTGTATTGAGCCAAGTTCATTTTCCATGCTATGCAAAGCTTTCTTTACTGTCTGGACGAATCGTTCAGCTTGACCGTTCGTTGCTGGGTGATATGGAGCCGAAGTTTTGTGAGTCACTCCGTTCTCATGTAAGAATGACAAAAATTCTTTTGAAGTAAACTGCCTCGCGTTGTCCAAGACCAGAACGTACGGTAAGCCAAAATCAACGAATAAATTTCTAAGTTTTGAGATACACCACGTACTTGTGGTAGTTTGAGTTGGAATTATTTCTACCCATTTTGACATAGCATCAACTATTATAAAGAGATAATAACCGCGTAATGGACCTGCGAAATCAATGTGTATGCGTTGGCAGGGCGCTGTCGGAGCTTCCCAGTGGTGTAATGGGGCTTTCTCTGGTTCGTTTTGTTTGAGACGACATTCACGACATTTGTTGACCAATTCCTCGATGTCTTTGTCAATATTTTTCCAATAAACATAGCTCCGCGCTAAAAGTTTCATTTTAAGTATACCAGTATGGCTTGTATGTAACTCCTTCAATATGTTATGTCGCAGATTTTGAGGAATCATAACTCTAGTTCCCTTAAAAAGACAGTCGTCTTCAATTGTAATTTCATTATCACCGTAGTCCAAGGTTCTTAGGGTCTGTCCATTCTTTAGTTTATGTATTATATTTTTGTATTCTGGATCGTTCATTGTTTCCTTCGCTATTACTTTGCGGTTAATTGTAAGCGCATTGAGTTGGTTCTGCTGAAATATACTGTGCTGGTCCATATGGTGTTCCGAAATTCGTTCCACTGGAAATCTTGAGAGATAATCTGCATTACTGTTGTTAGCTGAATTTCTGTATTCAATATTGTAGTCGAATCCGGAAAGAAAGTGTGCATAGTGAAACAACCGCATCGTGCTCATTGCAGGTAAGGTTTTGTGTGGGTGGAATATTGTCGTTAAAGGCTTGTGATCCGTAATCAGTGTGAATTTCCTTCCGTAACAGTAGTGAAAAAACTTCTTTACTCCCCAGTAAATTGCTGTTGCCTCCTTATCTATTTGGCTGTACTTTTTTTCGCTAGATGTTAGTGAACGCGATGCAAAAGCAATTGGTCTGTCGGTCCCATCAGCCATTCGATGAGAGAGCACGGCACCCAGGCCGAACGGTGAAGCATCTGTAGCGAGGACCAGGGGCTTCTTTTGGTCGAAATGCAGTAAGACTCGTTCACTAATAATTTCTTCTTTAATTTTCTTGAAACTATTTTCGCAGGCTTCTGACCACACAAATTTTGTGTTCTTTTGTAATAATTGGTTGAGCGGATTGGAAATCGTCGCAAGGTTAGGTATGAATTTGTTATAGTAATTACTCATACCCAAAAATGTTCTTAGTTCATTTACGTCGTTGGGTTTCTTTGCATCAACTATGGCTCTAACTTTTTCTTTATTTTTGTGCAGTCCGTGCTTGTCGATTGTATGGCCTAAATAATTTATACTAGTTTTGAAGAAATTACATTTATCTTTATTCAATTTGAGATTATGTTCTTGTAATCTTTCTAACACCGTTTCTAATCTTTTTTGTAATTGTAGTTCTGTCGATCCTTGTATAATAATATCATCAAAGAAGCATTTCACACCCTGTATGTCTTGAAGAATTTTATCCATAAATTTTTGCCACAAGCTTGGGGCCACTTTTACCCCAAACATCAAGCGGTTCACCTTAAATGTGCCTCTGTGAGTGCTCAGTGTCTGTAGGATAGAGCTTTCTTCGTCCATTTGCATATTTAGGTACGCTCGACAAATGTCTAATGTGCAGTAAAATTCGCCACCGTTCATCTCTGAAAAGATGTCTTCTATGATAGGAATCGGATATTGTTCATCTTAAATTACTTTATTTAGGGTAACCTTATAATCGGCACATAGACGTGTGCTTCCGTCAGGTTTAACAATTGGTACGACTGGAGTTCCCCATTCTGATTTGTCCGTTTTTGTAATGACTCCTTCTTGACACAGGCGATTTATTTCTTTATCAACCTTTTCTTTCAATGCGTAGGGAATACGTCTGGGCTTAATGTAAATTGGCGTAGTGTTTTCCTTTAAAGTTAAATGTCCCTTGTAATTTGGAATGCATCCCAGTTTTTCATCAAAACCTGGTGAAAATTTTGAAATGATCTTGTCCAACTTTGAGCTGTCGGCCCTTTCTAATGATATTTTCTTCATGTCTGCTATATTAATATTGATTTCTCTAATCCAAGCTCTTCCGAATATGGTGTCGACGTCTTGTCTGATAATAAAGAGTTTTCCATGGAAATATTGGTTTTCGTAATTGCACTTGACGTATGTAACTCCAACTGGCGTAATCAGTTCACCTGTGTACGTTCTCATTCGTACTGCTGTTTTAAATATCTTTTTATTGAATTGTAAGCGTCTGAAGTCTCTCAACGAAATTGATGAAAGTGCTGCACCTGTGTCTAGTTCCATCTGTACCTTTTTGCCTTCAATAGTTACGTCAACCATAAACTTATCTAACCCAATAGTGTTGACGGCATTGATATCACAAATGTTTTCATCGTCAGCTGAGTTCGGTTCTTCCACCTGGTGAGCTGTATTCTGTTTTAATACCTGTAGGCAAACACGAGCTAGATGACCTGTCTTTCCGCATTTAATGCAATCTGTGTTAACGTGTCTGCATTTATTGGCTCTGTGATTAGCATCCCCACAGCGGAAGCAACTTCCTTGCATATCTTTGAATGAAGTGATATATGGTTTGGTAGTGGTTTAACCGAGGTTTTGTATTTATTCTGAACTGAGTGTACTGGTACTTCATTGCTTGGATCTTGTTTGTTTACCATGAAATCGTTGTCAGCTTTAGCTATTTCTGTTGCTGTCGCCATGTGTAGTATTTCCTTAAATGTACTTATTTTGTTGTCTTGCAATATTTTCGTTCTAATTTCGCCATCTCGGACTCCTCTGATGAATTGCAGTGATAAAAAGTTGTCATTTAGCGACTTTTGGCAATTATCACAGTTGAACTCGCAATCGTGTGCTAAATGTTTCAATTCTGTACTGAAATTAGTTACGGTTTCATTCTCAGCTTGTGAACGCGTTATAAACTTATGGCGTCGTGCCCATATGCTGGGTTTAGGATCTATGTATTGTTCCAGCAAATCCACTAGTATCTGAAACTTAATTTGTGATGGGTCTTCCGGTGCACATAAGTCGCATGCCCGTTCATGTAACTCTGGGCTTAAGGAACTGAGTAGTACGCAAGTCATCATATAATCCTCATCACAATTTGTCATTTTTAAATATGTTTTCAGTCGTTTCACGAAATTTTTGAAACTTTCCTCTTCTTGGAATGGTTGAAAGTTAATCTTAGGTACCTGGTACCGTGCGTTGTTCTCTGTAGGGCTCGTGCTCGCTATCGTGGTAGGTGGAACCGTATCATGAGTGCAAACAGTTGAAGTTCTTGGTGGCCGGATATTGTGTAACAATATCTTTAAGTTTGTGATTTCTTGTGTTATTTCAAAGTGTAGGTCAATCTCTTCTTGGAGGTTTTGAGTGATAATTTCGATTTTTTCTTGTATGGTGTCGAATTTTTCCTCATTTTTTTGAAGTGACGTAAGTCGTGAATCGTATTCGACATCCGAAATTTCTCTCAAGGTTTGTAAGTAGTTGGATAATTTCGTCAATTGACCTTTAATAACACTTCTTGAACGTTTGAGTGTACTCAAATCTTCTTCCATTGTCGCCATTAATAAATACAAGAAAATAGTTTTATGAAGTAAACCATTTTAATTTTAGTCAAACAATAACTGACAAGTCACACATGACATTCCAATAAATTACTCTTCTTTGATGTGTCATACACTATGCTATCTATCAACAAAGGAAGAGGTAAGTATCCAATATAAATAATGTTAAAAGTTGATTTAATAACATATTTTGAACTTACCGGTGATATGAAATGTTATAATTTTTTTATTGTGCTTTTTGTCGTATTTTACGCAACCCTTCACGACACAACTTGGCACTTTTGCTTGTAAAACTTACGACCGCTCCCGAAGATAGCCGATCGCGTTCTAGTTCACTTCGATAAAGGGAAGACCACTTTGGGATCAAGTTTGACGCGTCATTATAATATGCGGTCCACCCAGTCCTTACGCAGTAATACACTTCTGGACACATCTATTGGCCCACCTTAGAGTTTAGGTTTCGATGGCCCCTACCGAAATATGATTGCTAGATTGAACAAAAACTGTTGATGCAGTTTTAAACCTGATACATTTTACCATCTTTTTCGATCGTATAGTTTTAAATTTGAATTCAGAATACCATACGACATGGACCTACGCCTAACAAGTCGGATATGCGCCTTGTTAAAGGCAATTAATTTTTGAATAAAAAACATGTTTTATCAAATAAAGGTTTAATTTAATAACGCGTGTTGCCTCCATGGGCATCTACCACAGCTCTCATACGATTAGGCATAGAGTTTATCAACCGCTCTATGAAATTTTGAGGGATCATCTCCCATTTCTCTTCTATGGCAGTTTTCAACTCCTGCATCGTCTGGGCAACTGGCTGACGAGCCCTAACACGCCTTTTTAGCTCGTCCCACATGTGCTCAATGGGGTTCATGTCTGGGCTTCTGGCTGGCCAGTCCATAACTGTGATGTTCACATCCCGAAGATATTCCCTGACGATGCCGGCCGCATGGGCTCTTGCATTATCATGCATAAAAAGGAAATTTGGGCCCACATAGTCCGCGTATGGTATCACGTGAGGTTCTAAGCACTCACGAATGTATCTTTCAGCATTTAATGTTGGCAGCCGTGGTCCTGTAACAACCTCAAGTTGAGTTTTGCCGCTCGCGGATATACCGCCCCAGACAGTCCATGAGCCACCGCCATAAGCAACCCTCTCTTCAAAGCAGCATTGTGCGAAACGCTCTCCCTTACGCCGGTAGACCTTCTTCCTTCCATCATTGCCATGTAACACAATTTTAGACTCATCAGAAAAGAGTACACGGCTCCAATCTTGCTGTGTCCAATTTAAATGACTGCGTGCGAAATGAAGGCGCGCTGTTCGGTGGGCTCGCTTTAGTTTGGGCCCATTAGCTGGCTTGTGTGGTACCATATCGCGTTCTTTTAACCTTCTCCGAACAGTTCGAGCGCTCACAGATACTCCGTGGAAGTCGCGAAGTTGGTTTTGTATCTCAATGGAGGTAAGGTGACGATTTCTCAAGCTGGTCGTCACGATGAATCGATCCTGCCTTTCAGTTGTGACCCGAGATCGTGGCCTTCCTTGGCGACGAACAAAGCCGCCAGTCTCTAGGTACCTCTGATAAACATTTCGGACCGCAGATCGACTTAAATTAAGTTGAGCACTCACGTTTCTTTGGCTGTGTCCGGCCTGAATAAGTGCCACAGCTTGGGCGGCGACTTCAGGTGAAGTTACCATAGATTATTGATAGAACCTCACCTTAATGTTAAGAATAAGTAATGTTTGTTGCAAAAGCAAAGATATCAATCACTTTTTCAAGAATTAAATCCAAGTAAACCAATAAATAACCAAGTTTTCTTAGTATTCGATTGTTTGATATCAACAAACAGGCTCCAAATTGTCTTTTGTTTCTTTAAATTCTGTGTTCGAAATTCAAAAAAAGACTATTGAATGAAATTGTGAATGTGCCAGGTTCAAAACTGCATAAAAACTTTTTGCTCGACCTAATATAAAATTTTAGCTAGGACCAAACGAAACTGAAAATACAAGGTGGGCCAATAGATGTGTCCAGAAGTGTATATACGTCAATGGTTATTATATACAATTTTTTATGTTGTTTTTGTGGTGTGCTTAATGTTAATAACACCCTAACTCTAAATATAAGTTCATATATTTTTGATAAAACACATCAACTGCAATACCTTTAATCTTGTAAATAATCAAGTTTCAATTTCATCAAAGTCCGAAGTCCTTTAAGAAAAGAAACCAATAAAATGACAAAAGAAATATTTTCTTATTATCTCAACAATAAAAGTTGTTAAACAATATAAAAATGTCAATGGCTTGCCTGTGTTTAAGAGACAATGGTTCAGCAGTCAGGGTGTTGATAGCCAAAAGGTCGCAGGTTGAAGACCCGAGCGTTGAACTTATCTGGTGAACCCATTTCGTAAAGGAACGCTGGCCTTGTGAGCGTTATCTCTGGGATATTACTCATACATGTCAGTTGTAGTACGATATTTAAATATCTATGACGTTTTTCAAAACAAAAGAGCTCAATGATCTGATGCGGGCTTGTGTTTGAAAATAGAATTCTTGAAATGAGAATAGAAAATGTAAAGAGTTCCGAAATAATGACTTATTTTTACAAATAACTTTAGACTTTTCAGTCAGAGGTATTTCTGTTTATTAATGTTATAAGCAAAGAACTAGTACCTACCTTTATCAGTTGTAGGTACTTCGAAATTTAAATATTTTGGACGTTTTGCAAAACCAAAGGGCTCAATGATCTGATATGATATGTATATGTACGTAGTGCATATTACCTCAATGGATCAAAATTGGATCAGTATCTTCGGATAGAAGTGCGGGAATGGGAACTTCGCGGGTTTGATTCGGCATTGGCACAAATGTTTGTATGGACAAATAGTTACTCCGAGTTTGGCTGTATATAAAAATATACTCACAATATGGAACAAAACCCTGTTTGAAAATCAGCCATTATTAAAAAAAAATACCTGATTTCAGCTCAGCTGCGTAAAATGAACCAGCTGCTTACTTTCTCGCTGAAACTATAAGTCATTAAGGAAAATAGGTCAAAATAGTGCACAGTTAGGAACAAGTAATGTTTCACTGACAAAATGCACTGAACAGAAATGCTTTAACAATAGTCTTCAAGACAATGAGTTATTCGAGTACTGCACTAGAGGTTTTTTGCTTGATGAAAGCAAAAAGAAGAATTCACCAAGCCTGAGTTAAGGTAGTGCGCTAAGGGTTCCTCACAAGTTGCATGAATGTTCTTACGAGATACCGGGGCCCCGGAATGCATGGGCAGCTGAAGGAACAAGGTGGTTTTTAAGTCAGTAGTAGACAACTCTTCCGCTCCACCCACAGCGGTAGAAGTCATTCGATGGGTTGCACACTAAAATTGTTTCTTTACATTTTTCTTTAAAACAGGGAAGCTAAATAAACCTAAGTGAATCTTAGGTTTGTTTAGATTTCCCTGCATTTTCTTCTTTTTTAGGGTTCCATAGTCAAATTTTGATAAAATTTTGAAAAAAACAATTATTTAGGGTACCTCTCCTACATGTAAAGTGGGATGATAAATGATGATAATAATTGTAGTCAGAAATTCAAATGTCACGGCAGTAGTACCTATATATAACGAAGTAAAGAAGGAAAACTATCACACATAAGTGGGCTTTACAAGTTTACGAGTAATAGTCGACCAATTTTATTTGATTCGAAAATTTCGAACAACTCCATTGAAATGTCGATAGATGGCGCTAAGCGTCAGTTCGTATCGCGCTAGTTTAATATTTAAATAAGTTTTATAAAAAAAAAACTCACGCACTTGGCTCTTATAAAAATTACGGAACCCTACACTGCGCGTCGCCCGACACGCACTTGACCAGTTTTTTAATGAGTACTAGCAATGTGAGTAGAACTCACATTACCAGCATTTTTGTTAACCCCTCCAACTAAGCTATATTTGCTTTTATCTGGAGTGGGTACACGTATATTAAAAATAAATTAACTTGTTAGTTACTGTTGTAAATGTTTTAAGTAAAATAATCATTAAATGTGTCACTTATCACAATTTGAAAAACTTCTTTTTTGGAAAGTTACTATATTTTATAAATACGTGTATGTGTTTATGTGTCAGAAGTTGGTTATGTGTTTTAAACAAATTAATCACCAAACCAAATTAGTAACAAAAAATTCTATGTCAGATAAATACAAGAATGAGACTATGAGTGTTAGAGTCGTTGCCGATACGGCCGCTTTGTTTTTTTGTTTTGTTTTTTTTTTTTTTTTGTTTTTTTTAACAGATTACTAGCAATGTGGGTACATTTCACATTACTAGCAATCTTGTTAACCCCTCCAACTAAACTAAATATGCTTGTGTCTGGAGTGGGTTCACGGCAATAGTGTCTGGGTGGGGTTCGAACTCGTGACCTCTCGATCACAAGTCCGACACCTTATCCATTAGGCTATTGACGCTTTGTACCCTAAAATCTAACAATAATCATGAATATATTTTATATTCAACAAGAATTCAAATATTCATTAGACATTTGGTAAGTAAATAAAAAACTAGGTAATCTTGCTTTATCCAATGTAAAACTAAGAACTACCCAATACTATTTACATTAGAAAATGCTCTTAACAATCAAATATGACATACGGTCACTCTCTATTTTATTGTAATTTGTGTAATACATAATCGGCGTAACGTATCGCGCTAGTTTAATATTTAAATAAGTTTTATAAAAAAAAAACTCACGCACTTGGCTCTTATAAAAATTACGGAACCCTACACTGCGCGTCGCCCGACACGCACTTGACCAGTTTTTTAATGAGTACTAGCAATGTGAGTAGAACTCACATTACCAGCATTTTTGTTAACCCCTCCAACTAAGCTATATTTGCTTTTATCTGGAGTGGGTACACGTATATTAAAAATAAATTAACTTGTTAGTTACTGTTGTAAATGTTTTAAGTAAAATAATCATTAAATGTGTCACTTATCACAATTTGAAAAACTTCTTTTTTGGAAAGTTACTATATTTTATAAATACGTGTATGTGTTTATGTGTCAGAAGTTGGTTATGTGTTTTAAACAAATTAATCACCAAACCAAATTAGTAACAAAAAATTCTATGTCAGATAAATACAAGAATGAGACTATGAGTGTTAGAGTCGTTGCCGATACGGCCGCTTTGTACCCTAAAATCTAACAATAATCATGAATATATTTTATATTCAACAAGAATTCAAATATTCATTAGACATTTGGTAAGTAAATAAAAAACTAGGTAATCTTGCTTTATCCAATGTAAAACTAAGAACTACCCAATACTATTTACATTAGAAAATGCTCTTAACAATCAAATATGACATACGGTCACTCTCTATTTTATTGTAATTTGTGTAATACATAATCGGCGTAACTTTTAGGTAATAATTTTATGTTGAAGTGCCTTTTATAAAGAAATAAATCCAGTAGAATTCCTTTATCAACTTCGTACCTAAGTTACCCGTTTACTAAAACGCATAACATCCTTGGTAAACTAAGCGATAAAGCCGAGCTTATCCTCGACGCTGACTCCGAAACCTTGACAAAATTGAGAGAATCGATTTAAATATAATAACTCGATATAATACTGTTCCATAATCCACATACAGCTTGTTCCAAAAGTGGGTGATCATATAACAAGGGCGATGTTCTAAAGAAAGAAAGAAAATAAATAGCTGTGGAATTCTCTGCCGGCTTCTGTGTTCCCTGCCACTTATGATCTTTCAGCCTTTAAAGCAAGAGTGAATAGGCATCTTTTGGGCTCGCTCGTCACATCGTAGACCTTATTTATTGCTTACCAGCAGGCAAGTTCGAAGTCAAGAGTGGGCTAGTAAGTAATAAAAAAAAAACGGCTAAGCGCATGTTGTGCCATACATGGTGTACGATTATGAATGTTTCCGTACGACCGGAAAATATAATTGAGTAAGTTTATTTTAGTTATATAATTAAAATCATTCAGACAGGCCTGTTGATCTAGTGGTCAGTGGCCCTGACTGCTATGCGTAAGGTCGTGGGTTCGATTCCCACCCAGGACAAATGTTTGAGTGATGAGCACGATCATTTGTTCTTTGTCTGGGTGTAATTTATCAATAATATATATATATATATTTTTAATAATAAATAATCCTTTATTTCACCAATAATATGTATGTATTTAGAAATTTATATATACTAGTATTTGCGTGTTGCGCGAGGTGCAAGCACCTTGCGTGCTTGTGGAAAAAAAAATGGAGGGGCGGTGAAGGGTGGGGGGTTGCACAATTATTTTGACTAAAGCATAGCCCCTCTAAATGAATCTGAAAAAAAAAATGTTCCAAGTCTCTTAATTTCCGAGATCCGCCTAAAGGGGGTGAGAAGGGGACAAGGGGCGTGACTTTGAAAAATGGTTTATATATATATATATGTGTATGTTTATCAGTTGTCTAGTACTCATAGCACAAGCTCTGCTTAGTTTGGGACTAGATGGCGTTGTGTGAAAGTTGTGGAATATTAAAAAAAAATGTAATAAATCACTTACCTCATATATATTATCCACTTAGATTATTATGGACTTGCCATGTTGTCTCGTCACCACCCATGGTTGACTGGTAAAAAAATCCTAATGCATTAAGTCCGCCTTTGTACCTTTTTGTGCTTCATAAAATTTGAATCTATAAATTACTTAGTTACCTACTGCGATATCGTAACGACTGTCAAAGATGCGCAAATGACAGACAGGAATTTCGATATATTAAGATGGGCATCCATCCATGGGCCGACCTTCGCAAGCTTTGCTTAACTTAAAGAACGACTCGAGCGGCAGTTTTTTTTTTTTTGTTATTGATGGGCCCACTTGACCAAGAGCTCCGTTAGCTCTAGATAATAGACGTACATATTTAATAACAATATCAAATTGATTCGTTCACGCTTTCCTGAGAAAAAGATCTGAACTGACCGATAGCCAGACGGTCAAAGAAGTGATCCGATAAAGATTTCGCTTTTTCCTTATAATACACTAGTACTCACGCGGGGCTTCGCTCCCGTGGATTCTATCACGGTGAAAACATAACTCTCCTTTTTTGCAGTCACGTAAAAAGTAGCCTATAACCTTCCTCAAGCTTCAAGCTACTTCCATACCAAATTTCATCCAAATCCACCCTGTACTTTCGAAGATTAGCGCGTTCAAGCAAACAAACAAACGAACTTTGCCGCTTTATAATATTACTAGTACTCACGCGGGGCTTCGCTCCCGTGGATTCTATCACGGTAAAAACATAACTCTCCTTTTTTGCAGTCGGGTAAAAAGTAGTCTATAACCTTCCTCAAGCTTCAAGCTACTTCCATACCAAATTTCATCCAAATCCACCCAGTACTTTCGAAGATTAGCGCGTTCAAGCAAGCAAACAAACAAACAAACAAACAAACTAACAAACTTTTCCGCTTAGTTTAGATAGTATAGATTTGATTTAATGATTTCAATAAAAGATCTGACACCATCAATCGCACCAAATTGCTTGAAAAGTAATTTGTCCTTCCTTTTCTTCTATACCTATTCCTAATTGTCTTTTTACTGTATTATTGCACGGGTTTGTAACACTCTGTATACTAAGAACATGTATGACTGACTAATCGGCGTCAAAAACCCCTCGATCCTAAAAAAGCCGAAATTTTGTACAGACGTTCCCTTTACGATTTATACAAGAAATGAGGAAGGTTATTTTAAAATTCATCTCCTAAATAGGTGATAAGTTGATACAAACGTCAGCGATCCCACAAATAATAAAAACTGGTCTAAATCAATCTAGGTCTAATAAAATCGTATTGATTCCATGTAAAATCCCTCTGAGCGACGTCAATCGAGATTTAATCCCAGTCGAGCAAAGACTTCGCGTAAAATGATTTTTAATCTTTTGAAAGCTGTAGCTGGCTGGTTTTTGTGCGTTAGTTATATGTACAAAGGATTGAAAAGGTTTGTCTTTTCAGTGGATTTATACCTTTTTCTAAAAATAAAATTATGTTGCAAGTGTGAACTTTGTATGAGTATGTAGATGACTTCTGAACAAATAAAATTATTCTTGCCTATTTCTGTACGTTTACTTTTTAATAGCCATTCATAAACATAGCTTCAAAGTAAATTTAATTCAGTGACATTTTAAAAAGGTTTTTATCATAAATACCTTCCCTATTACCTCAACCAGCGAAAATAAACACTGCTTAAACAAGTTTTTGCCACAATGCGTATTCAGAGATTTTATTTTAGCCATAAAAAATGTGGGCACGCCGCAATTGCGGCGGTAAGACCCCTCTTTGAGGAGTGGCTAGATCGGCGTCACGGCGTCCTGACCTACCGCATGACGCAGGTCCTCACCGGACACGGAAGTTTCGGGAGGTACCTGTGTCTGATGGGTAAGGAAGAGACGCCTGGGTGTCACCACTGCGAGGGTCGCCCTGAGGACACAGTCGAGCACACGGTGCAGGACTGCCCAGCTTGGGCAGAGCACCGACGTGTCCTCACGGTGACAATAGGAAGAGACCTCTCGCGCCTGGCCTTGGTCGAGGCCATGCTGCGGGGCGAGAGGGAGTGGGAAGCGGTCGCCTCCTTCTGCGAAGCAGTCATGCTTCCGAAGGAGGAGGCGGGCCGCGTGAGGGAGAGGATGGCGTCCTCCCTCCAGCCCAGCCGCAGTGGTAGACGCCCACGGCGTCGGACGTCAGCCGACGATCTCCGGCCACCGTAGGCGCGGGCATGCGGACAGCGAGTAAAGGGCAACTCGCTGTCCGACCATGGACCATGCCCGGGTCGACGGCGCGTCGTGTTCCACGCGCGCCTCAAAGAGCGTCAGCAACATGACGAGGCCCCCTCTGCAGAGGGCCGAAGCCCGCCGGGGTCGTGGGACTCATCCCGTTACCGTGGCCCCGGTATGTAAAGGGTTATTGAAGGAACACCGTGGATTTTAGTCAGTAAAAGTCTGACAGTCCCTCCCACCCTGCCCGGAGTGGAAGGACTTATTTGATCATTTTACCACGTTAAAAAAAAAAGCCATAAAAATGTACTCGTTCTCAAAGTAAAGTCTAAACAGTAGACACATTGGGTTGACATTATATACAACACAACACCTCGTCAAATTGTTACCGTTGACAGTACAAAAATCTCTAATTAAATAGACAGTAATTGTTAATATTTAGTCACAATTTCATTGACACCGGAAACCGTCAGAACCGCTTGCACAATTTGTTTGCTCCAACGACTTCCAAAACTGTCGCCAGAGCTGAATCCCCAGTATGTCGCACTCTAAGGATGCTCAATGCCCTCCTGACTACCAACCCTGAATGTGATGTGTTTGCTGACGAATGGAGTAAAATTATGCGTGCATGTCTGGTCTTCTGTGAGAGGAAGTATGCAAGAGTGTCTACTATTCCATGTTAATTTTAATTTTATTTTATCTTATATAATTTCAATTTTCAATCACAATTATTACTATTCTTATCTTAAATGTATTTCTATTTCTATGTTAATTAATGTAATTGGTGTTGTACCGTTTTAATTAAATATAAATAAATAAATAAATTGTATGACTGAGGTACGGGTATCATGAGTAATTTTTTATTAACACTTCTTAAATCTCTGATAAGACGAATCTTAACTCTTAAAGATAAAAATAAGTATTACGACATGTACTGTTCGATACAATACTTTTTATAAAATACTTAACTGTATTTTTTCATTCACTAAAAAAAGAAAAAACATTGGGCGTTCGCTCTGAGGAACATGTTCCAATTTCAAAATTAGGCAGTAAATAAACACGGTCTTTTTCGCGCCATCGCGCATCGAGATAAAAAAACAAACAATATTAATTATATTTCAGAGCCTTATTTTTATGCCTAACTTATACAGGGAAAATAGGGTTTTCAGTATGATGCCGTGACGTATCAGCGGTCGGCAACTGCTGACTACAGTATCAGCAGTCTCACACTGAACTCTGGTGCGTAAAGACGACTCGACGTTCGTCTGGCCGTAACGTACGCGCGAAAACTTAGTGGGCACAAACAATTAAAAAAGAACTCTAATATATTGTTCGAAATACTTTTATAATATGTGGTTTGAATAACTTTTTAATTACGTGCGTTTTTTAGTTTAAAAAAGTTTTCTGGATGAACATTGTTGTTTTTGCTTCGACTGATCTATTTATTGGTAAGTTTTTGAAAAGTTTACATTTTAATTATTTGTATTTGTGGTTTAAAAAGACGAGGAAAGTAGATAGTTTTAATTAGTGTTTTGTTATTATATCTTTATATTCAAGTCCAAATTTTCCGGCGCTTTGGAAAATCCACGGAATAGAAAATGCAGTCTGTTCTGTGGGAAAATAAATGGAAGATGGCTTCGTAATATTTATTTTTACACCGTTTCCCGCAAAAACCCATAAATCTTCAACTGATGACCATTGCAACAGCTAATAAATCTTAATTATTACTAACAACTGACAGGTATATGTCCAGCTCCATAATATTTGTTTTAAATAGATTATGGAGCAGTTCCATAATTTTTTATACACATAAGTAGGTACGTAGTAGGTACAAATTGCTAAAATTTTTGCTTTAATAGGTTATTTTTAATAAATTACCATAGTTCAATGAAACTATTATTATTTGAAAATAAAGCTGCAGACTTGAATAATAAATAGATGCTTGTATATGATAGGTAATTTAACAATTGTTTTAATTTATTTATACTGAACATGTATTAGAATTCAACCTTCAGAACGGTAACTTCTCGTAGAAACTTCTTTCACAACAATATGATAGGTAATCTTCTTAAAATATAATCTTACACAATATTTTGATGTTATACCGACAGACATCCGAATCTCTAAGTACTTCAGTTCCATATAGATAAGGAAGATAGGCAGACTAATCATAGAAAACAGATTTTGTTTATGATTTCTATTAAAAAACGCTATTTAAAGTTTTCACAAACATTGAATTCTTAATATATAATTTAGACATATTTCATACCTAATATTTTGATGGTTTTATCAACCGATGACAAAAAAGAAGGAGGTTATCAAGTCGACGCGTATTTTTTTTTTTTTTTTGTTTTTTTATGTATGATCACCGATTACTCGAAGACGGCTGAACCGATTTGAAAAATTCTTTTTTTGTTTGAAAGGGTTTACTTCAAAATTGTCACCAAGTCAGGATCTGATGATGGGATCCTAGAGAAATCGAGGGAACTCTTCAAATATTATAGGCATACCTATAGTGATTTGAGTATTTTTTATAGTAACTCGTGTAGTTGCATTCGAAAAGCACCATTTGTGAAGTGGACCTGATGATGAAGACCACAGATAGCCACTGGAACTACTCAATATATAAGTAGGAATAATAAGTATTTCATGTGTTCCGCTTCGATTACTTGAATGTGGTTATTAAGCACAATATGCTCGTTATAACGCATATGGTGAAATGAAGCTGAACAATTAACAGCCCAACATTGGGAATAGCAATATTTTGTAAAAGATTATAAGTAGTTGACATTTAGGTTCGTGTAACTAGGTAAATTAAAAATCGACCAACTAAAAAGGGTGAAATATTTTTTTTTTACCAAAAAATTAAACCAACTCCCAAAAAACACTGCAAAGTGAAAAATAACTTTAATTTCGGAAGTCGGTGCCAAAAACGGAAATACAAAACTAAACCCACCAACTACCGAAATTAAAGTTATTTTTCACTTTGCAGTATTTTCTTACCTTTGTATATAAAACCAAATATGAGATAAATATGGAAAAACACTATAGTGCTTTTTTATTGTTGGTAGGTTCGCGCTTGACTATCATCTCTCCTGATGGTAAGCGATGATGTGGTCGAACATAAAGCACGCTTGCATAGAAGTAACCTATTCACTCTTGACAGAGACTCCCAGGTTATAACTATCAGGAAACACAGGTTCCGGCCTAAGCTGTACGAACAAGACAGATCATTTATTTTTTACCTTTTTTTATACCAGATATACCTACAAACTTATCAAACATAATTATGTGCTGGCGTTCCTGCTGCGGCTGTGGAAAATCTTAAGTGGGGTAAATAAAGTAAACTCAGTGGTAACAATATTTTCGAGCCGCTTGGGGTCGAAATTCCGGACCCTGAGCTTTGTACTCACAGTTATCAAAGAAATTTCGAAAAGTCTTGTTGTAACTTTCTGTAGGCCAAGGACTGGCTCTTAATTTGGCCAGAGGCTAAGCATAGCCATACAACATGGCACTGCTGTCTCTTAGGTATTTTATTTTATTAGCTATATCTATTTAATTATGTGTAAATAAAGTCTCTCTCGGTCTGATCGCTGTCTCTTAACACACAGGTACCAGCCTGGTTTGGAAAACAGTTTCTGAGTACCTTTTGGGTAATAAACACCTAAAAATATAAATTACAATTTGTCTGAAAGGCATGAATGTGTAATTGTGTTTGAATTTATTCTGTGTCTAATTAACATTTTTTTTAAATGAATGGCCGATTACCGGTAGTGACGAAATTTTGATATTTTATTTTAGTTTGTCGTGTAGGTTAGATTAGAAACTTTGTATAAAAGTTAACATGAAATAAAACGTTACTTTTTGTATGGAATAACAATAAATATCGCACAGGTAAATAAAAAATTGGCCAAGTGCGAGTCGGACTCGCCTACGAAGGGATCCGTAGTAAAATAACTTTGATTTTCATAGTGTTAGTACCTATAAATGTTTGTCATTTTATACAAACACTATGAAGAACAAAGTCAAAATTGCGGTTTTGTAAAATGTGCTTTATCTCAAAAACTGCTGACTATATCTCGTTCAAACCAATTTTCTTTGAAATTTTTTATTGAGTTCATGAAAAATTTCAAAGAAAATTGGTTTGAAGTTTATAGCATACATGTTGTTTAGAATTTTACTCTATTATTTTAAAAGTTAGAGGGGAAGGGGAGGGGGTAGATTTTACCACTTTGGAAATGTCTTTCTTTCAAACGATTGACTTTAAGAAAAAATGGTTTCTGTTTTTATATCCTCATCAAACTTTTACGTACGGGATCTCCATACCTATGTACATAGGTCTTTTTTAAAGAGGCCATTTTTAAAGACCTATGGAAGTATGGACAACCCGTACGTATAGGTTTGATGAGGATTTAAAAAAATCCAATTTAATGTCCATACATAGAACTGGATTTTTATAAACAGAACCTACCATTCGACTACGGAATCACAAAAACAGTCCAATTAAATTCATATTTATATATCATATAGAGCAGTGGTCCCCAAGTATTAACAGGCACGATTTACGAGGTGGGTTGGTGGGTGGTGGTTGGTGGGTGGGTTCAAACCCAGGCAGATACATTACTTGTCATCATTACCACTACTCTCAACGTGACTAAACTGGTATACTTAATTATCTTACGACTGAAATACGAAGATATGTGATATCCACCAATCCGCACTGAGTCTGCGTGATTGAACCAGGCCAATTCCCTCTCATAGAGAGAAGACTTTTTTTTTGTTCCGTGAGTCCTCATGGATGTCCTCCGCCCTGGGGCGTGCGAAGGGGTCTGTCAGACTCATACTGACTAAAACCACCCCGTGTTCCCACGTACACATGCACCGGGGGCGTCGGGAACACATAAGTATTCTTCAACGCGACCCCCGACTAGTGCCGGCCCGCCTCTGCGGGCCCCATCTCTTTGAGCGGGGGAGTGAGGTGTCTTGCTCCCCCTGTAACTACTGAGAAGGGCGCGCGTGGAACAAAACGCACCACCATCTCGGGTCTCATGTTATAGGGGACGGCGAGAATCTCCAAGTCCACCGACCTTGGACCCATTTAGGGGGGCTGCAAGAGGGCATTATCTGCCCTCTGTCGACGCCCGGTGCGCCTTCTGCGGGCTGGGAGAGCGCTCAAGATCTCTTTCTCCCTTTCCGCAGCCTCCTTCTGCGACACGACAACTTCGCAGTAGGAAATCACCGCGTCCCACGACGCTGCGCCACCGGAGTATAGAGAGAAGACTTGTCTCAAGTATTTGTTCATATACTACAGTATATAAGCGTCAATAGCCTAATGGACTTGTGATTGAGAGGTCACGGGTTCGAACCCCACCCATTACATTATTGCCGTAAGCCCTATACAAGCATCCCGGGTCGACGGCGCGTTGTGTTCCACGCGCACCTCAAAGAGCGTCAGCAATATGACGAGGCCCCCCCTGTAGGGGGCCGAAGCCTGCCGGGGTCGTGGGGACTTATCCCATTACCGTGACCCCGGAACGTAAAGGGCTATTGAAGGAACACCGTGGATTTTAGTCAGTACAAGTCTGACAGTCCCTCCGACCCTGCCCGGGGTGGGAGGACTTATTTGATGATTTTACCACGTAAAAAAAAAAAGCCCTATACAAGCATATTTAGCTTAGTTGGAGGGGTTAACAAGATTCCTAGTAATGTTAATTCTGCCCACATTGCTAGTTCTCTTTATAAAAAAGTATAGATGTGAAAGTATAAAATTCTACCCACTATTTCCATCAACATAGTTCTTAGTTCACTTAAAAGCAAAGGAAATTCTTATCGGCCAGTTCAATTCAGTCTGTCCTACACGGAACATTAGCTTTAGACTCCGAACTCCCATTTCCTAACTCGTAATGCCATCAAACGTAACCAACCGGAATCGTGCTAACTATAGCAGACCGAAATACGGACGAGTCAGGACTCAAATAAGGTTATGGCCTACATAGAAAATAGAGGCTCGTGGTCTTAATTAAAGAATTTATCCATTTCGCCTTTAGCTCATTTTTTTTCTACCAAAAGTTTCTTACCGTACATTTCGGGGAGTGTGCGCTGGAATTGTACAATCTAGCTCCACCCAGGTACGAAACAAATCGAGGTCTTAATTACGGAATTTATTAATTTATCCTTTAGCTGTTTTTTTTATATCAAAAGGTATTCTATCGGTTACATTTTGGGGACCGTGCGATAGAATTACTAAATTTAATTCCACCAGGCCCTTTCCATTATCGGGCTACAAGATGAACGGTGTTGCGCCATCGTGACATGGTGATAATCCCACCCATACGCACAAATTGATTTGGAAATACTTTCATTGTGCGTACAACTAAGGAGTGGAATTCCCTACTGAAGTCTGGTCTTCCACAGTTATCAGTGTGTTTTCTTATAGTTCTTGGGGGTGTTTAAATCAAGAGCGAATAGGTTACTTCTAGGTATGCGTGCTTTAGCTTCGACTACATCATCGCTTAATATTAAGAGAGATGATGGTCAAAGGCGAGCCTTAGTTTCTGATTACCTACCAGCAACAATCTAATTAAATTTTTGAACACAAAAGCTGCTATGGTGATCAACTATGTTAGTTAGATATTATATTCCTTTGAAACCTTATTTGTAGGTAATAATGAGTAATTTAATCTTGTAGTACATCATTTTTATTTTATTTATCATATCAATATGGTCTGTAAAATCTAGTGATACATAACTAGGGTATCCGACTGGAATAAAATATTTTTTTTTTTTGTGATATCCTGCACAGTGGCTCAGAACGGAATAGAAAAAAAATATCCCTAGGGGATCAGATCCGGGCATTAAACCGGAATAACCTCTAAGCATTTATGTACGGCATGATGCAATAAAAATATTGTTTGATTTTTTTGTAATAAAACTTATTTTCACCGCCACTTACTTCTTATGCGTTGTCTTCTCAAAATATGGTCGATCTGTATATCACTTACCAATAATATACACTGAATACACTACTAAAATAAATACACTGACAAATTGGGTGTCCTAGACTAATCTCAAATGCAGTGTCAGTGTGGAGCTCCATTTACAAGATATAGATATACCTATAGTACAAGGCCACCTGCACCTTGCTGGATTTAAATGAGGCCAATGTCAGAGAGCTGTGCAGTGTGCTGGTAGCTATACATTATGGTCCGAAAAAATAGATCTAATTTTGAAAATAGAAATCCTTGTTTCCAAAATAAAATTAATTTGAAATTAGAATTTTTAGTACATTTTGATTCGAAATGGCCAGTACGGGATAACGGAAATTTCAAAGGTAAAGGCTTTTTTTTTTCTTTTTTTTTCCTGGGTGGGAAAATCATCAGATGAGTCTTCCTGCTGTGGGCGGACCGTAAGGGAGTGTCAGACTTCTACTGACTAAAAACCCTCTGTGATCCTTCTGTTGCCCTTGAATTCCGAGGCCGCGGTGTAGTGAATTTTTTGGTCAGATTTTTATATTTGTAATTATTTCTTTTCTGTATTGCAGATACAAAATAATTTCCTTATACATGTTTACGCACTCTGTTAATAATGTGTTGTTTGTTTAGTTTAACCTTGCCCAGGTTAAAATATGATTGTTGATGATGGTCTTTTGATGAGGTTTCTTTTTTATCTTTGCAACGGTTTTTCTGTATTAGAGATACAAACAAAACAGTTTCCTTAGTCATGTTTACGCACTGTCAATAATATGTTATTTGTTAAGTTTTTTCGTTGTCGAGAAGAAGGGCACCGCAATTATAGATAGTACCTACATTACGCAATTACCTGGTTCGGTATATCAATCCTTGCCAATCAATATATTAGGTCAGCAGACTGATAAATCAGATCTCATCTAACATTTTCTGCAATATCTAGTACAGAATGTTGGATGGCTCTATTTGCGCAGTAACTGAGCGATTGGAGCGATTTATAAATAAAAGTTGGTAGCGCTCGTACGAACTGTTATTAATAGTAGTAAAGAGTGGAGTGCGCTTAGTTTCTTGAGGAGTTCGTGACTTAATAATCCTTAGAAATGTTATAAATGCGAAAGTAACTCTGTCTGTCTGTGTGTTACGCAATCACGCCTAAACTACTAAACCGATTTTAATGAAATTTGGTACAAACATAGTCTAGAGCCTGAGAAAGGACATAGGGTACTTTTTAATGCGAAAAAGGGCTGTAAGGGGTTGAAATAGGGGATGAACGTTTAATAATAATAATAATATTCCACAACTTTTCACACAACGCCATCTAGTCCCAAACTAAGCAGAGCTTGTGGTATGGATACTAGACAACTGATAAACATACATATATATTTCTAAATACATACATATTATAGATAAATTACACCCAGACAAAGAACAAATGACCGTGCTCATCACACAAACATTTGTCCTAGGTGGGAATCGAACCCACGACCTTGAGCATAGCAGTCAGGGCCACTGACCACTATACCAACGGGCCTGTCAGTTTGTATGGAAATTGTGTCATTTTTAAAGCTAGAAGCTTGAAAACTATTATTTAGACTTTTGATTAGATCTTAATAAATACGACATTCAAATTATGTATGAGTTTTGTTTTCAAAATTATTAGCCTAAAAGATTAAGAATGCTGCCGAAAGTCACTATTCCGCGCGGACGAAGTCGTGGGCAGAGCTAGTAATAATTATATATATTTCTTCTAATAGAGTTAAGCAACGCTGGGTAAGGTCAATCCTGGATGGATGACCATCTTACCAGCACATCAACCTACCTCAATCTGTCAAATTTATTTAATAGATTTTCAACCTTATCACAATAGTGGAAGGTTAATGTTCGATTGGTAAAATTTGACAGATTGGGGTAGATTGACGTGCTGCCGTCGGTACAACGTTGACATTCGTTACGGGAAGGCAGAATCTGACACTAGTCTTACCACGGATTATCGTGTAACCCAGCTTCTAGGGTCTTGAAGTCAGATTGCAGTCACTTTAAGTAAAACACTAGTACTCAGCTGTATCTGGATAGGCTAGAAATCGACTCTAACATAGTTGGGAATATAATAAAAAAATAAATATACAATTTAATAATAACAATGATAAAAAAAAAAATATTTAACATAATTTACCACACAATAACATACATATACATCTATTAGATCTACCTATAATAATAATTAATTCCATGAATTGTTACTTAGCCTTCATCCTCTCTCCTAACTTTGCTGTGCCCGACAGGGTCCATATTGATCTTAGCAATATTTTATACCATCTATGTACATAATATGGAATGCAATAAAGTATTGAGTATTGAGTAGGCTAAACAGATAATAATTTGCTGAGTGCGCATGCTTTGTAGATAACCAAATTAAAATTAATATACATTTTACTGGCGCGTGACGATGGCAAAAGACCGGACGGCATGCCATTGTTTCCTGGGAAGATGGGTAGGCCTTTAGTGTGGGACGCAACTTGTGTCGATACTCTCGTTCCATCCCATCATCCCAGTTCATCATGTTGTGCTGGCGCTCCCGCTGCGGCTGCGGAAAACCTCAAGCGGCGTAAATATAGTCATCTCGGCGTAATATTTTCGAGCATTTTGGGGTCGAAACTCTCGGACCATGGGGCTCGTGTGCTCACAGCCTTTTTAAAGACATATCGAAAAAGCTCGTTGACGCTTCCCGCAACCCAAGGGCTGGCTTTTTCTTTGGTCAACGGCTAAGCATTTCCATACAACGAGGCAATGCCGCCAGTATCTTGGGTACGTTGCCAGCCGACAGCGTTGAGGATCCATTTTTTGATGCTTTATTCTAGTTTGTATTTTAAGTATTTTAGTACATAATAATGTATATATGTTGAAATAAACATACATTTAGTTTCAATATACCAGTAACAGACACTTTGATTTGTAATGGTCGGTTTATTACATATACGCGCAATAGCGACAAACTCACCGTTTCCATCGCAAGCGCGACAGTTACATATTCTAAATTGATGGAGAAGAACGTGTAAGAAACTCCCTCCACCTATCAAGATTTGTTCTCGGAAAACAAGCTAGGCCGTTGAACTCCTAAATTGTGCATATTTAACAAGCATTACGGGACGCTGGAAAGTTTGAGACTAGTCTTGCCAACCGTGCTACCTAGTGACAGTGTTATGGAGGTTAGATAAGTAATCGGTCTATGTGAAATACTGAAGCCGATACCAATATAGTTAGGGAAACATGAGGTGCACGTATAATCGCTAATATGGATAATGCCGAAATTAGATATCAAGTTACTGAACTGTCATTTCTAGTTAGTACTTTGACAATTATCCCAAGTGACAACCACACCAAAAGGAATCGTCTTACATAGCTACGAAGTTATGAAGTTCAGATTGCCAGTCAAAACTTGTATTTAGTTCAATTCAGTAAGACTAGAAGTCGACCCGAAGATAGTCGGAAAAGGCTAAACAGAATACGCAATCGCTAACACTAGAACATTTTTATCATAATGGAATATTTACCAATCATTACGATAAAAACGACAATAAATAAAATCACTAGCTCTTAACGTCTTGATACATCTTTGCGTCATCACATGCAAATTTATTGCTAAAGAAAACTTCAAACAAAGGAAGCCGAAATTCAACAAATGCGCAAAAGATACCTACTTAGTACTTTATCCTAGGTTTTTATCAGAAATTGCGACTATCTAAAGCAAAGTGATTTCTTATTTTCTTAGTAAAATGCTTCACCATTTATCTGCGTGAAACCCAATGTAACCAAATTGAAGAATTGAAATAATCTTTGAATTGCTTCGAACATCTGCGGTGTGTTTGTTTTACTTTTAGTATCTAATAAACATAATAAAATCTTTATTTATAAGCTTTGTTTCGAACGAGGAGGAATATTTCCATAAATTTAAGGATCTTTTATCAGACATCCAGTCTAAAATAGAAATAGAAATCTGCGATTCAGTACCTTTGGAAAAGTTAAGTAAATGTAGAAAAATTTTGCGAGTTCAGAGTTCCTCTGTAAACTCTAACATTGTTTTTTATATAAGTGATTTATGAACTAGGATTACGTTATTTTTACCCGACTGCGGTGAAGCAAGGAGGAGGGTTATAAATGCATTTTTTCAACTGTGAATCGAATTCTTGCCTTATAAAGATTACTTTGGATATATAATTCAGTAAAGTGCGTGGAGTATTGCAGCCACTTGTGGGATTGCTCTGCAAATTACCAACTTGCTGCATTGAAGTCGATCGAGCGCAGAGCTAAAAGGCTTATAGGCGACGAGGTGCTGGTGGACAAGCTTCATAGCCTGGCTCATAGTCGGTTTTCTACAGATTGTACTTCGGGGAGTGTGCGCAGGAGCTCCATGACCTGATTCCTCCATCTCCCTTTCACTACCGGTCTACCAGACGCACGGCTGGGTACCATCCACACTTGGTTGATATACCGTCTTGTCGTACCAAGCGCTTCTCCTCCACATTTATTGTGCGCACAGCCAAGCTGTGGAATTCTCTGCCGGCTTCTGTGTTCCCTGCCACTTATGACCTTTCAGCCTTTAAAGCAAGAGTAAATATGCATCTTCTGGGCTCGCTCGTCACATCGTAGACCTTATCTATCGCTTACCATCAGGCGAGGTCGAGGTCAAGAGTGGGTTCATCGGTAATAAAAAAAATTGCAGTTATGATAGCAGGTTAACAGTTATTCCTTATTACAAGTCTTATGATTATATTTCCTGTCATTTATAATACCGCCACTAAACCTGCTGGAGAATATGGTATATTAACAAATAGTAGGTAAAAATTGGAAAGGGGTTAATAGAATAGATCTACCTATCAAGTTTCATATGTGAAGTCTTAATAGTTTCGGAATAAAATCGATGCGACATACAAACGGACGGACAGAACGATAGACAGACATGACGAATCTTTAAAAAACCGGCCAAGTGCGAGTCGGACTCGCGCACGAAGGGTTCCGTACCATTTTCTATAAAAACGGCAAAAAATCATGTCTGTTGTATGCGAGTCCCCCTTAAATATTTATTTTATTTTGTTTTTAGTATTTGTTGGTATAGCGATAACAGAAATACATAATTTGTGAAAATTTCAACTGTCTAACTATCGCGGTTCTTGAGATACAGCCTGATGACTGACAGACGTACGGACAGACAGCGAAGTCTTAGTAATAGGGTCCCGTTTTTACCAGTTTTTTTAATTCAGAATAGGCTTGCGTTTGACCCGTTTGTTGCCCGTGGTACTACCGGTGGTACTACCAGTAGTACCACGGGCAATTTTTTTTTCCTGTGGTACTACCAAGCAGTCCAGTAGTACTACGGGCAAAAATAATTTACCCGTGGTACTACTAAGATTTTTATTTATTTTTGTAAAACCTTTTGTAAGAAAATAATATTGGTGACATTACAAGTTCAAATTATTTACACATGTCATTTGCTGTGCTAGATCATTCCTATGTATCATCTATGATCATTCCACTTCAAGATTCATAATGCATTAATAATTATTTTGAAATGAATTAGCTAAACAATTTTCTAGCAAAGGTCAAATGTAGATGGTGCTGTATCAACTCCACGAAAATGTGTGAAACAGCCATGAAACAGCTGAATCTAAAATAACAATGATTAAAAGAAAGGGCGGCAATGTTCTTATTAGCGATGATGGTCATCAGTACTATAAATTAAAAGATTACAAGAACGTTTCTTCGATATGGAGGTGTTGTATGTTTAAGAAGTCAAAGTGCTCTGGAAGTTTGACTATGAAAGTAGGTGCGTACGTAACTAATTCTTTAATATGTAATTATAAAAAACTAGTTACTGTATATATTATAATATATATAATATATTATAATAGATTTAGAGTACTTCGGCATAGAATACTTTTGGTCCTATTTTTGTTTTCGTATGTATTAGTTTTCCCTGCATCCGAATATAGATAGGTAGAGCAACTTATAGGTAATTGGTCATGTGAAAAATAACAGTCCTTTTAAATTTATGCCAACTTGTTTGAATTCTGACCCTACGTTTCCTACTAATTAAAATGACAAAGAATCGATAGCATAAACTTGCTAATCCAATAACTACAAATTAAAAGAAATAAAAATCTATAGACATCTCACCTAGTAATACTTAACCACCTATTATATTAAAATTGATTCACTTAATAAAGATTTTAAATAAAAGAACAGGAAGAAGAACTGGCCTGTTGGTCAAGTGGTTCCAAGCGCGACTCACGCGGGCCAAAAAGAGCTAAAATATAATGTCAGTAGTAGCCCAGAGTTTGGAAGTTTGCGGTGTGATACCACCGTGCCTCAAAAAGCACGTTAAGCCGTTGGTCCCGGCTATCATTAGATAGCTATCAATAGAACATAAAAAAGAAACTTTAATAGGTAGTAAACACGAAAACTGATATATACACCTACTCGTTAAATTACTTAAACTATTTAAAAAACCTATTTATTGACATATCATAAAAATAAATTGAATTGTGCCTACACAACGTTAAGAACCGTAAAAATATAGACTACACACGTATTTTAATAACTATATACATAAATGGTACCAAAATAAAACAAATACGTATAAACTAACCTACATTATCTAACAAATTATTGAAATGAAACACTGTTCAGCAAATCTGCAAAAGTATCAACAATCCGCGCGCCCGTTCGGTAAATAACGTTGTTGAATAATTAAAATTTTACATTTTCTCCTAAACGTTGCACCCAAATTATATAATGTATTGTCGACCAATCGTGGTATTGGCTTATCACACTTCAACTTTTTCTTTTAATTTTGATAAAGCGATATCTATCGTATTTTATGCTACGTTGGGTTCACACCCGTGTGATGCCCTTTGCAGTATTAGCTGGTCCTATAATGAAATAATCAGTAACTAGTTTTTTTTATAATTACACATTAAAGAATTAGTTACGTACGTACCTACTTTCATAGTCAAACTTCCAGAGCACTTTGACTTCTTAAGAATACAACACCTCCATATCCAAGAAACGTTCTTGTAATCTTTTAATTTATAGTACTGATGACCATCATCGCCAATAAGAACATTGCCGCCCTTTCTTTTAATCATTGTTATTTTAGATTCAGCTGTTTCATGGCTGTTTCACACATTTTCGCGGAGTTGATACAGCACCATCTACATTTGACCTTTGCTAGAAAATTGTTTAGCTAATTCATTTCAAAATAATTATTAATGCATTATGAATCTTGAATTGGAATGATCATAGATGATACATAGGAATGATCTAGCACAGCAAATGACATGTGTAAATAATTTGAACTTGTAATGTCACCAATATTATTTTCTTACAAAAGGTTTTACAAAAATAAATAAAAATCTTAGTAGTACCACGGGTAAATTATTTTTGCCCGTAGTACTAAGTACTGGACTGCTTGGTAGTACCCCGGGAAAAAAAAATTGCCCGTAGTACTACTGGTAGTACCACCGGTAGTACCACGGGCAACAAACGGTTTGACCACCATTATTATTACCATTATTATTTACAAAATAGGTTTTTCACTAACTTGTATCACTACGGAGTATTTTGTCACTAACAGTAAACAATACCAAAAAATACCATACCATTAACCATTAATACCATTTATTAATACGATTTTTAAACCAAATTAAAAAAATAACGAGGAAGGCAAAATAAATAAATGATCAATGTAAAACTAAAAAGGTTTTACAAATAAGGTTAAAAAGCTCCAGGTGGTTAACAAAAATGTATGATGAGCTCGAAATTCAATTTATTTTTTAAGAAGGCTTTGAGCTCTGACCGCAAACCAAATTGACCCTCTGAATAAAACATGAAGTCTAAATTCGTTCATCTTTTGTTTTTATATAATTATGTAAGGGTACGCTGGTAAGTACACAATAGAGGTTGCAAATAGATTTGTATCTCTGATGAGTCCTTACAATCAATTCAATTGCCTATTAATTTGTGTAAGTATTTTGTTGCATATTAAAGTAAACTATATCTATGAATCTAATTGTCTGAAAGTCTTTGGATGATAACAAACGATATGGCAAGGGTTTTGTAATCCTAAGTCTACGTGTGTAGAACTTATTACAAATTCCAATACACTGATACCAGAGACCGAATTTTTCAAATTAAGAAGAACGAAAAGAATTATCGTGTTATTGGCAAGTGACGTGGAAAGTTATTGACCCTCGTAGTGCTGTGACACGTTTGTTATGATTGGTATTCAAGAAATATATGAAACCAATAATTTGGTATCAATTCTTTGAGTCAGTTATTTTGTGCTGAAACTGCATAGAGACTCCATACCAAATGTTGTCTTCAGCCCTTTTGGATAGATATGGGGTTTCCGTTACACGTTGTATACTCTCATCCAGGTTTTAACAGTTAGTCAACTCATTTCTCAGACAGCTTTCCGCAAACATAACCTACGACGACCTATCCTGCCGCGGTTGCGGAAAGATTCTTACGAAATATCGCGTTTCCGGAGAGCAAGGGCACCTGAAGAGACAGGGTACCTTTTTGGTCAGTTGAAGTCTGATACTCTCTTCCGCTCCATCTAGAGCGGGATTATTCATTCGATTTTCCCACCCGGAAAAATTAGTTAAAAAATATACAATAAAAAACACAATATTAAGCATATATCTTGCTACAGAAATTAATAAATATTAAAAAAAAAACATTTATTTTCAGATAAATATAATCATGAGCCTATAAAGTTCCCACTGCTGGGACAGAGGTCTTCTCTCTATGAAAGTGTTAGTGGTATCTAAATATACATCTATTATATATTTATACAATGTGTAACGGAAACCCCATATTTATCCAAAAGGGCTGAAGACAACATTTGGTATGGAGACTCTATGCACAGTTTCAGCTCAAAATAACTGACTCAAAGAATTGATACAAAATTATCGGTTTCATATATTTCTTGAATACCAATCATAACAAACGTGTCACAGCACTACGACGGTCAATAACTTTCCACGTCACTTGCCAATAACACGATAATTCTTTTCATTCTTCTTAATTTGAAAAATTCGGTCTCTGGTATCAGTGTATTAGAATTTGTAATAAGTTCTACACACGTAGGCTTAGGATTACAAAACCGTTGTCATATCGTTTGGTATCATCCAAAGAAGCCACACACTTGGTATGTATATACCCTTTAAATTACACGTTGTATATATATATGTAAATAAATGACTTTTTTTTCCTGGTTGGCAAAATCATCGAATGACTTCCCCCGCTCTGGATAAAGCGGATGGGAGTGTCAGAGTTCTACTGACTAAAAACCTACCCTGTTCCTTCAGCTGCCCTTAAGTTCCGGAGCCGCGACATCTCGTTAGAACATTCCCGTGACCCCGGCAGGCAATGGCCTTATTGGGCCCGTCACTGGTGCTGACAGGTCTGTGAGAATGCGCGCATGGTACACGACGCGCCGCCAAACCGGGCCTAGTCCTTACCAGACGGTGAGCAACCCCTGATCGCTGTCCACGAACCCGCGCCTACGGTGTCCTGAGATCGGCTCGCGATCCCCGAAACCCGGGGCATCCCCCGCGGTGGCTGGAGAGTGAGGAATATAAAATGTTAGCACCCACAGTTTCTTCTACTATTTACGTAGTAAAGACTCCGCTATATTCCCAGCAGAAAATATTTACCTGTACAAGAATAATTTTACAAATTATAAAACTTAACTATGTAATCCCGGTATAAACCATAAAGTATTACAACTCTATCTGCCGACAATCTAATTTGTTCGAACACTACCAACACCGTAACTCCAGAAAACAGATTAAAGCGGGTTTCAAACTTATGTTCGTTTCGTGTTAATTAAACTGTGTTCATTTTATGACGATCGATATGGTTAACACAAACTTTGTTAGGTTTGAGTTTTTGAGTTAGGTACTTTAATAACTTTGGTAATCGTTTGATACTACTGAAAAATACCTAGTAGACCGCCAAAATCTAGATGTTCATTCTTGCATGTTGTATGCAACCCTGTACCGCCCTCCATCTCGTAAATACAGAAAAACAGAAAACATGCAGAAGTGGTCTTTAAGGTTAGTCAGAAGCCAGAAAATAGTATTGTAATATGTATATATAATATAATAAGTATTGTACACAAATAAAAAATTTGTGTGGCACTCGGGGACTGCCGCGGTAAAGCTATTGCATAGCATTTTATATCAACTTATGCAATTATAGTCTACACGCATACGTCTAGTCGCACGCACACAAACACCGTGCCGAAGTCTGCCGAACTGAAACGACGTTAGACGATGCACGGCTTTCAACGCCGCACCGCTGTGCCGGTCGGAGTGGGGGGTGTTAGGTTTATTTTCGTTACGGCATTTCTTGATTCGGTCGCCGCGCTCAAAGCCCGCGATAAAAGCTATGCAATAGCTTAAAAAGTTTTTCGTCAAGTGACATTATCATCTCTATTTAGCCTTTTCCCAATTGCGGCTTCCATTATATCTGGATGCAGCAGAACTCAGTAACTTGTTAAGCCTTTGGCCAGATTATTGTCAGATTTTCTTAATTCTGACTACCTGTAACGAAAGATGTCCTAATGACAGCTTAGCGTACTTCCCGAGGCAATCACACCGCCAACTTCCAAACTCCGGGCTACTACTGGATTTTTTCTAATAGATAAACCCAATATCAGCCACCCAATATAATACCTTAGTAGTCCAAAGTTGAGCTTACAGACTAGCTGACAAAGGCTTGCACTGACGGGACGGGTCTACTCAAATCTGTGTGGTCTTTCCTCAAAAGGCCATTTCAGACTAATCTACATAATCCTCATAAACGATTGTGAATATGTGAACTATGTAGGTTATTTTATTCGAGTTAAACAATATTGTCTGGCAGTTTGAGTGCTTTTGTGGCCGACCCAAACGTCCTTACCTTGGTATTTTTCGTCAAATCGTTTAAGCTCCTTGTTCTAACTTGAGCTATACGTCATTTGACAAATGCTTGCACTGTATGGACAGGCCCACTCAAATCTGTGAGCATCTTTCTTCAAAATATCGCCTCAGACTGAAACCTACAAGGTTCCCATATAATTAAACCAGTGTAGATTGTATGGACTTTAAAAGAGACGGACCCCGGAGTTTGTTTCGGTGTTTCTTCTCAGGGTAGTCAGTTAGGAAACACTGGCCTCATCTAGTTAATATTTACGAAAAAAAATGACGTGTAAAAGTGTTATTTAATAACCAATTTGCAAAATAAAGATCATTTATCACCCTTTTCCCGACCCGGGAATTGAACCCGGGACCTCATGCTCCACTTGCAACCACTAGATCAATGGAGGCAGTTTTCGACAAGTAACATAATTTGCATAAATTATCTATAATTCATTCTTAGTATACAAGTTCTGTATCGCGGTGTTATCTTGGGGTCTGATACCACTCATACCCACGGGATATTAATGAAATTATGATGGATGATACTTAACCAAACAGCATTCATATTAATTTACAACTAATTTCCTATGAGAAGATAATTTGTAGGTACCTATATGAAGGGTGTTTCCTATTTAACAGTGAAGTTTGGCAAACATGTTGTTATAAGTATTGAATGGTATAAAAAACTAAGAGGTTCTCTGTGTTCGCGCCTTACAGTTGAACAAGGCATTATGAAAGCAGGAATTTTAAATAAAAAACGAAATAAAAAGTTCAATACTTAGCAAAAATTATGGAAATTAATTATTTTCTTATGTTAATTGCGTATTTCTTTTTATTTGCACAACTTTTTCGGCTTCCTTTCAAAGCGTTTTTTTAAGTTATGAATCAATTTGTTCCAGTTCATCGCTAATTATTATCTCATTGTGCTACGAGTATCATTCTAATGTTGATTATAATGATGATGATGATGTTTTATACAAGCGGCACCTACCTGCATTTAATTACATTCATTAATTAGTATTGAACGGTATAACAACTAAGCGGTTCTCTGTGTTCGCGCCTTACAGCTGAACAAGGCGTTATGAAGACAGGAATTTTAAGTACACACAAAATAAAAAGTCCAATATTTTACACACATTATGTTAATCGCATATTATTTTTTCTATGCGAAACTTTTTCGGCTTTCGTTCAAAGGGCTTTTTGTTTATTTGTTTGTTATGAATCAATTTGTTCAAGTTGGCGCAGATATCAGTTTTATTGTTGTTTTAGAACTGTCACATGTTTTGAAGAAAAAGAAAATTCGCACTGTTACTCGACATTTATTAATAAAATTAAAAAAGAAACCAACTGCATCAACTTCTACGTTTCATTTTTATTTTTTAGTGTTGGCTATAAAATAATACTTTCTGTCTTTCATAATGCTTGAAAAATACATTAATTCTTTTAAAAGGCACATAATTATATCGTCCGTATAACGTAAGACGGGATTCTTTTTTTTTTTTTATGTGAAAATACTCATGGTTTTCTTCCACCCTCGGGCGAGCGAATCGTGTTTTTTTTTCGGTGAGATTATTATGAAATAACTCCTCCCTAAGTAAAATGCAAGGGAGTGTCTGACTTCTACTAACTAAAAACCCATTCTGTTACTTCAGTTGCCTATCGTTCCATGGCCGCGACATCTCCTAAGAATATTTTCGTAACCCCGGACCTAAACACATCCTAGGTCTTTAAGCTAACATGGAAAAGGTATGCCCTGCAGTTTGTTAATGTTTGCCCCTTCTTTTCCAGGTGGATATGTTAAAAAAAACCTAGCAATTTACTGAGACAGTCAGGAAAAAATATGTTCAAACCGGTGAAGCTATTGCTTTTGCAAAACGAGAAAACTGAGTCAAACTAAACACAGGCGTTTAATATTCTGTTAGAACATAAAACTTTTGCATGTGTTTAGATACCTATATATTATACATATACCCGACAAACGTATACCTATATATCTCAAAAGGAGCGCTTGCATTTAAATGACAGAACATTTAGTTAGAATGAAGTTTAGAACACAAAATGGTTGTATGTTTTCAAGTCTATCTATAAACATGGACACATGCAACCTAGTAGTTTAATATGTAGGTAAAAGTCTACACTTACCTACATATTATACTTCTCCTACTTCAAAGGTTTTCGCATTTAAATGAAAATAACATGGTAGATTTTCTTGGTAGATAAAGTGACGTACTTGAGTGACAATTTTTGGCCAATGGCTTAAGAATTGCAATAATGGTTTAATAGAATAAAATATCTTCATAATTTTGAATTTGACTTTCTAAAATAGTAGATAGATAGATAGAATATACTTTATTGTACACCATAATTTAAACACACCAATTTAACAATATTGCTTATTCTATGGTAACAATGGTATAGTATTCGACTCTTAACATAATTACGTTTATCAAAAGTTTTTTTCTAATTCTTTATCACAAATGCAAAAACATCTAAATATAAATACAACAGAACATTACTATACTACATACAATATTAGTTTCTGCACGTGACTTTGCCCGCATCAAATGAGTTCTTCCAGCTAAAGGGTGTCTCCAGCCGTCCAACTAGATAGTTGCAGCACAACAATAATAGCATCAATCCATTACTCAGTTATGACGAGAAAGAAAAACAAACAAACGCATTCCCATGTTTTTAATACTATTAAGTATGGATTGACAGCCTTTTAGGTGACTCATAATTAATAAATCGCCATAGACTCCGAGAAGCTCTGTTTCTATAAATTGTCTGTGGCAGCGCACTCTAAATAAAATGGCGGCACATCAAGATTGTTTGTGGTTTTGTGAAATTGCTTAGTGTGTTTTGATGAAGCTTAATAACGTATCATATGAAACTGAATTGTATTCGTGTGATACTATTGTGGCGAACTAATTTCTTGTTTATTATCTATGGTAGTACCTTAGAATAACAACGCATAGAAGAGGCGTCTAGAACAAAACACGAGCGATTTCGTGTGTCCACTTTATTTTCTTTGTGTGCGTGAGTCGAATGTGTCTACGATCCTCAAACGCACTCAAATATAGCTTTCAGTGATACCATTACCAGGGTTTTACCCACAAAAATGGGAAAATGCATTACTATGTTGCTGGACGAAATCAAGACAAGTATTTTATGTTATAAGACGATGTTTTTTCCTGTAACATATTTTTATGGAGGGTTATTCAATTTATTAAAAAAATAAAAGGAAATAAATTATTAAATTAATCATTAATTACATGAAGAATGGGACATCGTTCGATGAAGAATGGGACATCGTTTGATGTGTTATAATAATATTATAGACATTTGTATTACTTGCTGACATGTAAAAACATCGTATTTGATGTCAATTACTAATTTTGTATATTAAATAGGAAAATATGATTGAGAAAATAACTAAAATGAAAAATATGATAATCAATAATATTGTAATCTTTATTTTGCCACTCTTTGAAGTAACAGTTTATGTTTATAATTTAAAAACCTTGCAGTTGCAACTGCTTTCTAAAGAGTTTCCGCTTTGACTCAACATCTCTTACAGTATTTTCTCTTTTTGAGATGTAAAAATACCTAGTTTTTACATATTTTTCCACAATAAGCCGTATTAAATTTGTGTTATGGATATGACCGTTCCAATGTTCATCTGATGTTGGAAAGCAGGGAGTACCAATAAAAGTTTTCATAATTACGAGGAGCAGTCGTTTGAATTCTCGAGTATCTTTCATCAAACGTTTTTCTTTTATGCAATTTCGAGCAGCTGCCTCAGAGACACAACATATAGAAAATACTTCTTTCGAAGCATAACTCAAACCACCATTATCTCTCAAAACAATTAATTTGTGAAACCAAAGTTGTGTTGTTGCTGTTAAGGCATCTACGCAAGACATACATTTTATAATTTTTTTCAACTTGAATACTACAAAACCAGCTATATAACCTACAATGTGGTTTGTTAAAACATGGTTTTGAGGAATGTCAAGCACGCACCTGAGAAAATGTACATCGATAGACATTGTGGTAATTGAAGCTTCAGATATCTCTTCGCCATCCTCGTCAAACCTTTGAGATGATGTAGTGCTATTTATGCACTTCAATGCTGAGGAACACATCAATATGGAAATATCCTTTAATGGAATGCAGTTGCCCGTTTCGCCTGCTTTCATTTCCATGTGGCACATTAATTTTCTATATATACCCTTAAACTGAAGTGCATTTGGGTTATCATTATGACCACCATGCATACGAACTGTGCCAAAAAAATGTTCAATATGATCTTGACTAATCCCATATGTTGTAATGTAATCCATTTCACCATTTGCCATAACAATTGTTTCAAACATATGTATTAGACTTTCAATATTGATCAATATGCCTAAGAAACCCGTATTAGCCTGCGTTTCTAGCACGGGCTTAATAAAACTTTTAATAGATAACTTTATAGATTTTTGGCTCTCCTTGTACGTTCTTTTACGTGTAATTTTTATATTTAAACTCAAAAAGTATTCTTTTATCTGTTTTAAAAATGTATAAACTTCTTCTTTGTTTTTTAAGGAAAGCGGGTGATTAAAACCATGTTGGCTCAGTCTTCTCGTATAAAAAATATCAAAGACATTATTAAACATCATAATAAATTCTACAGTAGCCGCACTATTTTGAAAAGCGGGCAGTTTTAAATCTTCTCGACAGAATCGTAAGGCTATTGCAACACTTCTGCTGAGAAGCTGAACAGCTAATTTAACGTTCATGATAGAATTTCGGAAATGTAAATGTTTTCTAGTTAATTTATTTGCTATATGTAATTCTGTCTTTTCTTGTAAATCATGAAGTTTTACTATGTAGTCCCAATTAATTTCATTTTCGTCTTTATTTAGCAAGGTTTTTTTGTTTTCAAAGTAATTACGCACTAACTTCACCATGTGGCTTGGATCTAAAAATACAGCTACGTTATGTTCTGCAGATGGATGTTTGAACGTAGTTTTTAACTGATCTGGTTTTTTTATTTTGCGCCCTAATCCAAACTCCATACACGATAAATTTGTTGGATGACCATCAAAAGTCAAAGATACAACTTTTACGCCAGCATTTTCACATTTTGTCAAACAAATATTTATGAGATTAGCTCTTTGTGTACCAGTCAGACCATGAGTTAGAAAATAGCCCAAAGGTATTTTAAAATGTTCGTTTAGGCAGACAAGTAAAAATACATAAGCTTCAGAAGCCTTAACACCATTATCCGATATACCCGCACCCATGTCCACATATCCATGGTTTTGACTGCCATCCCAAATGCTCTGTTGCCTTATCGCCATTTCATCGGCAACTAAAGCACAAATAAGTTTTTTGTTTAAGTTTTTCGTCTTCAAACTGAGTAGTTCAAATGCTTCGCTTGTAAAGCCTGGTGCTCCATCAACAGTCCGGTACCAATTCGACAAAGTTTTTGGGTGTGGAAGACACGTATTAAATTTAGCTCTTACATAATTATATGCCCATGAAGAGTAAAAATTAAGAGTAAGACAGAATTTTCTAAATTCAGAGGTATACTTTGGCATGGGTCGCTTTTTATTTTTGCTATTTTTTTTTTCAGAGATTAATGTATAAATCTGCAGCAAAACTATTCTTAGACAAAATATTGGCGATATCATTATCGATATATCGTTGTTTTTTTAGTGTTAATAAAATTTGTTTAAGTGAAGCATTTCGCTTCTTTAATCTTCGGCTTTTTTGATTTAGCGTTTTAATTAATCTGGCATGTTTAATTTAGAGTACAGGTTTTTGTCTTAGATCCCGACGTAATCTATACTTTCGAGGAGTATCCAAGATAGAATCCAAATCCGACGAGTGAATGTCCTGAAATTAAAAACATTACATTGCATAAAATTTGTTTCGATATTTGCAATAAATATTTTTTTTTGTATTCAACTAGAAAGTATACTTAGTCTGAGGTTTATTTTCATCTGCTATAGCGCTTAAGATCCTTACATTGTCAGGTTTGAATACTGTAGTCACTTTTGATTGTCGGCCCGTGGAAGTGCTCTGCCATAAAAAAATAATTAAATGAGATTTTGTGTGTACTTATATATTTATATTTAGTATTCAATATACACTTACAGGGTGCGAATCAGGATATGCCTCAGTACTGATTATCTCAACATGAAGCTTATGTAGTTTCTCATAGGTTTCCTTGTTATCGCTGTCTGACACTGAAGAAGACAGGAATAAACACTGAAATATAATAAAACGTTTGAAAACACCAAAAATCTACATTAATATCAATCTAGTAAAACACAAAAAAATAATGGATAAAAAGACAGGCAGACTTAGTTGTTTATACTTGTTTAAATGGTTGATGACAGTTTTCAATAAATGTATTTAACTATGTAGAAACATTACCTTTGCTGGTACAGCACACAGCAGCTTTTGTGGAACTTGCAATACATCCTAATCTAAACAAACTGGACCAGTCTTTCATTGGACAAACTGGGCGCTACCGCTATCCCGCGCCTAAACTATTATTATTATTAAAATCAATATTGCCTTATACTAGGAATTTCTCATGTATCGCAAATTCGTTTACGAACCTTTAAATTCACTTGCACTAACACCCAGACCCCGAAAAAAATTCGGTAGGCTATGAGTAGACTTTAAAAAAGTACAAACGGTGTACCTATTTGTTTCGGTACGGGAATCGACATGTCGTACGACAGCCAATCGCTCAGCCACTGCGTTAATCATTTTTTATTGTTGATAAGCTCGCTCATCTGATGGTTAGCGATGATGTGGTCGAAGATGAAGCACGCTTGCCTAGAAGTAACCTATTCACTCTGAACTTAACCCTAGAAAGATAACCTACGTCGCAGAGTCACCTGTGCAGCAAAAATATTGCTATAGTTTTCCACTCGGCGCGCAAATTTACGTGTCCTTTTCAGCCAACTCAGTCGTCTGTCTACCCTATCACGAGACTGCTGTATCTCTACGGTAGGTATCACATTTTCGTTGTTACGACTACTTGATGCGCTCGCGAGGCGTATGGTTATCTTTTGTGCAACTTTTGTGAATATAACTATAATCATTTTTTTTATTCAAATGTACAGACGCCAGCACATCAAGCTATAACAATCTGTCAAATTTCTTTAATAGATTTTGAACTTTATTCTTAAAGAAATTAGGTTCAAGGTTGATTGGGAAAATTTGACAGTTTCGGGTAGCTTCATGTGCTAACGTCTGTACATATATTCATATATACTTTGTTTTTGTTTTGTTTTTGTATAATATATAGGAAGTTATTATTGTGGCGCGCAGAAGAGCATTGGATGAGGATAAAATATGTGCAAAAATAGGCCAAGAAGAGGAGAGTGAGAGTGATGAACGACTGCAAACTGAGAGGGAGATAGATGATAACCTGAACGAAGATGACGTGCAGAGCGACTTGGAGGATGAGTATATTGATCAACAGTCAAGACGAGAGTCCAAGGCGTATCTAATGAAAAAGGATTTACCTCAGCCTGTATCGTCAGAGCCGGAAGAAACTTAATCACCGTACCATTGTTCATACTAGAAGATTACTAAGAGAGAAAAAGGGTTATTTTCAGTCCTTTTTTAACAAAAAAGAACCTTTGACTTGGCACTTAAAAGGCTTGAAAGATTTTTCATGCTCCTTCTACATGAAAAAACTCGGTACTCAGTTGACCGCACCATGGATGTAGCAAAGGCTGGAAGTCCGCACTTTGCCAAGGCAAATGCGAAATAATATGAAAAATATTCTTTTAAAACCTGATGCTCAGGTTTCCCAAGATGATGGAGATGAACTTTCAGTTAAAAAAAGCCCTACTGTTCATTAAATTAAAACAGATGCGCCTCTGAAGCGTATGGTTATCTTTTCAGTACAATAAAATAAGGTTATCTTTCTAGAGTTAAGACCCCCAGTTTATATCTATCAGGAAACACAGGCTCTGATAGGGAATTCTACTCCTTAACTGTACACACAAGTAAAGTATTCCCAAAACGTTACTAGTAGTAGTGATTTGCCGGTTCTGGCGCACCAATCCCGTGGCTCACCGGTTCTGGCGCACCACCGCTTCTGGCGCAATCGCGGTCCAGGGCGTTTCAAACCTAAAAAAACAAAAAAAAAAAAAAAAAAAAAAAAAAAAAGGTTTTGGGGTCCGCTGATCACGTTTCTGCAATCCGTTTTCGCGTAAGATGCATGGTTCCGGAGATACAGAAATCAATTAACAACAATCTGTTTCATTTCCGGTGACCCGAAACCCTCATTATCGACTTTCATTGTTCGCCTTTTCTTATCTATTGTCCGTGCGTCCGGCCGCTCACCCTCATTAGGATTGCATTGACGTATGCATGTATTACTCATTGTTACTGCTACTGCTATTGTATACTTTTATTGTTCATAAACCATTGCTTACTTTGCTATTCGGGGTCATCAAAACGGAATCAATAAAACACATGCGTCATTAACAAATTTTATTTTTATCTACAAAATATGAGCGGAACATCTCATCCACTAAAATATCGTTGTACAGTGTGTTCCCTGTAAATATGTTTGTAAAACTATGCATTGAACATCCCTGAAACTTATATAGCAAATACATTAAGCAATATTCACCACAAACTGAAGTCCAATCATTCTGAATCCTATCAATACTCCAGCCCCATCTTTTACAATTCCTTTTCAAAAACTCGAGATGATATCGCGCAGGTGTTCGCCCATAAGAATCAAAATATTGACCGATGCCATTCGTATCGATATGTACAGCTACCCAGTGTGAACCTGGCTTATCATCCGCATCCAAATTGCATATTATATACGTTGGTGCATGGGTATACATAGGGAGTCTATTAGCAGCATAAACATTATTTTCTAGACTGGGATGAATCTTTTTCAGATGTTTTTGTACTTCTAGTGTATCCATGATATAGCATATTATTACACTACCAATCTATTCAATGGTTGTCATAGGAATGTTCAATTATAGTGATTTGTAAATATTAAATCGCATTATTTTGTAGCACTCACAAAACAGGTTGATGCCAGCAATGTGAGATAAGTTTGTTGACTCATAGAGTTACTATCAGTTTCCGGAGGAACGTGAGATAATTTTGGTGATTCATAGAGTTACAATCAGTTTCGTTGTATTTAGGAATTTGTTTTAGATAAGAATAGTGCTATATAAGATCGTACCATTGCCGTCATGCAGTCAGTCTATGGTCGTTTGACCGCAGTGGATTGTATACGTCTACCAATACTACGTTTGTGTTACTTCAACGCATCAATGGCCATGGAGGTAAGTGTTTATTCTATTGACAAACTTACTTGTATTCTTGTTGTTGTTTCCTAACGTGTGTGATTAAGTGTAAACAAATTGATATTAACATGATAACTGTCTTGTTGCAGAAATCATTCAACTTCGATGAAAATACCTATAAACAGTATTACTACTCACCGCTCTCCCCTCAACATGAAGAAGAGAACGATGACATCGTTATTAATAACACATGTGATGGTGGAAAAAGGAAATCACAACCGATTGATCATTTTTTTGAAGTCGCACCAAAAATAAAAAAGAAGAAACTGTTATCGTCAACCGTGGCACGAGCCGCTAGAGATGGTGTATCATACATTTCTAGTAATTCTGACGACGGAGACCAAGCGACGCATCTCATAAAAATTGAAATGTACGATATGAAGAAGCTATGTAAGATTCCAACTACTGATCATTGGAAACACGCTACCACGAGGATTAAATATTATGTAAAGAATAATAAGGATAGCATCTACGACAGCACAAACGGGCTCGTATACAACATTACAAAGACAATAGCAGAAAGTGAAAAAGTTAAAAAATACTTTTTTAACAATGACACCCATTAGTTGATTAGTGAATGTGATTCTGTTTACTTAAATTACTTCTGTGTACTCATTAGATTCTACCTGACTCGTCATTAATAACACATGCGATGGTGGAAAAAGGAAATCACAACCGATTGATCATTTTTTTTTGAAGTGACACCAAAAAAATAAAAAAGAAGAAACTGTTATCGTCAACCTTGGCACAAGCCGCTAGAGATGGTGTATCATACATTTCTACTAATTCTGACTATGGAGACCAAGCGATGCATCTCATAAAAATTTAAATGTACGATATGAAGAAGCTATGTAAGATTCCAACTACTGATAATTGGAAACACACTACCACGAGGATTAAATATTATGTAAAGAATAATAAGGATAGCATCTATGACAGCACAAACGGCCTCGTATACAATATTACAAAGACAATAGCAGAAAGTGAAAAAGTTAAAAAATACTTTTTTAACAATGACATTAGTCGATTAGTGAATGTGATTCTGTTTACTTAAATTACTTCTGTGTATTCATTAGATCCAAGGAGGTGTCGTCTTGTGGTGCTGAGAGAAAAACAAGATTAGAAGGAAGAGATGAGTGTGGCATACGTGAACAGATCACTTCATTGAAAAGCAAAACTACAAAACTGATTGGAGATGAAAAAGTGAAGAATATGCAGTACCCAAGAGCTGAATATCCATTTTTCAGTTCAAAATCTAGACGGTTGTTCAGTTTCGGAGACTGGCCACTCGTTATGAAACAGAAGCCTGAAGATCTTGCAGAAGCCGGTTTCTTTTATACTGGTCATGAAGACAGGACCAAGTGTTTCCATTGTGGTGGCGGTTTGAAAGATTGGGAAGATGATGATGATCCTTGGCAGCAGCATGTTCAGTGGTTTAGTCAGTGTGCTTATGTAAAGTTTAAACTCGATCAGTGTTCTGTATAAGATTGAATAGGGTGTTTATAAAGAAATAAAAAAATAGTATATTGCATATAATTTGTTTTATTAAATTTTATAATTTTTCCTTTAGTTACATACACATAACCTTAACTACTATAGTCTACAGTAACATTTCTATTTTTATCTATTTCAATAATATTATCAAACTCAGCATAAACAATACAGTTAATTGTTTGTATTAGTGAGGATTCAAATCGTACTTCTAATCTTACACTACCATGCTTTATGAGATTCCAATGAGCTGATGAGTTAGCTGATAAATCAGGAGTTAAATCAAATGCTAAAAGACAGTAACCTTTAGCATACTGTTCACGAGAGATTGCATTTCCTTCATTTAGAAAGTGAATACCAGTCCCCGAGAATAGAGTATGATATGCTGATGTAAATATATTATTATTAAAAGATGGTTGCAAAGCTTTTGAAGGTATTTGTTGACCATCAATATATAAGCTGAAAGAGTTAATACCATAGTTTTCAAAGTTAAATGGATTTTTAGTAAGCGAACCATTAAATGCAGAATTGTTTACAAATCCAATAATACATCTTTTGGGTACCTGTCCTAAGAATATATTATCAAGAGTTTTTCCTTGAACACCTGATGGAATTGTTAAAACTTTAACTTCAGCACGAGTAATAGGATATTTAGCAGTGGTAGAAGCTAAAACTTTCTGATGTGCGAGTAATACACTTGGATTAATTCGTGCTCTTCGAACAATAAGAGTTGCGTCTGTAATGCAAACTTTAAACTTTACATCATTTGACCCAGCAATTAAATTAAAACTCTCTCTTGATCGAACTAATTTTACACTCATTTCAACGCCATTCATTAAAAATTTATCTTGATTGAAAATGTCACCATGAAGATGACCAATCATTTCTATTTCCCTACTTTCATTAACTAATTCCTGTCTTTTAACAAATCCTATGTTTTTACCATCTGTGGAATCCATTTTTCCTGCTGTATCCTCATACCAAAGGCTACAAGTAAGATGAGATTGTTTAGCAGCAGGAGCATAGTTTAAAAGAGTTTCCATGTATGCTCGATAGGCATAGGTATTATTAGGTGGTGATACAAGTTTTTGGTTTAAATAAACATCAAGTTGACTAAAAAGTGAATGCAGCCAATTATTTACAGGTGCTACTGCTGTAGCTGATATCAAGTTTGATGAATCTTGATTTAATACTTTTGCCTTTATCTGGAGTAATGTATGAGACAAATCTATGTAGTCATCGCCTGTTCCAGGAACTTGAAACTCGATAGGTCCATCATCAGCAAGAGATGAAATTGGTTTATAGTGAATCCACAATCCATTTTCAATGCTTGTTTGTGTAGACGGTAATGCAAATAAATCTAATTCTGACTTAACGCACTCACAAGAATGATTATGAAGGAAAGACATATTTAATTTGAAAATATATCTTCGATGTTTTTTGGTTTTAGACCAAGTTTTTTCGTAGCTTTCACTTTAGCAGTTAGTGGTGGAATGAACGATGCCAATCGTTTTCTTTTAGTTATATATCCAGATCCTGTCATGTTAAATCGATCAATTTTGTTATCAGCCTTTCGTTTTAAGTTCGTACTAACTTGTTTAAGACGATCTTTTATTGAGGCTTCCATAGGACGCGCTTGAACCATATCCGATAAAAGTCCTACTCCAGCGTTTAATGCCTCCTTACCAACCACTCGAACACCACTTGAAAGTAAAGGTAAAACTGATCTAAATAACCCTCCTAAGAAGCTCCCAATACCATGACCGCGTTGGTATGGTGAACCCTTATAAATTACACCAACTCCTGATCCAGCTTGATGTGAATAATAATTTTCATATGGACATTTATGATGATCATGAGGAGAATACATTATTATAATTTGTGGAAATGTAGTTTGATACACACGGTTCCGAACTGGAATGGTATTTTTTGTCCTGTGCTCGATCTTATATCTATTTCCAGCGTATCGAACTCTCTTCGCATAACAGGTAAGTAGTGAGGTGGAGAGAAAACGTGCATTTTATTCGCACCATAAATGTATTTTGAAGGATCTAATGAAATGACTCTTAATAGCGGAGTCATAACATCACCCACAATCTGAGGATCGATAATGTCACAATATAGAAATAGTTGAGATGGTAACCCTAAGTGTAAATTAGCAGGACACTTCCCAAAATTTCTGTCTAGAAGATTTGTATTTGGTTCATAACCTAGTTGTAAACTTAATTTGGGTGATAATGTTACGGATGTTATATTTTTATCCAAAACAGAAATAGACACAAATTTTGTTATTTCATCATAACGAAATTTTAAGTTCTCTCTGATACCATTTAACGCTCTTAAAATATGTTCAACGTTATCATAGTTGGTAGCCGGAATATGTTTTTTGTAGTACACTGTTGATGGTTTATCTTCATTAGGCATTAACATGGTTTTTGTAATGTACACAACATTTTCATGATCTTGAACAGTAAACATGGTGCATGGATATTGAAACTCGACAACTCCAACCGACCATTCGCCTTCTAATTTCATAGCTTTTGGTAATTTTGTTGAAAAATTTGTGGTCTTGTTATCAGGAAAGTATTCCATTGAACTATTGCTGAGCAAAGTTAAATAAAAACTTTCTTTATTCATATTTCTTTTAAACTAGAAGCTAAAATCCAACTGTTAAATTTATCTGGATAACCTTTCCACTTCACTAATACTTCTTTTCTGTTACCCGAATAACGAGTACCAATTATTTTATCTATTTTATATTGTGAGGTGGGGTTGTAAGTGACCTTCTGTAATTCTTTTTCATAAAAAGTACCAACTATTGCTTCATCTTGTAAATCTGTTATTGTATAAACAACCCATGGAGATCTATCAATTATTGAAGATATAATAAATATTTCATCACTCCAATTTGATTCATATCCTTTTTGGAAAACATGTTTATATTTAGTTATTCGAACATAATCACCCACATTGAAATTTGGTTTTGGATTTTCTAAAGAAAGTTTGTTTGATCCTCTATTATAAAGATTAGTCCAAACTGTCATAATATTGGCGGAACTTACATCACATGGGCACATCTTAATACTAGAGTGAATGCTGTGATTATAAGAGTATATTAAATCCTGTAAAACATCTATGTATCTATAAGTATTGTTATGAGTGAAATAACGCCACATTTTCATTTTTAGAGTTCTTTGAAATCGTTCAACAATACTAGCCTTAATATCAGGATTGTTAGTGGTATAGTAATTTATCTTTTTGGATTTAAAGTATTTTTGTACATCTTTTGAAACAAATTCTGTACCTTTATCAGATTGTATGTGAGTAGGTGTGGAATTACTTTCAGTAAATATACTTTCAAAACATTCTTTAGTAGTTTCTGAGTTTTTCTTTTTCATTGGTCTTGCAAAAGCATATTTACTAAATACATCAATAACACAAAGTATATAGTTGAAACCATCATTATATTGAGAATAAGTTCGCATATCACTTAAATCAGCTTGCCACAGTTCATTAATATTTGATAGAATGTACCTATTACGTGGAAATTTTTTCCGAGTGGGTTTATGTAATGTATATGTTTCTTGTGATTGTAACCATTCCTTTACTTGCTTTTTATCCATTTTACCCTTCATGGCTTTTGATAATTTATCAATACTACCAAAACCAGCGGGGTTAGATGGATCATAATAAATCCTGTTAATTTCTTCTAGTACGGGGTCCATTTTTCCCAATCGAGCTTTTTACGTATTTTAGTTATAGATCTTTTATCTCCACTGCTCGGTGTAGAAAACTCTTGAACTTCAATCTCAGAGGTTTTGTTCAGATCTTTTGCTTGAAGTTGGTTAATAAACTCACATCTCTTTGGATTTCCAATATAAGTAAGTGGTACTTTAATATCTTTTAATGCTTTAGCAAATCTATCCCACCCTATCGGATCACTTCTTTTTAAGGGTCTTAGTGAATCATTTATTAAATCAACAATATTACTTCCAGGAATTTTTTCATTATCAATTATGACTGTGCCTTCATTATCCCAATGTATTTTACTTTTACTTGTTCCAATTAAGTTTAATAATGACTCACCTTTTTTATTATAAGTTTTTGGTATTAAACTGAGTATTTGAGTTGGTGTGTAAAGTGGATTTGTGTCATTTTCTTTACTTTTAATGGATCCTTTCTCATCCAACAAAGATTCAGCATCAACTGAACTTTTTAGATCTCTATCTTTATTTTTAAAACCAATTTTAGATTCATTTGAATCTTCATTAGATGTATCAGAATAAATTGGTAATCTGAGTGGTTGACGATCCTCTTCGGTAAAGTGAAGGTATCTTTGTAGTGTTTGTAAATATAACATCCACTTCTTGCGGTCTTCCGTCTTACTATTCATAATATTTTGCATTTCAATATCTAATCGAGACAAATTACTATTAACCTTATTTTCTTGTTTTAATTTTTCAATCAATCCAGGTTCAATAAGTATCATTTTCTTTGCATTTTCCATGTTAACTGGCTAGTCCACTTACTAATCCACTCAATATTGCACCTAATATTATTGGTAAGAAAGCCCCTCCTTTTTGTATGATTATATTTTTTCTTAGTTTATGTTTACACTTATGCACCAGTTTACGGAGTATATTTTTGTGTTTATTCAATTTTTGTTTATCTTGATCTTTAAGAGGTACCTTTCCTTGTAAAACGTTATGAATACATTCACAAATACAGTTTATTTCTTCTTCATCACATGTTTTAAGTAACGCTCTTTGATATTTTGGTTTAAGCGTATGCAAAGCGCTTAGCAAATGTTTATGCGTTGTGAGTCGACGATGCATCATTTAGAAATGATTTGAATTGTTTGATTCTTGGTGTATTTAAACTCTTTTGTGGGGACGTAGACTGTACAGTGTCCATTAAATGGGAAGACATTTGTCTTGATACGACAAAAATCATTGGTATTCTGTTTTAAATCAACCATTAAATATCCATGCGCTTCTAAAGTTGCATCCCTATAGGCATCTTCAATGAATTTTGGGTTGTCTGGTGACACTTGTCGTGCTAAATATCTTATTTGAGTTTTATCTCGAGGGTTTTTAAAATATATTATATAACTTGAGTTTAAAGAAATGTCTCTTTGACCTTTACCCTGATGAAATAAATTTTGTGTTAAATAAAATACACTCAGATTCCTGTGATGACTACCTTTTGTAAATATATCCACAATTCTTCCATCAGACTCTCTCATTAGATCATCAATAATAACAAGATGTGGGTTTTCACCATCAAACATATTAAGATTTGGAATTCCTTGATGATAGTTAACATTTGGTAAATTATATAAAGGTTGCATTTCATCAAAGCACCATGTGATCTGATTAAAATCACAATTACATATTTCTTTAACTGATTTTATGAAATTTGTTACAAAATTTGACTTCCCACATCCACTTGGCCCTGCCACAATAGCAGTAAACGGATGGATAAAGTGAAACATTTCACACGTCTAGAGTTCAAAGGGATGAAATAAAAAATGAAAATTATGTTGTAAAAATTAAATATATATATATTGCTAAAATTACAAAAAACATGTAACTGATGAAAAACAGACTGATCTGTATACTATTTCTAACACAATTATTACTTATCAGAACTTTACAATCTTCTCAAATGTATGTTCACCGTTTTATTATTACTTAGATATCATTATTTACAATCGAATAATTAAAACTAACACAATTAGTACATCAGAATTTTACAATCTCAAATTTAAACCTACAAATAAAAACCACAATTATCTTACATTATTTACAATCAAACATTAAATTTTAAGTATGTAATAAACTATTATATAACATTATAGTAATAACATAATTTTACAATCAATATAAATTTTGTATAGTACAGAAGTAAAAGTAAAAAGTGTCAACACTTAACGTAATTTATAATGTCCCCAAGCCAATGTATCAATGTTGTTGTCCATAATACATCGTTTGCTATCATTATATGATAAAGATGCTTTATTTATTTTTTGTGTAAAAATAGTGTGCTTGATTGACTTAAACCGAAGCATACTACAATATTGTACATTTTTATTAAACAAACACGATTTGTAATTTTCCATATTCATTTTTTTGGTAACACTTTTGTTAACCCCTTTTGCCTTTGCTATAAATTTATCTTCTACTTCCAAGGCATACATTTTTGATCGCAACCCTACAAATTCCTTCAACACTTTACCATTATTCTCGTCTTTAAAAAAACCTAACTTCTTTTTATTTATTTTTGGATAATCGTAAATATTATTTTCTGGATAGTCTGATGTATCAAAATAGTGAAGTAGGTCAGGTTTTATATCCTCATACAAATTATCTGTAAAAATTTGATATATCAAACTATCGGTATCGGTGTACAATAACTTAATTTTGTTATTAAACTTTTTAACCATGTAGTTATAATGAAATTCGTACATAAGGGTCTTAGATATATCTAAAATACAAAATCCTAAATAAATTGGCTTATCATAAATTAAAGTAAACAGAATCACATTCACTAATCAACTAATGGGTGTCATTGTTAAAAAAGTATTTTTTAACTTTTTCACTTTCTGCTATTGTCTTTGTAATGTTGTATACGAGCCCGTTTGTGCTGTCGTAGATGCTATCCTTATTATTCTTTACATAATATTTAATCCTCGTGGTAGCGTGTTTCCAATGATCAGTAGTTGGAATCTTACATAGCTTCTTCATATCGTACATTTCAATTTTAATGAGATGCGTCGCTTGGTCTCCGTCGTCAGAATTACTAGAAATGTATGATACACCATCTCTAGCGGCTCGTGCCACGGTTGACGATAACAGTTTCTTCTTTTTTATTTTTGGTGCCACTTCAAAAAAATGATCAATCGGTTGTGATTTCCTTTTTCCACCATCACATGTGTTATTAATAACGATGTCATCGTTCTCTTCTTCATGTTGAGGGGAGAGCGGTGAGTAGTAATACTGTTTATAGGTATTTTCATCGAAGTTGAATGATTTCTGCAACAAGACAGTTATCATGTTAATATCAATTTGTTTACACTTAATCACACACGTTAGGAAACAACAACAAGAATACAAGTAAGTTTGTCAATAGAATAAACACTTACCTCCATGGCCATTGATGCGTTGAAGTAACACAAACGTAGTATTGGTAGACGTATACAATCCACTGCGGTCAAACGACCATAGACTGACTGCATGACTGCAATGGTAGGATCTTATATAGCACCATTCTTATCTAAAACAAATTCCTAAATACAACGAAACTGATTGTAACTCTATGAATCACCAAAATTATCTCACGTTCCTCCGGAAACTGATAGTAACTCTATGAGTCAACAAACTTATCTCACATTGCTGGCATCAACCTGTTTTGTGAGTGCTACAAAATAATGCGATTTAATATTTACAAATCACTATAATTGAACATTCCTATGACAACCATTGAATAGATTGGTAGTGTAATAATATGCTATATCATGGATACACTAGAAGTACAAAAACATCTGAAAAAGATTCATCCCAGTCTAGAAAATAATGTTTATGCTGCTAATAGACTCCCTATGTATACCCATGCACCAACGTATATAATATGCAATTTGGATGCGGATGATAAGCCAGGTTCACACTGGGTAGCTGTACATATCGATACGAATGGCATCGGTCAATATTTTGATTCTTATGGGCGAACACCTGCGCGATATCATCTCGAGTTTTTGAAAAGGAATTGTAAAAGATGGGGCTGGAGTATTGATAGGATTCAGAATGATTGGACTTCAGTTTGTGGTGAATATTGCTTAATGTATTTGCTATATAAGTTTCAGGGATGTTCAATGCATAGTTTTACAAACATATTTACAGGGAACACACTGTACAACGATATTTTAGTGGATGAGATGTTCCGCTCATATTTTGTAGATAAAAATAAAATTTGTTAATGACGCATGTGTTTTATTGATTCCGTTTTGATGACCCCGAATAGCAAAGTAAGCAATGGTTTATGAACAATAAAAGTATACAATAGCAGTAGCAGTAACAATGAGTAATACATGCATACGTCAATGCAATCCTAATGAGGGTGAGCGGCCGGACGCACGGACAATAGATAAGAAAAGGCGAACAATGAAAGTCGATAATGAGGGTTTCGGGTCACCGGAAATGAAACAGATTGTTGTTAATTGATTTCTGTATCTCCGGAACCATGCATCTTACGCGAAAACGGATTGCAGAAACGTGATCAGCGGACCCCAAAACCTTTTTTTTTTTTTTTTTTTTTTTTTTTTTTTTGTTTTTTTTTTTAGGTTTGGAACGCCCTGGACCGCGATTGCGCCAGAAGCGGTGGTGCGCCAGAACCGGTGAGCCACGGGATTGGTGCGCCAGAACCGGCAAATCACTACTACTGTTACTTCAAATTACAAACGTTCTTTTCGTTAAATTATAAACTCCGCCTGTAGCTCGACTTATAAACACACTTTATAATCTTTGTTATATAAGTATATCAGTGAGGATCTCCTAAAGCCTACATATACTATATATATATAGCCTATATATACATGCTGGCCGAGCGTAGGCCAACGCGAGCATTGGCAAATAGGTACAAAGCAAGAAATAATGTCCATACGTTCGACAAGTTCGTCGAACGCCAATGCAGACGACCAATGTAGAAGAGGGTCTGTAGAGCTGCCCACACGTTGGCCGAGCGCAGGCAAGCGCCTTTGATTTGTGACCAAAAATCAACACCGATCCGAAGTGAGGCAAGTGATCACGAGCAACGGCGAGCGAAGACAAGTTGCACCAAATGAGCTCTATACACGTTGGTGCTGGCCTACAATCGGCCAACTAGGCAAGTGACACCGAGCGATAGCAAGACAATGCAAATATTCCGTCTACATGTTGGTATTGGCCTTCACTAGACAACGCTTGGCCAACATGTATTGCAGGCTTAACAGACCGTGGATGAGTGACAGTCTTAAAATGACAATATTCAACCATGTCTCGGAAAGTACTATAAGCCATTGGTCCCAGTTGTCCTTTGTACATCTTTAACAGTCGTTATATGTTGTCAGAAGCTACAAAATCTGACAGCAATCTTGTAAAGGAGTATCGTGTTGCCTAGCTATTAAGATGTGGAGGTCAGATATATAAGCAGTCGCGCCATGTGAAATACTGATACACACACACACTTAAGTCACTTTAAAGCTGATATTCATTTGTAGCACGTCCTCACTACATAAGATCCAGTTGAAAACCAGCGTCAGGCAATTTGCAGTTGTCTAGCATCTTGCTGAACTGGGCCTATTTGGTACAGCCGTGAGGCACACGCAACGCGGATTTTAATTAATTAAGTGTTTTTATTTAGTTTTATTTAATTATTATTTTTTTAGTTTTAGTTTTATTTTATTTTTTGTATTTCATTGTGTGCCAAATAAATTTTCTTTTCTTTTTTCTTTCTTTCTTACTCAGCTACATTCGTACTGTCTTCAACATAGTTCGGAAAGATTTAAAAATTAGTATCACAAAATTTTTAAGTACAAAGTATAAAATTGGTTCCAGAATTTTCAGAAGTATTTCCACGTCCAGCATTTTAGCGATATGAATAACATTAAAAAGGTCAAATTATATCTGATCCAATTAGCTTCATTATACCCAACACTCCCTTCGTACATGGGTAAACTTTATTTTACCAACGCAATAATTACTACAAATTGTTTCCTTTGTAACATGAGTGTCCATTACTATCGTTTGCTCAGTCCTAACCTAACTTATGGAAAATAAATTCTGTTACCGTTATAATATATAGTACATATATTATGGAGGCATCACATCCGTAGATACCTATTTACCTTATTGAGCAACCGTGACCAAAGAGAGTGAGCTTTTAATAAAAAAACACTGCATTTTCTTTCCACTTTAACTCCTGATTAGTAGCTTATGGAGGAGCCACCATAATTTTGAATGTAACACTTCACATGTCACAAATGACACCGAACGATCTCACGGTCTTACAGATCGAATGTTTAGAACGCGATTTTATTAAAATATTTTTCCCAAGAAGAATATGTTTACTTGTAATTTCTGAAACCAGAAAGCACACAATAACAAGACACTTCCAAAAAGTATCTATAAAATATCTACGATATCCTAGGACTAAAATTTTAAAACATAATTTCGCCTGGGGAATTGCGGCCCCCAATGTGCCCAGCAGTACGAACGTTATAATAAGCTAAAATCTGATAGATTCTGATACGTACTTTCCACAACATTTCCTAAGGGAAACGAAAGGGAAATCATTTTTTTAAATAATTGTGTTAGCACAATTATTAAAAAAAATGATTTCCCTTATAATTTTTTGGTCCAGAAGTTCGGCTCAACTAAGCGATATAGTCACAACAATGACGTTGACGTTGTTGATAATGAACAACTAATTTTGATCCCAGAATTCTCTAGACTTACGCGAGAAATTCCTTCCATGCGAGCGAACTTATAGGCACAGCAAGTCAATAATAAACAGAAATTGACAGGAATTAAGTAAAGTTTTTGTTATTATTAAATTGTTTTCGACAATATAATGATTAACGAGTTCATTGTTTGGCGAAATACAGCTTTACACGACTTTTTAATGTCCGTTGTCAACGGAAGCTTTTATGTAAAGAAAAACAAACCGAATAAAGTCGTCTGTTGCCGAGTGGGATATTATTGTTTTCAGTAAATGTTCCTTCCTGTTTACTTTGGCTTCTTCTCTTTTTGTTTGTTAATGTATGCTGGGTGAATATTATTTTCAACCTGTGATAAACAAGATAGAAGATTACTTTTGTTCTAAAATTTTTTTGAAAAACCAATGCTTTGTTTATCTTCGTATATTTTGGTTTTATTAAACATATAATCTTGCCTTTACTGTATTGTTAACATAGCGAGGGTGATATTAGATAAACCGTTCCGTTACCGTGATTCATTGTCGTGACTGAATATCTTAGCCTTATTTTTCGGATGAAAAAGGACTGTCAGACTTCTACTGACTAAAAACCTAACCCACTTATTTTTTGGAACAAAGTTCCTTATCGCGCGTTACGTAAGGGGGCTAGCCGGAAAAAAATCATACGAAAAGTTGTAACGATACTTTTTAAGGGGACTACAAGAGCTAAACGCGAGTTTTATAATGCTTTAAAGTATATGATTCACTGCAGTTAACACAATCAGAAAAATATATGATATTCTTCAGGATATAATCTAATTAATAGTGTGTTGAAAACATGTATTATGTTTTCAACACACTACTTAACTAAATTATATCCTTGATTTTAATTGATAGAAAAAAATCACAAAGTAACCTCTAAAAAAATCTTTTAACGAATAAAAACCATATTAAAATACATACGCTCTTTCTGATTTTTTGACAAATTATTCTACAAGAAATATACTAACGTAATACTGTTTTTTTTTTAATCCAATCAATATTATTTTCAGTAAATCGCGTATACTTATTTCGCAATATAATACGTACGCATGTGTGCGTAAACGCCTGTGTGCGTAAACGCCTGTGTACCGACAGTGCCGGCCAACGCCTGTTGCTATATGGACGTGTCGCTCTTCTCGCCGATTTATTTCGTCTCAGAATTGTTTGTAGAATATAAAGTTTCGTTTGTAATTCATTATTTTATTTATATATTCATTGTTGGAACGAAGTTTTGGAACGAAGTTCGTTATCGCGCGTTACCAAAGGGGGCTAGACGGAAAAATTCATACGAAAAGTTGTAACGACACTTTTTTACCGACTTCAAAAGAAAGGAGGTTCTCAATTCGTCTTGAACTTTTGAAGTGAAAACTTCTTTAGGGGAGTTGAGGTGGGAGTTGAGGGGGGAGTTGAGGGGGGAGTTGAGGGGGGAGTTGCGGGTCGAGTTGTGGGTCGAGTTGCGGGTCGAGTTGCGGGTCGAGTTGCGGGTTGAGTTGCGGGTCGAGTTGCGGGTCGAGTTGCGGGTCGAGTTGCGGGTCGAGTTGCGGGTCGAGTTGCGGGATGAGTTGAGGGGCGTCTCGTGGGGAGTTGAGGTAAAGAGAGAGAGAGAGAGGGGGCAACGGTATACCTTTGAAATTTCGTAAATTTTTGAAGGTTTCACTTCTACCACGTGTGAATTGCACACATGTTTTTTTTTACAATTCCTTCACTAATTAATCGAAAGGAACTTCGTTCCATCCGGGTGTCCCTTGACACCTCTCAAGTTTTTTTTTATTATAGAGAAGACGTTTATTTTTCTTCCACAAAGTAAATTGAAGCTAATTAAAGTAAACTTAACTTAACTGCGGGCCCCATCTCTTTAACCGGGGGAGTGAGGTGTTTTGCTCCCCCTGTGAGTACTGAGAAGGGCACGCGAGGAACAAAACGCGCCGCCATCTCGGGTCTTGTGCTATAGAGGACGGTGGGCATCCCCAAGTCCACCGTCCCTGGACCCATTTAGGGGGGGTTGCCGGAGGGCATTGTCTGCCCTCTGTCGACGCTCGGTGCGCCTACTGCGGACCGGGAGTGATCTCAAGATCTCCCTCTCGCTTTCCGCAGCCTCCTTCTGCGACATAGCAACTTCGCAGAAGAAAATTACCGCGTCCCACGACGCTGCGCCGCCGGCCATGGAACGAATCACAGCCGGCAGCAACAAGTCGTTTCCCACTTCTGAAACAAGGGCGCGGCGCGGCTCCTCCCAAGCTGCACACTCTGCAAGCGTATGCCACGCCGCGTCCTCCTAACAATGGACGCAGTGATGGCACCGAGCGTCTGGATCCCTGCCTATGCGATGCATAGTGCCCCGAGAGCACCTGCGTCGCCCTAAAAGATAGGGAGCCGTGCCTCCTCCCAAGCCAGTTATCGAGCACTGGCCGGACCACCTTGATAGTAACGAGGCCAGCGGTAGGAAACATAAGCCTATCTCGCCATTCCGCCAACAGGACCTTGTGGAGCTGTGACCGGCGCAACGTGAGCTGCTGCTGCAACAGTGTTATGTCCGGAGTCCGCGCCTCCTCACGCCACCGATGAAGTGACGTGACAGCCCTTGCTTCCAGGTCCCATGGCGGGGATCCGGCCATAAAACTGCCTACAGGCGGTGCTCGGCCCCCCCAGATTGGGAAGCAGCGTTGATAGCGCGCCTGCCGCGCCCATCAGTTTGGTGTAGGAAATGACCCTATCATATGTCCTGTTAGCCTATGATACGAAAAATAAGTTTAATAAACTATGTTACGACTACACCAAATATGTCCTGCAAAATAAATTCAAAACAACCAATAGTACGCAACGGCGGTCAAAGCAAATCATAAAACATCTGATTGAAATATCAAAGGAAAAGAATACATTGTTTATTTTTACTTTGAGTGGGCAACTACAAAATAAACTACCAGAAGAATGTAGTAGCTTTTTTGATTGAGTGTATCCGGTATGAAACGCCTCATATAACAAAGCTTGAGGTCATATCCTGAACTTTACCTGGGCGTAATTAATTGTAACTTGTAACTTAACATTGTAACTTTGACATCAAAGCATTTGATCTTGGGGAAAGGAAGATTAAAATTGATGTCATGTATCCCGGTGTTGGTTTCATCTGGGTGAGACAATAGTGAGCAATCAATTTATATGGAAAGTAGTTTTAAACCGTGATTTTCGGTGTAGTTTCTTTCACTTTCTTTTTCTGAAAAAGAACATGATTTTTTTCGATTTTTTGGATTATATCTACCGTTGTGACTGATTTTAATTACTGACTTATTTATAGGATACAGGTATACTTGGTACAGGATCCGGTCTCCATAACATTAATGTAAGCAAGTATATTATAGTATAGTATTCGTTAATATTTTAATCACGAGTAGCTTGTCTTGAAGTGCTATCGTGCCCTGAACTACTAAATTTTAATTGTTTTTTTTTAAACTATTTCAGCTCTTTGCTAAACTATGTAAAATCTTGTTCAAGTTCACGCATCACGAGTTCAATGACCCATGAACTGTCTGTGATTATAATATGTAGTGGACTACTTAAGACAGTTCTAACCTATTGATTATGGTTTTTTTTATTCCGGATGAGCCCTGTAACGAGCGAGTCCAGTGGTTTCGACTTACCAGCTGTAGGTCATAGCAACACATTCATCACACTCACAAAACTGTAAAATAAAGCATTGTCAGGAAACGGGCGTGTCCTGCGGAAACGGTTGGTTGGTTTTTTTAGAACCTAAACAAGGTCCTTAACCTTAATCCTGAATAAAGTCTAAGTTTCTTCTTGATATAGTGGTAAAATAATCAAAGAAATACCCAGTTACTATTACCGTCTATCTGTTACGGTTCATGAGAGACAGCCCACTGAGAGGCAGACGGGTGGGCGGACGAGCTGACAACGGAGGCTTAGTAATTGTGTTTCGTTGGCAACCCGTCGAAGCACGGAACCCTAAATATTCTCATCTCAGCTTTTTTGTTGAGTTAATGTATTGTAGTTGTTTTATTCATAAATATTTTTGTAGAGCAAAAATAAACCTTCCCGAGTCGACGGCGCGTCGTGTTCCGCGTGCGTTCTAAAGAGCAGTCACTCTTTACCCTTTATTTTTGTTGTATACCATAACAGAATCAGAAGTCAACATCACTAACGGGTCCTGATAGGGTCAATGCCTGCCGGGGCTTCGGGAATGTTAATGAATTAACGAGATACCACGGCCACGAAACGCTAGGGTAACTGAAGGAACAGGGTGGGGAAGACAGTAGGACACATTTATTGTGCGCACAGCCAAGTTGTGGAATTCTCTACCGGCTTCTGTGTTCCCTGCCACTTATGACCTTTCAGTCTTTAAAGCAAGAGTAAATAGGCATCTTCTGGGCTCGCTCGTCACATCTTAGACCTCATCTATCGCTTACCATCAGGCGAGGTCGAGTTCAAGAGTGAGCTCATCCATAATAAAAAAAAAACTTCCATCTATTTGATTAGTCTTAATGATTAAAATATAATTGTAATGAATTTTAACACGCTTTTATTAGGTCGACCCGTATGTAACTAAGTATGTAATGGAATCTAAGGTAACTAATTTAACCATCTTCCAAGGGTCGTAGCGTAATGAAAATTGGCAGCTGTATGTAGTTCTGATGACAGTACAAAAATATAATACTGTCGAACTGATCTGATGATGGAGCCTATTAGGAGGGTTTAGATAGGCACTGGCATTCCATGATGGAATATCGTATCATAGAAAATCCGTTAGGTATCGGTTTTCTTAACATGTTTTTTGATTTTACGTGCATTTATAAAGCGTGTTTTTCTAGTGTTTTTTAAACTATTAATTTATTATATTAATTTAGTCAAGAGATCCAAAGAGTTTGTAATAACATACTACACAACTTTCTGAGAAACAAATCTACTGGAAATTTAATAACGCAGGTTCATATTTTTGAAAATGAAGTGAATACTTTATTAAATTTGTATATTAATAGCTCGGTACGAGGTACTTTTATTATGAAAAGTTTGGAGTACAAATTTTTTGTTTCATTCGACTCGTTAACCGATGTTTTATTGAACTTCTATGAAATGCTCAAAAGTGAAGAACTTTATTAAAATAGAATTTACGTTTAATGTGCCTACACTTCGGCTTACTCTTTCGGGGAAAATCAGTCAATAGATTACATAAAACTCTTCACCCACGTTTTCCCCATTGGCATTGTTTTGTAGGTTTTTAATCAAATATGTATATCTACATTTTTGTGACACTAGGGGTAGTCAAAAACCAGAAACACTGAATGTTTAACTTACTAGCAATGTGGATAGAATTAAAATTACTTTCAATCTTGTTAAGCCCTCCAACTAAGCTAAACTTCTTTGTGTCTAGAGTGGGTTCACAACTTCTCGGGAATAATGTAATGGATGGGGTTCAAACCCGCGACCCCTCGATCACAAATCTGACACCTTAGACATTAAGCTATAGACGCTTCAAACTGCAAGCCGAAGCCGACATAGTTGGGAAAAGGCTAAAATAAATAAATAAAAAATAAAATAATTTGCATTTAATTCAAGTAACATAACTCATACCTATAAGATTAACATAATTAGAAACACACACCAAATATTATTTTCAAAGAATAAATAAAAATGAAAATGACAATTACAAAAAAATAGAACTAAATGAAATAAAAATGTCAAAAAATAAAATTAATAAAATAAAATTGACGTAATAATTTTTTATATAATTGATGCAGATGATGATCCTTACTAATATTATAAATGCGAAAGTAACTCTGTCTGTCTGTGTGTTACGCAATCACGCCTAAACTACAGAACCGATTTTATTGAAATTTGGTACGGATGTAGTCTAGAGCCTGAGAAAGGACATAGGATACTTTTTAATGCGAAAAAAGGGCTGTAAGGGGTTAAAAAGTGTAGGTGTAAGGGGGGGTGTAAAATAGGGGATAAAAGTTTGTATGGAAATTACGTAATTTTTAAAGCTAGAAGCTTGAAACTTATTTTTTTTTTTTACTTTTTATTAGATATTAATAAAAACGACATTCAAATTATGTATGAGTTTTATTTTCAAAATAATTAGCCTAAAAAATTAAAAATGCTGCAGAAAGTCACTATTCCGCGCAGACGAAGTCGCGGGCACAGCTAGTTCATTATATAATAATCATATTTATCAAAAAGCAATGTCCTAGCTACCGGTGGTGAAAGTTTCAGAGAAAGCAACCATCTCATAATACGGGCCGTTTATAGAAGCTTTCTGCATCAGGCCCTGTATCTAATCGTGCAACGCTTACTTCGACGACGCTTTTGCTGTAGGAAAGCTAAATCAATGTCAACATACCATTGGTATAGTTTAGTTTTGTTTTACAATAATATGTAAAAAGGAAAACTACAAAACAAAGTAATGGAGTTGGTCTAGATTTTAGTAGCGTCTAAGATGTTAGTGCTAGCTTTTGTAACACACTAAAAAGCCTGAAAAAAATAGTTTAGAAAATACAATACAAAGGGCCTGATTTGCCCGCGAATTAAGGCAGTGTGGTACCACCGTACACCTATTCCAAAGCCAGAACTTGGCCAATTTATCACAGCCTGTAACAGACCATTTGACTAAGTTTACCAAATTAACATTCCACTCCTCTGAATCTACAGCAGACTATTCTGCAAAGATCTTATAGTCATGAATGCAAGGTTATTCTGCGTACCCTTTTATTAATTATGTTGAGGTCAACTTTCAGTTTTACCGGGTTCAGCTGGATACCATTATTTTACACAGAAGATCTGCTTATTAGATCTCCACAAACCAGTAACTGGGAATATCTAATGCAATACGCGTTAGTAATTTAAGGCACAGGTATCAGGTTCTCTGGCTTCTGATAATCGGCAATGCAGGATTTTCTTTACTAATTGATCTATCTACGAAGATTCATCAGAAAACGTTGCTTAACTTAAATAACAAACTATGCGACTATTGTTATTAAGCCGCTCAAAAATACTCCTAAATGAAATGAATTGATATATTTATTTTTGTAAATTGGTTATAAATAACAGTTTTACACGTAATGTTTTTTGCGTGTTAAGTTTAGTTTAGCTAGATGAGGCCGGTGTTTCCTAACTGACTACTCTGAGAAGAAAAACCGAAACAAACTCAGAGGTCAACGTGTCTCTTTTAAATCCGTACTATTTGTGTTGGTCCAATTATATGAAAAACATGTAGGTTCATGTCTGTGTAAAAAAAATGGACACGCGACTTTTAAACTTTATTTGACGAACTGTGGTACACAATTAGGGTTAACGTCATAACATTGCTGGTAATTACGTATAAGCCAAATCTCGTCACACCAAGTGGGTCATATCAAACAGTGTTACACACTTTATTCAAACAAATTAAAAAATAAATCAATAAACATATACTTAAATGCATTACGAGAGATTTATGTCCTCCGTAAACTCATAAGATTTATAACCAACGATTAAGTTTGTCGTAAAATCCTAAGTGTTTGCAGACTACTTTTAATCGTAAACAAATCAGACTTAGTAAGCAATTTAAAAAAGAAATTATTGTGTTCGTTGTGCAAATGTTACGGTAACGGCGTCGGAGAAAATAAACGTGAAATTTTAGATGTAGATATGAATGTTTCTTACTCAATCAATCAACCCAAAGGAATTTGGCAAACAGAGAAATTTTAGTTTGGAAAAGCACATGGACTTCTTTTCATTTTTCACGAGCAACAGCTAATATTAGTTATTCGTTTAATTATATAAGACACATCAATGACATAATTTCTAAATAATATAGTTTTCTTTTATTAATAACTAGCGACCCGCCCCGGCTTCGCACGGGTGCAATGTTTATATTAAATATAGGCAGCGTTCGCGAGAATCGTTAACGTACGGCAGTTTTTTCGACGCCTTACTCCACAATTTTCACTACCACGAAAAATCCTATCTATTTTCCGGGATAAAATATAGCCTATACGGATTCGGAAGAATCCCTCTAAGTAATGGTAAAAGAAATTTTGAAATCGGTCCAGTAGTTTTTGAGCCTATTCAATACAAACATACAAAAATACAAAAATACAAAGGTTTCCTCTTTATAATATTAGTATAGATTATAAGTTCACGTTTGACCACCATCTCACCTGATGGTAAGTGATGATGTGGTCGATGATGGAGCACGCTTACCTCAAAGTAATCAATTCACTCTTGAATTAAAGACCCCTAGGTTATAGCTATCGGGAAAAACAGACTCCGGCAGGGAGTTCCACTCCTTAGCCGTACGCTCAATGAAGGTATTCCCAAAACGTTTAGTGCGTATAGGTTACTTCTAGATAAGAGTGCTTCATTCTTAACTTAAAGACACCCCATGTTATAGCTACCAGAAAACCTAAACTCAGTTCAGGTTCAAAACTGTAGGTTCCAGGCTGTCCTATCTTTATATATTAGCTCATAACGTTAAATAACCAAACACTTAACTATATATCATAGCAACTATACATCGTGTAACGGAAACCCCATATCTATCCAAAAGGACTGAAGACAACATCTGATATGGAGTCTCTATGCAAAGTTTCAGCTCAAAATAAGTGACTCACAGAATTGGCACCAAATTATCGGTTTCATAATTATGTTTCTTGAATACCAATAATAACAAACGTGTCACAGCACTATGAGGGTCATCACTTTCCACGTCACTAGCCAATAACACTATAATTCTCTTCGTTCTTCTTAATTTGAAAAATTCGGTCTCTGGTATTGAAATTTCTAATAAGCTCCACACATGTAGACATACGATTACAAAACCCTTGCTATATCGTTTGTTATCATCCAAAGAAGCCGTGCACTCGGTATGTAGGTATATACCATAGATAAAATAAATAAGTAGATGTGGTCAACAGACGAATTTATATCGGAACCGTGTGTCTCCAGTTAGGCGCTGGGCGGGGCAACAACTACACATGCAGTTTAATAAAATCAATAGATACGCACTCGCGCACACACCCGCATTTCTTAAATCAGAACGTACTATACAATCAATAATAAACCTTATTCCGTCAAACACAGCGTGTATTTACCATGCACCGTAGAACTTACCCACACAAAAACATCGGTCGCTATCGTTGTGCTGTGCAAAAGCAATTTATTTTACATATACGCTAGTGATTGACTAAATCGGAAAGTTATCGATTCTTCCATTTATTATTGTACAATATTTGTTAGGCACCTGAAAATGATCCAAATAAAAAATGGCATGTCCAGAAAATATTATAATAACAATAAACATATTATCAAGAACATAACATTACATAATTATTATTAAGTACTACCTACTAAGTATTAAGGGCTACCCTGGCGCTTTCGACTTATCATGGTGATAGGTCAAATAGAAGTTGATGTTAACTTACATTACGCTCTTGATCGGAACATACCAGCCGTATAGGTTGTATAGAATCCTGAAAAGTTGAATGACTGATTTTATGAATGCCCTAAAACATGAAAATAGCTTTCAGTAATAAAATAAAATTTAACCCACTTCTGCAAAAATCAGTTGTACTCTTAATTTTGGAATTGTCCATTCGAAAAGCCTGCGACTTTTCTTTAGAGGCTGGAACATTTCTGCGCTGAAGTGAACCGAGCATACGGTGCTATTTTTTGTAGGGTACCAGTTAGGTGGCATGCCTGTGGCATCAATCCATTCCTTTTTTATGTTACCATCTTTTGGGAAGCTGAAAAATACGAAAAGCACTTATGTATCATTTACATACATCCTAAGCTACTTCTAAACGTCACCATATAATAAGCATCGCAATTATTACGTAACACACTATAAATCAAGATCTGAATGATTTTGACGTATTTTACTAATCCATTGCTTCATATGTTCAAAATATTGGTCTGCTCAACAACGTAAATACCGCAGTGAGTGTTGTTGATTTAGCATAATGAAACCGATTCCTACTGTAAGTGTGTTACGCAATTACCCCGCAGGTAATAGTTTAGTAGGTTATAATAGGTTTTTGTTATAAGAAAAATCCTAGTTAGTAGAGAAATTGTTAAATATATGAAAACAAACACGCATCCATGCATAACAAATAAATAGCATGAATATATTGACGTATTTTAAGCTAAATTCACAAATATATTATCTGAACCATGCCGATTATTATAACGCATTCGAAGCTTCAACGGAAGCAAAATACAAAAATCATAAAAAATAAAGAAACAGCAACATAGGATAAGGCATAACATACGATAATTCTAAACCGAAAAACAGCACCGATTATTAACCTAAAATTAAAGTAACTTACTTTACGAATATTGGTTACGCATTTCTCTACTACTCTGTAAAAAAATCAAAATAAGTAAAAAAACATTATTTACATCGATCTTCCAACCGGGCTAAAACGGTTGACAGATTGAAAAATAAACTATTGTAGCGACGGCGACGTCGGAACTCCTTACGCATGCTGCGGGCGTAAAGTAAATTGTTTATATTTTTTTACTTTTTTGTACAATTGACTTTTCATCGTATTTTTATTTCTGTCATCTCATGTAAAATAAAAGTTAAACATATTTTCTTAGAGGTTTCCGTACGTTATCAAAAACTTTTTACCAAAAAATTAAACAGACTCCCAAAAAACAACTGCAAAGTGAAAAATAACTTTAATTTCGGTAGTCGGTGTCTTTAGTTTTGTATTTTCGTTTTTGGCAACGACTTCCGAAATTAAATTTATTTTTCACTTTGCAGTGTTTTTTGGGAGTCGGTTTAATTTTTTGGTAAAAAGTTTTATTTCACTCTTTTTAGTTGGTCGATTTTTAATTTACCTAGTTACAAGAGCCTAAATGTCAACTACTTTATTCATTTACAAAATATTGCTTTTCCCAATGTTGGGCTGTTATTTGTTGAGGAGTTCTCCTGGTAGTTCACCATCAGCTTCACTTCACCATATGCATTGTGACGAGCATATTGTGCTTAATAACCACATTCAAGTAATCGAAGCGGAACACGTGAATTACTATTTATTCTTACTTATATATTGAGTAGTTCCAGTGGCTATCCGTGGTCTTCATCATCAGGTCTACTTCAAAATGGTGCTTTTCAAATGCAACTACACAAGTTACTATAAAAAATACTCAAATCACTATAGATGTGCCTATAATATTTGAAGAGTTCCCTCGATTTCTCCAGGATCCCATCATCAGATCCTGACCTGGTGACAATGGGACCAATTTCAAAGTATACCCTTTCAAACAAAAAAAGAATTTTCCAAATCGGTTCAGTTGTCTCCGAGTAATCGGTGATCATACATAAAAAATAATAATAATATACGCGTCGAATTGATAACCTCCTCCTTTTTTTGTCGTCGGTTGAAAAACCCCTAAACTATAATAGAAATATTTCATTCGTCAATCGACATTGCTGTCGATAGCCTACGTTAGTGGATCTGCACAAGCACATCACTAATTTGTCGCAAGAAGTGGCGGCCTCACTACGCGATGAATCCGCGTAATACAGTTTCGTATGTTATTTTTACATTGCTTGTCCAGTTACTTAGTGACGAACTCAGGTAGTGGTTAAGGAGCAATGTATTTATAGAATAAGTAGTACAGTCGCTCTGATATTTGAAAACAAAAATAACATACTAAAACCAAGAAATATTTTACGATTTATTATTTTTCATGATTTTAAAGACAAATATTGTAAAATACTTGTACTTACATATGGTAAGTGATTCCATGATTCACATAGATTTGATTTTGGCTTCAGTTTTTACAAGATACCACAGAACAACTCGGCATTCATATATGTTATCACGATCGCCGTCGAAAGCGCACTAGTTCGCGGAGACGGCCACTTGCCTGTGACATGAGCCCTCTGGCCATGTCGCGCGGACACCGATACGCCCCCTTACCACTTCTCCTATATTTTTTATTTCTGTGGTATATACCCTTTAAATTACACGTTGTATATGGTAGGGACTACACGCTAAGGGCATCTCCTGAGGGGTACGGACCTCACCTTAGGACATCAAAGAAAATTACAAACTTAGCGCAGTTTGAAAGTTTTATTATAAACCCTGGCTTAAATTGTTATAATGAACGCCGCCACAGGTAAGTCCGGTTAAGCAGCCAACTACCTCAGAGGTTGACCTGCGAAAGGCACTCATAAAAAACTCTTCTCTTTAACCGACTTCAAAAAAGGAGGAGGTTCTCAATTTGATAGTATTTTTTATTCGATACAATTAGCTTGAATTTTCCTTGTGTGTAAAATGTATCAATTTGTAATAATTATTTTTTCAACATGGCTGACCTTTGAAGCTTTGATTAAGCTTGACATTTTTCCTCGGTCACAGCTTTTTTAATCTCATTAAACACGGTGTTATCCCTAATTTGAGTTTAAAAGCCTACGCTCACAAGATAAATAATAATGATACCTTCGGTGGCCTTTTATAAATATCTATAGCCTTAAACTGTGTTTAGACCTTTCCTTACCGTTTTAACATAAATACTTAATCTTATAATTATGTCTGTTTGTTTCACTATCAGGGTCAAACCGCTGAACTTATTTTGATACAGTTTGCCAGTATAAAGTTGAAGGCATGAGGTCAAACATGGGCTTTTTCAAAAATCTACACGTAACTGGGTTGAAATAGGGATGAAAGTAAAAAAAATGCAGTGAAAGGCACGGGCAGCACCTAGTAAATAATATTGATATAAGTACTTCAATAAAGTTGACCATTTCCTAATGAAGTAGTCATAATATAGTCTTGCAGGACTTAAACATCGAACCCACACTTCCCAAGCTCAGCAATCTCACTTGCAACAACTAAACCAACAAAACACACTCCCATTAAATAACAAATTAAAACGTATCCATTATGACACTTTTGATTAAATCGACCTCGGGTATCAAATTAGAATTTAAATTTTGTGATGAGAAAAAAATAAATTTCAGGATTTTTTACGCTGGTAACCATTAACCAGTAAGGGTCGAGGGATAATTGCAAGTGTACCTTAAACGATAATGTTGCCAGTTATTTTTGGAAATCGAATTTCGCAGAAGGATTTTCGCAGACTTGGGTTCGATTCTTATTTGCCAGTATGAGGTTTATTCGTTCTTGAGGAAATTGCTTTTCATATGATTGAAATGAAAAACGAATATAATTATTTTTTAATTAAGTATTGATTGTTTGTGAATATATGTGAACAAAGTGTGCCTCTGCCCAACAAATTCATAATGCCTCTCTGTGGCACTAACTCGCAGTACTTCTGCAAGCCGTTTCTCCAATGTAGGTAGAGGGCTTCCAGTTTAACGAAACACATCTGAGTATCAGTGCTTAATATGTAAAGATTTCTTATTTCACCTTCATAATCCAGTAATATAGGTACAGACGCCAGCACATCAAGCTACAACAATCTGTCAAATTTCTTTAATAGATTTTCAGCTTTATTGTTAAAGAAATTAGGTTCAAGGTTGATTGGGAAAACTTGACAGTTTCGGGTAGCTTCATGTGCTGGCGTCTGTACCATGATATTATTGGAAAGGCAAGTGTCATATTTTGCGTCTTCTGTCTACCAGTAACGACTATCAAAAATGTACAAATGACAGCTGAGCCAACAATGCTTACCTTTGAAGATGGAACAGTAAGACTGTTGCCCAATTTATTGTCACGTCATACCTATCTGTTCACTTTTAAATAGTATCTACTATTTAATTTAATATTTTGCAAATCATGTAAACATTCAATTTCACATACAAATTAAATTTGATTGATTACTTAGTCATCACTATTTTCGTATCATATAGGTATATTATCACTTACCCATTTATTTTATTTTATAATGTTTGGAAAACTTACAGCTAGACAGAGAAAATAACAAGGATAATAAATACAATATGGCCAATTACAAGTTTTCACTAATAACTAGATATACAATATAATAATACAGACAGGTGAGCTGAAATACAGAGAGAAAAAACATATAATTAAGTACGAATTGTAAAAAAAAAACTTACTTAAATATTTTCAAATAAATGCCTACATAGAGACTTCTTCAATTTAGACACGACCTAAACTTATAACAACACTTGTATTAAAAAACGTTCCTAGCTTCTTACATTTACCTGTCCTTTATCCATCTGAATAAAAGCGACTACTCAACGTCCATGGGCTTAGTGCGTATCGAAATAAGATACTTCATTATTTATAAGCATTAGTCTCTGGAAGGTACAATTTTCGTAGAAAAAGCAATTATTTTGTTCTATTTTCAAACACTCTCCGCCCGACGCTCGCCTGAGACGGTCGTGCCGCTCTGCGCTCCCGATCGTTCTGTGTCTGTGTCATCGCTTCGTCGCGCTCGCCATGACGTCATTCGTAGTCGCCGACTACAACTCCCGATCCGGAACCGCCTTTTTCAAGGCAGTGAAGGATATTTTGTTTCTATAACAGAGTGTTGTCAAAAACGTTTTGCCCCTTCAGTAAAAAACCACAGTTTCGTGGTCCTTGGTTGGAAACCTCACGGTGTCAACGAAACCAAGGGGGTGTTGACCCGACACACCCGCTGATCCCCTTCAGGGTGAAGCAGTTTATTGGAGTCGAGTGCTAGGTTTTGGCCTTGGGGGATCTCCTAGTCAAACCTAGTTACTGAGTTTCCTTTTCAGCAACACACCTAGTGTCGGTTGGGTGTGTCTACCCCTTCACACTAGACCCAATAGGGCCCGGTTCGCACAATAAGACTGGCGACCGGTTACAAGCTTAGGGCTCACCATTAGGTACTCACCTCCCAGTTTCTACCCGACTGGGAGGGTTACACATCCCCGGACCCATCCATCCAGGGAGTTAGGCCAGTTAGGCTTTAAATAGGTCCCCCGCGGGAGAGAAATCTCCAAAATTTCCCCATTAAATTTTTGATCCATTCGCCAATCATGGCAAACTCCAATATTTTGGAGATATTGCTAGAAATCCTTAAGGAAAACCCTGCTATTTCCGCCAAATATGGCGGAAAAATCCAGCGTGAAATCGCTAACTATCCTCCGGCTACCGAAGCCAACATCGCTGATTTTAGTGACGCGCTTGACAGCCCATTATCTCCCCCGCTTGCCGATCAAGGCATTCCGGTTGGTCAATTCACGGAAGTGTTTATCAACTCCGATCCCATTGTTCATCGAACAACGAACGACTTCCAGGTAGATAGCCCTCTATCGCTCCCGCCCGCCGACAATGTCGTACCGACCGCCCAATTCCCGAAATCATCCATTGTTTCCGGCCCACCTACTAATCCCATTGTTCATAGAACAATGGACGCCGTGCAGGTGTGCGCTGCAGTTGAATTCCGTGAAATGGACACCACCGAACCTGTGTCCAATAACAACTCCGACAATGATTTGTCATCATGCCCCTCGTCCTCGGAAGACGACTTTCAAGTCGTCACCGGCGGCAAGAGGAAGAAAGGGAAAACCTCCCAGGCCAGCAAGGCCAAAAAGACCACCGCGTCGCCCCTGTCCCCAACTCAAACGCCCGTTCCGTCCCAACTACCTCTGCTCACGCGCAGAATAGTCGTCCCCCCAGCCCGATAGCCCAAACTTCCTCAGCCCAAACGAAGCAACGCCCTCCGCCCCCCTTTTACATCCAAGACAAGGGGAAATGGACTGATGTGTCCAAGATGTGTGTTGATCGAAAGATCAACTACACAAACGCCCGTGCCTGCCAAAATGGCATTAAAGTCACCGTCCCTACGTCGAACGATTATAGGGAACTATATCGCGCCCTCCGTGAAAGGAATATTTCCTTTCACACTTTCTCCTTCCCCGAGGACACGCCCACTCGTGTTATTATTAAACGTGTCCCTAAAGAAATCCTAGTACAGGATATTAAAGACGACCTTGCCGATCAAGGTATACCAGTGATCGCCGTCCATCGCTTACATAAAGCGAGAGGCGGTGAATTGTACGATATGGTTCTTGTCATTTGTGAACCAACCGAAGGTCTTCACCCGGTTTTCAAGATTAAGTCCATTTGCTCCCTATCTGGTATCTCAATTGAAAAGCCCTACAAAACCGCAACAGTGGGACAATGCCACCGTTGCCAACTGTATGGCCATGCGCAAAGCAACTGCTATGCGACTCCCAGATGCGTCAAGTGTCTGGGAGAGCACAGCACTGCGGACTGCCCTCCGCCCAAAGACCTAACCCTCTGTTTGGAACCACCCAGCTGCGTTCTCTGCGGCCAGACCGGTCACCCGGCAAACTACCACGGCTGTCCCAAAGCCCCCAAACTCGCTCCTAAATTAGCGAAGCGCGCCGACGCCCGCCAACAAAGAGAGGCACCTTCCTCTCAAATTCCCCAACGTCTCGCTCCTCAGAGACCATCCCCGTGGAACAGGCTAAACCACGAAAAAGCCTTTCCCTCCTTGGCCACTGCCAAACCTTTGCAGGCACTGATGGATATACCCATCGCAGCGCAGATCCTGCCTATAGCCGTGGCTCCAGAGGCCACAGCCAGTCCCCAACCCGAGCTTCAAACCACTGCTGCTCCTGCAGCCAAACAACCGCCCAATCCCTCACCCATCGCGCACGGCGAGTCTTGCGGCCAGACTCTACTGCGCCACTATAGATTATTTATGACCCTCCAAGCCAGGTCTCTCCGCGATGCCCTTCTGGCTGCCGAGCAGCAGAATAACGGCAAAATTACGACGGCAATGTACAGCCAAATATTCAGCACACACAGTGATGTCATGCTAGGCCTCGACCAGATGGATGCGATGGACTGATCCAATGGATTCCCAACGCACAAACCATACTAGCCCTCAATCCCTCAAATTAGGTTTTTTCAACGCCAATGGCATTTTCAGCCAACGCGCCGAAATAACTAAATTCCTCCGCGACCACCAATTAGACGTCCTCCTTATACAGGAGACCCTTTTGAAACCTCACCACGCTGACCCCAAAATTGCGATTTACCGTCTAGTTCGCAATGACAGAACACGCTGCCACGGCGGCGGTACCCTTATTTATTATAGGAAGGAGTTATACTGCATCCCTCTGACCCCACCCGCGCCTCTCTCTCACCTAGAGTACTCTGTCTATCGACTACGCATGACTGGTGATCCTTCGATAACCATCATCTCTGCCTACCATCCCCCACCATCGGTCGCGTCTCTTGCTTCAGACGATCCTATCGCACTCACCAGCGATCTCACGACTCTCTTTAGCCTGAGTGACTCCGTCTTACTAGCGGGCGATCTCAACGCCAAACACCCCGCTTGGAACAGCAACACGACAAATGCCAGAGGCAGAATCGTGTATAACCTAGGCGCGACCCTAAACTATGACGTCATCGCTCCGATGACTCCCACCCACTACCCACACGACCACAACCATAGGCCCGATGTCCTCGATGTGGCGCTCCTAAAGAATGTAAACCTCCATTTACACTCCATAGAAGCGCTTCACGAGCTCAACTCGGATCACCGTCCCGTTATCCTACACCTAGGTTCCCGCTCGGGTAACCATGATCCTACCCAACCTCTTCCGACCCAATTGATCACGGACTGGAGGAAAGTAAGTGAAAAACTGAAATCCACCACGTCGCCTCACTTGGACACCATTCCTGACCACATAGTCTCAGTCGCTGACACGATGTGTTCCCCAGTAGTTTCGTGTTACTCAGTTACTGAGTTGTGGGGGTCAGATAAGTAGTCGCTCTGTGTAAAACACAGCTCACAGCACACTCAGAGCTGCATCCGGTTAGACCGGAAGACGACTCTAACATAGCTGGGAAAAGGCAAGATGACTGCTACTAAAACTGGTCTGACTCCTTGATATCCTATAAGTATGTATCCTAGAAGTTTGTGTTGTGTTCATGTGTTCACGGAGAGGAACGAAGCCCTGGCTTGAGGCTTTAATTAATTTATTAATTAAAGCAACCACAGGCAGGTCCGGTTAAGCAGCCGACAACCTCAGAGGTTGACCTGCGATTTGCCACACACAAAAACAGAGAGGATAACACGACGGCGATCGACTCGCTTACAGATCACGTACAATCCGTCCTGAACGATTGTTCAAGGGAAGTTCCTGTAGTGGAAGACAACCGCTGGAAACTCCCGGACGATTTACGGAATCTGATAACCGAGAAGAACGCAGCCATCCGTGCGTACAGCGCTTTTCCCTGCGCCGCAAAAAAAGCTCACATGCGCAACTTACAGCGTGCTGTAAGGAAACACATTGCCGAGCAGCGTAATGCGAGCTGGGACAAGATGCTGAGTGAACTTGAGCCCACCCATCTTGCCTTCTGGCAGCTTCAGAGGAAGTTACGATCCACTGAAGAGGCCACAGTGCCTCCTCTCATTTGTCCCGATAAGAGTGTCGCCTTCGATAACTCTGAAAAAGCAGAATGCCTAGCCGACAGCCTAGAGTCCCAGTGTTCTCCCAGCTCTCAACCAGTAGACCAAGCCCACCTCGATATGGTGAACGCCGAAGTCGAACGTAGAACTTCCCTTCCGCCCGTCGAAGATCCCGATAATCCATTGGCCCTCATCACTCCTGATGAGGTCCAGGATATCATTAAAAGTCTCCAACCGCAAAAATCCTCTGGCTTCCGACGGCATCACCAATAGGGTTTTCAAACTTTTCCCCGCCCAGCTTATAGTGCTAATGACTGCCATCTTCAATGGCGCATTGAGCAATAATATGTTCCCCGCAACACCCCCCCCCTTCCCCTTCCCCTGGAAACAGGCCACCGTCATAGGTATTCCCAAACCAGGCAAGCCCAAGTATGACCCCTCTAGCTACCGACCCATTAGCTTACTCAACGTCCTCGGTAAAATCTTTGAAAGGCTTATATATAAGCGGCTCAAAGATTTTGCCGAAGCAAAGAGTCTAATACCCAATGAGCAGTTTGGATTTAGAACCGAACACTCATGTATCCAACAAGTCCACCGCATCTTAGAACACGTCAGCGCCGGCTTCCAACGGGGCGCAATAACGGGAGCCTTATTCTTCAACATAGCGAAAGCGTTCGACAAAGTCTGGCACAATGGCTTAATCTATAAGCTATACCAACTCGGCGTGCCTGACCGTCTCGTGCTCATCCTACGGGACTTTTTATCGAATCGCACCTTTCGTTACCGAATTGAGGGGGAGCGTTTCTCCCCCCATCCCATTCGCGCAGGAGTTCCTCAAGGCTCCGTACTATCGGTTCACGCTATTCACTAGCGATGTCCCCAAGCATAAAAATACTCAGCTAGCCCTATATGCCGACGATACGGCTATCTATTATACCGGTCTTAAACCCGATGCCATCGCTCGCACTCTCCAGACTTCCGCAAACACTCTGGCCAAGTGGTTCCGGAAATGGAGAATCGAAGTCAATCCAGACAAAAGCCAGGCAGTCTTCATTTCTAAGCCGCGGATAAACCCACCCTCCCCCCGTCCGATTACCATGTACGGCAAGCCGATCCCCTGGGAAAAGCAAGCCAAATACTTAGGCGTGGTCCTCGACAAACACCTTTCCTTCGCTGAGCACATAAAGCAGGCACGTTCGCGCACCGCTTTCCCTCTAGATAGGCTCCACTTCATTCTTAGCTCCCGCAGCAAGTTATCACTCAGGTGCAAGCTGCGTATTTTCACCGCGGTCATCCGTCCCATCATGACCTACGCCTGCGTTGTTTTCGCACACGCAAAGCCCTACCTCCTCCATAAGATGCAGACCCTTCAAAACCGATTCCTCCGTAGAGTCACGGGAGCCCCCTTTTATGTTCGAAATGAGCTTCTTCACGTAGACCTCAAGATGCCCACCATCTAGCAGTTCATGAAACGTGTCTCCAAGCGTTTCTTTGATACTGCAATAGAACACAGGAATCCCCTTATCGTATCGGCCGCCCAATACGAACCCTCGCGTATCTCTAAGATTCGCCGACCAAGGCATACCCTAGTCACTCCCGATGACGCAATCACCCTGCTCCAAGAGAGCCGTAAGGAAACCAGCACAGTTTACAAAAACAAAAATCGACCGTCTTTCCGTCCTCGCCACCGAGGCCCGCCGCGACGTCACCGTAATAGTCCGCCCCGACCCTTGCCAGAGCCAGCCCGCGACGCTGAGCCAGTAGCTTTAAATTCCCTTATTAATAATAATAATGATATGATCCAGCCTGTCCCTAGCTGCCCTCCCCCTGCGACGCCCTAAGCCGAGGTCCGTACCCCACAGGGGGTGCCCTTAGCGTGTAGTCGCCTAGTTTGTAAGTTTTTTAATAAGCCCTGGCTGGAGGCTTTAATTAATTTATTAATTAAGGCAACCACAGGCAAGCCCGGTTAAGCAGCCGACAACCTCAGAGTTTTACCTGCGAGATGCCACTCACAAAAAAAAAAAAAAACTATTTTCAAACAGTATCCTGGCATCGTGTAACGTTCGATATTTGAAAGTTTGGTAGCCATTCGGTAATTTTACATTTTTGGTATAGCGATGCCAACATTTTCTTAATGTTAGCCCCTTTTAATCGACTTCAAAAAAAGGAGGTTCTCTATTCGTCTATAACTTTTTTTTTATGTCTGTTAGCTCATTACTCGGAGACGGCTGGACCGATTTGGAAAATTTTTTTTGCGTTTGAAAGGGTATACTTTCTAGTTAGTCCCATTCTTACGAAATCAGGATTTGATGATGGGATCCTGGAAAAATCGATGGAACTCTTCAAATATTATAGGCACCTATAGCGTTTTGGGTATTTCTTATAGTACCTTGAGCAGTTGCTTTCGAAAAGTACCATTTGGGGAAGTTGAACTGATGATGAAGACCACAGATGGCCACTGAAACTACTCAATAATAAGTATTTCGTGGATTGCGATTCGATTACTTGAGTACGGATGTTAAACACTTTATGCTCGTCGCAATACATACGAGTATGGTGATGGTCAAGTACCAGGAGAACTCCTCAAAAATTAACGGCTATGCATCGGGAAAAGCAATATTTTGTAAAAGGTGATAAGTTGTTGACATTATGGCTTTTGTAACTAGATAAATTACAAACCGACCCACTAAAAAGCGTGAAATTTTAATTTTATCAAAAAATGTAACCGACTTCCATATCAAAATACTACAAAGCCAAAAATAACTTTTATTTCGGAAGTTGGTGTTTAAAAAAAGAAAATCCAAAACCAGTAACAACGACTACCGAAGTTAAAGTTATTTTTGGCTTTGTAGTGTTTTTATATGGAAGTCGGTTATATTTTTTGTTAAAAAAAAAAATTATTACTAACTTTCACCGTAAAAAAATTAAACCTAACTTTATTAACTGGGATAAAACATGTTTACAATAATTTAAATTCTAATCAAATGCCTACGTGTAACCTATTACCTTTTAGGCAGTCGACCGACTGCCGGCGAGTAAACGACAAACTATCGGCGATTTACTCGCTCAAAAAACGCACCATGAAATATAAATTCCGTGTAAACGAAAGAGATGCATATTTTAATAGTTGCTCTCTGACTGTTCACACTGCCGGCGACTACTCGCTTCACTAGTTTTGTGACAACAGCTGTCAAAGATAATACTCGCTCGCCGATCACTTAGCGGTCAGAGCTCACGCTGAGAGACCAACCAGGTGATAGCTCAGCGACTATACTATCGGAACAACACACTCGCTGCTCGCCAACTCGTTTTCAGATGCTAGCTCTAATCGCTACTCGTTCATCGTCGGCAGTGCGACAACTGCCTTAATTTTATTGTATATTCATTTCTTTTCTTAGCGTCTGGCTGTTTCTCTCCCAGCCACCTTCACCGACATCATAATCTGCTTAGCCTTTTTACCGAATAAAGCTCAGTACTAATGTGTTACATTGAGGTCCTGGTCATTGAGTACCTGGGGTAACACTCCTTGGCAAGAATTTTCTTTCCGTCTGGGAAAATCATCTAATGACTTCTCCCGCTCTGGGTTAAGTGGCAGGGAGTGTCAGACTACTGACCAAAAACCCACCCTGTTCTTTAAGTTCCGGGGCCGCGGTATCTCGTTAGAACTTTTCCGCAACCCCGGCAGACAATGGCCCTATGGGGCCCCGTCACTGGTGCTGACAGCTCTTTGAGGCGTCCGCGGAACAAGACGCGCCGCCGACCCGGGCCTGGTCCTTACCGGACGGTGAGCTAATCCTGCGCCTGCGGTGGCCGGAGATCAGTTCGAACTCTCAAAGACGTACAAATGGCGCCCGGGAACCAAAGGCTTAACATGTTTTCCAGGCAAGGGGTAATTTATTTATTTATGGTCCACCAACAAGTGTTACAGCTAAACATGATTGATATTTGTTAGATTACAATATTAACAATACTGCACACCTAATTACAGGTAAGCACCGCATGATTCGTGTTTGACAGGTAACAAAAAGAGATAAACGGACTAGTAATTATGAGTGTTAGTAGCTTAGACTAAACGTTAGTACTTATTGCTATGTTTTCTACATGCTATATCGTGACAAATTTCATTGATTGGAGTTACGGATAAATTCAGACAGGCCGTTTGTGCGGATTTCTATTAGACCACTGTGCTTATTTATGTGTTTGCATAACCGTGGTATCAGGGAGCTTGCGCCAAATTTAGTTCTACGAAAGGGGGGGACCAAAGGTGGGATTGGTTTTCGGGGAGGTTTCCGAGACACTCGGAGAGAAAATTTGCTTAGGAGATGCGGGCAGTCAATTTTACTCCTAAATATTTTAAAGAAAAACTTAAGATCTAAAGTGTCCCTACGTTCCTCAAGAGGTTTCATTTTTAAAATTCTAGTTTTTCTGTGTAAGGTTTTCTTTTCAGGCTTCTACTTTCAAATGCATATGTTAATCTGGATATTTTATGCTGTTCACCCATCCACGAACCAGCCTCCGCAAGCGTTGCTTAACTTATAGTGATTGTAGCTACGAGTACCGTTTACCGTAAATCCGCTTTCAAAGTATTTACTATTGATTTTTCAGGCTCGTGTAACAATTGTTTTTACAGAGCTCCGGATTGTTTATTTTGCACAATTGCGACAGCTTCTAATTAAGACTCAGTGAGTGTCTGTGATTTCAACGAAGGACAATCAGTGCAATTTTTTTCCTTTGTTGTTTGCACCAATAAAAGAAAGTTTAAATACACAGATGCTAGACTCAAAGCTACGTGCAGATTCCACGATTACGTCATTTAAAACATCTTGTAGCGGATACATTTCAAAACAGGAAAAACTGGCGTCCAACATACCATGTATATAAATATGATTTGACCCAGTTTTTAAAGAGAGAAGTATTTACAAAAAGCATGTAAAAATATTCCAGCGTGCGTTGGTTGTTGAAATTGGTTGAATTAGTTTTCAGCGAAAATCACAACACTCAACAGTTTAATGTGTAAAACTTCAATAATTAATTTTAGGCAGTAATTACTGTAAATCTTAGCTTATCTGATGACTATTTTAGGCTGGCAATAAAAGGTGGTCAATAGATAAACCTGCATCGTACTGATAAACTTCCATATTGCATCTAAAAAGTTCTATCTATAAGAATTTGGTTTCCAAACTTAGTCCTTTTGAAACGAAGTTCCTTATCGCGCGTTGCGAAAACGACGACAGAAAAAATTAAGACGAAAAGTAATTGTAACGACACTTTTTGCTATAGTAAGAATGTTTCCTACTTCAGTTACCACACGCCAATTATTACTAAAATTGAGCCTACTGATTAAGTTTATATTACATTATATTTGTTAATAATAAAAAAAAAAAATATTATTATAACTTAAAAAAATTAAAAAATACAATTCATTCACTAATTAATCATAATCATAAAATATCAATCAATAATCATAATCAGAAAGGAACTTCGTTCCATCCGGGTGTCCCTTGACACCTCTCAAGTTTTTTTCAGCAGGAAAAGCATCAAATGGCTTCACCCACTCTGGGTGGAGCGGACAAGACTGAAAGACTTTAACTGACTAAAAATCAACCCTGTTAAATAAATGAACCCAGCTAATGAGCTTGCCTTACATTCTAGGGCAGATGATATCTGGTTAGACCTTTCCTGCAACCTCAGGCAATGGCCCTGTCGGGTCCTGTCACTTCTGCTGACTGCTCTTTGAGGTGCGCGTAGAATACGACTCGCCGTCGACTCAGCAGACTATTGTGCTCGGAGTATACAAAGGGTTGACGTGTGTTGATATAGGCATGACTGGAACTTCAGCAATCTATGAAAACATCATAGAATAAAATGGTCATAAATGATAAATGATTTTTATTTTGCAAGTTGGTTATTAAATAACACTTTTACACGTCTAGATGAAGCCGGTGTTTCCTGACTACCCTGAGAAAAACACCCGAAACAAACTCAAGAGTTGATCTCTTTTAAAGTCCATACAATCTGTATTGGTCAAATTATATGAAAACCTTGTCGGGTAATGTCTGAGGCGATCTTTTGAGGAAATATGCACAAAGATTTGAGTGGGCTAGGGCCCACTCAAATCTTATTTATCAGATGAAAACGTACAGCTCAAGTTAGAACTATAAGAAGCTCAACGACGAAAGGGTAACATTATCAAAGTAAGGATGCTTTTTTTATCGTGGTAAAATTGTCAAATAAGTCCTCCCACCCCGGGCAGGGCGGAAGGGACTCTCAGACTTTTACTGACTAAAATCCACGGTGTTCCTTCAATAACCCTTTACGTTCCGGGGTCACGGTAATGGGATAAGTCCCACGACCCCGGCACGCTTCGGCCCTCTACAGGGGGGGCCTCGTCATGTTGCTGACGCTCTTTGAGGCGCGCGTGGAACACAACGCGCCGTCGACCCGGGCATGGTCCATTGCCGGACAGCGAGTTGCCCTTTACTCGCTGTCCGCATGCCCGCACCTACGGTGGCCGGAGATCGTCGGCCGGCGTCCGACGCCGTGGGCGTCTACCACTGCGGCTGGGCTGGAGGGAGGACGCCATCCTCTCCCTCACACGGCCCGCCTCCTCCTTCGGCAGCATGACTGCTTCGCAGAAGGAGGCCACCGCTTCCCACTCCCTCTCGCCCCGCAGCATGGCCTCGACCAATGCCGGGCGCGAGAGGTCTCCGCCTATCGCCGCCGTGAGGACACGTCGGTGCTCTGCCCAAGCAGGGCAGTCTTGCACCGTATGCTCTACTGTGTCCTCAGGGCGGCCCTCGCAGTGGTGACACCCAGGCGTTTCTTCCTTCCCCATCAGACACAGGTACCTCCCGAAACTTCCGTGTCCGGTGAGGACCTGTGTCATGCGGTAGGTCAGGACGCCGTGACGCCGATCTAGCCACTCCTCAAAGAGGGGTCTTACCGCCGCAATTGCGGCGTGCCCGAAGGTAAGGATGTTTGGGTAGAACTTAAAACCATCCATATAAACACTTTAAACATTGGCCACAGCTCATGTTACACATGCTATTAGCTACACAATGACACTGTCAAGGTTTTCAATGCCATAAAACGTCCAAGTCGTGTCTCAAAAATATTTTAGTTGGAAGCTGTTCAAAAACTTAATAGGTTTGGCTTCAAGTTATCATTTGTCATGGTAACTTTGAAAAAACAAATGTTATAAAATGTTCATTATTAAATTGTCTATCCATTAGTGTCAGTAGCAATATTAAGTCATGTTTACTTTACGAGGTGATACAGATTATATACATTATTTCTCAATTTTTATGGTTTCGTTAGAAGTAGATTAATGAAACATAAACACATTAACAAAAAAAAAAAGAAATATACTATTTAGGAATCAAGATTATGAAGAAATTTAATATATTTTTATTATTTAATATTTCTTTTTAAATAACAAGAATATAGCTCCTAAAAACTGCACAAAAAGCGGCTAGCGCGGCGTTTTGCTAGGGAAGACGCCTTAACAAACATTTTTCTTTTTGTTTATTCTTTATTTTTATAGGGACTTTTACGCATAGCGTATGTCAGTTCCATCGTTACCTAAACATACATACATAAGGCAGTTATATACTATAAGTAGGCCATAAATTTGAACAAAACTTTCGCATCATCTCCATTCGGCTGGTACAAGATTTTATAAAATATGCCTACGTCAGTCTTTCACATAATATAATAATGTATATCTTAAAAAAGCAATGGGAGCCCACTGTTTACAGGCACGTGCTACGAGTTGTTTGTCGTGAGTTCGAACCCAAACAGGCGGGGTGTGGGAAGAATTCACATTATTAGCAATCTTGTTGACCCCTCCAACTAAGCTAGAAATATACTAGTGTCTGGAGTTCATTCACGGCAATAATGTAATGGGTGGGTTTCGAACCTGCGACCTCTCGATCACAAGTCCGACACCTTAGCCATTAAGCTATTGACGCTTCTAATTCTTTCCTTATTTTTATTTTTCTTTCTTTCTTCGAACAATTAGCTTATTATAGGTAATATCCCTACTGTACATGCAATATGTCTTCAGAGAAGTCTTGACGAGTAATCCTCTCAAAATGTATAATCGGCACGAGCTACCAAAATATGACGTGATCAATCCAAAATTTTAAACAGTCGACAATCGGCTGGCTCATTTAATTATAGAATACTAGCTGTGCCCGCGGCTTCGTCCGCGCGGAATAGTGACTTTCGGCAGTATTTTAATTTTTTTTAGGCTAATTATTTTGATAATGAAACTCATACATAATTTGAATGTCGTATTTATTAATATCTAATCAAAAGTCTAATAAAAACTTTTTACCAAAAAATTAAACCGACTCCCAAAAAACACTGCAAAGTGAAAAATAACTTTAATTTCGGTAGTCGGTGTCTTTAGTTTTGTATTTTCGTTTTTGGCACCGACTTCCGAAATTAAAGTTATTTTTCACTTTGCAGTGTTTTTTGGGAGTCGGTTTAATTTTTTGGTAAAAAGTTTTTATTTCACTCTTTTTAGTTGGTCTATTTTTAATTTACCTAGTTACAAGAGCCTAATTATCAACTACTTATAACCTTTTACAAAATATTGCTTTTCCCAATGCTGGGCCGTTAATTGTTGAGGAGTTCTCCTGGTACTTCACCATCAGCTCTACATCACCATATGCATTGTGACGAGCATAAAGTGTGTAACATCCATATTCAAGTAATGGAATCGCAATCCACTCAATACTTATTATTGAGTAGTTTCGGCAGCCATCTGTGGTCTTCATCATCAGTTCCACTTCCTCAAATGGTACTTTTTGAGAGCAACTGCACAAGTTACTATAACAAATACCCAAAACGACATAGGTGTGCCTATAATATTTGAAGAGTTCCCTCGATTTCTCCAGGATCCCATCATCAGATCCTGACGTTTATGAAAATTGGACCAATATCGAAGTATACCCTTTCAATCAAAAAAAGAATTTTCCAAATCGGTTCAGCCGTCTTCGAGTAATCGATGATCATACATTAAAAAAAAAAAAAAAAAAAAAAAAATATACGCGTCGAATTGATAACCTCCTCTTTTTGTCGTCGGTTGAAAAATAAGTTTCAAGCTTTTAGCTTTAAAATTGACGTAATTTCCATGCGAACTTTCATCCCCTATTTCAACCCCTTACAGCTCGTTTTTCGCATTCAATGTCCTTTTGTAGGATCTAGACTATGTCTATGCCGAATTTCATTAAAATTGGTTCGGTAGTTTAGGCGTAATTGCGTAATACACAGACAGACAGAGTTACTTTCGCATTTATAATATTAAGTAAGGATTGATGCTTTGTATTAATCCCGGCGCGTCGTGTTCCACACGCGCCTCAAAGAGATATCAGCACCATTGACAGAACCCAGTAAGACCAACGCCTGCTGGGGTTCTAAACTAAAATGTTAGGTATATATGAAATTACCCTTTCTTTTTGCAAGGTCATTAATAATTATTAACCTTGTGTCCTTTATTCACTTAACGATAATTGATCGAAATCGACAACAATTTCTAACAGATAAACACATTATTATTGTATGTTCTGTATCAAGGAAAATCACGCGATGGCGGTATTGACATGTTCGAACACATTATTTGCGGATCCATTACCGATTGTGCCCACTGTGTTAGGCCGATAGCACGGTGGAGGAGTGAGCGGGCGCGGAAGCGAGTGACGAATGCGCTCGCGAAATACATAGACACTTAATTTTTGGTGCTTCGTTACCGTAGAATTTTTTTTATATACAATGGCAAAAAAAAATGAGTGTGGCACTCGGGGACTGCCGCGGTAAAGCTATTGCATAGCATTTTTTATCAACTTATGCATTTATAATTATTTATTTATTTTATTTATGCAGTATTTTTTTCATCAATTTTTCATTAATTTTACGCGTACAGCTATTCACTGTTGTACATAGATTATAGATATCTATACATTTCTCACAAACAGCTGCTTACGTATTTATCCGATTTCGGAGCAGCTCGGCTCGATCCGTGCGAGTTTCGTACAGTCGTAGGTACCATATACATACACGTTAAGGTTCAACTAGTCGCGGGCTCGAACTCACTCGTGGACTCAGTTATAGCAATTAGCAGCTAATCTACACGCATACGTCTAGTCGCACGAACACAAACACCGTGCCGAAGTCTACCGAACTGAAACGACGTTAGAGGTTAGACGATGCACGGCTTTCAACGCCCGCACCGCTGTGCCGGTCGGAGTGGGGGGTGTTAGGTTTATTTTCGTTACGGAATTTCTTAATTCGGTCACCGCGCTCAAAGCCCGCGATAAAAGGTATGCAATAGCTTAAAAGCCCCTCTCAAAAAGCTAAAGGAAAATACTGTGTGGAACTTGCATGGACTAGGACCGAAAAATACGACGTCATGCGGGCCCACCAACACTGGGCCCGCCTGGTGGACTGCGGTCCATTCTCTCTCATATAAAAGAGGCTTCTCATGTTTATGGGCAGTGGGAACATTATAGGCTGATTATTTTATATTGTATACTATTTGCGTAAAGTATAACACATATCATATAGAAAAGAATCGTAAAACGGTTCACTGAATACAATACATGTATCTACGAAGTTTCAACTGTGTGGTCCTAATAGCTTAAGAATGGAGTAGCTGTGACATACGGACCGACAGACATGACGAATCTATAAGGGCCCGATTTTTACCATTCGACTACGGAACTCTCTAAAGAAACAATCTTATGGAATTATACTTGTTTGAAAAATATGAGTCAAGGCGGTAAAAAAGAAACGGTAATTGTTCAACATATTGACTATAACAACTTCATAATGACTGTCAACGGCTTTGACTGGATTACGTCGACCGGCGCGAAGTAAACAGCAACGATATAAATATATTTTTTGTGTGGTACTTTTTTAGGGTTCCGTAGCCGAATGGAAAAAAATGGAACCCTTATATGTAGTTTCATCATGTCTGTCCGTCTGTCTGTCTGTCTGTCCGTCCGTATGTCACAGCCATTTTATTCCGAAACCATTAGGACTATAGTAGGTAGATGTATTCTGTAAACCGCTTTCCAATATGAAGAAAAAAATTAAAAAATATTTAAAATAAAGGGGATAAAAATATTTTCTGTTTTAGTGCCATATATTGGGATATATGGAACTAAAACTGAAAATATTTCTTTTTTCATGATACCTATGCGTTTGTGGTATCTATAGACAGGTCTTTAAAAATGATATAGGGGTTTCTAAAACCTAAAAAAAAGAAGTCAATCGTTTAAAAGATATAAGCTTCCAAAGTGGTAAAATGTGTGCCCCCCCTCTAACTTCTATAATAATGGAGTGAATAATCTAAAAAATATATATATCTATAGACCTTCAACCAAAATTGGTTTGAACGAGATCAAGTTAGCAGTTTTTGAGATACAGCATATTTTCTAAAACCACAAATATAACTTTGTAATTCATACAAACACTATGAAAAACAAAGTTATCTGGCGTATGTTTTTTTTTAGATTATTATAGTTATAATGAAATAATGATGTTTATTTTGCAAAAATGTTATAAATAACACTTTCACACGTCTTTTTTTTCGTAAATGTAAACTAGATGAGGCCAGTGTTTCCTAACTGACTACTCTGAGAAGAAACACTGAAATGAACTCAGAGGTCAACGTCTCTTTTAAAGTCCAGACAATCTGTAGTGATCCAAATCATATGAGAGCCATGTAGGTTAATGTCTGTGTCGTCCTTTAGAGGACAGAATCAAACAAATTTGAGCAGGCCCGTCCAAACAGTGCACGCATTTATCAAATATCGCGTAGCTCAACTTAGAACCTTAAGGAGCTGGAACGATTTGACGAACAATACCAAAGTAAGGACATTTGGGTGGGCCGTATAAAGCACTCAAACTGCCAGACAGTCTGCGGAACCCTTCATGGGCGAGTCTGACTCGCACTTGGCCAATTTTTTACTTTATTTCCCGTATCGGCCAGAGACCGGACGCCATGTGTCTCCATTTCCACGGAAGATGGGTGGGCTATTAGTATGGAATGCTACTTGTGTCGATATTCTAGAGGCGGAAAAATAAAAACTTCGTATATACTCGTGTATTTCTTGTTTTGGGTTGGAAAATCATCGAATGACTTCTTTCGCTCTGGGTGGAGCGGAAGGACTGACAAAAAACTCACCCTGTTCCTTCAGCTGCCCTTAAGTTCCGGGGCCGCGGTATTTCATAAGAACATTCCCGCAATCCCGGGCATCCTGGGGTCTGCTGCTCATAATAATGTATATCTTTCTAGACGCCTATTTGAAACATCACGTGATCCAAAGACAGGCTTTTACCTCGGTCAAAGATTAAGCATTGCTAAGCGTGGAGCAATGCGTATGAATTATTTTGACGCTAGATTTCAGATTTTTATATTTATTTAGATAAAGAATCTTTGGGAAAATTTTACAAGACAAACGGCGAGGCGCCATCGTTACATGCTGGAAATCCCACCCATATGCACAAAACGTTTTGGGAATACTTTAATCGTGCGTACAGCTAAGGAGTGGAATTCCATGCCGGAGTCTGTGTTTCCTGATAGCTATAACCTGGGAGTCTTTAAATCAAGAGTGAATAGGTTACTTCTAGGCAAGCGTGCTTCATCTTCGACCACATCCTCGCTTAACATCAGGTGAGATGGTGGTCACCTTGGACAAAGATTAAGTATTGCTAAGCGTGGCAATGCTGCCAGTCTTTTGGGCACGTATAGAAAGAAATGCGTATGAAGTTTTTGACGCCAGATTTCAGATTTTTATGTTTATTTAGATAAAATATCTTTCAAAACTAGCTTTTGCCCGCGACTTCCTTCGCTTATGAGGGTGTTCCCGCGTAAATCCCGATCCCCTAAGAATTCCGGGATAAAAAGTATCCTATGCCAGGATGTCAATTCTACCAGAGTCTACCAGACGTACCGTAGGATACCATCCACACTTGGTCGATTTACCGTCTTGTCGTACTAAGCGCTTTTCCTCAACATTTATTGTGCACACTGCCAAGGTGTGGAACTCTCTGCCGGATTCCGTGTTCCCTGCCGCATATGACCTGTCAGCCTTTAAAGCAAGAGTGAATAAGCATTTTCTAGGCTCGCTTATTCGATCGTAGACCTCATCTTACACTTACCATCAGGTGTGATCGAGGTCAAGAGCGAGCGTGCACATTGGTAATAAAAAAAAAATCTACTTACCTCATTAAGATCTGTTTAATAATTTTTGCATGACAGAGAGTAACAAACACCCATACATCTATACATCCATTCTCACAAACGTTCGCATTAATAAAAAGTAGGATAAAGAAATTATTTAGTAAAAATAACGTCTCCTCGACTTTTTGTTACAACTTTTCACAGCGTACCTTACCACATTTCGCATGCAAATTATATAAAATGACACAGATGCGACGACCTCCCTTAAACTTATTGCTTTACCGTTTTATTTCCATGTTTTTTTATGAAAAAGAGACGTTACTTTGTCGTTTCGAGATTATCTGAGGGAACTTTTACGTCTTGTCTGTTGTACAGACACCAGCACATCAAGCTACAACAATCTGTCAAATTTCTTTAATAGATTTTCAACTTTATTGTTAAAGAAATTAGGTTCAAGATTGATTGGGAAAATTTGACAGTTTCGGGTAGCTTCATGGCGTCTGTACTTTAGTTTCAGAAATAACCTTAATTATGACAACGTGAATACACGCTAACTAGCGTTTAATTTCGGTATTTTTTGACAAGCCGAGCGCAATCGTCCGAGCCCCCAGACTGTGTTTAACATTTTCATTATCTCAAAGTACTACTTGTTTGTTAATTAATACTTGAAAACAGAAATGTTAATGTTTGAGCTCGTTATGATAACTAAATGGAACAGTTACTGTTTGTGAGGGCAAAAGCTTTTAAGCAAGTTATTATTTAGAATGTAAATTTAATAACATAATGCGCGTTTTGGTTCTTAAGACGGAGGATCTTAATGTAATAAGGAATTTGGTGATGCATTTTGCCTCAAGCAGTATCTTGTCACAATCTAAGTCTTCTCAACATTTTAATAACCAAAAGCATGTATAGTAGTACATATATGTACAAAAAAACACATACAACAAACTACAAATATGTACATATATTAAATACGGAAGTAACTTTGTACTTACATGTATGTCTGTCTTTTACACTTTTTGTCTAAATCACTTGTATGGTTTTGATGAAATTTGGTAGAGAGTAGAGTTTGGTAGATTAACCGTTCGAGAAAGACAAAGCCATAGACTTTTTATTGTTGAAAAGAACTAGAGTAGGCTAGTTATATAATAGTTTTTGTGTGTCTTAAGAAATTAATAGTGGGTACAAATGAGGGTACTTTGATTTCTAGCTGGCCAGCTGTGATGTAACATCAGATGTACTGACCCTTCTGATGTGTTTGTTGTTGTTGTTCCAGTTATTGTATTTTTAATGCCACTGGTGGTTCAGTCATTACAGGCACAACTTCTGAGAATTTCGTTGTGGGTTCGAACCCAGGCACGTAGGTACTTTGTATAATTGTCATCACCATCACTGTAAAAACTTAAAATAAAAATCTTTTTAATCTGGCTTCCCTTTTCAATTATGTTAGGATCGGCTTCTGATGTAATCATATCATAATAAAAATGCAGCTGAATATTTTATCTGCAAATAGAAGAAGTGTTATTGTTACATTTATAAAAACATCAAAGAAAATAAACTTGTGATCATTCAAGACAGTGCACTTCCCGCGCGTTTCGTAATCACAAAACACATAATCATAATATAAATTTTGTTTTTTCCGACGGCCTTCGTACATGAAGTTCACAGTCAATTTAAATTCACGATAAAACTTCAAAGAACGGACATCGTTCATAAACAAACTTTATAATAAAACATAGATTCCGTTACAAAAATATTTTTTATTTACTGCGATTATTAGAATTTTCTTCATTTATAACACTGGTAGGTTACCTTCGCGACCTTTCGGTCCCGTCCTTAGTTCAGACCATGGTGCGGAGCGAGAGGGAATTGGATGCAGTCGCCTCCTTCTGCGAAGCAGTCATGCTAGCGTATGAGGAGGCTGAACGCGTGAAGGAGTGACAGTTATTTATTTAAACTTTATGTACAATTGTGTTACATGGGCGGACTTAATGCAGCAAGGCATTCTCTACCAGTCAACCTTTGGGTTAAAAAAAACACACTGTGGTAGGTGTACGAGAAAATGGAATGAAATAATATATTTAATACTAATAAATATAATACTAATATATAATAATACTAATAAAATACACATATATGCTAAAATGACAAACTAATAGATACGGTGCTTTATAATATTCTTTCTGAATAAGAGAGCTCATAATAATTATGACGAAGACCAAACTAAGAATAACAGCCCCTTAAGTAGTGGTTTTCAATTTCGCGCTTAAAAGAAAATTTTGACTCAGCCTTCTTGATGTCTTATCTTATCTTCCTTACGCCCCAGCCGCCGTGGGAGACGCCCCGGGCGTCGGGGATTACGAGCTGATCTCCGGCCACCGTAGACGCGGGTCTGCGGACGACGAGCAGGGGTAGTTCACCGTTCGGTAAGGACCAGACCCGGGTCGGCGGCGCGTCGTGTTCCACACGCGCCTCAAAGAGCAGTCAGCAGCATTGACGGGGCGCGATAGGGCCATTGCCCTACGGAATTGCGGGAATTGTTCTAAGAAGACACCACGGGCTCGGAATGCAAGGCATCAGAAGGAGCAGGGTGGGTTTTTAGTCAGTAGAAGTCTGACACTCCCTTCCGCTCCACCCACAGCGGGAGAAGTCATTTGATGATTTTCCCACCCAAAAAGAGGGGTCTTTAAATCAAGACTGAATAGGTTACTTCTAGGTAAGCGTGCTACATCTTCGACCACATAGTCACTTACCACAGGTGAGATGGTGGTCAAACGAGAGCCTATTCGGAATAAAAAAAAACTAGTCAGCAGATCGATCTTTAAGGTTGTGCAACGCTTACTGAAGTGTTGGTGAATCATAATATTTTTAATTTTCCTCTGTATCTCGGTAATACATTAAGCCGTCAGTTCTAGATGTCATTTATACATCTTTGACAGTCGTTAGTCAGAATTCAGGAAGTCTGACACTAGTTTTGCCAATGGATATTGTGTTACCCACTTACTGGGTTGTGGAGGTCAAATTAACTGCCCGACCCTTAGCGACGCCCTAAGCCAAAGTTTGCAGGTGCTCTTATGACTAATAATTATTTTCTAAATACCTTAAAAATAACACTTATACATTACTAGCTTTTGCCCGCGACTTCGTTCGCGTTGGAGGTTTTTCCCGCGTAATTCCCGATTCCGTGGGAATTCCGAGATAAAAACTATCCTATGTCCTTCCCAGGGTCGTAAACTATTCCCATGTCAAATTTCATCTAAATCGGCTAAGTGTTTTTGGCGTGAAAAGGTAACATACAGACAGACAGAGTTACTTTCGCATTTATAATATTAGTATGGATGTATCGTAATTAACGCACACCCTCAAACACCCCAATTAGAAAATTATGTTATTATCATAATACATACTCTCAATTTTTAGTTTTATTTGTTCAAACAGTTTTTTTAAGACTTTAACTTCCTTTAAATGAGTTTCATTTTATCTGTAATGTGTACTGAATTACGGAATTTATATAAATCTGCATTTAAAAAGTTACTACTTTAATTTACGGTCCATAGTTAGTTTGTTTTTACTGTACAGCAAAAGTGTAATTTGTAATTTACGTAAACTTAATTGCTTTGGAATAAAAATTTCGAAATATTTTTTTTTTTATGAATAACGATAAAAATCGATTCTGAACAAACTAATTTCAGGATGTGCATTAATTATGTTACATGTTGTATAAGTCAATCTTCTTAGTCACTTTGAACTAGGTAAGGGTGGTGGTTCTTAACTAACTACCTTGAGAAGAAACGCTGAACATCAAGTAGAAAGTCAAAGTTTTATTCTAGTTGCACCAAAAGATATTTATAGATATGTATGATAAGCTTTGTCTGGAGGCTTTAATTATTATTTAGTAGTAGGTTTAAGTAGTCAGAGGTTCTTATCCCGCTCTTAGTGGAGCAGAAGGGTAAATCACACTCCTACTAACTAAAAGCCCGCCCTGGGGCGATACCATGACGTGTTAAAATGTGAGTCGTTCGAGTGAGAAAAAGGGATGGAGCTATATAGCGTGCATAGCTTCATCCCTCTTTCTCGCTCGAACGACTCACGTTTGCGTCATGGAAAGGCCCCTGTTCTTTCTGTTGCTCTTGCCTTGTTGAGCCGTGGTATGTCGCTGGTTAGCCACTCCTGACCTCCATACGGAAGCTTACGCCTACGCTCCCTAAGCCCAAGAATTACATTACTTGTACCAGTTTTTATGCAGTAAAGTTTCCCTCAGTAAGCAAACTTCACAGTAATGTACAAAGTTCCGTATTCTTTAGCATAATAGCAACCATTAAAAGAGGGTCGTTGAGCTAAAACCTCAATTTACAAATTCAGTTCAAGTTAAATCCTAACTCACAAGCAGATCTCTCAAAATAACACAAAACACCGGCTTTGAATAATGTTCCTAACTTTCTAATAAGTTTTGTAATTGTGACGAGAGCACTGAAAACCACACGACATGTAAATGTTTTGTACTTATTTACACGGACGCTGTTAAAATACAGAGTGCCTACTTAGTTCATTAAAACTATTTTCTGCAAAACTGGATATTTGACTGGAGTTTCAAATAAATATAACATTATTCTACATTATTATTGGACTAGTAGAGATAGTACGGAAGTTAATAGAGATTTTGACCATTGTGTTTTTTTATATTTCCAGAAACACCACCCTCATCTGATTCAAATATCCAAATTAGATTGATTTAAGGATTACATAAAATTCATATTAAAAACTATCTTGGTCTGTAATGATTAAATAACACATTCACCTTAGTATTATTTTTCTTCCCTTTAGAAACTTTTCATACAACATTAAAGTGACAGTGAAATTGTTTATTAAAATATATATTAGCCTATAGTTTATTGTGTAATACAATGTACTATATTTGTATGGGCCGAATTGCCTTTAAAAATTGAATGATATTATGCTGTAAACTATCTACTGCTAAAATACAGAGCTCCTCTTTATAAGATGATCGAATCATAAGTGAATCGGCCGTAGGCCCGGTGCAGATTAGTGGAGGTCACATGTTTTCGAATTTATGGTTCTAGGACTTCCAAATTTCCTCAAACTGTTTTACTACACTATTTTGAGAGCTGAGATAAGTCCTCCCACTCCGGGCAGGGTGGGAGGGACTGTCAGACTTTTACTGACTAAAATCCACGGTGTTCCTTCAATAACCCTTTACATACCGGGGCCACGGTAACGGGATGAGTCCCACGACCCCGGCAGGCTTCGGCCCTCTGCAGAGGGGGCCTCGTTATGTTGCTGACGCTCTTTGAGGCGCGCGTGGAAAACGACGCACCGTCGACCCGGGCATGGTCCATAGTCGGACAGCGAGTTGCCCTTTACTCGCTGTCCGCATGCCCGCGCCTACGGTGGCCGGAGATCGTCGGCCGACGTCCGACGCCGTGGGCGTCTACCACTGCGAAAGTAATATGCTAAGTCCAAATAGCTGATGCTAGTCTTATAGCTGCTAGGTTAAAGTGGAATTGCGCTGGACATATTTGCCGCATTTCGGATGAGCAAATAATAATATGACAATGACCAACATAACCTGTCAGTGGGTCCCAGAGGGAGATGATGGGATGAAATTGAGTTCAAAAATAGATAATAAAAAAATACATATAGTAATATATATACAGGAGAAACTGGTCGAGACAAGGCTCCAGAGCCTAAAACATCGGCGACGTGTTGCAAGCCTATCAGATTCCTATCGGTTACATTTCGGGGAGTGTGCGATAGGATTGCACAGTCTTATTCCACCAAGCCCGTTCCATCATCGGACTACAAGACAAACGGTGATGCGCCATCGTTGCATGGTGGTCATCACACCAATTCGCACGAAACGTTTTGGGAATACTTTCATTGTGCGTACGGCTAAGGAGTGGAATTCCCTGCCGGAGTCTGTGTTTCCTGATAGTTATAACCTGGGAGTCTTTAAGTCAAGAGTGAATAGGTTACTTTTAGGCAAGCGTGCTTCATCTTCGACCACATCATCGCTTAACATCAGGTGAGATTATGGTCAAACGCAAGACTATCAACTAAAAAAAAATCTTTAACGTTTCAGTTTTGTTAAATGACCTACTTACTTGTAAGATATAAAAGAGCTGCGTCTCCTTTTAAGCATACATATGCCGTATGCTTAAAAGGAGACGCCACTAAGTGTAAAACATATACACCGTAATGAAATAACACATTTTGAATTTTTTAAATTCATATTTAGAGAATTGGCCTGCTATCGCATTAGATCGTGAATGGTGGAAACAGGGAAGAGTGCCCTTTGCCCTGTAGTGGGACAGCACGAGCTCATAAACCAATGGGTGACCATGTTTAAAATTAAGCACCACTTTATCCTCACTAATATTATAAATGCGAAAGTAACTTTGTCCGTCTGTGTGTTACGCAATCTCGCCTAAACTACTGAACTGATTTAAATAAAATTTGGTACGGACATAGTCTAGAGCCTGAGAAAGGACATAGGCTGCTTTTTAATGCGAAAAAGGGCTGTAAGGGATTGAAATAGGGGATGAAAGTATGTATGGAAATTATGTCATTTTTAACCGACTTCTAAAAAAGGAGGAGGTTCTCAATTCGGATGTTTGTATTCTTTTTTTATTTTTTACGTTTGTCCGCGCAGAACTCCGTCGTTTGCCAACCGATTTGAAAAATTCTTATCTTGTTAGAAAGGGTATACTTTCCAAATGGTCCCATTAAAATTTTATCGAAATCGGACAAGCCGTTTCTGAAAAATCATCAAAAGTCTAAAAAAAATATTTACGTTGATGATCTTTTCGTTTACTCTGCATTGCGTTTTTTGTTCGCGCATAACTCCGTCATTTACAAACCGATTTGGAAAATTCACTGACCCACTAAAAAGCACGAAAATAAAAACTTTTTTGCTTAAATAAAACCGACTTCCATATCAAAACACTACAAAGCCAAAAATTATTTTAATTTCGGAAGGCGGTGTGAAAAAACAAAATAAAATACAAAACCAATAACACCGACTACCGAAATTAAAATTATTTTTGGCTTTGTAGTGTTTTGATATGGAAGTCGGTTTTATTTTTTGCAAAAAAGTTTTTTTAAAGCTAGAAGCTTGATACTTATTTTTTAGACTTTTGATTAGAAAATATTGTGAACAGCTTATTTATGTACGAGTTTTTTTTTTTTTAATAATTGGTCTAAAAAAATTAATATGCTGCCGAAAGTCACTATTCCGCACGGACGTAGTCGCGGGCATAGCTAGTATTCAATAAAACATGTAAACAAACAGTTTCTAAGTGATATTAGTTTGTTAGTCTAAAGTTAAACTATGGCAGACGATGTTTTGTAACACAAGGCGAGAGCAATTTGGCTCAGTGATTATAGTTGTACTAATAATATCAATCAAGGGTTTTTCAGTGACCAAGTTGTGCTTCTAAACGTTAAAATACCAAATTAAAAGGTAGACAGATTTTATTTTTCGTGGAAATAGTTACACAGATATTCATGTGTTTTATACGTTGAATGATTTCCTTGAAATTTTACGTTCGTAGCATAGTTTGATAAGAATATTGTTACTATTCTTATGAATCTTGTTATATGATGAGTTTGATTTTTAATTAGTAATACATATTGTTATAATTTTTGGTATCGGATCAGATACAGGAGAAAACTTTTTGGAAACATAATAGGTACATTATATACCAAACTATCGAATGTAATAATTCTAATTTATAATTATGGTAATTCTTCTTCGTTTTAATTTTTTATTATGAAGAACTGTAACTAGAAATTATAATAACTGTCAATTTAGCTTCTATGTATTTAAAGCTTTCTTAATATAATAATATATGGATTTTGCGATGGATAGGTTTTGGCTATTGTTTACTAAATCATTTGAACTCAATCTGAAGGCTGAACAGTAAAATAGGCATTGTTTGCTGAAACATTACTTCTTACACGAAGCCGTGAAGTGAAGCTAATTAAAATGTCATCATTTATTTAGCATTTTCACAACTTCATATATGTATGTTGGAGTAGATATGTTGGATAGTTATTAATATAATTGTCACTACCAAATTTCGATCACGGTAGTCAATCTAAACGGAGACTCAGGCGTCCTCTCTGAGTCTCCGTCCAGATTGATCATATGAAAAATGTGTTACAAAAAAATAGATGTTAATTAATATAAGTGCACTGTCGAATGAGGTTACTCTGTAACGATAGGTTAAAAGTTGACAAATATATATTTAAGGTTTCCGGAATCGCAAATCTCCCCGTCTGTTTCCTTAATCGCATAGTTCAAGGGACCATTCAAAACCCAAATCCAATTTGCTTTACTATGGAATCGAACCCTGGAGTACACGCTAAACAAACACGGTTTACTATCACTAGAACAACTGATCAAAGTTCTTACACACCTATCTGCCAGCCTACTATTTAATTAATTCAAAAGCAATATCACTAGCACGTATTCATTCAAACAGATCAAACAAAATTAAAAAAGTATCAAATTGTAAAAATGTTTCGTTTTTACTTCTAGGTGCTAAGCGTGCTCCATCTCCGACCACATCATCACTTACCAGCAGGTAAGACGGTGGTCAAACGCGAGCCTATTATTATTAATTAAAAAAAAAAAACCGCGCTCGCTTTTCACTATGTCCGTCACCTTACGAGGCGACAATTTGGCGCGAACAGTAATTTGTTCCACATCACCATCGATCGAGAGCCCTGATTGCCATGATTGTGTTGTTTACGGCTTGGGCTATTGACATGGCAGTCGTAATAACAATAATTACATTTGGTAGATATGGAAGATTACAGGTATCAGATAGGACATTTTTGAAAGGCTACACGCTCATTCATAAATAGATTCCAACCATATACGTTTAAATATTCGACTAGCGGATCCTAAATTCAAATTCTCAACATTTTGAATATAGAATTTGTCACATAATACCTACGTGTCTTTAAAAATTTAATTAAGAATCTATTAATCTTTCTTTTAGTAGGTACTTAGTAATTTTTTTTTAAGAATCGACCCATAAATCTTTATGAACCAATGTTGTTTCTTGACCGAATCGATTTTGATGTAAGATACAAGCTATAACGTAGAATACTTTTATTACAATACTGCTTATCCATGAAAAATAATACTTTAGGTATTCATTCATCTGTAAGTACAGCAATAAGAAAAATCACAAAAAGTCAGTAGGTACTTACTATGAAAATCATTCCTTTTTTGTCATTGTTTGTTGTTTTTGTGTGATGACGTATACCTAATACGTTCTTGTAAAAATATGTTATTGTTGTCTTTTAAGAACTGCTGTGTCACTCCGCTGTGGCGGGCTACAACCTTTTTTTTTTTTCAGATGGGAATATCATAGAATGACTTGTCCCACTCTCTCAGAACGAGAGGAGTCATTAGGTGACTCACACAGAAAAAAAAAAACAAAACAAAAAATAAACTGTTACACGTAGTTCAGTTAAAAAGTCCGTAATTAAATAATGAAAAACAACAATAGTATTAGTATGGACTTATTTATTTCAACAAAAACTATTATAATGACGCAATGAACCTAAGCGGTGTCACCTTTGCCCCTATGTGACCTTGTAGGAGCATTATGTATGCGAAGAGTAAGGTAAGAACAGGTACAGACAGAACGTAAGAAAAGAACTAAGAACTGTCGTGACTTCTTATTAAAAGTACCAGACGTGGGTACTTTGTTACCGTCCCGCTGTCAACCGTGAAAATTCTCATTTCAAAACATGGAATTTCTAGACTGTGGTGCATTTTTTGCTATGATAACCCTAGTATGTATTGGAGATTACACCAGTACGTGTGCTCGTTTTGTCAAAAGAGTTTTCATGTATTTGCGCATTGAAATAAAGACTTTTGCTGTAAGTTTGTTTTACTTACATATTTTTTAAACACAGTACACGATTTTATAAGGTACCTACTCCACGCTAGACAACTGAAAATTCCTGCTTCACAATTGTTCAGTATTTTATACAAAGGAGCGATAGACTTCTGCTTTTGTAGATGCAACGAAACCTGAAGCATCATTGAATTCAACATTTTAAGTAATCCGGAACAAATAATGACCATGAGCATTTACGTAATTTATTTTACTATATTTTGTGCTAGTTATGTCTGGTGATAAGAAGATTTTGCCCAACAGTGGGACAGTGCTTCCTTAGTGTTATTTTACATTTTGCAGTAGTTTTTTTTAATTTTACAACAGCTCATAAGAGTTGACTATGAAAGAAACTCCTATGAGCTGTATTTTTTGGCCAAAGCTTCAGCTTTCCTGTGACTCTTGATGACTTTTATAGTGTGTGTGTGAGTTCTTCCCACAAGAATTCATTGCTTGTACATTTTTTTTTAATTTTTACCGGCTATTTAAGAATTTGAGAATTGTAACAGCAACTTTTTGTTATGAAACACTGTTTTATAACAAAAAGTTGCTGTTACAAATTAATTGAAAAGCGATTCGTCAATTCATCAATTTCAGACCAAACTTATATACCACGCACTACTGAATGGTATAGTAGGTATGTATAGGGATACGCAAAATTTGAAAAGTATCGATAATTTACTCGATACCAGTATCGTATTAAAAGTATCGGAACTAAAGTATCGATACCTGAAGGTATCGAGTACTTTTTAATACAAAAAAAACCCGAATGGAGTGTAGTGCTTCGCAAAAAAATCTAGCTGGAACGGGTCTTACAAAATAGTCACTAATATCCAATAGATATTTAGAAACTGTTAGATATTCACATAACGTACGTAAACGTAGGCACGAACCCTACTTTGGAGAAAATAATAAATCAGTAAAAAATTAAAATGTTTTTATTTTTAACTAAAATTACACGACTAAACACAATAAAACTCACAAATAATTGTCATAATGAATACTAAATTATTTAGAAAACTGACAATCTTGAAATCCAACGTGAATTAAATTTTATCCAGGCGGGATCCAGTCAAGCGATTACGACTCTTTGTCATAATGGCTCCAGCTCGTGAAAAAAGCCTCTCCGAACTCCGAAAACGAATTTCATGTCTTCCCACGCTTGTAAAATATCTGCTTTGAGAGGAGATGCTTGATTTGAAAGGTATAGTCTAACCTCGTCCCTTTTCCCTTCAGTTGTCCTCTGACGTCTTGCATGAGCCAGTTGTTTATGTTGACTCCAGAAATCTATTGTGTCAGTTTCCGCTTCCGAGGAGTTTGTTGATGGGCACGGGCTGTCATTTGCGTTTATTGTCCATCGAATGTACGATATCGCACGGGCGCAGGCATTGGGATCCGTAAAGTGGATGTTTTTAAGCGATTTCAAAAAAAGAAGGAGGTTCTCAGTTCATCTTGAACTTTTTTTTTATGTATGACATCTCATAACTCAAAGACGGCTGGACCGATTTGAAAAATATTTTTTCGTTTGAAAGAGTATACTTTCTAGTTGGTCCCATTGTTATGAAATCAGGATCTGATAATGGGATCCTGGAGAAATCGAAGGAACTCTTCAAATATTATAGGCACACCTATAGCGTTTTGGGTATTTCTAATAGTAACTTGTGCAGTTGCTCTTGTAAAGCACCATTTGGGAAGTGGAACTTATGATGAAGACCACAAATGGCCGCCGAAACTACTCAATAATAAGTACTTCGTGGATTTGATTCGATTACTTGAATATGCATGTTAAGCACTTTATGCTCGTCACAATGCATATGGTGTTGTAGAGCTGATGGTGAAGTACCAGGAGAACTCAAAAATTGATAGCTCTGCATCGGGAAAAGCAATATTTTGTAAAAGGTGATCAGTAATTCACGTTTTGGCTTTTGTAACTAGATAAATTACAAACCGACCCACTAAAATGCGTGAAAAAGCTTTTTAGCAAAAAATAAAACCGACTTCCATATCAAAACACTACAAAGCCAAAAATAACTTTAATTTCGGAATGCGGTGTCAAAAAAAAGAAAATATAAAACCAATAACACCGACTACCGAAATTAAAGTTATTTTTGGCTTTGTAGGTTTTTGATATGGAAATCGGTATTATTTTTTGCTTAAAAGTTTTTTTAAATCTTGGATTAAGCAAGGCGGAGATAAAAAGTATCGATACTTTCTAAAAGTATCGATACTTCTAAAGTATCGGAACAAAAGTATCGATCCCAAAAGTACTTGGTATCGAAACAAAAGTATCGATACCCTGTGGTATCGATACTTTTTGCGTATCCCTAGGTATGTAATTGTAGTCTTAATCAATATGAAACACTGAAATAATGACAAAAAACAAGTATTTCTTACAAACTTTATATTTGTATAAGTTTATCGAGCCTTTTTTAACAGCAGGCATCCCAACGCATCCCTGCAAACACACAAAAACATAAAAGTCTTACATAAAACTGGCACGATCATATAACATCCCATTAAAATCCTTTCAACATTGCACCAAAGACTTAAATATAACTATGTATGTTACTTAAGCCATGTTTAACATAAGCCGACCATGTTTTAACGAGGTGGTTAACGTGACGTCACACATTGTGACGTAATAGTTGGCATATGTAAAGTTATGTAACGTATTTATTTACACGCCACTGGGAATGATACAGATTGTAACACCTGGCGGCTATCATCGGGAAATTCTGGTTTGTGTTCGGCAAAAATCGTGTAGTGTGAAAATACACTTCAAAATATATTGTGATATCAGAAAGTAGAGAAAAACTAGCCCCTGGTTGCTAGCTTATTTTTTTCTCTATTCTTTTATCACCTGCGTAGCCTTTCTATAATTATTGGTATCGGCTTGTACTCTATCTAGGTGGACCGGCTGCTTATCTAACCTCTTGTATGACGTGTGCTCTAAATGAAGGCCTTATTTATTGTATGTACAGTCGCCAGCACATCAAGCTACCCGAATCTGTCAAATTTACCCAATTGAGTTTGAACCTTATCATGTTGTCATAAAGTTTTAAATCTATTAAATTATTTTGACAGATTGGAGTAGGTTGATGTGCCGGCCACCGTACCAATGTGAATGCAAAAAAAAACAAAACGTCGATAGCCTAATGGCTAACGTGTCGCACTTGTGATCGAGAGGTCATAAGTTCTAACCCCACCTATTACAATATTACCGTGAACCCACTCCAGATACAAGCATATTTATTTAGCTTAGTTGGAGGGGTTAATAAGATTGCTAGTAGTGTGAATTCTACCCACATTGCTAGTAATCTTTTTGGTAATTAAACCATTAATTTTTGTTTCTTAATCTTGAAGTTTCATATTGCATGCCAGCATTTGCCAATTGAATAAGCCGAAAATAGGTTCAAATGCTAGTTTCTGGGGTTTGTTCGCTTTTTATTTTTATTTGAAATGAAAGCAGTTTTTGAAGATATGGCCAGTATGTTTTTGTTAATTTTTATGGTTTTTGGATTTTCTTTTAATTTAAAGCGATTGAAATCAGTATTTATTTCATTCGCATTTACGTGTAAAGGTTAGAGGTGAGTGCCCCCAAGACACCTATTACTTTTTTTTAATCAATAAAATCCCTGATCGTCCCAGCACCGGGTGCAGAGCGGATAAAACCAATACTGGCAACTTTCCAAAACCAATCTAACTGTAATGTTCGAAGACCATAGATTAGCTTTATGCCCGTTTAAGATGGTTTTATTTACGACTTTTTTTTGACACACAAATTTTAAAAAAATGGCCAAGTGCGAGTCGGACTCGTCCATGAAGGGTACCGTAGTAACTATAATAAATATAATATACTTAATATATTTATTTGAAAAAAAAAGAACAAAAATCCTTACAAATTTCTTAAAACTAGCTTATTTACAATTTTTACAACTACGCCAAATAACTTTGTTTTTCATAGTATTTGTATGAATTACAAAGTTATATTTGCGGTTTTAGAAAATATACTGTATCTCAAAAACTGCTGACTCGATCTCGTTCAAACCAATTTTAGTTGAAAGTTTACTTTTCACTTCATTATTATAGAAGTTAGAGGGGGGACACACATTTTACCACTTTGGAAGCGTATATCTTTTAAACCATTAACTTGATGAAAAAGTCATTTTAGAAACCCTAATGTTATTTTTAAAGACCTATCTATAGATACCACACACGTATAGGTTTCATGAAAGAAAATATTTTCAGTTTCAGCTCCATGTATGGGGAGCCCCCTTTATTTAAAATATTTTTTAAATTTTCTCTTAAAATCGGAAAGCGGTTCACAGAATACATCTACCTACGAAGTTTTACATGTATAGTCCTAATAGTTTCGGAATAAAATGGCTGTGACATACGGACGGACAGACAGACAGACGGACAGACATGTCGAAACTATAAGGGTTCCGTTTTTTGCCATTTGGCTACGGAACCCTAAAAAGGTTGTTATTCAATTGCATTCTAAGACAAACAGTTCTATTTCTATTGTTTTGTTATTCTTCATTAAGACAAATTACTCATTTGTGTCGGCGTGTGTTTGTGGTTTTAACTTTTATGATCAACAAAATATATATCCGCTTTGCACAGAATACTAGAGACCTATTGACTATAGACTCAGCTGTGGGTGAAGTCAGGCTGTGTATGATGATGATATATTTATATTTATTTATTATAATTGTATACCATACACCACTCAGAGAGAATCCGACTTAACACATACATACCTATTCAACGCGTGGTGCTGTGTAGTGTGCTCAAGCTTGAACGACTTACTCGCTTATGAAGTTATGACTGAACAACCTCAATGATCTAAATAAGCATTAATTTCTCTTTCCTTCCCTTTTCTCTTGATCCGTCTGTTAAAGCTGCGACACTAGAGAGTCTTTCTAGGTTGCCGTTACCACTTTGTCCTCTCTTTAAGCTTAGCGATGTTACTGAGGTTGACGTTAAGAAGTCTATTCTTGCGATTACTTCTTCAGCAGTCGGTAATGATAAGTTGTGTTCAAGAATGATAACTCTTATCCTTTCCTCGTTACTTCCTGTTCTCACTCACATCTTCAACCACTCATTTTCCTCTTGCTCTTTTCCGTATGTTTGGAAACAGGCTCACATAATACCTTTACCTAAAACTAACAATCCTACTTTATTAACCCACTTTAGACCCATTTCTATCCTCCCTTTTCTCTCTAAAGTTTTTGAGCACATAGTTCATAGACAAGTATCATTTTTCTTGGCGTCAAACTCGATAATATCCCCTTTTCAATCCGGTTTTCGCTCGGGTCACAGTACTGTAACCGCGCTTTTAAAAGTGACTGATGGCATCCGCTGGGCAATGGAGAATAAGTCCCTTACAGTTCTTGTATTGCTGGACTTCAGTAGCGCATTCAACTCAGTGGATTTCGACATTTTACTAGGTATCCTCAAATCTATCAATTTCTCTCCTTCCACTTTAGCCTGGTTCGGTTCTTATCTTCGGGGATGCTCTCAGTGTGTTCCCCTGGAGGAGTCCTTCTCTGATTGGTGTAGCCTCACTGAGGGTGTTCCTCGGGGTAGCGTTCTCTCTCCTCTTCTTTTTTCAATTTTCATAAACTTTGTTACCAGAGTAATCTCCTCTAGTTTTCATCTCTACGCAGATGACTTGCAGCTTTACCGACATTTTACTGTAGCTGACGCGGGTTCTGCAATTGCTGCAATGAATCATGACCTGGCTTGCATCAGCGTTTGGGCTAAGTCATTTGGTTTGCAAATTAACCCAACTAAATCCCAGGCCATAATCATTGGCAGCAGATTCGTTCGCAGTGCGGCTGTTGTTGCATCTCTGATGCCTTTATATCTCGATGGTGTTCGCATTGACTATACCGAAACCGCTAAAGATCTGTGTGTAGTTATTGACTCCAATCTCTCGTGGCGTGCTCAGGTCAATGAGGTCAGCCGAAAGGTAAATTTTTCCTTTCAATCGCTGAAATGCCTTCAAAGTCTTCTTCCCTTGAAGACTAAAATTTCTTTGGCACAAACACTTATTCAGCAGATTATAGATTATGCCGATGCCTGCTATTTGGATGCTATCGAGGAGCTATTAAACAAGCTTGAGCGCTTGCAAAATCTATGCATTCGCTTTGTTTTCGGTCTTCGAAAGTATGACCATGTTTCTCACCTTCGCAAGCAACTCAAGTGGCTCCCAATCCGTCTTCGCAGGAACACTAGGATTTTGTGTCTCCTCTTCAACATTCTACACAACCCGTCTTACCCTTCCTACCTGCGTGATCGTTTTTCTTACGCTCGCTCTAGCGACGTACCGTGTAGATCACACCTTAGATCCCTCCTTAAATCTCATCCTCATAAAACTAGCTACTACTCTTATTCCTTCTCTGTCCATGCTGTAAGATTGTGGAACTCACTTCCGCCTAGCATTCGTGATTTAAAAACTATAATTATCTCTATTCAAATGTCGATTAAAAGAGCATTACCTTTCCTCTTAACTGTGTTAATTATTTATGTATATATTATATTTATATTACATGTTTATATATTATAACATTATGTATTTATTTAAGTATATGTTATTTTTATTGCATTGTAAGTATGTGTAAGTATATTTAATATTTTAGTTTTAGTTTTAGACTTCACATATTCATATTTATTTCTCTTCTTGTTCTCACACACTATTGTCTACATTTCTTTTTCACTTCTCCTTTCGCAGGTCTGCTGGAAGAAATTTCTTAAGAAATAAGCAGTACCTTTGTACTCAGATATTATAATTATGTTTATCTTAATGTATTTTACTGAGTGTACATAAATAATAAAATAAATAAATAAATAAACTATTGTGCAAAAATTATTCTTTTCCCAATAATTATAAGGTGTACTTTTATTATTCTTTTTGACCACCATCTCACCTGATGGTAAGCGATGATGTGGTCAAAGATGAAGCAGTCTTACCTTGAAGTAACCTATTCAAATTGACTTAAAGACCATCAGTATAAACAAAACGAAAACGCATTGCAATTACCATTCCTAAAAATATTGATGTGAGGCACCACTCTATTCGAGATTAGTGTGAATAAGATGTTAGATATTTGTGTACTGATTGAATGCCGTCTGATGTTTTGACCAGTCAAGCGAGGGGGGTGATTTGTTTAACTCCCGCCGCGATATCAAAGAAGGGGTCCTTGTGGAAAACTACGCGCTGCCACCTCGGATACCGTGGTATATGGGGCTGTGTACGTCAAATATAAACTACCGCAATTATAACCATAGAATTAAGCAATATTGTTAAATAGGTGTGTTTAAATTTTACTGAAAAATAAAGTAATATTCTATTATATATTTTTATGTAATATTCTAGTAATATTCTATCTATCTACACTGACGCATATAATATTTAGTCTGTAGCTTGTTAGTGCATGTGAATAAAACCTCCGTAGTTCCGTATCCCATACTAGAGACACGCGCGCTTTTAGGTACTACAATTGTATCCCGATTATCTGTAACTAAGTAAGGTGAAATAAATTCGATTAATACTTTCCAAGTTTTATTTATCTTTGCACACAATCCTCAGAACTAGTACACGCAAACACAACAATGGTGAACCCGACGTGATTGTGTGCAGAAACGGAACAACTAACAAAAAAACGGCCAGGAGCATGTCAAACGGATCATTAAATCGAAACTTGGTCTTTTTTATTGATAATAGGCTCGCGTTTGACCACTATCTCACCTGATGGTAAGTGACGATGTGGTCAAAGATGGAGCACGCTTGCCTAGAAGTAACCTATTCACTCTTGACTTAAAGACTCCCAGGTTATAGCGATCAGGAAATACAGACTCCGGCAGGGAATTCCACTCCTTAGCTGTACGCACAATGAAAGTATTCCCAATACGTTTTGTGCGTATGGGTGGGATGTCCACCATGTAACGATGGCGCATCGCCGTTTGTCTTGTAGTCCGATGATGGCCGTGCTTGGATGGTCTTGCCATACTCCCATTATTTTCAACGACCTATCCGTAGATACTCCATACTATGGGGTAGATGAGATAAGGAAAAATCATCCCCTCTTTACGAGTAGGGGAAGTAACCTAAACAATGTTTTTCATATTGTTATTTTATCAATTTGACAGCATGATTAATATGTGTATCCATGCCAAACTTCAGCGTTCTAGTACCAAGAGGTATTATTGTCTAATATGTTATAATAATTATATATATATATATATATATATACACCTACCACATTGTGGTCTTTTTAACCCAAAGGTTGACTGGTAGAGAATGCCTTGTTGCATTAAGTCCGCCCAAGTACCACTATATTGTACATAAAGAACAATGGCGAATCCTCTAACAAATTTTTGTTGGCATAATTTTGTAGCGTCTATTAATGGAAAATATACAAGAGTATAGAGTTTCAATTTATGATCATTTTTGCCTTAAGATCCACTATTAAAGGAACTCTTGGAAAAAAGATATTCGTTGAAGAAGTTTTAGAGGTTATGTCTGGCCATTCTTACGTAAACCGATTTATTGGAAGCAGACTGGTACCGCAGACTTGATTATATCCATAGTCAACGCTAGTGTGGAAAACATAGACCTAGTAGTGAGCCATTGTCAGTTGGCCAGAGGTCTCCCGCCCACGATCTCACGGCAGCATGGAAAAAGTGGCTGTCGCAACCGAAGGCTGGGCACGCCGCAATCGCGGCAATAAGTCCCGTCTTTGAGAAGTGGCTGGAGAGACGCCACGGCGACCTCACCTTCCACTTGACGCAGGTGCTTACTTGACACGGATGTTTTGAGAGGTACCTATTTCGGATTCAGTGGGAGGACACGCCCAGGTGTCGACATTGCGTGGACCACCCGGAGAACACGGTGGAGCATACGGTGGAGGTGTGCCCCGCTTGGGCAGATTTCACCGTTTCCTCGTTGAGGCTATCGGCGGTGGTGACCTCTCGCGCCCGGCCCTGGAGCGGAGCGAGTGGGAATAGAATGCAGTCGCCTCCTTCTGCGAAGCAGTAATGCTAGTGAAAGAGAAGGCCGAACGCGCGAAGGAGAGGTAACTCTCTTCCTCATGCCCCAGCCGTCGCGGAAGACGCCCCGTGTGTCGGGGATCGCGAGCCGATCTCCGGCCACCGTAGGCGCGGGCTTGCGGACGGCGAGCAGGAGTAGCTCACCGTCCGGTAAGGACCAGGCCTGGTTCAACGGCGCATCGTGTTCCACTTGCACCTCAAAGAGCTGTCAGTATCAGTGACGGGGCCCCATATGGCCATTGCCTGCCGGGGCACAACCCCGGTAATGATCTAACGAGATACCACGGCCCCGGAACTTAAGGGCAGCTGAAGGAACAGGGTGAGTTTTTAGTCAGTAGTAGTCTGATACCGCTCTGGGTAAAGTGGAAGGGATTCCGTTTTACCCAGAGCGGGAGAAGTCATTCGATGATTTAACCACCCAGGAAAAAATGGGTCCCCCGCCACTTCCAAGGTATTGTTGATTATATCGAAAATCTGTTTTAAACATGTAACTATGCGTTATAAAAGCTATAATTACAAGTATTAAGTATTACAAGTTAATTGCGGCTCTGTCCCTAGGATGGCAACGCATGTACAATGCCTTTTGTAATACAGATCCATATAGGCCGCGGCGATCACTTTCCATCAGTCGGAACATCTGTTTGCCATCCTCAAATATGGATCTTAGTCGAATTAAATAAATAAATACTATAAAAGTAGGTAATAGGTAGTTATAAAAATTAAACAATTTGTTTTATATATGTATGTATTTATTATTCATCTTCTCTTATGATAATATCGTCCAAAAAACCTGCTGGTGTAGTAATATTTGTCTGATGTCTGGCCCATCCGAGATACCAAACTACCGCCATGATATGCGCGCAACATCCGACAGTTCGTCTTCCCACTAAGCAACTGCAACAGTACTCTATTATTCCTGCACGGCCGGGCACATTATTTTCTATTAATATAATTATACGTATTGCCTTCGAGACATGGCGTGATTTAATTTTGCCTCTAATAAGGGTTGTATCACTACTGCCTCTAAGATTGTATTCAGATGAATTTACTCACTCACTGCATACCTCAATCTTGTATCCGCCGTGGAAACATACATGTTCACCATAATATGAACGTGCTTGTCGTATTTGATACGTTCCCAGGGTGAATAGAATGAGGTCTCTAAGACAGGAAAGTAAACATTATTTCTGTTTGTTGATATGTTTTGGTAATTAGAAGTTGTACTATTCATATTGAACACAGAAGCAGTTAATAATTTCAAAAGTACGGAAACACAACCGACATTACACGAGATAGCAGCAGTTGTCAATACACCTTACGCAGATGTCAATGTCATGTTGTATTGTTGCCATACTTTGCTTGCAGTATGACTTTATTTTAGTATTTATTTATTCAGCAGAATTCTTAACAAAAATCTGCAATTATATTTATTATGGTTTATCAATACGCTTGTAAAGTATACTTATGCAATAAGGGAAAAACACTTTAAATAAATTGGAGTAGATTTACTGATACATGGCAGAGAAACCAGCAGAGAACTTTCAACTGAGACAATATTGGCTAAAAGACATGAAGTCAAATTGTAAAGGAAAAAAATAATCTAATCACTTGTGTTCATATTAGTCAATTGTATTTCCAAAAAAAATAAATATTTTTTCTTAGAGTGGGTCAGTTCATAAGCATATCTTGAAAAAAACTAAGAAATTATTTTATTTACATTTGCAAACATGATATTTATAGACGCTCAAATATTCTATTAACAATTTTTTCGCCTTTGTTCTTTAAATAAACAAGAGTTTCGGAGCTAATCTGCGGACAGATGGATGGACAGATGGACGTGGCGAAACTATAATGATTCCTTGTCGACTATAACAGAACCCTATCTTCACCCTAGCAAAGGTATAAATACTTAATCCACATTATACTACCGAATTAATACATCGAGCTTTACTGACTTGTGTCTGCACCATCTCTTCCACTAATCTTAACACTAATGTCAACAATTAACTATTAACTCGCTGAGATAGCAAGTCCATAAAACCAGAGCAAAGATGAAGTACGGAAATGGTAATTCAATTTTAACGCAACTGCTTTAAGTTTTAACAACTTGACTTAAAGTTCTGAACAATGTAATTCTTGTTTTTAACTTTGAGCTTCATGCTATTTCGTGGCACTTAAAATCATATTCAAAGATATTAACTTGCCATTTTATGATGTTGTTATTATACGTACTTGGTTGTGTATATTTCTTTCCAAGTTTAGGGTTGGTTTCAAGGCCGGGTAATATTCTTACAAGTTCAATTTTTTTTTATAGATCTCTTTTTAACGCATTTGCATGTTTGTAGTCAATGGCCTGGATTAAAATATTTGTATTGAGAATGGTATGTAATTGCTTCTAAATCCAAATTATATTGTCACACAACCAATCTTATGTGGTTGTGTGTGTATGAGGATCATGTGTATGTTGGTCCGTTATTACAGCCAGTTTGCTCTGAATCTTCTCTACTGACTTCCGTGAAACAGTAGACATATGGCCTTCCACGATCCCAGAACGTTTTTAAGTTAATATACCATTATACTTACTTATATGTAGATTGTAGACGAACATATAAAAAGTCGCAGATTACCATGTTTAAAAAATCATTATTCGGGCAAATCGCTTTGGACGCGAAAGTGACTGGTACCTATGTGTCAGATTTTTAACACATTTATAATGTTTAAAACAACCTAAAGTAATCAAATAACAAAGTTACATTCTTTTAATAATATGACGATATAACGTTGTTCCATTGGCATTGTTAATTTTTAATGATTTCCTACTATAGGGCATGAGTGATAATCTGAGAGATACATCAATATTTTCCTATGTAAAACGTCTTGGAATGAACTAGTCACAAACAAAAATACTACCATACTAGCAATCTGCTAAGCAATTAAAAATAAATATAGCTACAACTACAATTGCTACCATTTATAATTTACATAGAAAACCAACTGTCACATAAAATATTTACATAAACATAAATTAAATCGAATATTATGTTATTAAGTTAGTAGCGCCACGTTAGCGCAATTTACCTAATTTTGTCGACAACATTAAATTGTAAAGGCTAGTTCACATGGTTAGACGATAGCTGGCGCAGAATAATGCGCCTCTTGTTTGATACGGATTTACTTCAACGTCCACTGATAGAGGCAGTGTAACTGCCGGCGAGAAAACTACTTACTCTCGGTGATTTTCTCGCTCAAGAAACGCACAAAATATACATTCCGTGTAAACGAAAGAGATGCATATAATTATTAATAGTTGCCCTCTGACTGTTCACACTGCCTGCGACGATTCGCTTCACTAGTTTTGTCGCTGAACGACAAGAGCTGTCAAAGATAATACTCGCTCAGCGATGCTCGCTTGGCGGTCAGAACTCACGCCTAGAGACCAACTAGCGGTCCAGCGGACCAACTAGCGAGTGGCGCGAGTAATCTTTGCACTAGCACACTCGCTTATTTTTTTTTTTTTTATAGTACCACTCGTTTAGCATACTAAGGCTGGTTACTACTTAACCTGACAATCCTGTGGTGACCTCTAAAATTTGAAGGTCCCCAGCCAGGGCTTACATACTAATTATTTACATTTAAACGACCGCACGCTAAGGGCCCTCCCTGTGGAGAACGGGCCTCGGCATAGCGGGGTCGTTGGTGGAGGGCAGCAAAGGGTCAGGCTGGGTCATATTATTGTTTATGGGGTTGTTTATTGCTACTGGCTCAGCATCACGAGCTGGCTCGTTTGGCAAATATCGGGGAGGATTAACGTTACAAGTACGCGGACATCGCGATGGGCCTCGTCTGTGAGGCCGGAATACGGAACGCGTTTAGTTTATGTGTTTTCTAAGAGTGCTAGTTTCCCTACTGCTCTCTTGTCGGATTGTGGTGGGATCATCGGGTTCGTCTAGGACAAGACGCGGACGACGAACTCGGGAATTTTTTGAGGCTGTGTATTGGGCGACCGATACAATCAGTGGGTTTGTGTTTTTTTCAGCAGAGGCGAAGTAACGCACTGAATGGCGTTTCAACACTTGCTTTATGGTCGAGATTTTCGTTCGGGTTCCTCGTGCCTCAAGTACCATACCTAAAAATGTGTAAAAAAAAGCATTTTATAGAAACAGTGCGACTTCAAAGAAATAAAAAACTAGTACAGTAAACAGCGAAAAATAATCTTAAAGACTGTTTCATATGAGGTCTATAATAAGGTACGTACTCATCTGGTTGAAGTCGGTGCCAAGCCAAATGAATAGTTCCGATCACCCCAAGAAATTTGGCGTACGTAGCCTATCCCCCCACAAGGAGGAAGACCCCAGATAGGAAGAAACGAGAATAGTGCGAATGCACTTTTCATCTGACTATTTAAAACAAACACAGGTGAACAGTTTGTGTTGGTCGCGAAATAAAAACGTGAATTTCAAGTGTTTGACTTGGTTGTTTTACGATATTGGCTTTCAAGGTTTTATAGTCTCTATCGGCGTTAGGTAAACCTATGGGTTCGGCTGGACTTAGAAAATAAAAGTCAGTGTAGCTGGTGGCACTCCTTTGCCGAAACCCAAGTTTTTTATAAGAGACACGTTATGATAGCATCAGATTTTTTTTTAAATATTGCCCCACAGGATGAATTGTTCCCATTATGTGGGTTTATTTTTAGGGTTTCGTACCCAAAGCGTAAAAACGGGACCTTATTACTAAGACTCCGCTGTCCATCTGTCTGCCACCAGGCATCTCATGAACCGTGATAACTAGAAAGTTACAATTTTCACAAACTGTTGCCGCTATAGCTAAATATTTCAGTGGGGCTCCATTTTTTTCCGATTTTTATAAATAATGGTACGGAACCCTTCATGCGCAAGTCCGACTCGCACGTGGCCGGTTTTTTCTCACAAACAATCAGACCCGGAACAACCATTTGCAGACCGTTTCGCGGGAATCAAACCCACAACCTGCAGCGTAGCAGCCAATCGCTCAACCCCTACACTAACCATGTCGTCGAACTAATTTAACTTGATTATAAAGTTTAAAAAAAAAATTGTTTTTGTACCACTAACCGCCATTATAATACCTACTTTATCGCCAAGCCTTATTCCACTCTAAATGATGGAAGCTTAATTAAATTTATATAAGCCGCTTCTTACTGACTTCAGTTAATTTTTGTCGTTGTGAAAATTCAGTCTTCTTAGGCAAGGCTAGGTAAATATTAAATAATTATCATTTTGTGGTACTTACCTGTGATAGGACAAGTGATGGTACCTTTTTTAAGGATGGGAAACCATGTAATGACAGCCTACCGGTCTGGGCAAAGCGGGAGGGTATTTCAGACTTTTACTGACTAAAACCCATCCGTGTTCCATCATAAGTCCTTCGTGTACCGAGGCCTCGGTAGCTCTTTCGAACTATTTCGCAATCCCGGCAGGCAACTGCCCCCTTGTGGACCCTGACAATTTTGCTGACACTCGTTGAGGCGCGCGTGGAACACTCGGCGCCGTCTACACGGGCCTGGTTTCAGTCGGGCGGCGAGCTACCCATTGCTCGCAGCCCGCAGGCCCACGCCTACGGTGGCTGAGAGTCACCGTGTGATTCCCGGCGCCCGGAGCGTCTCCTGCGGCGGCTGGGGCGCAAGGGCTGAGAGGGCCTTGAGACCTGCATCTCCCTCGCACGTCCCGCCACGTAATCTCTTTAAATATTGTGGTGAGAAAATAAATGAATTTATTTATTTATTTATTTATCCTTTGCTTGCATAACCGCTTTGTAGAAAGAGTTGACTGCTTCCCATGCCTCCTCGCTCCGAACCATGGATCGAACCAGGGCCGGGAGCGAGAGGTCGCCGCCTATCGCCCTACGAGGCCACGGCGTAGCTCTGCCCAAGCGGGGCAAACCTCCACTCTGTGTTCCACCGTGTCCTCAGGGCGAAGTGATGGTACCTTAGACAGACCAACTCAAAGGTACCATCATGTAACATTTGTTTATTAGGTTACAATGGACAAGTTGTGTACGTATGCATAGCCATTAATAATATCTAATCGTAGCCCAGTGGTTGAAATTGGATCATAATTTAAATGATTTCGAATGCATTATTATATATAACAAAATATAAACTGAATCGATTTTTAAGCCGGTTAAAAATCTTTTCTTATGCTTGTTTGTTAGTTTTTACGATGTACATGTACGAAGGGAACACGTGGTTTTCCTTAGCCAAATATTTTGATAGCGTGTTCGTGACCACCGCCGATTATTACTACGAATAACATAAATGATCCTACCTTTATACATATAATTACTAAGCAAAATATTTACCAATTTAATTATATTTAACATTATACATAAGTATACGTGTTGTTAACTCACTAATACTACATACTCGTACTAGTAACTGCAACTAATGTTACTAAATAAATATAGAAAAATATTATATTTAACAACCTATTAAAATATGGAATTACTTGTATGTCTAATATAAAGATTTATGTATGTAACACTAATTAAGCATTGGTTACTGGTATGACTTACGACTCGTTCGTGAATTCGAACCCAAGTAAGCACATTACTTTGTGTTTTTTTTATCATCGTCACTACTTTCAAAACGGTGATCGAAAACATGGTGAGGAAACGCCATATCCTTGGATTGAAATATGAAAAGGCCTGCGGCACACAGGAACCTGCACTGTGCCTGCGTGGTGGAATACAAGTCATCCCCTCTCATTGAGAGGAGGCCTGGAATGGAATGGAAGTGACCGAAATTGTATATAGCATAATGAACTTTATGTCAATTGTATAACATACAAACTAAATAGGAGCCAAAAAAAGGTCGCGCGTCTTCCACGGAATCCTCGCGCATTCTCGAGAATTCCAGCTACTGTCGTTTGTATGTTATACAATTGACATAAAATTCATTATGCTATGTACAATTTCGTTGCAAAAAGTCGCTTTCATTCCATTCCGCGGCGGTGTCAATTGAGCCTTATACTCATTAAAATATTGCTTTTCTTGTTAGGTGAAACACCAAATTAAAGCTATAAATATAACCAACGAACAAAAAGCTAGTCGATAAAAATATTTACATTTACATGAATGATCAAGAATCATTTAAATCCTGGTTAACCACTTAGTTCAAAATATTTTATTCAGTTGTGTTACACTGAAACAACTCTTCAATAAATAATATGTACGTGCTCGTGATGCGGCCATTTGGATGAATAATTTAAAGTAAGACAATATTAAATTATTCACCTATTACGTTTATTTCCATGTATAGTATAAACGTGGTGAGTTAACTATTTATAATGTACTCGCTGCTACTCGCAATTTCATTCTCGTGGAACTTTTCTGGATAAAAAGTTGGATTCCGGGTTGTGAACCTAAACCATTATTCATAGATTAACAATACCTTTATCTTTAAAATAAGGGCTAGGTATCTACTCACATGGCTGAAATCGGTGCCGAGACAAATGAATAGGTTTGATCTCCTCGGGTGTGCTCTAGGATGCCAGTCAAACTTATTCATCGGCTTGGCGCCGACTTCAGCCATGTGCCTTCACCTAGCCCTCATTTTATAGATAAAGGTATTGTAGTGTTTTTGTTTGTTTTAAAGTCGATATTTTTTTTAAAGTTTTTATTAAGCGGTGGCATAGTCTCAACATTGAGTTGCCAAAATATATTTTTTTTAAATCAGCGTTCCCATTGCCGGTGTTCAGGCCTTCTCTCTAGAATAGGGAATGGGCCGTAGATCTACGCGGGTCCAATATACGCGTTGGTGGATATCATATGTCTTCAAATTTTTGGTTGCGAAACAAGCTAGTCTCCTCACAATGTTTTTCTTCGCTTTCAATAGTGGTGATGAAATAAATTACACAAAGTAATGTGCCTGACTTGGTTTGGACGACCTACAACTCGCAAGTCGGGCCCGTAAACATCGAGCCTCAACTGAAGCTTAATAATTGGTCAGTTATTAAAATATAGAACAGTGATGATTCAATAAAAATAGATGTATCAAGTCAAGATCATCTAAAAGCAAACAAAGAGACACCACAATCTGGGGGCACGGCAGTGCCCCCGCCAAGTCGAGCAAAAAAGCGGCACGGCCGTACCATTCTTTTCTCGAAGCAATTCAGGCCATTTTCGACCCCCTATAACTTCGTTGTGGATAAAACTAGAAGCCTGAATTTTGAATATAAACACGGTATATTTAAAATTTCATTCAATTTGAACCAGTAGTTTAAGAATTATAACGAGTCAAAGTTCCTTAATTTTGTTAATTTTGTCACTCACTGACTGACCGATCATCAAAAGTCTATGGCACTTCTAGCAGTCATAGAAGCTTCAAATTTAGAATACAACTAGCGTTTAGTATATGAATCAAGGAAAAACTATAATATTTTTCAATTTCGGTCCATTTTTCTAGATACATCAACTGCATAAATAACTTTGTAATCCCATATAAATATATAGGATTACAAAGTTACATTTGCAGTTAATGAATCAATGTACCTGTATAATATAATGAAATAATAGATGTAGATGGGTACTTTTTTTTTCTTGGTGAAAAATATCATCGAATGACTTCTTCCGCTCGTGTGTGTCAGAATTCTACTGACTAAAAACCCACCCTGTTCCTTCGGAAGCCCTAAAGTTCCGGGGCCGCGGTATCTCGATGGAACTTTCCCGCAAACCCCGACAGGCAATGGCCCTATAAGGCTCCGTCACTGGTATTGACAGCTTTTTGAGGCGCGCATGGAACACGACGCGCCGCCGACCCGGGCCTGGTCCTTGCCGGACTGTGAGCCACTCCTACTCGCCATCCGCAGGCCCGCGCCTACGGTGGCCCGAAATCGACTCGCGATCCACGACGCCCGGGGCGTCTCCCCCAGCGGCTGGGGCGCGTGGAAGAGAGTTGCCTCTCCCTCGCACGTTAGGCCTCCTCCTTCGCTAGCATGACTGCTTCGCAGCAGGAAGTGACTGCATCCCATTCCCTCTCGCTTCGCACCATGGTCTAAACCAGAGCAGGACGCGATAAGTCGCCGCCACCGATCGCCTCTACGAGGATACGACGGTGCTCCACCCATGCAGGGCACACCTCGACCGTATGCTCCACCGTGTCTTCCAGTGTAGATAGGTACCTAGATATAATAATTATGCTCAAAGGTAACTTGTTAAATGGTCAACGGAATAAAAAAGCAAGAAGTATTAAGAGTATTGGGGAGTATTAAGTAGAGTAAATTGCCCGAAATTGCATAATTAGTTACTTATGGATTAACTTTAACCGAGACGTTTGACGAGTGCGTCTATTCGTGTTAACTAGTTTTTGTTTTTAAGTGTTTTAAATTTGTTATGTATTGGTTTATTTATAAGATTTTGTATTTGTTTATTGTTTTTTATGGGCCTAGTTGCCTGAAATAAAGGATATATATTACTAACTAATGCAAAAGACGTACGTGCGTATCCATATGTGCGTATCAAAGCCTCCGAAAAAAACCCATAGACAGGGAGTGGACTTTGAAAAAAACTTTAGCTGAAGTTCAAGAAGTAGTACCGGAAAATAAAAAAAGGAAGGCTACCTACAAAAATAAGAAAAGCTCATAAGACAGAGAGGGCTTTAAGAAAATTCGTTGTTGGTATACAAGAAGTAGAAGGTACCGGAAAGGAAAAAAGTAGGACTTTCTACAAAAAGCAATGAGATCCCATAAAAAACAATACTTGTCAAAAAACCAAGTCTCGCAACTCAGTTATTCTACCGTAAAAAGTTGTGAGATCCATGTAATACTAAGTCGGTTATTAATTTATTCAGTCCCTATTTAAGGGACCTTCTGTCTTAGGTTGTTACGTAATTATCTAACCTAACGACATCTTATAGTGACCATATCAATATTAAAAATCTTTAACGTTTTAAATAAATAGATTGACTTGGCAATCGCAATAAACAATTTAAGTTATATATGTCATACTTGTGAGATATATTGTGTTTTCATGCGATGACCGAGTCAATCTATTCACTTAAAACGCTAAAGATTTTTAATATTGATATGGTCACTATAATATGTCGTTAGGTTAGATAATTACGTAACAACTTAAGACAGAAGGTTCCTTAAGTAGGGACTGAATAAATTAATAACCGACTTGGTATTACATGGATCTCACAACTTTTTACGGTAGAACAACTGAGTTGCGAGACTTGGTTTTTTGACAAGTATTGTTTTTTATGGGATTACAATTTACTTTTATACTCTAGTCTATGAACATAATTTTTAGGCATACCTCGGTAGGATTTCACAATTAGATGACATATTACAATTGAAAACGTATTAAGGAGTTAATAAAGAAAATTAATAATAATAAAATGTTTATTCAAAATCATAAGGTAAATATTAAATACAATTTCGCTTAAATCTACTCTAAGTTCACGCATGGTTATTTAAAAATATCTAGTGTTAAATCAGCCAAGAACCAGGTGTACATTCTTGCATGCACTATGCAGCACCGCCCGCCCGCAAATATATGCACATGCAGAAGTGATGCAATAAAAATATACAATTACAAACTATTTATTTACGCAAATCAATAAAAAAGTGCCAAATCAAGGTACTTTTTTATTGATGCTCGCGTTTAATGATAATCTCACCTGATGGTAAGCGATGATGTGGTTGAAGATAAAGCACACTTACGTGAAACTTTGTATGTTTGAGCGACAAGTTACGTTCAAATCCCTTAAGACATTCCCAATTATAATATTACTAGGATTAAAACAATTACATGATATAGTTAATAGATATGTGATGTTCACGGTCACATTTGCTAGTCATGGACTTCCAACTCCCAATACACCTATTTATGCATAGTATTGACACACATACCACATGACATATTCATGTATTTCATTAGTTGCCAATTTTATTAATGTTTTGCCTACAATAAGTAGTACTAACACACGTTTCTAACAACAAATTATCTCATACATACATATCTTCTGACCGCGACTTAGTTCATGTGGGAAGGTTTTCCCGCGTAAGTGCTGATCCCGTGGGATTTACGGGATAAAAAGTAGCCTAAATTTTATTCCAAGATATCAACAAGATATTGACATCCTGGAATAACAAATAGGGAACGGATCGAAATGAAATTTGATCAGTAGATACTTACCAACCGGAGTTGCGGAAATGTATACCGGAGTTGCGGAAATGTATATCGGAGTTGCAGAAATGTACTAACAATACCGTGGCCCCTGAACTTACGGGCAGTTGAAGGAACAAGGTTGGTTTTTAGTCAGTAGAAGTCTGACACTCCCTTCCGCTTAACCCAGAGCGGGGGAAGTTATTCGATGATTTTCCCACCCAGAAAAAAAAAGGTACTTACCACATTCAGATCCGTTCAGTAGTTTTTGCGTCAAAGAGTGACAAACATCCGTACAAACACCCTCACAAACTTAATCATTTTTAATACTAGTAAAAAGTAAGATATTTTTAACTTGAAGTTCATTAAAGTATTAAGGTCGACGTATTTATCGACGCGTAACAAATTAAATGTAGGTAGTAAGAAAATCCGATAGGTCGTTAAAAGTTACTCGAATAAAAAGTAAAATTTATTTTGTGATAAAAATATGATGTTGCTTTCATTGTCTCGTTGGTCGCAAGCGTGACTGCTGAACATGAACGGTCGGGTTCGACTACCGGGTCGGTCAAAAAGCGCTATTGGGTTTTTCGATAAGAACTTTCTCAGACTACCGGGTCGGTCAAAAAGTGCTATTGGGTTTTTCGATAAGAACTTTCTCAGACTACCGGGTCTGTCAAAAAGTGCTATTGGGTTTTTCGATAAGAACTTTCTCAGACTACCGGGTCGGTCAAAAAGTGCTATTGGGTTTTTCGATAAGAACTTTCTCAGACTACCGGGTCGGTCAAAAAGTGCTATTGGGTTTTTCGATAAGAACTTTCTCAGACTACCGAGTCGGTCAAAAAGTGCTATTGGGTTTTTCGATAGGAACTTTCTCAGTAGTAGACCGGAGATTGAAAGTGAGGGCGTACTACCTTAGTACCTCGGAAAGACGTCCAGCCGTTGGTCCTGGCTGTCATATGGACTTCTTTGACTGTCGTTATGGGTAGTCAGAAACCAGAAAATATGACCTTGGTCTGGCCAAGGGTTATCGTGTTCCCTAGCTACCAGGCTGTGGAGGTCAGAGGCATTCGCTCCATGTAAAACACTAGTACTCTGCTGGATCTGGTTAGACTAGAAGCTGACCTCAAACATAGTTGAGAAAAGACTAATTAGATGATGTCTTTCAAGAACAGAAACAAATAACATATTAACAAAAAGAAATTAAGATTAGGTTGCTGGCTCGTTCTTTGCCCAAAGAATAAGGCTGCGTTTCCACCTGAGATGTGCGATGGAAATGTGTCGTGCGAGGATGTCTAGCTGTGCTGTGAAAATGTGTGGGGGTTTCCACCAAAGCTGTGCGATGAAAATGTGCCCACGAGGATGTGTAGCGGAGCTATGAAAATGCGCATTAATGTGTGGTGCGAGTATGCGCAAACCTCGCAACACATCCTTCTCAACACATATTCCTCGCAACACATCCCTCGCAACACATCTCTCGCAGACATCCCTCGCACACATCCCTCGCTTGATTTGTATGCGCAAAAATCTAGCTCCGCTGAGCCGTTTCCACCAGAGCTGTGCTGACCGAGGCGAGGTAAATGAAGCGATTCTATTGGTTCTTTACAAACACATCCCTCGCTACGCATCCTCGCACATCGCTGGTGGAAACGCACCCTAAGCATTGCCATACAACGTGGCAACGCTGCCAGTCTTCTGGGTACGTTTCCGGTCGACAGCGATGTGGAGGCCTAAGCTTTGACGTCTAAGCTTGTTTTTTATTTTATTTTTTTTATATACATGGTTATGTTTAACAGTGTTTGTTATCTAATGAAATGATAAAAATTTTAGTTGCTAAAAAAAAGATCAAGTTAGATCTAGCAATCTATCTCAAACTAAAATCAATGTCCATCTACTTATTGTATTGATAGTAATACCCCGACTTACGCTACCCCGTTTTACGCGAATTCGGAGATACACGGTTTTTCTTTTTTATCACCGCGCTCATCGGCGGCGTGTGGCATTATTTTACGTACGCAGTGCACGTTATTGATTTATATTTAATTATGTCATTCAGAAGACAAAAAAAGATTCATTTGAACCCAACAAGACACGAAAAACAATGTCTTTTGAGTGTAAACTACACTTACCTTATACGTATTTATAAGACACGTTTGAACCCCGACTTACGCGAATTCGACTTACACGGCTATCTCTTGGTCCCACCTACGCGTAAGTCCGGGGTATTTTCGGCCGTTTACTACTTTATCATCAATATATTTATAATGTGTTAGCTATCGCGCGGAGTTTAGTTCCCCCCTCATTTTTTGTAGTTGGGTTTGCTTATAACCTTTCTTAAGCTTCAAGCTACTTCCACACCAAATTTTATCCAAATCCACCTAGTACTTTCGAAGATTAGCGCGTTCAAACTAAGAAACAAACTTATCCGCTTTTTTATTACGAATGAGCCCGCTCTTTATCTATATCTATACTTATAATAAATCTGTAGAGAGGTCAATTCTGTACATGAAATATATTTACAAAATAACTATCAGGGGGTGATTAGGGATCGATACTGATGCCAAAATTGCAATCAGTAAAATTTTTGTCTGTCTGTCTGTCTGTCTGTATAACCGTTATAGAAACAAAAACTACTCGACGGATTTTGACGAAACTTGGTACAATTATTTTTCATACTCCTGAGCTGGTTATAGTGTACTTTTCATCACGCTACAATCAATAGGAGCAGAGCAGTGAAGAGAAATGTTGGGAAAACGGGAGAAGTTACTCCATTTTTTAAGCTTCCGTCGCGAGTGCAACCTTAATGGTTAAAGCTACACAGAAATCATGTATGACGGAAATGTTCTCCTTAAAATTATATAAAAAATATCCTACGACAGAATATATCTATTTTTTATGGTTGACTCACAATAACACGTGTAACTCCCGATAGCTTAGCAGTTCGAAGCTTTCTGATTATTATTCTGCTCCGAAATTTAAAACCACCACAACTTTGCAATGGAACTCGGCTAAAAGTAACCCAGTTGCAACAAAATATAATCGAGGCTCAAATTTTAACAGGTTGCGGTGCAGGAGAAACTGTTTTTATTCCCAGAATTCCCATAATACCAAATAATTTTCCATTCTAATTTAAAAGAACGCAATTCCCAGTATCGGTGTGTTATGCAATGACAATTAATAAGGCTCAAGGGTAGACTTTTCGTGTTGCTGGAGTAGATATCGGTGTCAGTTGTTTCTCGCATGGTCAGTTGTACGTCGCTCTTTCCCGGGTTAGCAGTTCTATAAATCTTTATGTTCACGTGCCGGACGGGTCAACTTTCAACATAGTTTACCCGGAAGCTTTGCGCTGAAATATTTTCGTTCTATACGTACTTAAGCCTCATGTGAACGTGATCTAAACAATATTACCGATACATTAACTTAATAACACACAAGGAGTTACACGCTGACGGAGTCGCGGGCACAGCTATTAACAATAATATTGGGCGGTTCAGTATTGCGATATTTTTAACAGTATTATAGATTGACATATTATATTGCCCTACTAAATTACGAAAGTTAATATGTCTGTTACATCAAAATCACTGAACCGTGAGGATACATAGGATACTGTTTTTTTTACGAAAAACGACGGAAACGTGGATGAAGTCGCGGGCAACAGCTACCTATACTAATAATATAAGGCTGAAGAGTTTGTTTGTTTGATTGAACGCGATAATCTCAGGAACTACTGGTTCGAATTGAAAAAATATTTTTTAATTAAATAGTCAATTTATAGAGAAAGGCTATAGGCTATATATCATTACGCTAAGGCCAATAGGAGCGGAGCGCCAATGAAGAAGGCTTCAAAATCGGGGTTAAATTTAACGTTAGCCCAAAGTAACTATTCCACGCGGACGAAGTCGCGGGCAAAAGCTAGTTGTAAATATTAGTATACAATGTGTAATTTAAAGGGTATATACATACCAAGTGCACGGTTTCTTTGTATGATAATAAACGATATGGCAAGGGTTTTATAATCCTATGTCTACATGTGTGAAGTATAATATAAATTTCAATACATTGATACCAGAGGCAGAATTTTCAAATTAAGAAGAATGAAGAGAATCACCGTGTTATTGGCAAGTGACGTGGAAAGTTATTGACCCTTGTAGTGCTGTGACACGTTTGTTATGATTGGTATTCAAGAAACATATGAAACCGATAATTTGGTATCAATTCTTTGTGTCACTTATTTTGTGCTGAAACTGTGCATAGAGACTCCATACCAGATGTTGTCTTCAGCCCCTTTGGATAGATATTAGGTTTCCGTTACACGTTGTATAATTTGATTATTCGGCCGTTTACTACTTTATCGTCAATATAGTAATAATGTATTTCATCTTTACGATCCAAATAAATGTTACAGTACAAAAAATCGCTTAAATAATATCGGGATGGATTCTGAACCAAGGTACTGTGATTAAACTTTCCGAGTAGGGTTGAAAATTAATGTAATCGCCACTATAGGTTGAGTCGAAGCATTAGGGTGGAATACTTTCTCAAACATATTTCTAGTATAAAACTCACTCAACTGAAAACTTTCATCGATTTTATAGAGAAGATTAATTTTCGGTAAATTTTGCGTACTGGACTCGTGCCAGCAACTATATTCGTACGCAATATTTGATAATTCATTAGTTTAACATCCATGAGTGAATCTAAAATACTGCATAATAATTAAATTGAAATGTCTGTTCACGAATTCAAAATAACTGTAATATCTCAAATACTTATAAATAGGTACAAAACAGAAACAAACTTTTTTTTTAAATTTAGGTCTATCTGTTGATCTTTCTGTTTTTGTCCAGGCTTATCTTAGTAAGGGGGATTATTAATGAAAGATTTTCACTGAAAGATTGAGGAAATCATAGGGCAACGCAAAGGCTTGCCGGGGTTGCGGAAATGTTCTAACGAGATACCGTGGCCCCGGAACTTAAGGGCAGCTGAAGGAATAGGGAGGGTTTTTAGTCAGTAGAAGTCTGACACTCCCTTCTGCTTAACCCAGAGCGGGAGAAGTCATTCGATGATTTTCCCACCCGAAAAAAAACAGCAACATAAAGGCAATTTTCTATCACAGAATTCCCACAGTAACGGGATTTGAGCGGGATAATACGCGATTTTTACACCCGGAAAAAAGAGACAACGTAAAAGCTACTTTATATCCCGGAATTCCCACGCTATCGTGATTTACGCGGGGAAAACCGCGTTAGTAAAATCGAACACCCACGCGAACAAAGTTGAGTAAAAAAAACACGCTTTTTAAACGTGCCCAAACAATGTATCAGCTTTAATCTGAATGCTTAACAACTAGTGTTTAGTAGCATAGTCTGAAACAAACATCTTTGCCTATTTATCCATGCTAGACTTTCAGCCATAAAACCAAACCTACGTCCAAACAACAAATTCGTCATGGTGACGTGAAATTCCGCTCCACTACTTCTTCAAGTATACACTCATACATATTGTACTTTTAGTCCTTATTCAACATTGTACTTAATCTGTCTCGTTGCCAGTCGACCGTCAGTTGATGTTAAAGATGGGCGATTGTGAATGACATTATTCGAATGATTCGATTGTAGAAGTCATTCAAATTATTCGAATAACCTTACAACTCATTCGAATTTGAACAAAAGCGAGAAGTAAATAAGAATGTATTGCGTCGTCTCTTTCCTTCCGATTCAAATTTCATTACTACTAGTTTATATATTCGAATATCCGCAACCTCATTTAAAAGTAAACTCTATGCACTGAGAAAAATACTCAATTTTGTGTGGCAAATTGAATGAATCATCAAACCATCGAACGACTAGTTTGTATTCGAATATATGTAGTTATTATTGCGCTCGAATAAGAAACTATTTTGGTTGTAACACCTAACTAACTTGTACGAGGGGATACGTATTGACGACTTACGTGCATAGGAAGGTAAAGGTAAATTATAATAGAGTTTGTACATATAGAAAGTGTATTAAAAATTCTCATTCGTCCAGTCCGGTCCTGGTTTTGGTGTGAGCCTGTGACCTGTACACATATATAAGTAATCTTATTATAACTGTGTGCGTGTGCGATTCGTAGAAAGGGCAACGAAAACATTTTCGATACTTTCTGAAGTACCTGCCTACTCGGAAATTAGTCATATCTAATTATTGCTATCAACTAAAAGTAATATTTATAGGACGAGAAAAACGTAAACTGAATGAATGAACTAGCGGTTCGCAAATCAGTAACTATTAACTTATTACTACGAATATCAATCAAAAGTAGACTTTATTATAATACGAAACATACCAATTTTGTATGGCAAAGTAAATGAATGAACTAGCGGTTTTATTCGAATTTGCGAACTAGCGATCGATTGTTTTTGTATTCGAATGTTAATATTAGTAGTATCAAACCATTCGATTATTGGAATCAGTAACAATCGCCCATCGCTGGTTGATGTCAAGATTATGGTAATCCCGGCACTATGCCGCTATGCGACCTACATACTGAATTGTTTAGATTTTGAATTCAGAACAGCGATGGCAACTCGTTTTTTATTTTCATTGTGTTTTTGTATTGAAATAAGAATGTGGCTTTTGGGATGGAAGAGAGGGTTTTCTTTTGCAATTTTTTTTAATGAAATGAATTGTTTATTTATTAATGTGATTATAGTTATTTTCCTTATTTATAAAATTGTGATAAAATATACATTAAAATTAGATTTATTAATCATTTTACTATAATCAGAGGTAATGATTGCCGAACATAAAAAGGAATTAAATCTACGTCATCGAAATGACTGGTAATTAATAAGAAAATTTACTGGAACACTAAAAGGGCGGTATCTAGCTATTTCTACATTTTTTCTAGGAGAATTACCTTTTTAGAATTTAAAAATTGGCCAAGTGCGAGTTAGACTCGCCCATGAAGGGTCCCGTAGTAACTATAATAATTATAATATGTATATTTATTTGACGAATAAAAAAAAACATAAAATTTTCTTAAAACTAGCTTATTTACATTTTTACAACTACGCTAAATAACTTTGTTTTTCACAGTGTTTGTATGAATTACATTTATATGCTGTATCTCAAAAACTGCTGAACTGCTAGCTTTTTGTATGAATTACAAAGTTATATTTGCGGTTTTAGAAAATATACTGTATCTCAAAAACTGCCGACTCGATTTCGTTCAAACCAATTTTGGTTGAAAGTTTACATTAAGATCTACAGACATATATTTTTTTTAGATGTTTCACTCCATTATTATAGAAGTTAGAGGGGGGGACACACATTTTACCACTTTGGTAGCTTATATTTTTTTGACTTTATGAAAAAGTGGTTTTAGAAACGCTCATATCATTTTTAAAGACCACTGTCTATAGATACCACACACGCATAGGTTTCATGAAAAATAATATTTTCAGTTCTAGTTCCATGTATGGGGTTCCATATAAAATTAAAAAATATTTAAAATAAAAGGGGGTCCCTTTATTTTAAATTTTTTATTTTTTAATTTTTTTCTTAAAATCGGAAAGCGATTTACAGAATACATCTACCTACTAAGTTTCACATGTATAGTCTTAATAGTTTCGGAATAAAATGGCTGTGACATACGGACGGACGGACAGACAGACAGACAGATGGAAAGACATATCGAAACTATAAGGGTTCCGTTTTTTGGCATTCGGCTACGGAACCCTAAAACGGAGTATATTTAAGTTGGATACTAAGAAGTAGAGGGCTGTATCACCTATACAGGCCTGCTTTTCTTAGTATAACTTACTTAGTTAATTTAAAGTTCTTCCTTAGACTAGAAATTTCTTGTTTATCAACACTCTAGTATTTTCTATTTAACGAGGAGTCAGCTTCTACTAAGAGCTGTTAATAAAGTAACCTCATAATAACTAAATTATTATACCTAAGTGAGGTAACGAGTTTCACCTCAGTAATATAGTACAAAATCGTGTTATTGTTGCAGGCAGACGCAGTTTCTGCGCATAAAGCTAATTAGTCACCTCGTGTGTATCTCCTATGAAGGATTACGTCATAGACTCGTTCATTTTGCAGCTTGTTTGAATAGTGTCTTCTTTACTAAGAATACAATAACTTTACTAATATTATAAATGCAAAAGTTCGTGAGGATGGATGTATGTATGTTAGATAGATAGATAGATAGAATATACTTTACTGTACACCAAAAATATTAAAAATAAAATTTAAATACTCATTTACGCAAAAACTACTGAACGTATCCGAATGAAATTTGAGTTTGATAATAAAAGACGGAAGTGATTTCCAACTTGCAGTGAATAATATATTTGACATACAGTGTAGTTTACATCTTGGAATAACACATAAGTTACATTTTATCCCGGAATTCCCACGGGATCAAGTTTTTTTTTTTAATGTGTTGGTTAAATGGTTCGCGTTTAACCACCATCTCACCTGATGGTAAGTGATGACGTGGTCACTCTTGACTTAAGACCCCTAGGTTATAGGTAGCTATCGGGAAGCAAAGACTGCGGCAGGGAATTCCACTCCTTAGAGCCCCACCGTGTCCTCGCAGAGGCGATAGGCGGTGACCTCTCGCTCCCGGCCCTGGTTCAATCCATGATCCAGAGCGAGGAGGCATGGGAAGCAGTCACCTCTTTCTGCGAAGCAGTTATGCAAGCGAAGGAGGTGGCGGGACGCGCGAGGGAGGTCTCAAGGCCCTCACAGCCTTTGCGCCCCAGACGCCACATAAGACGCTCCGGGCGTCGGGAATCACAGGGTGACTCCCAGCCTCCGTAGGCGTGAGCCTGCGGGCTGCGAGCAATGGGTAGCTCGCCACCCAACTGAAACCAGGCTCATGTAGACGGCGCGTCGTTTTCCACGCGCGCCTCTAAAAGTGTCAGCAAAATTGTCAGGGCTCGCAAGAGGGCCAGTGCCTGTCAAGGTTGTGGAATTGATCGAAAGAGTTACCGCGGCCTCGGCATAGGCGTAGGAAGGGGGGAGCCGGGTGGCCCGTGCCCACCCCAGAATGGTCTGGTGCCCACCCGAGAATTTTTACTAACAAACAATTATGGCTGAAACATTTAAAAATCTGGCCAAGTGCGAGTCGGACTCACTCATGCAAGGTTCCATTATGGGATACATGTTAAATTAATTAATGTGATAATTTTCATTTCGTACGTTAAGAGTTGACGCAACTTTGATAAGCGATCATCGCTTCTACTACTGGGGGCCAGGCTCCCCCTGGGAAATATCTCTAGATACGCCTCGGTTTTAGTCAGTAAAAGTCTGATACACCCTCCCACTTCACCCAGATCGGGTGGCAGCCATAGTATGATTTCCCATCCTTAAAAAAAAGCCGTACGCACAATGAAAGTATTCCCAATGCGTTTAGTGCGGTATGCGGGAAAACTCTCCTACGCGAACCAATTCTCGAGCCACTGCTGCTGGGACACAGGCAGGCAGGTAGTAGGCCGTAACATACCACGCGGGTCCATTGCAGGGTGACGGACGTGACTTACCGGTTTCCTTGTGTGGAAACCGGTAAGTCACGTCCGTCACGTGTTTTCGTTCACCGATTTGATAGCAGAGTTTGAAGAGTTCAGAGTTCGAGTTCGCTAGCTGGGTTCGAACCCACGACCTCGCAATAGCCCGTTACTACTGGGTCACCACTGCTCACAATAGTACTTATACTAAAGAACAGGGCTTCCCAAACTTATTTTAACTGTGACGCCCTTGGGAACTTGCCACATTTTTGCGACGCCCTGGCCTTCTTGCCATATATTTACCTACTAGTTGCAGTTCTAGCTTAATTACAATTTGTCAGAAAAACTCCGAATAGCATCTTAATTTTGTATTAGGAAACACAGAACAAAAATAAAAACAAAACATTTAGATCGCCCCACGACGTGCCTGGAATAATACCGCGGAGCCCCAGGGCGTCGCGACGCACAATTAGGGAAGCCCTGCTATACAACCACACTCAATATATTTTCTTTAATATTATTATCCGAATTTCTAGTCAAAAATATTGCAAATTTTCAGTAAATCAATCAGTTTATGTGTGAAACATACATGTTTACATAAATGGAGGTGCGCTATGTTTTGTCATAATAAAGAAATACAAATTTATAAGTGGCACATTCGGTGTCATTAGATTACACGGAATGTAATGTAATTTAACTGTCATTAGTTCACTTCGTTCGAAAACTACTGCATTCTTTTCGCTTTAGCGCTTCCAAACGAGAACAGAATGCATTTATTTACGTCGCGGAGCAGGCGTCGAAAAGACTACACTACTATATAAATTTACCTCGTTAAGAAGATTGATTTTGTAGTAAACTAAGTGAGACCTAAATAGGTATTAAATACTATATTTAAAACTTGTTAGGTATTCCGTTTCATAATTATAGGTAGGTAATATAAAATAAAATCATTTGAATGAAAGTGAGAACGCGACAAAGTCAGTACTTTCATACTGTATTCCAGTTTGGGGGGGTGCAACATTAAACGAATTTATCAGGCTTGAGCGTGCACAACGGGCGGTCTTAAAAGTTATGTGGTCTCGGCCTCGAAGATATTCCACAATACAATTATATGCCGAATGTGAAGTGTTAACTGTCAGGCAGCTCTATGTTCTCCATACGGTAATCCGTAAACACTCTTCCCGTCCCCACAAAGAACCATCAGGCAGAGTTAAACACAACATCTTCCTACAAGAATATCACAGAACAACGTTTGCCAGGCGCCAATATTACATCACCAGTACAAAATTATTTAACAGTTTAAACAAAATATTAAAATTATCCACAAAATCAAAATATCAATGCAAACACACGTTACACAATTATCTATTAACACTCATCCATCAACACACAGAGGATCTTCTTTTAGGCAACCTTCCAAGTTTAATATAAAACTAATTTCAATTTTCCGCATACGACACTCACTCACATTTATCATACTCACACAGTTACATACAACACACACATACACACCTCAATCACACATAAATGGCATACGTTCACTTATTTTGATTTGTAAAAGTAAAACCTTCATTTTTATCTGAGAACAATGACGCATAGAAGGATAGTACGAGTGCAAAAAGTGAGGCAACTAAAACTTAGCCATTTTGGCTAATTTTGCTCGACGAGCCTTCAGTGCTCAAGGTCACATTCTGCCGAACAGAGCTCGCGAGTAAAGTTTGTAGCATAAAGGGATGTCATAGTCCTTCAGGAAAACAAAAAACGTGTAATCAAATTACTTTCACAAGCAAATACTTACATTTTATACATTATATTTACGTAAATCGACCATCAAACAAAAATTCTAATAACCTAACTTATCAAACTTCAATGTTGCTATCCGTGAGGAAAAAAATACCCACATTCATTTCTTTTATGCTTATTTTTGTTTAAAAAAATATAGTTTTGGCGGCAGTTATGTATGCGTCAAACTAAACTATATTTATTTACAGCTACTACCTACAGTGTTTTATAACTAAAAGTTACTGTTAGTTCGAAGAGTGGCATCCATCATAAAGATGACAATTTTATTGATTAAGATTTTTGACGTGACAACGTCTTATAATTCGATGAAGCTGGCTGCACGCACGAAAATACATGACTCATGCGGCGTTACCTCGCTCTGAGGCATAGATGATACATATATTTGCTCTGAGGCGTTCCATCGCTCTGAGGCGTTCCAAAGCAAATCAAATTGGATCTACAAGTTGACATTTATGTATGAATCAACGAGTCAAGTACTAGGCTATCATAAAACGGTAAGAGATGACGTCACTGTGTAGAGATTCTTTGACATTTATGTATGACTCAACGAGTCAAGTACTAGACTATTATAAAACGCTAAGAGATGACGTCACTGTGTAGGGATTCTTCCATTGTCATGAGAAGTGGAGTAATAGTGATGTAAAATTAAAATTTTCTTTTGAAAAATGCAACCATTCCATCAGTATTTTCTTATGACGTTGTCACGTTCAACTATCGTCAGTAAACCGACTTTACAGACAACCGATTTTTTTCATTTAAGTAATGTTCTCAGTAATATTTTTCTGTTTCATAAATACAACACATACTTTTAATTGATACCAAACGAGATTTTTCAAGCAATTAATACATTTCTATAATATCATTATAACATATTACACATCAAACATTCTAAACGCAATGAACGATATCTCATTTCGTTTACCTTCCGTAAATATATGTCATATAAGTGATATTACATGAAAAAACATCATCTTATCTAGTTTCATAACATAAAATAATTGATTTGATCCAGCAATATAACAGTGCGTTTTCCCATTTTTGTGGGTAATGGTCTGGTAATGGTATCACTGAAAGCTATATTTGTGTGCATTTGAAGAACGTAGACACATTCGGCTCACGCACACAAAGAAAATAAAGTGGACACACGAAATCGCTCGTGTTTTGTTCTAGACTTGGGGGCTGTGATTTTTATTTTATTTTGCGATATTTAGAAATTGTTCTAGAGCTGTTAAAATTTCTGGTTTGTAAAATTGTTGCGGAGGGACACAGATCTTCTAAGATACAGGTTCTAACCTAGTTTAGAGGTCAGGGTTTCAATGTATTGCTACCTAGTATAAGCCTCTCAATATATCTACTTCTACTATACCATTGTAATAGTTTTAAGGCTTTAGTTCAATAAAGATTTATAAAGAATAAAAGACTTCCAAAGGAGCAAAACTTTGGTTTGACATACATACTCAATTCCTAATTCAAAAAAATGGCTATTAATTAATTGATGTTAAAAAGCCCCAAAATCTTGCGGAAGCACTTAAGATTACGCACGACCACTCCCATTTCAAATTAAGACGCGCCCGTTTTCCCTTAGTCGTAGGTGTCAGTTCCCCGAAGAGAATCTTCTTGATTTCAAATGGTAATCTTTACTCAAGTTTGACAGCTCCAACAAATAAAAAAATACATTTTATCAGCGATAACGTTATTTGAACAGTCAAAATTTGAATAGACATGCGCGTTCATTAACGCATTTGATACATTAACATATACAACGTGTAACCGAGCCCCCATATCTATCCAAAAGGGCTGAAGACAACATCTGGTATGGAGTCTCTATGCACAGTTTCAGCTAAAAATAAGTTACTCAAAGAATTGATACCAAATTATCGGTTTCATATATTTCTTGAATACCAATCATAACAAACGTGTCACAGCACTACAAGGGTCAATAACTTTCACGTCACTTGCCAATAACATGATAATTCTGTTCGTTCTTCTTAATCTGAAAATTTCGGTCTCTGGTATAAATGTATTGAAATTTCTAATAAGTTCCACACGTGTTGACATAGGATTACAAAACCCTTGCCATACCGTTTGTTATCATCCAAAGAAGCCGTGCACTTGGTATGTATATACCCTTTAAATTACACGTTGTATATTACTGCGTAAGGACTGGGTGGACCGCATGTTATAATGACGCCTCGAACTTGGTCCCAAAGTGGTCTTACCTTTATCGAAGTGAACTAGAACGCGATCGGCTATCTTCGGGAGGGGTCGTCAGTTTTACAAGCAAAAATGCCAAATTGTGTCGTGAAGGGTTGCGTGAACTACGACATAAAGCACAATAAAAAAAAAATATAACTTTTATGGTGATATGTCACCGGTAAGTTAAAAATATGTCATTAAATCAACTTCTAACATTATTTAAAACAATTTTCTTTCTTGTTTGTCTCAACCTTTAGACAACGCGAAGCCGCGTAAAAAATTCATAAACTAAAAGGTTTTTTTTTATTTCTTTGTACCTCGAAAAATACCACACCCCGGTCTTACAAGGCTACGTCTAGGAGCAGACCACGCCGATTGACATCGTAGTTATAATAGATGGCGCTAGTGTGTTTTGTAGGGCGACCGCATCCGTCAAATGTTCTGACGACCGTATCTTTACTATTTAAATCAATGATTTGATATTTATTTATTGATTTTATACCTACATACCTGATCTCTTTTTGTCTTCAAACATTTCTCCCTACCAAAGAGGACACACGAACTGTCATTGAAAATTCCTATTTAAATAAAAATAAGCATACTTTTTCTATTTGCAATATTTTATCGCAAGAAAATCAAAAGTCAATAAAAGTTTAAAAAAAGTTAGTGGAATTGCAACATTCTAAAAGTAAGTACAAGAATCGAGGTGCGCCATTTTTATTTAGAACTTCAATCAAAATTTGAACGTGGAACAGAATTGGAAAACAATCTTTTGTTCGCGGTACAACCAATCAAATGAATAGTGGTCGTGTGGGTAGACTATATTTACAGTCTTGCGTCCAGCAAGCTGTTTTATTTTTTTTACCTGTAGTTCAGTTATATTGAAAAACTAGCTTTTGCCCGCGACTTCGTCCGCGTGGAATAGTTACTTTGGGCTAACGTTAAATTTAACCCCGATTTTGAAGCATTCTTCATTGGCGCTCCGCTCCTATTGGCCTTAGCGTAATGATACAATATAGCTGTGCCCGCGACTCCGTCAGCGTAAGTTAATGTATTGGTAATATTGTTTAGATCACGTTCACATGAGGCTTAAGTACCTAGAGAACGCTTCGACCGCGAGACGCGTCGAGCGCGGCGACCGATTCTCAAAAATAATCCTTATAGCAGATTCAGTATTCACGCGCGATGGCTTATTATTATAAGCGTATTTCATGTATAACTTTGGTGTTTCTATACCGATTTATATGATTCTTTTTACGGTTTCGTAGCCGAATGGCAAAAAAACGGAATCTTTATAGTTTCGACATGTCTGTCCGTCTGTCTGTCTGTCTGTCTGTCCGTCCGTCCGTCTGTCACAGCAATTTTATTCCGAAACTATTAGGACTATACATGTGAAACATGATAGGTATATGTATTCTGTGAACCGCTTTCCGATTTTGAGAAAAAAATTAAAAAATGTTTAAAATAAAGGGGGGCTCCCCATACATGGAACTAAACCTGAAATAATTTTTTTTCATGAAATCGATGCATGTGTGGTATCTACAGACAGTTCTTTAAAAACGACATCGGGGTTTCTAAAACTACTTTTCCATAAAGTCAATCGTTTAAAAGATATAAGCTTCCAAAGTGGTAAAATGTGTGTGTGGCGGACACAACCTCTAACTTCTATAATAATGGAGTGAAAAATCTAAAAAAATATATGTCTGTAGATCTTAATATAAACTTTCAATCAAAATTAGTTTGAACGAAATCAGTTCAGCAGTTTTTGAGATACAGCATATTTTCTAAAACCGCAAATATAACTTTGTAATTCATACAAACACTATGAAAAACAAATTTATTCGGCGCAGTTGTAAAAAATGTAAAAAAGCCAGTTTTAAGAAATTTGTAAGGTTTTTTTTTCAAAACAAATTTATTTGGCGCAGTTGTAAAAAATGTAAATAAGCTAGTTTTAAGAAATTTGTAAGGTTTTTTTTTTGTCAAATAAATTTGCATATTATATTATAGTTACTACGGAACCCTTCATGGGCGAGTCTGACTCGCACTTGGCCAATTTTTTTATGGAATAGTTAATAATGTTAACTTTTTCAATTAGGGGTGACTGAGAGTGTTATAAACGTAAGAGTAGATAAATATTATAATCAGAAAGCTTCGAACTGCTAAGCTATCGGGAGTTACACGTGTTATTCTGAGTCAACCATAAAAGTTAGACATATGCTGTCGTGGGATATTTTTTATATAATTTTAAGGAGAACATTTCCGTCATGAAATGATTTGTGTAGCTTTAACCATTAAGGTTGCACACGCGACGGAAGCTTAAAAAATGGAGTAACTTCTCCCGTTTTCCCAACATTTCCCTTCACTGCTCTGCTCCTATTGATTGTAGCGTGATGAAAAGTATACTATAACCCGCTCAGGAGTATGAAAAATAATTGTACCAAGTTTCGTTAAAATCCGTCGAGTAGTTTTTGTTTCTATAACGGTTATACAGACAGACAGACAGACAGACAGACAGACAAAAATTTGACTGATTGCATTTTTGGCATGAGTATCGATCCTTAATCACCCCCTGATAGTTATTTTGGAAATATATTTCATGTACAGAATTGACCTCTCTACAGATTTATTATAAGTATAGATAATGAGATATTAAATAGTGCTTATTTTTTATTAACACTTTATACAGAATTATAACACCTATTTCATCTTGAATAATATGATCGACGAATGCCACCAGGCCCGTACTTTTGTTAGGAATGCATTTCTCCACATTCATCTTGGCCTGAAATATTTTATAGAATCTGACTTGCCAATTGTCAGGAGTCCTTTAAGCTCACCTGACGTGCTGCAGACATGACCAGCTACACAAAATACAAGAAAATGTAAACTAAGGTAAACAAAAAATATTACAGAACTCTTTTACACAAAATTAATTCTACAGGTACAATGGCAGTCTTAACGCTGACAGCGGTATCTCCGGGCAACCTTTGTATAGACTAAAAGAGATAAAAAGGGGTTGGTCAAATATTTCAGAGTATAACGTAAAGGTGTGGTTTCAGAACTGTTTCCATCTTCATGAAGGTTAAATTAGGAGAAATTAGTAGATACGTCCCAAAACTAATGATAATTTTTAAAAGACTTTAAAAAAGGAGGTTCTGTGTTCGTATATATGTATGTGCGTGAGTTTTATATGAAACATTCATATAAGTATGATCATAATTAAATAATGGACTCAGTTTTATTTCACACTATTTTTAAAATAAAAGTGTGTAATAATATCGAGCGAAAACCAACCTGGTGTTGGCCAGGAGTTACAGGAAAAGGCGAAAGATTTATACGTTTTGAAGGGAAACCAGCGGCCGGGGTTGCAGAAATCTATACTTATAATAAATCTGTAAAGAGGTCAATTCTGTACATGAAATATATTTCCAAAATAACTATCAGGGGGTGATTAAGGATCGATACTCATGCCAAAAATGCAATCAGTTAAATTTTTGTCTGTCTGTCTGTCTGTCTGTCTGTCTGTATAACCGTTATAGAAACAAAAACTACTCGACGGATTTTAACGAAACTTGGTACAATTATTTTTCATACTCCTGAGCGGGTTATAGTATACTTTTCATCACGCTACAATCAATAGGAGCAGAGCAGTGAAGGGAAATGTTGGGAAAACGGGAGAAGTTACTCCATTTTTTGAGCTTCCGTCGCGTGTGCAACCTTAATGGTTACAGCTACACAAATCATTTCATGACGGAAATGTTGTCCTTAAAATTATATAAAAAATATCCCACGACAGCATATGTCTAACTTTTATGGTTGACTCACAATAACACGTGTAACTCCCGATAGCTTAGCAGTTCGAAGCTTTCTGATTATAATATTTGTCTACTGTTACATTTATAACACTCTCAGTCACCCCTAATTGAAAAAGTTAACATTATTAACTATTCCATAAAAAAATTGGCCAAGTGCGAGTCAGACTCGCCCATGAAGGGTTCCGTAGTAACTATAATATAATATGCAAATTTATTTTACAAAAAAAAAACCTTACAAATTTCTTAAAACTAGCTTATTTACATTTTTTACAACTGCGCCAAATAAATTTGTTTTGAAAAAAAAAACTTTACAAATTTCTTAAATCTGGCTTTTTTACATTTTTTACAACTGCGCCGAATAAATTTGTTTTTCATAGTGTTTGTATGAATTACAAAGTTATATTTGCGGTTTTAGAAAATATGCTGTATCTCAAAAACTGCTGAACTGATTTCATTCAAACTAATTTTGGTTGAAAGTTTATATTAAGATCTACAGACATATATTTTTTTTAGATTTTTCACTCCATTATTATAGAAGTTAGAGGTTGTGTCCGCCACACACACATTTTACCACTTTGGAAGCTTATATCTTTTAAACGATTGACTTTATGGAAAAGTGGTTTTAGAAACCCCGATGTCGTTTTTAAAGAACTGACTCGATTTCATGAAAAAAAATATTTTCAGGTTTAGTTCCATGTATGGGGAGCCCCCCTTTATTTTAATTTTTTTTTTAATTTTTTCTCAAAATCGGAAAGCGGTTCACAGAATACATCTACCTATCAAGTTTCACATGTATAGTCCTAATAGTTTCGGAATAAAATTGCTGTGACAGACGGACGGACGGACAGACAGACAGACAGACAGACGGACAGACATGTCGAAACTATAAAGATTCCGTTTTTTGCCATTCGGCTACGAAACCGTAAAAAGAATCATATAAATCGGTATAGAAACACCAAAGTTATACATGAAATACGCTTATAATAATAAGCCATCGCGCGTGAATACTGAATCATGCTATAAGGATTATTTTTGAGAATCGGTCGCCGCGCTCAACGCCTCTCGCGGTCGAAGCGTTCTCTAGGTACTTAAGCCTCATGTGAACGTGATCTAAACAATATTACCAATACATTAACTTACGCTGACGGAGTCGCGGGCACAGCTATATTGTATCATTACGCTAAGGCCAATAGGAGCGGAGCGCCAATGAAGAATGCTTCAAAATCGGGGTTAAATTTAACGTTAGCCCAAAGTAACTATTCCACGCGGACGAAGTCGCGGGCAAAAGCTAGTGTTCTAATAAGATGCTGCGGCTCCGGAACTTAAGGGCAGGTGAAGGAACAGGGTGGGTTTTTAGTCAGTAGAAGTCTGACACACCCTTCCGCTTAACCCAGAGCGTGAGAAGACATTCGATGATTTTCCCACCCAGGAAAAGAAAGGGGTTACAGGAACGCCGTCTACAAGGGTCTGATTTCAGTCGGGCGGCGAGCTACCCATTGCTCGCAGCCCGCAGGCCCACTAGTTAAGTCTTATTTTATATGGCAGAGAATCATTAAAGGAAATGTTCAGAGAATATAAACAAAATGTTATAGACTTGAATACGTTTACAATCCTAACAGGATTAGACAATCTTACCTAAGTCATGTATTTTCTTACAAAGGTTCTAGATTTTCAGCAATCCCCAGAGAACTATGTGATGCCTTTTGATTACCCAATCGGCTTGTTACTTTTTGTTACTGAATTCCCGTGTACGAGTATTTGCATGTGAGTATGTGTTTGTGTTACGCACTTGGTTTTATTTTTGGACTCTGACCTTTTGTTCTAATATATTTGGGCCAGAGGTATCAATAGATATTTCCGCCATCAAAATATAAATGTATTATCGTCCTTAATAGAATTAAGGTCACGTCTGCCGACTCATAAGGGTCCTTTGAAAAGGATCTGCCTCCTATAAGCATAACGGGATAATATTCTTTATTGCTAAACTCGAGTTAATATATTAAGATACGATAAGAATACATTCGTGAAAAAATCACCTTGAAATATTAAATAATATACCTACTCTTATAAGTATTAATATACCTAGTCTTATAAGTATTGTTACTTTATTTGTTAACTAAGTTGCTTCCACGGAGTTCCGCGTGATGTTTCATCCACATTCCATGGGAACGAACTTAAAATCTCTTTGCTACGACTATAAACGTACCAAGGGATGTGCAATAAACAAAATACGAAGACCACTTGGAGTAGATAATATTTAGGCAGATAGTAATTAAGACGCAAGCTTATTCTAAAGTCAAAACGAGCAATTTTAGCTCATCAGTAAACCATTCTTATAAGATTTTATTAAAGTAGTGGTAGTTTTCGTACACCTACCACAATGTGGTCTTTTTAACCCAAAGGTTGACGACGGGTAAATTCTTAATGCATTAAGTCCACCCATGTACAACTGCTGTACATAAAGTTTAAATAAATAAAAACTTGTCAACAAAAAACTAAATTATTTCAAAACAAACAAAACACTACTGCACTAAAAAGAAAAAAATCTTATAGACTGTTTCATTAGATGTCTTATTCCGTTTAATAATAAGGACTACGTTCCTATTCATCTGGTTGCAGTCGCTGAAGAAAGTATATGAAAATCAATGTATATGTCTTAAAATTAGACTCGATTTTCGTGAATTGGTGACAATGCGATCACTTCAGAAACATAGGATTTCAAACAGAAGAAGAATTTAAAAATCGGTCCGCAATTGGCGGAGAAATCGGTGAATATACATCTACCACATTGTGGTCTTTTTAACCCAAAGGCAGTAAAGAATGCCTTGTTGCATTAAGTCCGTCCATGTAAGTACCACTATTGTACATAAAGTTTAAATAAATAAATACATTTAGAGGATCATAGCCATAATCATAGCATATACCTCTTATAAAAATATTATGTACTAAAAACTCATTTTCATTATTATTATGTTTGACTCAGCGATTGGCATACACATGACTGATTAATATAGCAACATACACTCCTATCGGCTAATACAACGGCTGATAATGTCAATAGCATTACGCTCAGCTTGCTGATATATCTAATGTCCAATACACACAACGTCGCAAGTGTTCATACGTTCGCTTGCTTGCCTTTCAACATACATTATTATGTAGGTACACACAGAGAAACATAATAAAATGTATGTTCTAAGAAGACAAGACGTGCGCAACTGTACATGGAGAGCTCTAGATGCTCTGCGCGTGTGTTATAATAACAGCTTCAGGATGCTGTTACAGTTGCCCCGATTCTGTAGCTTGGTCAACATGCTAGCTGTAACACAAACGGACGACTTTTACAGACAAAAACAATTCAAATTTTTTCGGTTCTTGTTCGTGCTGTTACCTCACGAAGATTTCAGTTCACCATTTCGAGAGCGGTTATAAAATACATAAAATGAAATACATCAATATTATACGGGTTTGAATCTACGTATTATAAATCGTATGTTGGCCTAAATTTAGATATACCTATCTGTAGTGGTATAGGTAGTATAAATAATTCATTTGTGTGCATGCAATGTTCTTCTTTCCGATAAGGATCTTTTAGATTTAAGTCTGAAATGTTACATTTACATTCAAGAGTTTTAGCTGAAGAGCCAAATAAAATAAATAAACAAATAACATCTTATGAGAATTCTATGACAGAATCCTGATTTTTTTTCTCGTTTTGAGTACATAAAAATAAAAAGTAAAAATTATTAATAGTAACTAGATCGACGGCGACATGTCTGGTGCATGATTAGGTCACCAAAAGCTTATCAAAACAACACAACATGTTTTAACAACGCACTAGGGAAAAAAGTTAGTGACCCATATTAACATCAAACATCTAAAAGTACCTACTTAAAATTCAAAATGAGACTATTGTGGTGAACACACAGTTTGAACTCATTTAACTTGGCTAGTGGGTCTAACAGAAGAATTATTAATTCATTTCTCGTTAGTAGTTGACCTCAAGTGCAGTTTGTATGGGAATGGTTGAAACTAGCAAGTTATTCACACTCGATTCTCAATGAATACCGGCCGTTTAACTTAGACGTCTATGTATGTTGGAGTTTCTGGTGGTTTGTTTAGTTTGTACTTATTTGTAATATTATAAGTAATTCTTCAACTCATCATCTGCCTCATCTTCTGTTGGCTATTAATTTCCCAACTATCAACAGAGTAGCCTTCCAGTTAAATCGGATACAGCTGACTAGGTTATAGTGTTTTATACAACGTGTAATATAAAGGGAATATACATACCAAGTGCACGGCTTCTTTTGATGATAATAAACAATATGGCAAGGATTTTCTAATCCTATGTGTACATGTGTGGAACTTATTAGAAATTTCAATACATTGATACCAGAGACCGAATTTTTCAAATTAAGAAGAACGAAAAGAATTATCGTTTTATTGGCAAGTGACGTGGAAAGTGATCATAGTGATGTTACACGTTTGTTATTATTGGTATTCAAGAAACATACGAAATCAACAATTTGGGGTCAATTCTGTGAGTCACTTATTTTGAGCTGAAACTTTGCATAGAGACTCCATACCAGATGTTGTCTTCAGTCCTTTTGGATACATATGGGGTTTCCGTTACACGTTGTATAGAACTACTGCCTCCATAACCACTGGGTTGTGGAATTCAAGTCGGCAGTAAATGTATTATCTCTTGGCAAGACTGGAGTCTGGTTTTCTGGCTTCTGACAAAGGGGTACAAATAAACCGAGACCAACACTTTAACGTGCTTTTCGATATGTTAACATCATCACCTATCTGTCATCTGTAAGCGTTGCTTGCGTTAACCTGAAAGATCATCCCGTGCAGCTGTTATTATTTAGCCATGTCATTTCTTTAACGAGAGAGACAATAAAATTGATAGTTATAACTTGTTTTAAAGATAATAACCGACCATTTTCCGTTGTCTTGGCAATTGAGATAAATGGTATGGAGAAAGATATCTTTGAAAGGACTTTAAGTATGTGTTTACAGAGACTGTTAAAGGACCTTGTGAGTTTGTTAGTCTTTTTCGAGTCGATGGTAGTTCGTTTGTTTAAATATTATTTTGGGCTCAGTAGAAAGCCACGCTAGTCTCGACCTCAGTGGCGTTTATTAGGACTTCAACGGCACGTAATAGGGCATTTTAGATTCTGCAGCACACGGGACATAGTTTGCTTAGGAGTACCTCATTCGCACTGGATATAAGGGTGGTATATGATTATAGTTACTCACATAATAAAATAGATATTGCCCACGACTTAGTTCGTGTGAAAATTTCACACATTTTCCCGAAATAAAGAGTTGCCTGTGCCGATTTAAAGCGATATTACTGTAAAGTTTCATCTATATCCATTCAATAGTTTTTACGCAAAAAAGTAATAAACAAACCTCCATCCATCCTCACAAAGTGTAGGAACTAGGATAGACTTAAAAGAACAGGTAAAAAGGGACAATATTATAGATAAGCTTATTTCTAAAAATTATTTTTGATGACATAACTCTATTGGTTTTCGGGGGGAAAACTTTCAAAATTCACTCCGTTTTTAACCGACTTCAAAAAAAGGAGGAGGTTCTCAGTTCGTCGGAATCTTTTTTTTTAATGTATGTTCCCTGATTACTCAAAAACGGCAGGACCGATTTGAAAAATTCTTTTTCTGTTTGAAAGGGTATACTTTCTAGTTGGTCCCATTGTCATTACATTAGGATCTGTTGATGGAATCATGGAAAAATCGAGGGAACTCTTCAAATATTATAGGCACACCTATAGCGATTTGGGTATTTTTATATAGTAACTTGTGAAGTTGCTCTCGAAAAGCACCATTTCGTGAAGTGGAACTGATGATGAAGACCACAGATGGCCACCGGAACTACTCAATAATAAGTATTTCGTGGGTTGCGATTCGATTACTCGAATATGGTCGTTAAGCACTTTATGCTCGTTACAAAGTATATGGTGAAGTGGAGCTGATGGTGAAGTACCATCGGGAAAAGCAATATTATGTAAAAGGTAATAAGTGGTTGACATTTAGGCTTTTACAACTAGATTAATTACAAACTGACCCACTAAAAAGCATGAAAAAATTTTTTTAATAAAAAATTAAACCGATTTCCATCTCAAAATTAAAAATCTCTAAATTAAAGCCATTTTTGGCTTTCTAGTAAACGTTTTTAGGGCCTAGGAGGTTTTTGCCGTCAACAAGCCGATTTTATTAGCTTATTTGTCGAAATTATAATGCCTACTTTTACGTATACGTGTACTTAATCAATGATAAAAAATCTGAAATTGTGTTTGACCCAAACAAAAGCAAAATAATTAAAGCAAGATATCATTTAGATGCTATAAAAGTAAACCGTGTTACATTCTGTTTCTATATAAATAAGTTGACTAATAATACACAGCTTGTAATAAAAGTTTATGAATAAAAATTAAGATAGCTCAACACCTATATAACTATGTGTTTCCATTTATCTCTAAAGTTGTAAAACTTTATACTGTTTTATTTTTATCCACTAAATTTCCAGTAGCGTTACAACACACAATACACACGGCGGCGATACAGACAAAGTTAGATATACGGGTAGGTAGGTAATTTTGCGAGCATCTTCTGGGCTCGCTCGTCCCATCTTAGACCTCATCTATCGCTTACCATCAGGCGAGGTCGAAGTCAAGAGTGGGCCCATAAGTAATAAAAAAAGAGTAGATATTCTTATTATTAAAAAAAAATATGCCAATATGCAAGATTATATTAGTAGTTACGAAGTTTCTTCTTTTAATATCAGAACGCAAGTCAATCTTTCTTCACAATTATTAAATACTAGCACTTGCGCGGGGCTTTGCTACCGTGGCCCTTATCTTATTAAATCCTCTTTTTTGTAGTCGGGTAAAAAACCTACTAACCTAACTACCTAACCTAACTTGCGTACTAAATTTTATCCAAACCCACCCAGTACTTTCGAAGAATAGCGCGTTCGAACAAACAAATTTTGCACTTTATAATATTAAGTATCAATGACACGTTTCGTTAATTTTTAAAACGTTATATTTTTTATTGAAAATAGGTTCGCCTTTGACCACTATCTCACCCATGATAGTGGTCAAAGGCGAACGTCTAAAACGTCTATTGCAAAGTTGAAGGGTTTTCTTTTAAAGAGAACTGGCAATGTGGGAAGAATTCACAAGCTGTCTTCTTAACCCCTCCAACTAAGCTATATATGCTTGTATCTGGAGTGAGTTCACGGCAATAGTGTAATGGGTGGTATTCGAACCCACGTGACCTCTCGATCACGAGTTCGACACCTTAGCCATTAGGCCGCAGCCTCCAGCCGGCGCAAGTGTAATAAGTACTCTTTCACAGTGGAGGCGGGCGCGGTTGCTAGCGCGGGCGCGTGTATTTCAAAATGTATGCAGACGCCCATAGATAAAATGTATTTTTGATTTCTGTGATCTCACCTGATGGTAAGTGATGATGTGGTCGAAGATGGAGCACGCTTACCTAGAAGAAACCTATTCACTCTTGAGTGAATAGGTTACTCTTAGGTAAGCCTTAAAGTCAAGACTTAAAGACTCCTAGGTTATAGCTATTGGGAATCACAGACTCCGGTGGGGAATTCCACTCCTTAGCCTTAGGTATATTACGGAATCTTCCACATAACCTACATTTTCAAGCATGGAATGCCGCGAGTTCAAACGCATTTTTCTAGCCTTTATAATAACAAGCTATTGCAAAGAGGTTTTTCTTTGACAAGTTTAAAATGTTGTTGAAAGCGTTATTGAAATACTTTCTTTGTACATACGGAGTTGAATTCTCTAGAGGAGCTTGTGTTTCTAGCTGCTGCTTTAGGATCTTTGAGTCCCTGATGGGGTTGTTTGGAAGGGTTACCACGGCCTCGTAACACGAAGGGCAAATAACGGAACACAGATAGGTTTTAGTCAGTAAAAGTCTGACACACCCCCCTCTTCGCCCAGATTGGGAGGTGGGATCATTGGATGATTATCCATCCTTCGAAAAAAATCTTTTGTCGGAAATCTTTGAGTCAAGTGTGAAGGGGTAACTTTTAGGCAAGTGTGCTTAATTAACGATCACATCATCGCTTTACATCTGGTTAAATAATGATAAAATGATACGACAGAATTAATATTAATAAAATCGTTGTTCACAAACTAATTCCAAGAATCAGTTCAAAACCGATAAAAATTCGAACAACTGGTAATTTTCCTCAACACACTAGTGTGTATTTATAAATGCACTAGTTTCTGCCTACTGCTTCACCCTAGTGAAAAGATTTGCCATTCTACTGCCTTTTTTCCTGTGTGGGAAAATCATCAAGTGACTCCTCCCGCAAGGCGTCCTTCACTCACTCAAGGCCACGCATTATATGCCAACCGCTTCGCGTATCGCCGTCGGTACATCCGACAGTGGGCTGTTTTTTTAAATAATTTTGACAACGTCATAATGTATCGGCCTAATAACAATTGATTTTCCTTCGCTTTGCTCCTGTTTCCCTTTTGATTACTTATTTGGATTTATATTTACTTATTTGGGACCATTGCTTTTCTTAATCTATATAAATAAGATAAGTAATGTAGGGTTCACGCGACATATCTCACTATACGCAGATGACACATGTTTTTTTTTATTTTGGACACTCCATACTTAACGTTATTTTTGAAGCACAACAAGACCTCCATATCTTAAATACATGGCTTAAGCAGAACTTTCTGACTATTAATGTTAACAAAACTGCATACATAATATTTTCGCCTAAGAACAAAAATATTCCTGTTTTCCCTCCTCTTACGGTAGATGGCCAACAACTGTTGAGATCAAACCATGAGAAATACCTGGGTCTGATCCTAAACAGTAGACTAACATTCAGATCACACATCGATTACGTAAGAAACAGATTGATTCCGTTGACTGGAGCTTTACGTAATATTGCTAAATGTGTGCCATATCGACTAAGCAATACTATATATAACACACTAATCAAACCCCATCTAGACTATTTAATACAAGTATGGGGAAAAGCTGCTATTACACATCTACATGACTTACAAGTAACACAAAATAAAGCAATTAAAACTCTGTTCAATTACAATTACTTAACACCTACGAAAGAACTCTACGCTAAATCTAAACTATTTAACCTACAAAAACTATACACATATCACACATGCATATTAATAAAGAAAATTAAAACTAACAAAATACACTGATAAATCACATTCAAACGCAAAACATACCACTACTACGCTAGGAATAGGGATAGTATAGAACTACCTTCGATTAGAACACTGTATGGAAGAAGAACAATTCAGTTTGAGGGAGCGCAGCTTTATAATAAGTTACCAAAAGAAATAAGAGACTCCACATCAATCAATATATTTAAAAATAGGTTAAAGTTGTATTTGGCCAACCAGCAGCAATAGACTACTTACAAAATGTACTCGATAGATCGAACGACAATGTTTATATTTAAGATTTTTTTTAATGTTAAGTTTCTCATATTTAAGTGAACTTTGTGTGTTCTTTTTGAGAAATAAATTTCGTTAAACTGATTTATTAAAATTATTTACGCGGTTTCGGATATTTTCGACAGTAAAATTTAATTGTCGGGAATTCAGGGAAGGAAAAAATGCATTTATAATTTTATGAAACTGAGACATATTTGAGCAACAATTAAAAATAATTGGTTTTCTACAACATTCCTTTTATTACTAATATCATCATAGGTACAACTACAGCATAATTTTTTTTAGACTGTGGGTACAACCCTAGCACATTCGCTCGATGACGCGCTCGCACGTGGGTCGCGCGGCGGGCAAAACAATCTCAACTCTCTGTGTGCGTACTTATGGTACATTTCTTCTCGCTGCAAACAGCTGGTGTTATTATTAAGATTATTTTCGCTTTTGTATGAGAGCGAAGTATCTGTTACGAAGTAACTAATTAGTAATCTGTGCTTCTACTGACTAAAAATCCACCCTGTTCCTTTCACTGCCCTTACGTTCCAGGGACACGGTATCTCTTTAAAAAATTCCCGCAACCCCGGCAGGCAATGAGCCTATCGGGCCCTGTCAATACTGCTGACTGCTCTTTCTTTTCTCCAGCCCTTTGACTATCTCGAAACAAAAAATCACATCGACGAATTGCTCCGTTTTGACGTAAAAGAAGAACAAAGAAACAAACACACTTTCGGACTTACAATACTAGTATGAATACGGTATGCAATAATAAAATGAATACCCAATAAATACACTTTTATTGCAAAAAACTATGACGTCACCGATTGGCAATCTGAGTACTTTTCAGTAAGTAATTTTTATACCAAACTCACTGCGATATCAATCGGTATTAATTTTTATCTCGTGCGAAGATTACAAGTGCTTTAGATTTCAGAGGTAATGATAACGGACTATATACATGAGTTCAGTGGAAATTTTGGTGTTTGATTTGATGAATAACAGACTCGGCTGTGATCTAAAAACACGCTTGTAGATAGAATGTCAGCTAAAAGTTTTAAAACTAAAGATATAATTAACATTCATTGATATTCTGTTAAAATAGTAGTCTGTAGTGACAACTTAAGTATATATCTGTGTTTTATTCGAAGATGTAGTTTATAAAAATAGTTAGTATAAGTCTTTTTTGCAACGATCATCTACTGTTAAACAAGTCACTGCAAATACTATAGACTTTTCGTGAATAATAATAGGCGTGTGTTTATTATTGATAGTGTTTAATTGGAACAACACACGGAAAAATTTAGGTGGAAATTCTCATAGATGTCCTCTGCCCTGGGGTGGGCGAAAGAATTTGTCAGACACTAACTGATTAAACCCACCCTGTGTTCCCCCTTAGTGGTAAATCAGACTGCACTAGCGGATGCGGGCGCGGGCGCGGGCGTTCGTGTCTTGGCGTCACGTTCACAGTGCCGAACGAGCTACGAGTGACAATTGCACATGTGTTTAGTCGTTTTCAAACTTTGCTACGTATTTAGAAGACATGGATGAAGATTTGCTTTTATTAATGAAAAATTCATACTTGAAATTGAAATTGCAATATAATTAGGTATGAAGTTTTATTTCTTCCCATAATTTATTATTTAAATGTTGCAGATGTTTGCTCTCCCAAATAGCAATGCGATGTTGTACTGCAGATATAAATTATTCCGTATTAATATCCATGACAAATCACGACGCTTCGGCGGGTGAATCAAAATGGTTTCGAACCACAAGCGTAGTCACCTAACAGACGCTATATCACTGTGAACGATACGGGCAGACTGAGCCATTAGAAACACCCGCGCCCCCCGCGCCCGCCTCATGAAGACGCGTGGCTCGCGGGAGCACTGTGAACGCAACTGGCGTCTGCATACATTTTGAAAAACATGCACCCGCGCTAGCAACCGCGCCCGCCTCCACTGTGAAAGAGTACTTATTACACTTGCGCCGGCCGGAGGCTGCGGCCTAATGGCTAAGGTGTCGAACTCGTGATCGAGAGGTCACGTGGGTTCGAATACCACCCATTACACTATTGCCGTGAACTCACTCCAGATACAAGCATATATAGCTTAGTTGGAGGGGTTAACAAGACAGCTTGTGAATTCTTCCCACATTGCCAGTTCTCTTTAAAAGAAAACCCTTCAACTTTGCAATAGACGCTTTCTTCGCGATCGTTGGCTTTCATAAGAATAAAATCTACAACCTAAATCTACTAAACCATAAAAAATCATTATAATCGGTACAGTCGTTAAAGATAATTTCAGTGAAATACGTACAGACAAAACCCTTTTTATGTCTAAAGTTATGTAAGTTAAACATTTACAAGTTACTATTACGGAAACTATATCTTAGGTAAAGCGATATTATCCCCAAGTGAACCGAAATATTTGTATTCAATTAAGCTGTCAGTTAATAATTAATTAATACTTCAGGGAGTTAGTAAAGTAAACCGGATGGGTAAATAAGTAAACAGCCCTATACAAACGACGTAGGTACAGTGAGACACAACTAAGTTCCACTGACAAGATTTGACAAAAACGATCAGTTCCGAACTTTAATGGTTTCAGCCGAATGTGAAAAGTGAGATTCTATTGATAAAGTTTGCAAAACGTCTAAAATGATTTTGTTTCTTTGAAGTTTCAAACAAGTTCAAGTAAAACTCACCCATGAAAGGTTCCATAGTAACTACGCAAAATAACTTTGTTTTTCATAGTGTTTGTATGAAATGCAAAGTTATATTTGCAGTTTTATAAAATGTGATATACCTCAAAAACAAAGCAATTTTCGCTGAGAGTTTGCATTAAGATCTACAGCATAATATATATATATATATATATATTATTATTATTAAAGTTAGAGGACACACGTTTTACAATTTTGGAAGTGTCTATCTTTTAAACGATTCACTTTAAGAGAAATGGTTTTAGAAACCTCAATGTCATTTTAAAAACCTGTTAGACATCACACATGTGTCACTGAAACAGTAGGATAGAAAAATAATTACCTTGATGTTTGAGAAAAGAAGCAAATCTTTCTTCAACATGTTAAAAAATAATTAAATATTTCTTAATAAATTTACAGAACAAACTCGATTCGAACAGCATTTTATCCAATTAAAAGCTAATAATAAAACTTATATACATTATACAACTTTCCATTGTAATAATTATTACAATAGAATCATAATTTCCTCGTCTTGTTGAACCAGTGAAATAAAAAAGAAACGTATTTATTTTTCTGTTTGAACGCGCGTGATTTCATTAGCACAGGAGCACGAAATAAATGGTGCAATTAGTTTGTAAAAGAAATGAAGTGTAGTTGATTCTATTGTATGCTTAAATAAGAAATGAAAAAGATTTTAGAAAATCTGTTTCTGTTTTTATAGCTCTTTTCAGGTGGAAAGTAGGTTTTTGGTTGCGTAATATTATTGAATTACTGTACCTGTTGAGATTAACTGTTCCAATTACAGCAAACACAAAATTGACTCATTTATTAAGAGTAACGATTTTTATTGGAACTTATACATAAAACAAATTTTTAGTATTGCACAGCACTGAGAAATTAATCAGGAACATCCTGGCATCCACACTGATTGATTTTAATGTGCCGTGATTCACTGAGGCTATTGATGCCTGGAATCTTGCTTGCCCGAATTCTGACCAACCTGATATACCATCTTCCCAGAGGCGGTGAGACGAGCCGTTCTTCAGAGTAGTTCTGAATAATTTACTAACCACGTCTGCTACTTCTGCTGAGTGTGTACATCTTCTGGCTGTGGGAAAATGGGAGTCAGGTCTTTGGTTACACGCATTAACGTCCTCAAATCTAGGCACTTTGTTCCACGACACCACTTTCCGCCTCGCTGCTTCACTACGCCTAGGAGCCCCTCGTTGTTCCGCTCATCGCTGTAATTGTGGGAAAGTGGTCAACAGCCTCGGGCACCATGGCCTCTTTTGCAACCATAGTGCGGGTAGTTTTGCACAACATGCCAATTTAAATGACATTATCCGACGAGCCCTTGTCACCGTCGTCGTTCCAGCCTTATTGGAACCCAATGGCTTGATGTGCATGACGATGGCAAAAGACCGGACGGCATGTCATTGTTTCCTTGGAAGATGGGTAGGCCTTTAGTGTGGGACGCAACTTGTGTCGATACTCTCGTTCCATTCCATCTTCCCAGCTCATCATGTTGTGCTGGCGCTCCCGCTGCGGCTGCGGAAAACCTCAAGCGGCGTAAATATAGTCATCTCGGTGATAACTATATTTTGAGCCTTTTGGGATCGAAACTCTCGGACCATGGGGCCCGTGTGCTCACAGCCTTTTTAAAGACATATCAAAAAGGCTCGTTGATGCTTCCTGTGACCTAAGGGCTGGCTATTTCTTTGGCCAAAGGCTTAAGGTGAAAGGATAGCCCAACGTCCTTGAGCATTGAACGTGAAACAAGTGGCCAGTGCTGACCACCCCGAGCGCCCGCGCACTCCCCCGAACGTCATAAGGTATCACCGGACGCAGATGCTTTCGAAGCATTTTTGTCGCTACCTATTAGCTTTTATCATCATAAATCGAGTGAATATAGTCGGACTCAGAACATTTGCAATGCTTGTTTTGAGAACAAAATATTCTTTAGTGATACTTATAAAAATATCAATTTGTTTTTGTGAAAATAAATAATAACGCTTTCATCAACCGACGACAAAAAAAGTAGGAGGTTATCAATTTGACGCGTATATTTTTTTCACCGATTACTCAAAGACGGCTGAACCGATTTGGTAAATAATTTTTTTGTTTGAAAGGATCACTTAGTCACTTAGTCAGGATCTGATGATGGGATCCTGGAGAAATCGAGGGAACTCTTCAAATATTATAGGCACACCTATAGTGATTTGAGTATTTTTTATAGTAACTTGTGTAGTTGCATTCTAAAAGCACAATTTGTGAAGTGGACCTGATGATGAATACAACAGATGGCCACTGGAACTACTCAATATATACGTAGGAATAATTTATTTATTTATTTATTTATAACAGCTTAAACTATCATTACAGGGTTTACCCTAATGCGACAGTTAAGAACTTAAACTATATGCTTAAAAAACCAAATTAGAAATAAAATTAACACTAACAACATCATTAAATTATTATACCATCAAAACACAAAACACAGCAAAACATAATTACATAAGTACATAAACATAGCACAAACACAATATAAAACAGAAATTAAGTGTTATTTTGCTTGTAGCATAATATAAATAGTAATACCCTTGCAAATTCACTCAAACAGCATGTAAACACATCAATCTGGGTTTGAAGGTCGTTGATGGTACGGATAGCTCTGGTAAGGGGTGCCTTGGCAAGCAGGTTAGTTCTGGCTGTAGGTACCAGTAGCAGTGGCGGGCTGCGCCGCCTCCACACGTAGCGGTCCGGCACACACAGATTCAAGCGCTGCAATACTCCCGGGTTACTCTCCACTCCACGAAGCACCTTCACCAAGTAGGCGACCAGCGTAAACTCCCGTCGGACATGCAGTTGATTATAGCCAACCATGCCCAGGACAAACAGAGTAGGATACATCAGTGGGTAGAACGGATATACCCCATATAGTTTCCTATACAAATGGCGCGTGAACTTATTCTGAACGCGCTCCAACATTACAGAGTACTTAGTTTCATGTGGAGCCCATATGACCGCACTATGTTCCAGATGACTCCTGACTAGTGCATCATACAGGACCCTAACTGCTGTGATGTTTGTGAAACTTTGTGTCTGTCTCAGAACAAATCCCAAGTTTCTGTACGCCTTCTTACAGATCCTGGTTATATGCTCACGGAATGTCAGATCGGGAGTCATGAAAACACCCAAGTCTCGCACCTCCGTGACTCGCTGCATTGGCGCCGCGTCCACCACGTACTCATAGAGCAGAGGTGCACGAGCACGAGTGAAACTCATCAACGAGCACTTGGATACGTTGAAGTTCAGCTTGTTTTCATGACTCCATTGTACTATTCGATCAATGTCTTCCTGTAGGCGCCTGCAATCAGACTCGGACCTAATCTCAAGCGTCGACGACTTGAGGTCATCAGCAAATAATAAACAAGAGCCATGTCTTATGACTTCTGGCAAGTCGTTTATCATTATTATGAATTCTAGAGGCCCCAAGTTGGTGCCCTGACTCACACCCGACCAGGTGTAATATAAGTCAGATTCATATCCGTTCCAGTCCACATACTGCTGTCTGCCTTGCATGTAACTGGTGAAGAACCGCAATAGATGCCGGGTACATCCGACCTCTGCTAGCTTCCGCAGCAAGATTTCATTGTCGACGGTGTCAAAAGCTTTTCTGAAGTCAAAATAAGCTGCGTCCACCTGCACCCCAGCATCTACCGCCGGCACCAAGCGTCCCATGAAATCAAGGAGATTGGTAACAGTGCTGCGCCCCGGCCGGAATCCGTGCTGAGCATCCGATAACTGTCCGCGCACTTGCTCTTGCATACAGCGCTGAATGGCAGACTCGAACACCTTTGCCGGCGTCGACAACACCGCCACCGGCCTATACCCACCGATGTCAGATAATAAGTATTTCATGTGTTCCGCTTCGATTACTTGAATGTGGTTAGTTATTTTTCACTTTACAGTGTTTTTTGGGAGTCGATTTAATTTTTGGTAAAAAGTTTTTTTAATGTACTAATAAAAACTGACCGAGTGCGAGTCGGACTTGCCCATGAAAAGTTCCGTAGTAGCAAGCAGTTTTGCTTTCAACTTTGTTTTTCATAGTGTTAATAAAATAAATAAATATATTTCAAACGAACGATATGCATGCCGAACGAGCTGTGGGCCCGTAAACCTCAAGATTGGTGCCCTGAAACAGGGACACAAGGTCGCGGCAGACCACGAAGGAGATGACGGGACGAACTTGATGTCTTCCTTGAGAATTGGAAAGAATTGCCGCACAACCGGGACCGTTGGAAGGAATGAAGGGAGGCCTATGCCCAGCAGTGGGACAGTGCAGGCTAAATAATAATAATATTTCAAACAATTGACTTGGAGAAAAAATGGTTTGTGTCATTTGGCTACGAAACAATAAAAACTAAAATATAAAAATAATATCTTTATTTACTTAACATTTAGTTTAGTCCACTCGCAATCAACACTAAAACTAAATATTCACATACGTCCAAGCGCAGACGAAATGTCCGATTTTTAAATAGCTCAACCGTACCACTGTACTATCTACGCTGTTTACTCTTTGACGCAAAGTTTAAAGACCGGGGTGCGCTAACATGCGACACAACCTCCCCGTGCGAACGCTGGGGTGAGACTGGCCCTTGCGTATATATGAGTGAGCGCGCGCGCCGGGCGCGAATGTATGTTGAATAGTATTATTGATTTAACGGCACGAAGTAATAATTTTGTAAAATTTTGAACTTAAATTTAATAAAGCAATAAATTCTCTATAATAGTGTGAAAGAAATATTTAAATCGGTTCAGTTATTTGAAAGCAGTAAGCAAATTATTGCAAAAATAAAGAGGATATATTCGATTTTTTTCCGAGAAAAGTATGAACAATAATAAAAAACATTGCGACAGCATTAAGGATCAATTTGTTGATGCTTTATTCTTGTTTGTATTTTAATTATTTTAGTTTTGATAAATAAACCTAATATTTTATTTAAAACTAGTACTCACGCGGGGCTTCACTCCCGTGGATTCTATCACGGTAAAAACATAACTCTCCTTTTTTGCAGTTGCGTAAAAAGTAGCCTATAACCTTCCTCAAGCTTCAAGCTACTTCCATACCAAATTGCATCCAAATCCACCCAGTACTTTCGAAGATTAGCGCGTTCAAGCAAACAAATAAACAAACAAACTCTTCAGCTTTATAATATTAAGTACCTATAGATTTGAATGCTACAGAAATTTACAATCTTACTTATTTTAATTGCTAAATTAATTATAGAAATAGGTACCTATCAATGCTATATCGAAACTCAATCCACTCAACAATTTTATTTTATTTTTTTTAGTTACGAACTATATAAAAAAGAAGTCTAATTTTCACATTGAATTCTAACATTTTAACAAACAATTTTAATATCAAGTTACAAGTATTGATCTTTCAATCTATTCATAATTTGGTATATCACTTTATTTTCTTTGTGTGCGTGAGCCGAATGTGTCTACGTTCTTGAAACGCACACAAATATAGCTTTCAGTGATACCATTACCAGTACCATTACCACAAAAATGGGAAAACGCACTATTATGTTGCTGGATTAAATCAAGTATTTTATGTTATGAAACTAAATAAGATGATGTTTTTTCATGTAATATGACTTATATGACATATATTTACGGAAGGTAAACGAAATGAGATATCGTTTATTGCGTTTAGAATGTTTGATGTGTAATGTGTTATAATGATATTATAGAAATGTATTAATTACTTGAAAAATCTCGTTTGATATCAATTAAAAGTATGTGTTGTATTTATGAAATAGAAAAATATTATTGAGAACATTACTTAAATGAAAAAAATCTTAATCAATAAAATTGTCATCTTTATGATGCCACTCTTCGAACTAACAGTAACTTTTAGTTATAAAACACTGTAGGTAGTAGCTGTAAATAAATATAGTTTAGTTTGACGCATACATAATTGCCGCCAAAACTATATTTTTTAAACAAAAATAAGCACAAAAGAAATCAATATGGGTATTTTTTTCCTCACGGATAGCAACATTGAATTGTGATAAGTTAGGTTATTAGAATTTTGGTTTGATGGTCGATTTACTTAAATATAATGTAAAAAATGTAAGTAGTTACTTATGAAATGTAATTTGATTACACGTTTTTTGTTTTCCTGAAGGACTATGACATCCCTTTACGCTACAAACGGTCGTTTTAAATTATTTACTCGCGAGCTCTGTTCGGCAGAATGTGACCTTGAATACTGACGGCTCGTCGAGCAAAGTTAGCCAAAAATGGCTAAGTTTTAGTTGCCTCACTGTTTGCACTCGTACGATCCTTCTATGCGTTGTTATTCTAAGCATAGAGCATTCGAATTTCGAATTTAGTAACTAAATTCCTAAAAGATCAGATCTAGCGTATTTGGCTGTAGGACACAGGTGAATATATAATAATAAATATATTGACATCTCATTTTAACTTTTGTATAAATGAAAATTCAACATTTTTTTAATTCAATTCACTGAATATTTCTAGACCGGTAACGGTAAGTATATGTGAAGCCATGTTAATATTAAGATCTCAATGTACCATATGCTTAGAAATAAATGATATTCTATTCTATTCTGAAGAAATGGCTGTTGGGTCTTAACTACATGAAAACAGAAAACCATGCACACTTCATATATAGTTACCTACCTTAGCTAAATTAATTGATATCTTCCATTGCATTTGTATCCCTAGATCTAAACCATTTATGTCAAGACTGTATCCTGCGACACAGGGTAAAGGATACCCTGTGTCGGGATCCAGTGTCATATTAAAAAATTGTAACACGTTTTTCAGTGAATAAACACTATTGTATTATTGTATTGTATTACTTTCTGAAATGATAAAAATATCTCGACTGACTAAAACTAAACTGTAAATAAATAAACTACTTAACAATACCTGTAATAAATAGCGTCGCGAAATTCCCTCCCTTCACTTTGGCACTGGTAATGTGAATAGATTTTAATTGATAATAGGCTCTCGTTTGACCACCATCTCACCAGATGATAAGTGATGATGTGGTCGATGATAAGCACGATTACCTAGAAATAGCATGTTCACTCTTGACTTAAAGACCCCCAGGAAAACAAACTTAGAATATAAAATATTTTATCCTTACAAAAACTTCCAGCAAAGTTAAACTTCACAAGTCCTTCGAACATTGTAAAAAATGTACTACCGTGTAATGAGGTAACGGTCCCGTACTTCGGCTGTAAACAACCTTATTGGGCATGTTTTAGAAGAGAGCTCTCGAACACGGCACGCATTCTAATGAGTTTCCTTATTGAGTACCAATTTGTAAGCCCGTCGGATATTACTATTGGAGTTTTTGGGGGCTAATAAATTGAACAGCATAATATGTGTTTTAAAAAACTGACGAAACTCGTAACAATTGATCGCTTCAGAAAATGGTCGAAACAATTCGGTCGTTACGATCAATCATTTACATGTTTGAAACATAATGGAATAAAAACGTGTAATTTTTGAAAGACGAATTTTTGACACGGATGAAGAAGTTTTTAGATTTTATTTTAGCTTTTTCCAAGCCCGCTATAACTTTGGTTTTTGTAAAATATGCTTGCGTTCGACCTGTATCGCACCCGGTAAACATGACACACTCCGGTCTACTAACACTGGCATAAAAATCTCCTCAACTTTCGACAAAACATCTTCATAAACACTGCACCTATTCATGTAACTAACCACTCTATATTTTGCCATTATATACCTAAAAAGTCTCTTATCTCTACGAGAAAACCTACACACATCGTTAGGTGAGCTCACTCAATTTCACCCACCCTTAGAAAATGGCTTCTCGTACTTAACATTTCCTAGATATAAACCATTGGACATTTGCTAGGCTCATTATCTCTGGCGATATTCATGAAGGGCTCAGAGCAGGGCGTGTCAAACAAATAGATGAAAATGTACGGACACGCTTCGTGGAACTAAGGCTCTTGATAGATTGGCCATTTGATGTGGTTCTGTGAGCTTATGTGCCTAAAGAGGTTTAGGTCGAATGCTTATTTGTTTTGTTGATTTGATTTTGGAATAGAATTTTTTAGGGTTCCATAGCCGAATGGCAAAACGGAACCCTTATAGATTCGTCATGTCTGTCTGCCTGTCCATCTTTATGTCAGAGCCATTTTATTCTGTAACTGCTAGCACAACACATGTGAAACTAGGTAGGTGGATGTATTTTGTGAATGTGTTTCGATTTTATACAAAAATAATTAAAAGTAAGGGGGGGCTCAGAGCAATAGTTAGGGCGTATCAAATAAATAGATCAGAATGTACGGGCTTGTTTCGTGGAACTAAGGCCCTGGAATCCTTGGCCATTTGAGCTTCTGTGCTTAAAGAGTTTTAGTTGGAATGCTCATTTGTTTTTTAGATTTGATTTTGGAACAGTTGTTTGGAATGTATAAATGTTTTTTATCAATACTCCGTAACAGCCTTAAGATGCTGGTTTTGTGATTGTGATTTTGTGAATTTGATTTTGGAAACTTTTTTTGGAAATCGGTGAATTGTACCCTTTCTAGAAAGATGTTTGTTAAATTATAGAATATATTGGAAATGATCTAGCTAGTGTGACTACATTTTCGGTGGATATTTTGTAGTTTTGTGATTGGATCTCTCGAACTAGTTTCTATTTACAACCACGATTGCGTGAAAGACGAGAGCTATAGGTATTAACCCAACGTCAAAATTTACCCCGTAATGCAACGTTTCAACCAAATCATTAGTCAAAGAAGCGTGAGACTACATACAAATAATTGAGTAAAAAAAATTCCACATTAAAAAAAATGGCATTTAATCGTCCCAAAACAGTGAGTAGGTATTTCCGTTAACAAAAAGATTTGGTGGATTTCGAGAAGAGTTTAATCGAGATCAAAACCTTGCATTCGAAAAATCGCTCCAATATTCCTAGCTCAAATCAGAATACCGACACGGCTCGTTGAGTTATAAGGCTCAACCCGACGCATTAGGTTGAATGGTTCTTTTTGACACTGCTGCGTGTTTCTGTAGGCCTGGTATTTTTTCCAGGAATGTTTTCCGTGAACCAGATAGGATTTCCGTGTTCTATTATATAGGTATGTATATGTAGGCATGTGTAGTTAATCGATTGATGTTGATTGAAAAAGCTTAACGACGTTTGAGTCGAACGACGCGACGCGACGGTAGGAAAATGTTTAACCAATAAAAAAATGTAAAAAGCCTTTCGAATTTTGTTTCCAATTAGAAACAAACACATATACATATGCACATACAAACTCAAACGCTCACCCTAAGAAGCTTGATCACACTCTGAAATTATATTTAAAACATAGGTTACTTAAAGTTTCCTTGGTATTTGGCGCGTCTTGTTCCACGCGCGCATCAAAAAGCAGTCAGCACCTTGCCGGGTCTAAAATGTTCAAAAGAGATACCGCGATTCCGGTATGCACGGGCCACTGAAGGAACAAGATAGGTTTTTGTCAGTAGAAGTCGGATAGGTACTACCAAAATATTTGTGATGCGGAAAATATGGTTGAAACTCTCAGACCCTCACGGTCCGAACCTTAGTTACCTGTATCACAGCCTTTTCAAAGAAATTTCAAAAAGGCAGGATGATTTCCCGGTAAAGTTCGGCTATTACTTTGGCCAAACATATTGCAATACAACGTGGCAATGCAGTCAGTTTCTTAAAAAAATATAAGCAAGAGTTCGGTGTTTTAGTCAGAAAAGTAATTGTTTTAGTATACGTAGTTTAAATAGTTTATTTTTCCTGGTTTAGAGAACTATATTAAATAGACAATATTATATCTTGCTGCGACAGAGGAACCAGGCTCTTAATCATTTATCATATCTGTTTGCAAAAACAAAACACACACGGTCCCAAACTTTTTAAAACTTTTTTTAAAACGTTGCAATACCTTCCAAGCCATAGCGTTCACACAATGGCCATAAACTGTGGCCCATTCAAACTCAAACTGCTACATTTGTACACCACGCTGATAATAAAAGTATATAAAACTCAACAAAGGATTATAAATTGGCGCACAGTCCGATGTGAATGGCAGTGGTCGCTTTTGGCCAGTGGCTTAAGAGATAGGAGATAGGGGACTACTCTTACTTTTTATTGAAGGAGGTTTACTGACTTCTAAATTAAGAATTTAAATTTCAGTTTTCTTGTTTCAAATTATATTTTCATCTCAGTCGCTTCATTCTTGACACAGTGATCGTGGTCGTCACATGGTATAGAATACAATAGAATAGAATATTAGAAGGTATCTCTGTGTTAAGTAACCCTGTCTATCACCCGCCGCCATTCTTGCCTAGAACATTTTTAATTATTCTTTTTTGCTTGTTTTAAATTCTACATTAGTCTTAAAACGTGTTGAGGTTTCGTTCACAACTCTAGTTGGGAATGAACTGGAAATGAATCCAGAAAGCGTCAATAGCCTAATAGATGAGGCGTCGGACTTGTGATCGAGAGGTCACGAGTTCGAACCCCACCCATTACACTATTGCTGTGAACCCACTCCAGAAACAAGCATATTTAGCTTAGTTGGAGGGGTTGACAAGATTGCTAGTAATGTGAATTTTACTAGTACTAATACTAATAATCATATAAAACCAAAAAAATAACAAAAAATTACCGAATTTATAATTTACTTTTTTGTGATACAATCGCAATTTAAAAAGTCATCTTGTGTACTTTGAAAGAGCTAATTCGAATTCAAAATATTTCATTTCTCATAAGCCTGCATACAAAATTCTATGAATTCCACAAAATAATGTTTACTGTTTAGTCCATCTAAACATTAATACAATACAGCTGTATGTATAAATAATGATTTGCATTTCTCAAATTCGAAAACCCCGTAGAAAATGTAAACAAAGAATTGCCTGGTCAGTATTAAAACTGAAAATATGGTTTAATTTTAGAATAAGCCTGTTAATGTAATTTAGAAGGTATGAAAAACCAGTAAGTTTCGTACTTGTATTTAATCTTATAATTTCTTTTTGTTTTTAGGTAAGTACGAAGTGCAGTCTAATATGTATGACTCAAAGAAACTCAAACACGTCGCTATGATATGTTTCAATATCAAAAAAATGGGTAAGTTACAAATAAAAATATGAAGGAAAGTATAGTGATTATAGATCGTCTAGAGTTAGTAAAAATATAACCAAGATGAAAGCCATACTTTCCGAAGCACGGAAGAGTCTCGATATCTATGCTGCAATAGCAACATTACCGTCTTAATTATGGCGAAAATGTTTAGGATGGCCTACGTGGCAATGTCCAATATACACTCTTTTGCAAAAAAAACGGGCACCTAAGGAAATTTACGTTCTAAGGTCGATTTGAGTTAATTAAATGAAATTTATTGCTTTGACTGAATCTGTATACTTATAATCGTGTAAATTAATGCGTATGAAGTTAATTCGGGCAATTAAAAGAAAAAAAACGACGGATTCTTTAAAACCTATGTACACGCCCAAACAATAAGAAGTGGTCGGCAATAAAGACAAGATTTTTTTTTTACTTTTTTTAATTAAATAAAGATACAAATGTAAAAAACTAATAACGAGTGTGACCTCCTCTTGCCAAAATCACAGCTTGAATCCTTCTGGGCATGCTTTCCACGATGTTTTTAATAACGTTTTGAGGAATACGTTCCCACTCTTCTGCAATGACTCTTTTTAGCTCCCTGATGTTTTGTGGAGCAGGTTGCACTGATCTTACCCGTCTCTTTAGAACAGCCCAGACATGCTCAATTTGATTGAGGTCAGGACTTCGAGCTGGCCAATCTAAACGAAGGATCCCAACTTCTTGCTTGTACGCTTCCACGTCACCAGAACGGTGCGGGCGAGCATTGTCGTCCATAAAAATGGAATCTTCCCCAAGTGCAGTCAATGTGGGTTATGCATAATATGGAATTAGGACTTCCATTATCTACCGATGTGCATTTAATGTTCCATTTTCTATAAAAACTAACTCCGTACGCTCCGTCGAATTAATTGCTGCCCAAAACATAACGGAGCCTCCGCCATAAGGAGTGATTTCTTCAAAACACACTTCCGCATAGCGTTCCCGTGGTCTTCGCAGCACTCGCCGACGTCGGTCCTCTCCACACAAAGAGATTCTAGCTTCATCAGAAAACAATACTTTATTCCAGTCCTCCAGAGTCCATGAAGCACAGTTCCGAGCAAACTGAAGTCGAGCAACACGGTGCTCACGGAGTAATTTAGGGCCCCGAGCTGGGCGGTAACTCCTGATATTGGCAGCCAAAAGCCTCCTCCTGACCGTCCACAAGCTAACTTCTACTCTTCTTACTTCTTCAAGGCTCTTCTTCAGGTCCACACTTGACGCTTTACGATTCCGCAACGCCTGACTCACCAAAAAGCGGTCATCTCTTGGTTCTGTGCATCGTTTTCTTCCTGAACCGGCTCTTCTTTTGACCGAACCGGTCTTTTGATACTGTTGTCAAGTCCTCTGGACAGTTGAACGACTCACATTTAGCCGCTGAGACACGTAAGTTTGCGAACAACCTTCTTCAAGTAGGGCTATAATTTTACCGGCCCTTATCGATTTATCACTCATATCAAAAAGTGGTATTTAATGTAAAAAGAAAGATTAAATTGTTTAATTTGCAGAAAATATCCAAAAAGTTTTAAAATATCGTAATCAGTTAAAAATCGTTTTAGTAATTCGCGCCATTAGTAAAGCAATTTTAGAATAATCCACAATAATTATTATTTTTCTTTTATTAATTTCAAATTTGGAACGTAAAGAATAATGCCAGGATGCTGAAGCATCCTGGCATGATTTTTTACGTCACTTATTCAGATAAAATCCATATTATGTTAGTAGTAGTAAAACTTAGCCTAAAGTTAGTCTTCAATTAATTAAATTTATAATAATAATCAACTAATGAACCGTTGAGTTGTCCGTCACAGCTAAGGAGTGGAATTCCCTGCCGGAGTCTGTGTTTCCTGATAGCTTTAGATCAAGAGTGAATAGATTGAATCAAGGCAAGCGTGCTTTATCTTCGACTACATCATCGCTTACCATCAGGTGAGATGGTGGTCAAACGCGAGCCTATGAACCTATGAGCCTATGTAAAAAATGTTGATCGCGTTTTCTTGTGACTTGACACACTCGAATTCGTTACAGCGCGTTTTATTGACTGACAATAGTAACATTGATTGACCGGCCTCCATAGAGAGACCACGTATGAAATGTAACCAGTTTTAAGCCTTTTATCTATCACCTTTAATTACCGCGGATTGTATTTAATAACGAGCTGAATCCACGACTTCATTCGTGTGGGAGCTTTTGTTCTACGTGAATCCCAAACTCCCATCCCGATTTATTCCCGTTAAGGTGTGTCCAAACATTGAGCAGCAAGAGCGAGGCAGCAACACGCGGCATTTCTAGGACACTTTTCTGCCGCGCTCTAGTTAGGACAAAGCCAACTAATGTTTGCGCGGCAGTCGTCTAAACACAGGGCGGCGCGCTGCAGCCGCGCTCGATTGCCGCTCGATGTTTGGACACACCTTAACAATGCCATTAATAATGTCTTAATGTGTAAATTATAGCGTATAATTTATGTTGCCCTACAACCTCCTCTATGTTTTAGTGAATGTACCATTTAAATTGGTTCAGCCGTTACTTAGAAAAGGCCCCACAAACAGAAAGGCAAGCAGACCAATACAAAAGTTTGTATGTATTTTGGTATTGTGTAAATAACTAGAAGCACATGAGAAAACATAGTTAATTTGAAATCACAGACAGACACTTAAAGTTTTATTTATATGTATTACATATAAATATTTTTTTAGTTAAGATACATATTATGTATGTTATGTAATATTGTAGGGTAAGCCTTAGCTTCATTAATTTGGAAGCTTATATGATATTTGAATTATAAAATGAATTTAAACATTTCGTGAAAAGGATTATTTACTCACCGGTTGAACGATACTGGATGATAAGCTTAACGCAATTATTTTTTTGCACATAAAAGATTGTTAATTTTATTTTTGCGCAAGCAAATAACGCCCACGTATGGTGGGTAAACAGGAGCACGACTATGAATATAAAATCATCCAAAACGTTTGTGTTATTGTTTCAGTAAGCTTTTTATGTTTATTTTTGTATCAGATTCCGTAGTATAGTCAGCAAAACAAAAGTAAATAACCAACATCCAATATGTATTTTTAGACTAGATATAAGACTATATAATACATCAGGTATGATATAAAATGTATTTAATTTAACGGATACAACATAAAAGTCTGACCAACATTCATGGAAATCAATATCGTGATACTCAGTAACGGGTCTTGCGCCTCAAAGAGTATTCGGCTGCATTGGCGGGGCCCAACAAGGCGATTGCATGCCGGGGTCGGGGATACGGGAATGTTCAAACAAATTTAAATGCCGCGGCTCCGAAACGTCAGGGCAATTGATTAAAGAGGGTAGGTTTTTAGTAAGTAGTAGTCTGTCACTCCTTTCAGTTCAGGAGTAATAAATTGATTTTCCCACCGAAAAAAGGAGGTTTTGCTAGCAGGCGCTAACGTCTGTTCAGTTCTGTAAGTGGCAAAGGAGTATTTGATTTAATCTTAACTTCAAGATGCAGTTATCTTAAATATCGAATGAAGATGTTACTTTTCGACGAGTGCGCAATCAATTAGGGGAGACTGAGGTGAAACGAGAAGCTTATTTTTTGTTTTTTTTTTTTGAGCACGCTTTTGATCTCGATCACACCTGATGGTAAGTGTAAGATGAGGTCTACGATCGAACGAGCGAGTCCAGAAAATGCCTATTCACTCTTGCTTTAAAGGCTGACTGGTCATATGTGGCAGGGAACACAGAAGCCGGCAGAGAATTCCACACCTTGGCTGTGCGCACAATAAATGTAGACGAGAAGTATTGTCGTACGACAATACAGTATATCGACTTTTTGAATGAAGAATTTTCTGACTTCTAACTACTATAGAACACATCATATATTTATATATTTTATGTACTTATGTACTGTACAGACGCCAGCACATGAAGCTACCCGAAACTGTCAAATTTTCCCAATCAACCTTGAACCTAATTTCTTTAAGGATAAAGTTGAAAATCTATTAAAGAAAGATAGATTGTTGTAGCTTGATGTGCTGGCGTCTGTACATATATAATTATATTTATATTTTGTTAGTTTTTCTGTTTTGATGAGTATGTATTTGTAAAGTAGTACACTAATTTAGCCCTCCCCATTTTAATTAAAGCTCGTAAAGTCGCTCCAAAGGTTGTCTGGAAGATATCGCTCTCAGCGATAAGACCGCCATTGTAACCAAATTCTTTTACAATATTGTTATTTAAGTATGATTCAATTATTGGTGTACAATAAAGTATATTCTATCTATCTATCCGTCACAACTTTCTAAGATATAAAAATGATAACCGAGACCAGGTTTAACGTTCTTTCCAAGACATGGTAGATTCACACTACGTTGAGACGATTAATCATCCACGGAGCGACCTCAGCAAGTGTGGCTTAGCCTTTAAGTTCAACACGTGTAATAGTTATTATTTAGCCCCACGCTCGGCCTACGCAAACCTGTGTATATATAGTATGTTAACTAACAGAGGGCGTTCCCGTTAACCCGCAATAGTATAGCATCCTTACATGCTAAAAAAAATTACTATTCGAAAACAAAAAGTTTTTATTTTTTTACTATTAAAATATTCACTAAAAATGTTAAATTGATATGTAAAAGAAACACTCTGTACACGCATACTTGAAGGACGGCAACGTTGCAATTTATTTATGAATGACGGGCCGCGTGTGCAGCGATCTAATTGATGTGCTTATACATTGTGAGTTAACGGGAACGCCCTCTGTTAGTTAACATATTGTTACGAGCTGGGGTTCGGGATAGAATTAATTAACGCCAATTAAACCAAAACTAACACTTTAATTAATTCAACACAAAATAAAAATTTAACACAATTATTCGCACCACAACACTTGTCACTTAACACTTAGATCACACTTAAATCGCACTGAAATTCACTGGTAAATCTTCGATTATATCTCGTATTCGCCTCGTAATAAGACTGACTCTCTATGCCCCTTTGCGCTCTATTTATACCCCAGTCTATGAGTTCGAGAACATTCTTATAAAATCGACTCACTGTTTATACTGCCTAGAAAATACTCGAAATACATAGTACCGCTATTCGACGCTAGATGGCGTTAGTGTCTCGACTAGATATGCTCATTCCTGCTACTCGCCGCTAGATGGCGTTAGCGTCTCGAACATTCCAGATTTATGTCGAACTTTCCCGACGCACTTCACTAAGCGACTGGCGTAACACTGCCCCCTCCTAAGACATGCTCGACCCGAGCATCATTAGACCCGTAGTAACGCGCCAGTCGATCAACATGAACAATCTTTGGCGCAGCTCGTGGACCTTTCTGGATCCGATAAATAACGTCATTGATCTTAGTCACAACGCGATATGGTCCATCCCATTTTACCTGTAATTTCGGTGACTTTCCTTTGCTGCGCACCGGATTATGCAACCAGACGAATGAGCCTTCATCAAATCCTTGATTGTTCATCTTTCGGTCGTAATGAGTCTTCACCTTCTGAGACATTTGTTGACCGGATTGTCTGACATGCTCGTATATGTCGTTCATTCTGTTTCGCAATTCACTCGCGTAGTCTGTTACACTACAAGGTGCATCCGGCGGTATTCCAGTGATTAGATCTGCAGGCAACCTAAGCTCTCGTCCGAAGTTCACGAAAGCAGGTGTAACAGCTGTACTCTCATGAACTGCACTTCGGTATGACAGAAGGAACGGCTGAATGTGTTTGTCCCAATCCTTTTGCCTGCTTTCCACAACTTTAGCCAGATATCTCTCCAATGTCTGGTTGAAACGTTCCACCATTCCATCAGATTGTGGGTGATACGAAGTGGTCCTGGTTTTATGAGTACCCATTACTCGACATGTCTCCTGAAATACCTGTGACTCAAAGTTCCTTCCTTGATCGCTGTGAATTTCCAAGGGTACTCCGTAGCGACAAAATACTTCGTTAACCAATTTATCTGCCACTGTGGTAGCTTCCTGATTAGGAATGGCAAAAACTTCTGGCCACTTTGTGAAACAATCCATTACGACCATAAAGTACCTGTTCCCACTCTCGCTCTCAGGAAATGGTCCCGCAACATCCAACGCTATCCGTTCCCATGGGGCTCCCACATTATAGATCTTTAAGGCCCCTCTACTGCGTGTTTGAGGTCCCTTAACTGCTGCACAACTAGTGCATTTGCGGCACCAGTCTTCTACGTCGTCTTGGCAGTGGTTCCAGTAAAACCTCTCTCGTATCTTTAACAGAGTCCGTTTTACTCCCATATGACCTCCTGAACATCTGTCGTGGTAAAGCTGTAGAACTTCAGGTACCTTCGCCTTTGGTACGACCATTTGTAGGTGACAATGGTCTCCTCGAGCATTTTCCCATTTGCGGCACAATACTCCCTCGTGGATCACTAAACTGTCCCACTGTGCCCAATAACTTTTTGTTGTGGTACTCATTCCAGCGACGTCATGCCAACTAGGCTTTGGAGCAGCGGCTTTCTTCCATTCTCCATCCATTAGTGAAAACATTGGTGAAGGCATAGGTGGCGGGAGACTTAGTTTTATAATATTTTGTAATGATTTTAAATTGTGTGTAAATTAATTGTTCTGGAATAAATTAGTTGGTGTTTGTCTGATTAAAAGTGCCTATTTCTCAAACTTATACCCAATTTACGTAACGGATTCATCGAAGTAAGCTATTTACTACGGAAATCGGTAATTAACAGAGGGAACTGAGACAGTTGTGATCAGTACATTAAACGCCTTAAACCTACAGTTTAGTCATTTCAATAGTTGTCTTTTTAATTCAAGAAAAATAATGGAAAGAATGCTATAAAAAGGCATAAAGCTTCTGTCTAGTGAGGATTTGTAGTCAAGATCGATATGTTTTTTTTTTTTATCCTGGTTGGTAAAATCATCGAATGAGTTCTTCCGCTCTGGGTTAAGCGGAAGGGCGTGTTAGACTTCTACTGACTTCTTCTTCTTCTTCTACATATGTGGAGGGGTGACCTTAAGTCATATCGAGATTCCTCTGCCCTCGCGCACAAATGACAGCCGGGGTCAACATGCTTTATGTTAAGTCGTTGACCCCACCTGTACTTCATTGAAAGTCTTCACGGGTAAGCAAAAGCCAGAAAACCTAATACAGGTTTTCTGTCTTGCCAAGAAGTATCGCGTTACGCGAGTTTCTGGGTTGTGGAAGGCAAAATAGTTGGGAAACTAAAAAAGCGTTAAACAAATAAGTGGAAACGCACCTGGGAGAAACTGGGATGGATCCCTAGTATGCTCAATACAAAAATTAGTTCATTATTTGAATCATATGATACCAGTAATTCCAGTTTTGTCCCCTTCTCTAAACAACCGTTATTTAAAAATAAATTCGTACGTCTGCCTTGAGATTCAAGTTCGATGGTTCATACAAAGGAGAATTTATGGTTAGGTATGTACCTATGGTGCTTTTATAGTGCTCCTCAATGTACCAAATGTTATGGAGACACGTGTGACACCAACAAAGGTACTCTCATTCTATTTAGATAAAGAATTATTTTTACACATTGAATATCCCTCATATTTACAAAAAGAAATTAGCTTTACAGTTGGTCTAATCTTTAAAGTAAAAGGGAGATTTGAAGGGGTAGATGATATTCACAGTTACTTTGCCTTTTGTAAAATTTTTTACTAAATACTTACATAATTTATGCATAAGTTTGGATGTATGTACGGACAGATATTTTTTATTCAGTCTCACCAAATCGGCTCAAACTCAAAATATTTTATTTCACATAGGCTTACAGGGTTTCAAATTAAATATTTTAAAACTTCAGACGCTATTGCACAGTTCGAAATTGGTCGTTTCCTGATATTTCCACGTTACTCTTTTCAACTCTGAACGGATCTGGATGAAAGATATATAGTCTGGAATAGCACATAAGCTCCTTTTCATCCGGAGCTAATCTGCAGAATTCCCACGCAAATAAACCATCCAGCAATAGATAGTTATGCCATAAATTCTGTGAGATATGTATATGTATTCCCTGTTTCATTTTTCACCCGACTAGACGGTAATAAAAACAGGGTTGAACATTACAAGATTTATTAATTTTAATTAAATTTATTATCGTTATTTTTGAAGCAATTTTTAAACCCATTACACAGAAACACAATCTTAACTAAAGTAACATAAGCGCATTTAAAATTTCATTAAAATAAAAAGCTAAGTATAATAAATTAAAAACACAAAAATATAAATACGTGGCTTTTTATCACAGAAACAAATATAAATTCGATTAAAAGATTACAACAGATTTTGAGCTGCTAGTACCTGTACCAATTTGTACAAGTTCGAATGAATTCAACACCAAACGTATGCCATGAACAACATTAACCTTTTTAGTAACAAATAATTTTGTCCATCATGCTGATTTACAGAAATGAAATGAAATATTTATTTTGTAAATTGGTTATAAATAACACTTTTACACGTCATGTTTTTTGCGTGTTTAGTTTAGCTAGATGAGGCCGGTATTTCCTAACTGACTACTCTGAGAAGAAACACCTTAACAAACTCGCAGGTCATAGTCTCTTTTAAAGTCCATAAAATTTGTATTTATATATGAGAAGCATGTGAACCGGGTTGAAGCAATTGAATAATGAATTCTATAGCGCCAGCTTTTTGAATTGTGTACAATTCAAAAATGGAACCATAAAGGGCAGTATATTTTTATGTCGTCTCCCTTTCATAAAATACTGGCCATTCTATATTTTGTTTCTCTTCTAAGTTCTGTAACCAGTTTTAAAATGGAATAATTTTAAAAGGGAGGGATGTAGTTAGTTTTTAAAACAACTTTTGTTAAGATTTGATTTAAGAAAGATGGCGGAATGCTCCGTCAAAAAAAGCATTTCGGTTGAGAGTGTCTCATGCTTATTCAAATGGCTGATGGCGGCGTGGGTCTTAAAGCATTTAACTCCCTTCAAAATGGATGAGCTGAAAGTTGCTAATTATACGCGTTATGTTCGTGAACGGCATTTGAGTTTGGTCATCTCTCGATTGCCACAGGCCTATTTTTGTATCATCGTTCTTTTATGATTTGTATACATGTATTTTTTTTAATTTAGTTCCCGTAGCAATAGAGACGCAACAAGAATAATGGAACTCCGATTTTATAATACCAGAATAACTTGATATGAAAAAAGTCCGTTGAGTTTGTTTTTTAATTTTCTCCATGGTGATCTACGCTTTACAACGTGGTGCACGTTGTAAAGCGTAGATCACCATGTACATAGCTTCATTCATTGACTAACCGACCAAAAGTGAGTTAGAGTCAGGTATTGTCTTTGAAATGAGATTTTCATTTATTAGAAACTAGCTATTGCCCGCGACTTCGTTCGTGTGGGAGGTTTTTCCCGCGTAATTCCCGATTCCGTAGGAATTTCGGGATTAAAACTATCCTATGTAATTCCCAGGGTCCTAAACTATTCCCAAGCCAAATTTCATCTAAATCTGTTTAGCGGTTTAGGCGTGAATGTGTCTGTACAGACAGACAGAGTTACTTTCACATTTATACGAGTAATATTAGTATGGATTGACTTCGAATTCAATACTATGGAAAGGTTGTGGGAATAGTAGTTCTGATACAACATACATATTCAAAGTCAAAGATTTATTTGCAAATAAATATGGTTACAAAGTTCTTAGAATGGTATAATAGTAGCTTAACATATTCAGATCTATTTAAAAATTAAAGTAGTAAATTGATATAACAAATTGTAATCTTAAATGGAATTAACGCAATAGGCACGAGTTCATTTAAGTAATATTTGAAACTGTACAATTAATTATTCATATCGATGATCAAAGTCAAAGACAAATTTATTTTTTAACATAGGTAAAGCATATGGTTAGATGTTATGTTAATTAAAGATTGCTATGTTATTCCAGGAGGCGTGCAAATATGGTATGCGAATCTACTTGAAAAAATACAAATGAAATTGTATTAAATTAATCGGAACGTAACGTTTTTATGTGATGATAATATTTAGTCATGAATATTTTAACCTGTTAGGAGACTATAAAATAAACCCACCGTTTGTTAATATCCTCAAAAGATTTTGTACATTACATTGTTAAATAGTTAATAGTAAAGATTTGAATTCAAACAGAATAAACACTTACGTGAAATGGGACCGAAATCATAAGTATTTTGTCATTTGTTCTTTGTCTGGGTGTAATTTATCTATAATATGTATGTATTTAGAAATATATATATACTAGTATTTGCGCGTTGCGCGAGGTGCAAGCACCTCGCGTGCTTGTGAAAAAAAAAAAAAAAAAAAAGGGGAGTGATAGGGGGGGGGGGGGTTGCAGAAGTATTCTGACTAAAGCATTGCCCCTCTAAATGAATCTGAAAAAAAAAATGTTCCAAGTCTCTTAGATTCCGAGATCCGCCTAAAGGGGGGGAGAAGGGGGGCGGGGGGGGGACTTTGAAAAATGGTTTTTACTTTACCGAGCCTCCTTCCTCTATACGAATCCGTAAAAAAAAAATACGGGTCTCGTAGTTTCCGAGATACGATAGTGGGGGGGGGGGGAGAAGGGGGGTGAAAAGGGGAGGTTTGGCACTTTTCCCGTAGGTTTGAGAGTTACTTGTTTACGAATCTGTCAAAATATACCCACCTCCCCATCCACCATCTGGGAGAACAATTATGTCAATGAGTCAGTCAGTCAGTGAGTGAGTGGTAATTTAGCTTTATATAATATAACTAGTATTTGCGCGTTGCGCGAGGTGCAAGCACCTCGCGTGCTTGTGAAAAAAACTAAAGCATTGCCCCTCTAAATCAAGTATTTGCGTGTTGCGCGAGGTGCAAGCACCTCGCGTGCTTGTGAATAAAAAAGAAAAAAAAAGAGAAGGGGGGGGGTGATGGAGGGAGTTGGGGGTGTTTAGTTTTTGCGTGTTGCCCGAGGTGCAAGCACCTCGCGTGCTTACGAATAAAAAAAAAGGGGGGGGATGGAGGGGGGGGGGGTTGCAGAAGTATTTTGACTAAAGCATGGCCCCTCTAAATGAATCTGAAAAAAAAAATGTTCCAAGTCTCTTAGATTCCGAGATCCGCCTAAAGAGGGGGAGAAGGGGGGCGGGGGGGGGGACTTTGAAAAATGGTTTTTACTTTTCCGAGCCTCCTCTATACGAATCCGTAAAAAGAAAAAAATACGGGTCTCGTAGTTTCCGAGATACGATAGGGGGGGGGAGAAGGGGGGGGGAAAGGGGAGGTTTGGCACTTTTCCCGTAGGTTTGAGAGTTACTTGTTTACGAATCTGTCAAAATATACCCACCTCCCCATCCACCATCTGGGAGAACAATTATGTCAATGAGTGAGTCAGTCAGTTAGTGGTAATTTAGCTTTATATAGTATAACTAGTATTTGCGTGTTGCGCGAGGTGCAAGCACCTCGCGTGCTTGTGAAAAAAAATGGTGGGGGGGTGATGGGGGGGTTTTAGTATTTGCGTGTTGCGCGAGGTGCAAGCACCTCGCGTGCTTGTGAAAAAAAAAGTGGGGGGGGGGTGATGGGGGGGGTTTAGTATTTGCGTGTTGCGCGAGGTGCAAGCACCTCGCGTGCTTGTGAAAAAAAAAAAAAAAAAAAGAGGGGGGGGTGATGGGGGGGGGGGGGGTTGCACAAGTATTTCGACTAAAGCATTGCCCCTCTAAATGAATCTGAAAAAAAAAATGTTCCAAGTCTCTTAGATTCCGAGATCCGCCTAAAGGGGGGAGAAGGGGGGCGGGGGGGGGGGGGACTTTGAAAAATGGTTTTTACTTTACCGAGCCTCCTCTATACGAATCCGTAAAAAGAAAAAAATACGGGTCTCGTAGTTTCCGAGATACGATAGGGGGGGGGGAGAAGGGGGGGGAAAAGGGGAGGTTTGGCACTTTTCCCGTAGGTTTGAGAGTTACTTGTTTACGAATCTGTCAAAATATACCCACCTCCCCATCCACCATCTGGGAGAACAATTCTGTCAATGAGTGAGTCAGTCAGTCAGTGAGTGATAATCTAGCTTTATATAATATAATATAACTAGTATTTGCGTGTTGCGCGAGGTGCAAGCACCTCGCGAGCTTGTGAAAAAAACTAAAGCATTGCCCCTCTAAATCAAGTATTTGCGTGTTGCGCGAGGTGCAAGCACCTCGCGTGCTTGTGAAAAAAAAAAAAAAAAAGAGGGGGGGGGGGTGATGGGGGGGGGGGGGTTGCACAAGTATTTCGACTAAAGCATTGCCCCTCTAAATGAATCTGAAAAAAAAAATGTTCCAAGTCTCTTAGATTCGTAGATCCGCCTAAAGGGGGGGAGAAGGGGGGCGGGGGGGGGGACTTTGAAAAATGGTTTTTACTTTACCGAGCCTCCTCTATACGAATCCGTAAAAAGAAAAAAATACGGGTCTCGTAGTTTCCGAGATACGATAGGGGGGGGGGAGAAGGGGGGGGAAAAGGGGGGGTTTGGCACTTTTCCCGTAGGTTTGAGAGTTACTTGTTTACGAATCTGTCAAAATATACCCACCTCCCCATCCACCATCTGGGAGAACAATTATGTCAGTGAGTCAGTGAGTGAGTGGTAATCTAGCTTTATATAATATAACTAGTATTTGCGTGTTGCGCGAGGTGCAAGCACCTCGCGTGCTTGTGAAAATAAAAAGGGTGTGGGTGATGGGGGGGTTTAGTATTTGCGTGTTGCGCGAGGTGCAAGCACCTCGCGTGCTTGTGAAAAAAACTAAAGCATTGCCCCTCTAAATCAAGTATTTGCGTGTTGCGCGAGGTGCAAGCACCTCGGGTGCTTGTGAAAAAAACTAAAGCATTGCCCCTCTAAATCAAGTATTTGCGTGTTGCGCGAGGTGCAAGCACCTCGCGTGCTTGTGAAAAAAAAAAAAAAAAGAGGGGGGGGGTGATGGGGGGGGGGTTGCACAAGTATTTCGACTAAAGCATTGCCCCTCTAAATGAATCTGAAAAAAAAAATGTTCCAAGTCTCTTAGATTCGTAGATCCGCCTAAAGGGGGGGAGAAGGGGGGCGGGGGGGGACTTTGAAAAATGGTTTTTACTTTACCGAGCCTCCTCTATACGAATCCGTAAAAAGAAAAAAATACGGGTCTCGTAGTTTCCGAGATACGATAGGGGAGGGGGGGAGAAGGGGGGGGAAAAGGGGGGGTCTGGCACTTTTCCCGTAGGTTTGAGAGTTACTTGTTTACGAATCTGTCAAAATATACCCACCTCCCCATCCACCATCTGGGAGAACAATTATGTCAGTGAGTCAGTGAGTGAGTGGTAATCTAGCTTTATATAATATAACTAGTATTTGCGTGTTGCGCGAGGTGCAAGCACCTCGCGTGCTTGTGAAAAAAACTAAAGCATTGCCCCTCTAAATCAAGTATTTGCGTGTAGCGCGAGGTGCAAGCACCTCGCGTGCTTGTGAAAAAAAAAAAATGGGGGGGCGGGGGTGATGGGGGGGGTTTAGTATTTGCGTGTTGCGCGAGGTGCAAGCACCTCGCGTGCTTGTGAAAAAAAAAAAAAGTGGGGGGGGCGGGGGTGATGGGGGGGGTTTAGTATTTGCGTGTTGCGCGAGGTGCAAGCACCTCGCGTGCTTGAGAAAAAAAAAAGCGGGGGTGATGGGGGGAGATGGGGGGGGGGTTTAGTATTTGCGTGTTGCGCGAGGTTCAAGCACATCGCGTGCTTGAAACGAAAAAAAAAAAGAAGGGGGGGGTGATGGGGGAGATGGGAGGGGGGCTTAGTATTTGCGTGTTGCGCGAGGTGCAAGCACCTCGCGTGCTTGTGAAAAAAACTAAAGCATTGCCCCTCTAAATCAAGTATTTGCGTGTTGCGCGAGGTGCAAGCACCTCGCGTGCTTGTGAAAAAAACTAAAGCATTGCCCCTCTAAATCAAGTATTTGCGTGTTGCGCGAGGTGCAAGCACCTCGCGTGCTTGTGAAACAAAAAAAAAAAAAAGGGGGGGGGGTGATGGGGGGGGGGGTTGCACAAGTATTTCGACTAAAGCATTGCCCCTCTAAATGAATCTGAAAAAAAAAATGTTCCAAGTCTCTTAGATTCCGAGATCCGCCTAAAGGGGGGGAGAAGGGGGGCGGGGGGGGGGGACTTTGAAAAATGGCTTTTACTTTACCGAGCCTCCTCTATACGAATCCGTAAAAAAAAGAAAATACGGGTCTCGTAGTTTCCGAGATACGATAGGGAGGGGGGAGAAGGGGGGTGAAAAGGGGGGGTTTGGCACTTTTCCCGTAGGTTTGAGAGTTACTTGTTTACGAATCTGTCAAAATATACCCACCTCCCCATCCACCATCTGGGAGAACAATTATGTCAATGAGTGAGTCAGTGAGTGGTAATTTAGCTTTATATAGTATAACTAGTATTTGCGTGTTGCGCGAGGTGCAAGCACCTCGCGTGCTTGTGAAAAAAACTAAAGCATTGCCCCTCTAAATCAAGTATTTGCGTGTTGCGCGAGGTGCAAGCACCTCGCGTGCTTGTGAAAAAAAAAAAAAAAGAGGGGGGGGGGTGATGGGGGGGGGGGTTGCACAAGTATTTCGACTAAAGCATTGCCCCTCTAAATGAATCTGAAAAAAAAAATGTTCCAAGTCTCTTAGATTCCGAGATCCGCCTAAAGGGGGGGAGAAGGGGGGCGGGGGGGGGGACTTTGAAAAATGGTTTTTACTTTACCGAGCCTCCTCTATACGAATCCGTAAAAAGAAAAAAATACGGGTCTCGTAGTTTCCGAGATACGATAGGGGGGGGGGGAGAAGGGGGGGGAAAAGGGGAGGTTTGGCACTTTTCCCGTAGGTTTGAGAGTTACTTGCTTACGAATCTGTCAAAATATACCCACCTCCCCATCCACCATCTGGGAGAACAATTATGTCAATGAGTGAGTCAGTGAGTGGTAATCTAGCTTTATATAATATAATAATGTTTATCAGTTGTCTAGTACCCATACCACAAGCTCTGCTTAGTTTGGGACTAGATGGCGTTGTGTGAAACAGTTGTGGAATATTATTATAATTTTCCTGAAACTGACGATGAAAATAGCTCATTCTATCACTTTGCTGAACGGCAGAGAAAATAACTGGCCGTTCATACCATTTTGAGAAGTATCGTCGTGACCTCAGTTAGTTAGTAGTTAGTAGTTAGTAGAGTTGGCGAGTAAGCTAGTAAGATTGAAAAACAAATATAACTTTGTTTTTGAAAAAAATGGCTAAATGACTCGCCCAACTTTGTTTCCTTTCATTTTTGTTTCTTATTTTTATTGGGTACTTTTACGCACTGCATATGACAGCCGCATTTATTTGTATTGTTCATAGTGTTTGTATGAATGATATAGTTATATATGCGGTATTTTTTAATGTGCTTTGTCTTAAAAACTGCTGACTATATTTCTTTCATAACCATTTTTGCTAAAAGTATCATATAACTTTGTACTAGGTATATCATATAAACGCTTTATCTATATGATACAGCTAGACAAACATAAATATGGACAGCAGTGTGATTTTATTAAGTCTTTGCTTTTTTTGAGGTGAAGATCCTTAGAGAGTACAAAGTCAACAAAGAGCCGATAATGATAAAATCATTTTTTAGTTTACGGCTTCCGATTTAATCCTCTTTTCTTCAAGTTACTTATTTCATAAAAAACATCAAAGTGCCTTTTATATCTGAAACCAAAATAAAGTCTAAGACAAGAATAGATTTTACAAAGTTTTTCACTTCTCGTCGAAACACAAAAATTATGTTTTTTATATTGATATTAATATTTAGGTAAAAGTAGTGTTCCATGGCATCTTGTTCAAATGATTTCTTTATTTTCTCGTATCTAAATTAACATAAAAATGGGTATCTTAAGGATAAGTCTGTATTTTCGTCTTTAAAGAAACCTTCAGATAGAGTTAACAATGAGAATGGTTTTAAAGGTTCCACTACAATTAATTTTAGTCACGATCCATGCCAAAATTAGAGTAAGCTAAAAGGGTTGTGGTCTCACCACAATTCCCTTCAACGCTTTTAGCTCTTCTAAACGCATCACAAACCTGGTTATACTCACTAGTTTAATTACAAAGATTTTGCCTTAAATATTCCCTCGGCGAAAAACGGGTTAATTTTTAATCGCCTAGTCGAATTAACCCTTGTCCAAGACGGGCCTCAGGACCTTAACAAAACGGTACTGAAGAATAATTTGTCGTCTACTTTGGTCTGAAAAACTATACAGCCACTCTGACGTTGGAAAAAGAACCTTGAGACAAAAAAGTAAGGACGTATTTCACTGGCGTTAAAAGATAAGTCGTAATTTATTCAATGTCCGAGTTTATTGTTTCATAATTTCCTCACGAACGCTCCGTGAGATGTTATTTGCAGGTTTTTTTTACTCTATTTATGAGGTTATGGTGTTATAAATGTTTAAGGACTGGAAGATGGACGGTGGGAGTTTTCGTGATTATTTTTACTGACGTAGCTTATAACACTAGTTGTTTTCATCAAGGGTTTTGTTGTAGAAGTACTTTGCTTGTCATGAATTTATAGTGAACAATGAGGGCAATATTTTGCCTCTTTAAGTTTTTGGTTACCAAAATAAGATTTTACCATGTAAAAATTTTTAAATATTTATCAGGCTAAAAATAATAAACATGTAAAATATTTACAATTTACTCAGATAAATATTCTGTGTTTTATTGCTTGGTCTCCTAAGACCCTAAATGATAATGGAAACATTAAACAAAATATTTCACAAGTTTGGTCTTAAAATTAACACAGCTTTTTGTTTATTTGTGGTTTAATTATACAGTATGTTAGTTTAAACGAGGGGCATATTCAAACCTACAATAGTGTATGCTACCATGATACTAATAAAAATATGAACAAAAAAAACGCTGATAAATAACATACAGAACCATACCAAAAGTCCTCGGGGGGACTCCCGCGGGGGCGAAGTTTACACACGAGCTTTCTTTTTTGGCAGGATCGGGCCGTGTTTTGCCACGTGATTACTTTAGGTACTGTTTACAAGTTCATTCATCTCTTGCGGCTCAGTGTACATGATAAATGTATTATATTGGACAATTACGTCAAAAATTTAGGTTATAGGTTTTTCACATATCGATGGGTCCTATGTATATGGGCCAAACTAACAATTTGGCCATTTTGACTTTTTTATGGTAAACGCATCTTATCGATATAAAGAATTATGTGAGCTATTAAAAAAAAGATTTCTGCATAGAAACACGATTTTTTATTACAGTATAACGGCCTATGTAACATGAATTTAAACGTACAAGGTCCTAATAGTAGTTAGAGACTTATATGCGGGGAGTTGCCGCGCGTTTATTTATTGTTTGGACCAATCAGCTGATTTGACAATACATTGAACGGAGCAACGGCCGCACTGTGATGAATAAAAATTGTAATTGTTGTGATTTTGGGTTACAATTTAGTTTAATAAGTAAAAGGTGACATCCTATTATCGCGCTAAGTTGTCTAGAAGTCGGAATTTGGTGTTCTTTCGGTTTACCCACTCAACTTTGCGTTTTGATTGAAGACTTCCCGAGAGATCGGTCCATTCGAGTGGTCATTGATGACTGCTAAATTGCCAATTGCCAATTGGCTATAAATGTCAGGGTCCCTCAGGGGTCGGTTCTCTCAGCACAGTTGCTGAGAGATATGTGTCCAGCGTGCGTGCTCGTGGGTTAGATCCAGTCTCTCCATGAGGACATGGTTGGGCGCTTGAACTTGTCCTTAAAGGCTGTCTCCGAATGGGGTGATGCCAACTTGGTCTAGTTTAATACAGCTAATACCCAGGCTTGTCTCTTCTCCGCAAAAAGGAGCCAATTCAAACCGGCTTCCACTTTCTGTGATATAATCGTGCCGATAACCGATCATATTGAGCTTCTTGAGGTTACACTAACTTCCACCCTCAATTTTGGTCCATTTATCGAGGCTAAGGCTCAACTAGCATCAAAAATGTTGGGAATCTTAGCAAAGGTGAGACGGTACTTCACACCGGAACAGTTGCTCAATCTGTATCAAGCCCAGGTTCAATCGTGTATGGAGTACTGCTGTCATATTTGGGATAGATCTGCCAAATACAATTTGGACGCGCTTGAGTTTATTGAGAAACGGGCCAAGAGACTCATTGGCAACGATGCACTGGTCAAGTCAAAGCTCCAGAGCCTTGAACATCGACGACGAGTTGCAAGTCGGTTTTCTATCGGTTACATTTTGGGGTTGTTGCGGTTTTCAATCGGTTACATTTTGGGGAGTGTGTGATGGAATTACACAATCGAATTCCGCCAAGCCCGTTCCGTCATCGGACTACAAGACAAACGGTGATGCGCCATCGTTACATGGTCGACATCCCACCCATACGGACTAAATGTTTTGGGAATACCTTCGTTGTGCGTACAGTTAAGGAGTGGAATTCCCTGCCGGAGTCTGTGTTTCCCGATAGCTATAACTTAGGGATCCTTAAGTCCAGAGTGAATAGGTTACTTTGAGGTAAGCGTGCTCTATCTTCGACCACATCATCACTTACCATCAGGTGAGATGGTGGTCAAAGGCGAACCTATTAACAAAAAAAAAATACTAATGTTGATTTTGTTGATTTTATTACTTGATTATACTACAGAGATTTTTTTAAGTTTATTTACACAAGATAGGTTTTTAATTTTGTTATTTTTTTTTTTGTAATTTTATTGAGAAAATAATAATGTGAAGTAGGTACATTATTTTTTTAATCAAACTAAGATCTCCAGTAAAAGTTGCGTTCTTACTTATTATTATTTCTTTGTTTTTTTTTTTCATAAGTGTAGTTTTAAGGCTACTTTAATTTTTATTTTAATAAATGAATAAAACTATTGCGTGTTTTTTAATTATTCAAATGATCTAACTGAAAACTGAGTTAGTAGGTAAGCAGATTGTAAAACGTATAAGTGTCAATGTGACATAAATAACTAAATATCTAAATAGCTTATATTTTAATTAATGAATTATCAACTACTTCAATTGTTACTTGATTTTATGAGTAAAAAATATAAAAATATATACCGTATGCTAATTAACGTCATACGCGTATAATGGCCAATATGACACATTGGCCCTTTTAAAGTGTTTTTAGAGAAAAATAATTTTAACAAAAACTAACGTAGAAGGGCCAATGTGACGTAAAAAAAAACCGATGTATGTATATATAAAATACTATAGTACAAATCAGGAGGATAGTTGTCTTAGTAAACAAGCAAAGATTCGTAAACTTCGGTTTTATCAATCTGAAGTTATAGTAAATGGAAACTTTGGAAGCCTCTCCAGTAAAGTTTTAATTTAGCACTTTGGCCCATATACATAGGACCCATCGATATTTGGGACGAGAATCGAATACTGAATACCCTCCCTCAATAAGTCCCTCGTTTAACCTAACACACTGTATATAATTTGAATTTATCTAGATTTTAAATAAACCTGAAATATACACCTATATAACTTTGTGAATCTTTGTGAAACTTAGTGAATCATATAACACTCCTTTTTATATATCTACGATTGTCATTCAACGGTGACAAGGTTATTTGTTAGATAATACCACGTAAAGTTCATATTTCGCTGCCATAAAGTAAAATTATGGGTTAAGGGTGACATCAAACCCTTTGAAATAATGGTGGAAGCATAAAAACGCAGGAGAGGCACCATCTATTGAAGTGTTCATTATAATCTTCATGAGTATGATATGAATTACGATTTCTAGGTACGTAGATATGTAGACATGAGGATAGAATGTTCGATTTCGTTTTATTCAATCCTGGCTTGTATAGTTAATAAGTTTGATTATGAAAATGTTTTTACTGTTACTGTAAGCCTGCATCATCCCACTGATGGGCAAAGGCCTCTCCCCGCGATTTCCAGGTGGCTCTATCCAGGGCCAAAGTCATCCACTGGTCATTTCGTAAGTTTGATCCAGAAAATGTTTTTATTTAAATTAATTATCTACTGACACTATCCTTTAATGATACTAGCCTATAATGTTTACCCACAGCTGAGCAAAATATTTTTCTTATACAGAGCATAAAATTTATTTCGAATCAGATTGCTCATTTCAGAGTTTTGTTACAATTAAAAATTTTTAGTTAATTTTTTTTTAAAGATTTAACGGTAATTAATAATGTCCATGAACAAAGTATTACGAGATTTCAGGAATGTTGTGATAATGAACCGTGACTCCGGAACTCAAAGGCAACTGAAGGAACAATGTGGGTTTTTAGTGACACACCCTTGCACTCCACCCAAAGCGGAAGGAATAATTTAATGGAAAATGAAAAATATAACAAAGAATTTACATGATTTATTCAATTTGATTTTTGAAACAGCATTTTCAGTAACAAGCAAGGGCTCCATTTGTAAAATAACTGCGTAAAGCTGGGTCCGCTGCGCCAATTTTCTATCAAAACATGTTATCAAAACATGTTAGCAAAACAAGTTAGTAAAACCTCCCGTCCGCTGCGCCTATTGTTGTAAAGTTTTTGTTTAATTTCAAAAATGAGTTCGGACGAAGAAGACGTGGAATATGTTATAGCAATAGTCGATTTAGTTGACATTTGAATGTGGCAATTCTGTCTCTGATATTAAAAAATAGGGATATTGAGCGCGAACACAAAATGCGTCACTATCCCCCCAGGCGAACACGGGGGATGTTATCCATTCGTCTCGGCGAACATGTTATTGTGTTTTTGCTAACAAAACTGTTAGGCCACGCCTATATTCTGTTAGCAAACAACGTTATACTGTTTGTAAACACGAAAACTCGTCGCAGCGGACCCGGCTTTATTCAATAAAAAAAAATCAATAAAATCTACGATCGAAACAGGCATTTTATATGCTGACAACAATGTTTTTATTCGACCAATATGTCAATCACTCAGTAGATTTACCCTTTTCAATATATATTAGTAATGTTCCTACACTGCCGTGCACACACAATCATAAAATGGGACACAAACATAAAATTATTTGTGTGTTTTTATTAAAAAACGAAGCAACGTATACTTGAGAAGAGATCCAGATTAAAATCGTGCAATTTTCAAGATTCTCTTGAAATCCCATTATGACATGTTTGTTGCTTTTTTGCCGTATATTTCTCGTGACAAACTTTTTTTTGTGCCATGCAAAACAGAAGTTTTGTGAAAAAAAAAAATAAACAATTGTAATTTTTTTTAACATAACCCCTACTTTATATTATAAATTCAAAGACAATCTCACTTTATGTCTTTAAATTTTAATAAAATGTTGTACAGAGATATGTTAGACTTTGGAGAAGAATAATAGCTATTCTATTTGCATATAAAACTCCACGCGAGTAAAGCAAGCGACATTTAAAACTAGTATCGGATTATTAATTGCAGAAATACACATATTATTAAACCAAAATATGTACTATGGTTTATTAATAAATTTGCAACCGATTACTGGTTTTCAAGCCCAATCAACTGAGCTCAGTACCTACTCGACCAATATATCAATCACTCGGTAGATTTATCTTTTTTAATACATTAGTACTGGTGTTACACTGTCGTGCACCGTAACGGGATATAAACGATTTATTTTTTTGTGTAAAGTACGCCATGTTGTCCTATCCTACAAATATTATAAATACGAAACTTTGTGAGGATGTATGTATGTTTGTTGTTCTTTCACGCAAAATCTACTAAAGGGATTTCACTGAAAGGGGATAGAACCGATCTGGCATCTCGACCCGCCGCCATTTTGAGTTTTTTATCGCCATTTTAATGATTGTTATTGTACTCATATGTCAATGTTTACCTTTATATATCTCGGTAACGTGACACTTTAGGTTACCATGTTACATGACATTTTTTGGTGCATATTTCATGCGCCGCGATTTCGAAAAAAACTAACGGTCTTTCCCGCTCGTCACCCCTCTCATTGTCCCCTCAGGTGACGAGTGGGAATTTTATTTAAAAAATATCCCACATGTCACCCCCAGGTGAAGAATGGGAGTTTTTGTTTTTAAATCCCACTCGTCACCTCTGATAAAAAATAATATTAAAAGTAGTAGTTTTTGAACTCTAAATAGAAAAAATGAGAACTATTTACGAGCGTTAGATTTATTGGAATAAACAGAAAAAAAAACACAATATGTTCAGTCCCAAGACAGCCAACGGTAACTGGTATGCTGAATTGTCCACGGTACGTGGAGCTTGACCGTTGCTTGCAAACACAATATGTCACCTCTTAGGCTTCAGTACAACAATTAAGCTTATAGCCTAGACTTACCTGAGCTGTAGACGCCAAGCGAGGATCTGTTCTGATCACGTCCGTGTGGGTATGTATGTAAGTATGAAGTGAGTAAGTGAAATGTGTAATGATGGTCAAGTGTTCATGGACGTTCACAAGGCGCCGGTCTTCAGATGGCGTGGTCCAGATAGCATCACAGCACAACTCTGCCACACTTTAGCACCAGATTAGTAGCTATTTATCACTAATTAACAACTGCTTGCAACAAGGTTCACGCGTCAGTCATTCTCACTTCAATACGGAGTTATTGTTCCAAAATATTCCAGGTTTTTCGTCAATTTGGGATTACAACTTCAACTCATCGCCAATCGCGACCCAAATATCGGTTACAACGGGCGATTGGACACGATATTTCCAATTACAATAAAATCAAAGTCCCAAGGCGGACATTTTTCAACAACGTAAGCAAAAGTCTATCTGTCAAGTCAAGTTATGTCAAGTGTCAAAATCAAAGACACTAGAATGTTGCCGCACCAAAAATATGCGTTCAAATACGTTTTGGACGCAACACAATATTTATTTTTAATTACAATATTTATTTTAAAAAATCACAGATGTCTATTCGACGTAATGTTATTAATCACAGTATTTACAGTAATTTATCTAATTGACTAGACTACAAATACAATGCTCATCGGTTCTGTTTAAAAGTAATCACAATTACGTTACAAAATAAAAAAAAAACTTACAAAATATATTTAAACCTATTTTGAATATTATCTCATTATCACAGATCAACATAATTTACCCAATTGACTAGGCTACTATATACATTAATTTTGTTTGGCATCATTGCGTTACTTAAAATTAAAAAGTATAAAAAAACCTAGAACTAAATCTATACTACTATCTAGGTATTACTTACCTTAAATAATTTGTCATTTATTATCACAGATCAATATTATTTACACAATTGATTAGTCTACTATATTAATTAGTTTTGTTCAAACAAAGAAGAAGTTGGTTTTATTTTTTGCATTTTTTTTAACATTGTGTAATAAGTTTATATATTCATTAATTAATGTAAATTTTGAGAAATTTATAGAAATAGTTAGGTAAGCAGAGGTATTTTGTTAGGGGTGACGAGCGGGATTTTTTCTAAAACAAATCCCATTCGTCACCCGGGGTGACATATGGGATTTTTTTTTAGAAAAAATCCCTCTCGTCACCTGAGGGGACAACGAGAGGGGTGACGAGCGGGAATGACCGAAAATTAAAGGTTCGAATCCCTGTGGTAAGTAGACAGTTGACATCCTAGAATAACACATAGGCTTTTTATCCCGGAATTCCCACGGAATCGGGATTTACGTGGGAAAAACCTCCCACGTGAACGAAGTGAGATTATGATCAAACGTAAGCCTACCAGCAATAAAAAAAAAAAATATCGCGGATAAAAGCTAGTTTATAATATGCCTGAGCTGTGATTTGCTTTTGTTACAAATGGCCTTAATTTTTTTCTTTTTGTAGTAAAGTACTTAAATATAAAGTGTGTGGCTGAATTTCTGTGCGATTCATACGTTTAATGAAAAAGCAAACGAAATGAAAACACATTTTTACGACGGAAAATTTTAAGTAGATAACTTTTTACGATATAAAAAGTTAATCTATAGGCTGCTTAGCCGGCGTTTTAATTTATATCTTTTCCTTCTCATAATAATTATGTCTTCACTTGGAGAAAACGATATTTTGGTTTTCAATTTCCGCAGCCACCTCTCGCTGAGGCGTCGACGGAAGATATAATAAATTGTTAATTTTAATAGGTTCTAAAATTAACAATTTATTAATAATTAACCGTTGATTGGTATCTGGTGTCTCTTTGTTTGTAATACAATTATATCACTTGAAACACGGTTATTATTTTAACAATAGAGTAAATTAATATTTATTGATTCGATTGTATGACACCCAGTAAAGAAAAATCTAAGGAAGTTTTGAATAACGCATAGTGGTCTTAAAAACCGTTAAAAACAAAAAATGAAAACACCGGTACTTAAAACATAAATCGTACCGAAACCATCGCATAAAATTCCACAATCCTATATACCGGATCCGTTCGCACGCAAGATCTGAATTAAACCTAGCGTGCAATAAACCTAGTTGAGATTTATTCGACTACACTAAAGTTAACTCTCGGTGAGGTTGCCCTTGAAAATTGATGGTGGATATTGGTGACGAGTGAATAAAAGGAAACACTCGAATTTTCGTGAGATTGGTAATGTTTATGTCTTACTAATACTATAAATGGGAATGTTTGTGAGGATGTATACAACGTATAATTTAAAGGGTATATACATACCAAGTGCATGGCTTCTTTGGATGATAACAAACAATATGGCAAGGGATTTTTTCAAGAACTATCGTGTTATTGGCAAGTGACGTGGAAGTTATTGACCCTCTTAGTGCTGTGACACGTTTGTTATGATTGGTATTCAAGAAATCGTATTGGTATTCAAGTATCAATTCTTTGAGTCAGTTATTTTGAGCTGAAACTGTGCATAGAGACTCCATACCAGATGTTGTCTTCAGCCCTTTTGGATAGATATGGGGTTTCCGTTACACATTGTAGGAGTCATCTAATATCAAAGGCGGCAATATCCACAGTGGTCGATTTTGTACAAAATGACAAATTAGTATATTATGAAAAATATATTATCTTACTGCTTGTAGTCTTAATATAAAATAGAATAATAACATTCTGAACACTTTTCAATGGTTTCCTTGAACATTTATCATCAAATAAACTAGAAATTTACGTAAAACCGTCGGAGATTGCCGGATTTGATGCAGACTTGTGGATATTGCCGGATTTGATTTTGACGCGCATGGAGAAAGCCATGTTTGGTATAGCTATCCGCCATGTTTAAGAGGTATCCTATAATATCTAAAATCTTGATACTTTATGAATGGGTATAATAATAAGTTAAACCAAACGATATGAAAGAACAAAACTAGAAATTCTTTATTTCTAAATATCACTCTGTAGACACTTTGGGAACATTTAAATGAGATCGTGTAATAAATACATTACTAATGCTTTTTTTTAGACAATTAAATTTAGTAACAGTTGAAGGCATACTGAGCATACATCCGTCCTGGGGCTGTCGAAACCAAGATTATAGTAATTGTTGAATTTTTCTTCTGAAATAACCTTTCGTAACTTTTAACTGTGCTTCGATATGTACTTGGTTCTTGTACATTTTCCACATATTGTTGATGGAAAGTTGCACTGACAAATATCGTCGCTGTGAATTTCCCCGACAATAATACGGTTCATCAACATGAAACATATTAATAAACAGCATCACTGACTTCTTCTTTTCTGAGAATAAATGGGACTTGTGGTCACCACCTCTTTTCTCCTTCACTGGTTCGTCACCAGTTTCCAAAAACTTTTTTGTAACATATAGCCTAATGGATAAGGTGTCGGACTTGTGATCGAGAGGTCACGAGTTCGAACTCCACCCTTTACACTATTGCCGTGAACCAACTCCAGACACAAGCATATTTAGCTTAGTTGGAGGGATTAACAAGATTGCTAGTAATGTGAATTCTAACCACATTACTAGTTATCTTTAAAAAATAAATTGCACTCTGTGTTTCGTAATATTAAAGATGCCAAGGAATGCTTTCTGATAGACACGATTTTTTTTTGTTTATTGTGCGATTGTGAATTTTTGATGAAATAAGCAGGATGAATTTAGATGAAATAGGTAGGCCTTTTTCTCTTAGGAATTTTATTTGAGAAGAAAAGCATCTTGAGTTCCTTTATCTGGGTGTTTATAAAATGCACTATGAAAATTATTCAAATCTCGCATCGTTAGTGACCCGCATTTTAAAGCTCCCTTACGGTGACGGCACATAGGCTTTGTTGGAAGTTGATTGGAGGCGTACCTTTTGGAAGACAAAAATATGAGGTAAATAAATTATACAATGATTACTAATAATAATAGGTAAATACAAAAAAATCCACGGAATAAATTTAATATTAAAATATAATTATCTTAAAAGTATCAAACCTGTTAAAGTGATGTACTTACCGCTCTCGTTTTGCAACGTTTTTTTTTTTCAATTTTCTGGCTGAGCTGTGCGTTTTCAGGACTGAATGGATATACTAGGACATGCCTGACACTCCATATTTCTAGTTTTTATTGATACGGGCTCTCAAATAACACTTAAACTCAGAAAATACAAAAAAACATACACCGATCTGCAGAACAAACAGCGTGGGCGCCATACTAAATACTGCGGTCTGATTGGTCGACATGGATATTGCCAGTTTTGATTTGAAAGACAAGCAACAATGCCGTGTTTGTTCCAAACTTAATATTTATTTGCGTGTTTCTATGGGATATTGCTGTTTCTCATGACCAATGATTTCCTCGATACAAACCATGATCACAGACAAATAAAATGACATTTAAGGTTTAATTTCGACCAAGAGTGGATATTGCCGCCTTTGATATTAGATGACTTTACAAAACATCAGTCTGATGTTTTGTTACTCTTTCACGCAAAAACTAAAGAACGGATGAATAGCGTCAATAGTCTAATGGCTAAGGTGTCCGACTTGTGATCGAGAAGTCGCGGGTTCGAATAATTAATAATTACTTAATTGCCGTGAACCCACTCCAGACACAAGCATATTTAGCTTAGTTGGAGGGATTAACAAGATTCCTAGTAATGTGAATTTTAACCACATTGCTGGTTCTCTTTAATCAAAAACGTAATGGTATGTAGATAAAGTTGATATTCTGGAATAACACATAGCCTACTTTTTATTCCCGAATTTCCACGGGATTGGGATTTACGAGGGAAAACCCTTCCACGCGTACGATGTCGCGTGCGAAAGCTGGTACAAAATAAATCCGAACACGGTGCGTGAGAATTGCGTGCTTGTGAAAAACACGACTTGAAAAATAATGATAGCGTTATTTGAGTGGATACATGATGTTTCATATTTATACTCAATGAGATACTGGCGCAATAAAAAACTTTTTACCAAAAAATTAAACCGACTCCCAAAAAACACTGCAAAGTGAAAAATAACTTTAATTTCGGTAGTCGGTGTCTTTAGTTTTGTTTTTTCGTTTTTGGCACCGACTTCCGAAATTAAAGTTATTTTTCACTTTGCAGTGTTTTTTGGGAGTCAGTTTAATTTTTTGGTAAAAAGTTTTTATTTCACTCTTTTTAGTTGGATGATTTTTAATTTACCTAGTTACAAGAGCCTAAATGTCAACTACTTATAACCTTTTACAAAATATTGCTTTTGCCAATGCTGGGCCGTTAATTGTTGAGGAGTTCTCCTGGTACTTCACCGTCAGCTCTACATCACCATATGCTTTGTGTCGAGCATAAAGTGCTTAACATCCATATTCAGGTAATCGAATCGCAATCCACTCAATACTTATTATTGAGTAGTTTCGGCGGCCATCTGTGGTCTTCATCATCAGTTCCACTTCCCCAAATGGTACTTTTTGAGAGCAACTACACAAGTTACTATAAGAAATACCCAAAACGCCATAGGTGTGCCTATAATATTTGAAGAGTTCCCTCGATTTCTCCAGGATACCATCATCAGATCCTGACTTTGGTGATAATGGTACCAATTTCGACGTATACCCATTCGAACGAAAAAATAATTTTCCAAATCGGTTCAGCCGTCTTCGAGTACTCGATGATCATACATAAAAAAATTAAAAAAAAATATACGCGTCGAATTGATAACCTCCTCTTTTTGTCGTCGGTTGAAAAGCAGAGTAGTAGAAGTAATGGATATGACGAGGTATAGTATAGGTATTGATTATAGGTACAGGTAATCATTGTAGGTATGTTTATAAGTATTGATGTGATGCCAACCCAGTACATACTTGATTCGAGTGTATTGATGTGATACCGACCAAGTACTTGATTCGAGGATAAAGGGTCCGGGAAGAATTTATATAAGTTTTTTAAATTTTTTAAAGTAACATATTACAAGCATATTAATAGGTTTCATTTTTAACCGACTTCAAAAAAAGGAGGTTTACAATTCGTCTTGAACTTTTTTTTTTTTTTTTTTTTTTTTTTTTTTTTTTTTTTATGTATGTTACCTCATATCTCGGAGACGGCTGGATCGATTTGAAAAATTCTTTTTGCATTTGAATGGGTATAGTTTCTAGTTGGTCCTATTGTTACGAAATCAGGATCTGATGATGGGATCCTGGAGAAATCGAGGGAACTCTTCAAATATTATAGGCACACCTATAGCGTTTTGGGTATTTCTTATAGTAGCTTGTGCAGTTGCTCTCGAAAAGCACCATTTGAGGAAGTGGAACTGATGATGAAGACCCCAGATGGCCACCGAAACTACTCAATAATAAGTATTTCGTTGATTGCGATTAGATTACTTGAATATGGATGTTAAGCACTTTATGCTCGTCACAATGCATATGGTGAAGTAGAGCTGATGGTGATGTACCAGGAGAACTCCTCAAAAATTAACGGCTCTGCACCGGGAAAAGCAATATTTTGTAAAAGGTGATAAGTAGTTGACATTTTGGCTTTTGTAACTAGATAAATTACAAACCGACCCACTAAAAAGCGTGAAAAAAAACTTTTTAGCAAAAAATAGAACCGACTTCCATATAAAAACACTACAAAGGCAAAAATAACTTTAATTTCGGAAGGCGGTGTCTTTAGTTTTGTATATATTTTCGTTTTTGACACCGCCTTGCGAAATTAAAGTTATTTTTGCCTTTGTAGTGTTTTTATATGGAAGTCGGTTCTATTTTTTGCTAAAAAGTTTTTTAGTTTTAAAAGTGGCTTCTCTATTATAATACTGTATTTTTTAACATTTTGTACGCAGTAGTTGCAAATTTCATCTATTTCCTTTTCGTTAAGTTATTCTGACATAGATTACTGAGATAGACATCTGATTATTATTTAAGATTCTTTTATATACATATACAGCGTGGCGATTACGTTATCACACTAATTAAAACCACGTACTTTATATTAGGTATTTTATCATATACTATTAAAATAATTTAATTAGAAAGAATATTATAGCCGTGGGACCTTTTTCCCATTTTAATATTTCACAATATCATATATTGCATAAACGTAATCAGCTGACCAATCACTCGGCAAGTGCTCCGTCGGCACCGGCGCCACGGCGTTGCCGCTTTTACAGGTCAGTAAACTAATATTATAAAGAATTATTTATTTTTTACTAATAACGCCATTTATTTTCTTTGAAAAAAGATTTTCTTAATTTCGGTAAACTTATTTTATTATTTTAACGGACTGATAACAACTTGTAATACCTTTTTTTTTCTGGATGGGAATATCATCATATGACTCCAACCGCTGTGGGTGGAGCGGAAGGGAGTGTAAGACTTCTACTGACTAAAAACCCACCATGCTCCTTCTGTTGGCCTTGCATTCCGGGGTCGCGGTGTCTCGTTAGAACAATTCTCGCAACTTGTAATACCTGCTGTACAATTTAATGTGATAACCTAATCGCCACCCTGTATACAAAATATATGTATCATAGGTATACCTGTAAAGATTTAGTTCTTCTTACAGACCGAATAATAAGACCTCATTCGTATTGTACCTGCAAGTTACAAAAGATATTATTAGTTGCGGAGCCAAAACTATAGCTCTTTGTAGGTAGGTATTCATTCGTGATTATTTCAATAAATTCGAGCAACCCTTGTGAAATAGGGCACAACAAATTGCGTCATAATTGAAGCACATTATTGAGTAAATTCTCCAGGTTTAACTTAACAATTACTTCTTGAAAATCCAAAGGAATTATTGTATCAAGAAATTCTAAGCCGGTGACTAGAATTCTTCAAATTCATTCTTCATTCAACGGGATTGCCCTAACCCCTCTTAAATTCTTTCGTTCAAATATTCCTACAATGTTTAGTATCTTTTTTAATTACGACGCCGTCAATTGTTTTAAATTATGATTTTTGTAAACATTCAGATGATTCATTTGAGCGTTCAGTATGGTTTTGAAAGGCAACACATTTATTAGACGTTATCAAAATATAATAAATTAGATCAAATGTGATGTAAAGTAAATATTTATTCTTAAAGACATGATTAATTTGTTTCGGACTTTGTAATCTTATGAATTGGTGATATTTTATTGTAAAGTTTATTACAATTGTATGTTAGTCTTTTATTTAAAAAATTACGGCATAAATTCTCCTATACAACGTGTAACGGAAACTCCATATCTATCCAAAAGGACTGAAGACAACATTTGGTATGGAGTCTCTATGCAAAGTTTCAGCTCAAAATAAGTGATTCACAGATTTGACCCCAAATTATTGGTTTCATATGTTTCTTGAATACCAGTAATAACAAACGTGTCACAGCACTATGAGGGTCATCACTTTCCACGTCACTTGCCAATAAAACGATAATTCTCTTCATTCTTCTTAATTTGAAAAATTCGGCCTCTGGTATCAATGTATTGAAAATTTGAAATTTCTAATATGCTCCACACATGTAGACATAGGATTAGAAAACCTTTGCCATATCGTTTGTTATCATCCAAAGAAGCCGTGCACTCGGTATGTATATTATACCCTTTAAATAATTTTTTGCTTAATTAGATCAGTTAAATAATGGCTTTTAACGCATAACGTTTTTAGGAGTCTTTTTGTTTAAATATATTTCTTTATTCTTAAAGGAATTTACATTTCACTTAAAATGAGAATATCTATAAAATAATAAGTAAACCTATTGTAATAATCGCATAGAAGTTTCATCTGTCGGACTTGGAATATTAGTAACGAACGTATCATATTAGAAATCTAATATGATACGTTCGTTATTAACAAACAGATATGTGGGTAGTTCTTAAAGAATAGTAAAGACATTCTAAGACTGCTAAGATTGGTTGCGGAATTGTTTGATCGAGTTACCACGGCCCGGAACACGAAGAGCAAACGACGGAACACGGTTTTAGTCAGTAAAAGTCACATACACCCTCCCGCTTTGTCCAAATTTGGAGGTATTGATTGGATGATTTCTCATCATTAAAAAAAAAGACTGCTAAGATTATGTAATCGAGTTATTGCTATAGGAAATTAATAAATATATATAATATAAAATATATATATATAATAATATAATATATAAAATATATATAATAAGTATATTTTATATAAGTATGTATAGGGTGGTTTGATATTCATGACGTTTGGTTGTCGTGGTGAAAAACCATTTTTATAAGTTATTTTACCGTCTTTCCATTGTCTCGTTTAGAATAAACGCATTGGGTTATTATAAAATGTCGATGATCCATTTATCTTGCATGAACTGGTTTTCGTATTTCTTTGTGTTGATAAGCCATCATAAGTGCAGTCGACAGGAAAACTCTTCAACTAAATAAAATTTGGATTATGTCTTTATTATATAGGCCTGTGTTGTAATACTGTTTGGAAATACTACTACGGCATAAAGTTTTCCTTTGAATCTACATGCATGAAGTGTAAATAAAAAAAGGCTATCTTACTGCACACGTTCCAAAAAATGCACTAATTGGTTAATGGTATTCTGTCAAAATGGAGCTCGATATTTAAAAAGCCACTTAGTCAAAGTGGATTTCAATATTTAAAATGCTGAATAATCAAAATGGCGTCTACAACATGACATCACAGCACAATTGTAGGTACGTGTACCGTACAACTGCGTCTGATATTGACACGTTTTACGAATGGGCGGACATTTTTTTATGGAAATCTATCGTCTATCCTATTCAGTTGATTATGATTGCGACATTTATGTTGTTAGGTGAATTTTGTGTGGCCTCGTAAAAGCATATGGTTTTATTATCTGACATATGGGGGATCATCTGGTCTGATGTTCTGGCAACAGATTTGTACAAATATAGGTTTATACTTTGATTAAGGTCTCTTCTTTTTTCTCTGATTTTTTTAAAGAGATCTAGCAATGTGGTTAGAATTACCATTACTAGCAATCTTGTTAACCACTCCAACTAAGCTAAATATGCTTGTGTTTGGCAGAGCCGGATTAACCCTGTCAGAGGCCCTAAGGCAATGGCATCCTCGGGGCCCCTTTTCTTACTTTGACTGATCAAATCGTGTGTGAACTGAGGAAACACATATTAAGGGCTATGGTTTTTAATATATTTGTTTACCTATTCCCAGATTTGTTCTAAAATTGTTTTAATTGTACTACTAAATTTAACGATTTGTATTTTGTGAGATAACAGTGAGGTCCCTAAGTTCACACGTACATCAAATTCTCGTTCGAAGAAACATGTTTTCTTGGTGCGTGCACTGGGCCTGGGGCCCTAGTTGACGTGGGGCCCCTAGGCAGTTGCCTACTCTGCCTAATGGTTAATCCGGCCCTGGTGTTTGGAGAGGGTTCACAGCAATAGAGTAATGGGTGGAGTTAGAAACCACGATCTCTCAATCACAAGTACGATACCTAAGCCATTTGCGTATTGAAGTTTTGATTTAGGTCTTTTCCTAAAGAGTGAATGCATGCCTTTTCTCTGATTTTATTTTTGTATTTAATTGTACTTGGTTTCAATAAAACTTATACTGAGATTACCTGGTGTGCCCCAACCATATTTTGGCAACACTATAATAAATATTGGCAGTCTTGGTCGTGAATCAAATTTGGCACAAGCACGTGAGTAAATCTTAAGACGTCAATACACTACAGATTATTTAAGACTCGAATCTGAAAAGTAAACAAATATTACGTCATATAATTACTATCAGTCGATAATACGGAAAGGAATGTAATAAATATCTGTGTGATTGAAACTTCAAATATGTATGTTTGTATGGAAAACAGATCATGTCGGTTTCTCACAATCATCATAAATATTAAATATGTACTCAATATCCAACACGATTACTACGACTACACACAACACTACGACACGATTACACGAAACTACGCTTAGTTCTTTTATTTATTAAATAAATTATGGGATTTCAGTGAGTTTGTTTCGGTTTTTCTTCTCAAAGTAGTCAGTTAGGAAATACCGGTCTCATCTAGCTAAACTAAACTTAACACGCAAAAAAACATGACGTGTAAAAGTGTTATTTATAACCAATTTACAAAATAAATATTTCATTTCATACTTCATTCAATTTCATTTCATTTCAGTCAATTTATTTATTGTAGAAAACACATATCTTCGCTCTTTTATATTTTTTTGTATGAAGAATTTTTGTATTACATTTCAATACAACAAACAACAACAATATTCTAACAAATTAATTTATTATTATTATTATTATAAATTCCTGAACCAAACATGGAGCCATTATAATTTAATTATAGACGACCGTGAAATCCAGATTAATTTTACTCCCGGGTTGCGGGAATATTCTAACGAGATACAGTGGCCCCGGAACGCAAGGGCAGCTGAAGGAACAGGTGGGTTTTTAGTCAGTAGAAGTCTGACACTCCCTTCCATTCCAACCACAGGGGGAGGAGTCATTAGATGATTTCCCACGCGGAACAACATTACTACGGATCACAGTAGGCTGAAATGATGATAATGAGAACCAACGCTATTATTACAAAAGAAAGCTCCTAAGTAAGTTCTTTCCTCAAAAAACCTACATAGTTTTCATATGATTTAACCAGTACAAATTGTATGAATTTTATAAGAGTCGTTGACCTCTGAGTTTGATTGATAGATAGATAGATATATTCTTTATTGTACACCATAACAGTAAAACAATAAGGACTTTACAACTAAAAAGGGTGATACAATGGGCGGTCTTATCGCTAAAAGCGATCTTTTACAGACAACCTTTGGATGGATTTAACACAGAAGGAGAAAATAAATACGTGGGTAGTCCACGATGTACCATTTATCTATATAAAATATAAAAACAATAAATAACATTCTCAAAACATATACATACATATAAAAAAAAGAAACAAAGACATACATAATAACAACAAATTTTTTCCCAGGTCAGTCAGTTGGAAAATACCGCCCTTATCTAGTTGAACTAACACATTAAACAATGAGTTATTTAGAACCAATTTACAAAATAAAATTAATCATCATTGTCATCTTCAAAACATTAAAATTAAAATTGATTCTTAATGAAAACATAGTGAATATACTTTGTAGTATCCATCAGCACCATATTTTATGTTATTTTTATTGTTTTTATGTGTATAGTTTTTACTAAATACTCCACATCCTAACCTTCTTCTCTTTATGTATTCCCAAGCAGTCTAATGTAATTATTTTATAAAACCAGTTGGAACACTCTTCCTATTACTTCGTGACAACTCACTGTATTTGCTGTACTATTAAACTTCCACCTTTTGGTTAAAACCACTTTTAATGTGACACGAGACGAGTCCAACGTCACCAGTGCGTAGCGCATGAGTAATTTGTTAAATAAACTACCTCAACTAGTCTCGGGGTTGGTTGTGACTCACTTAAGGCCATTGTCCCACTGCCGGCGAGGATGCGACTAACCGTCGGGTATTTTCTCGCTCAGGAAACGTACAACAGATATATATTCCCTGTAAACGAAAGAGATGTATTCGGAACATTCGGACATTCGGAATCGGTGACCTCAGTGAAGACGGCACCGGCAACAGTGTCTGCCTGGGTACGATGGGGTGAAGAGGCGCCCACGCTGGTCACTTCGGTCTAAAAGGCGGTCCCGCGGCACATACGGTCGATCATTTTTTTAGGGTTCCGTAGCCGAATGGCAAAAAACGGAAACCTTATAGTTTCGACATGTCTGTCCGTCTGTCTGTCCGCCCGTCCGTATGTCACAGCCATTTTATTCCGAAACTATTAGGACTATACATGTAAAACTTGGTAGGTCGATGTATTCTGTGAACCGCTTTCCGATTTTAAGAGAAAATTTAAAAAATATTTAAAATAAAGGGGGCTCCCCATACATGGAACTGAAACTGAAAATATTCTTTTTCATGAAACCTATACGTGTGTGGTATCTATAGATAGGTCTTTAAAAATGACATTATAGTTTCTAAAATGACTTTTTCATAAAGTTAATCGTTTAAAAGATATACGCTTCCAAAGTGGTAAAATGTGTGTGGCCCCTCTAACTTCTATAATAATGAAGTGAAAAATCTAAAAACACCATATGTTGTAGATCTTTTTGTAAACTTTCAACCAAAATTGGTTTGAACGAGATCGAGTCAGCAGTTTTTGAGATACAGTATATTTTTGAAAACCGCAAATATAACTTTGTAATTCATACAAATACTATGAAAAACAATGTTATTTGGCGTAGTTGTAAAATTGTAAATAAGCTAGTTTTAAGAAATTTGTAAGGTTTTTTGTTTTATTTTTTTTTTTCAAATAAATATATTAAGTATGTTATATTTATTATAGTTACTACGGAACCCTTCATGGGCGAGTCCGACTCGCACTTGGCCAATTTTTTCTGTTTTAACTTTGGTACGCGTCGTCCAGCCCAGTGTATTGTATCTATTCCGCAATAAACCATTGTAATTAGTAATCAGTGTTGTCATTGAATACAGTTCTTACAATCTCCCGAACAGATGCATTAGTAATAGTCGATCGCTAACTGTTTACACTGCGAGGACTCGCGCCCTTAGATAGTCGCTAAGTGACAACAGCTATTAATTTCACTTGCTCAGCGATGCTCGCTTAGCAGTCAGAACTCACGCCGAGACTCTAATCAGATGATAGCCCAGTGACAAACAGAACACTACACACTCGCTGCTGGCCAACTCGTTTTCAGATGAACGCTCTACTCTACTCTCTACTTGTTAATCGCTCGCGATGAAACAACTGCCTAAAACAGTATGTAAAGTTATATGAGTATGTAAGGTTTATATGGAGTTTGTTTTGTTTAAGTACTTCGCAGAATTGTACATTTAAGTGTAGAATATTCTCAACATTAACCTTCCCGTACTTACGGAAGCTAAAACAGTGACAAAACGGGAAAGAAATTGGGTTATGACAAAATGCCAAAGTTGCATTAAATCGTTATACCTTAACAAAATGATTACTTAAAATGTAAATAAAAATGAAAATTTTAAACAATTTAGTTATGCATTAAGAATAAATCTATGACTGCTTTATATATTGACATACTCACATGTTAATTAGCTATCTGTACCTACTCATGTTATGAAAGGGTAGATGTTACAAAAACACGGTCAATCAAAATGGTTGAGCTGGTCTGAAAATTTGCCCCAGAAATAGATGATAGTCAAGAATAGCACGTAGGCTAAAGATTTCCTCGCATATAAAACCGCAGGCAGCATGTAGTTATTACGATTACTGGATCAAAGCAAGAAGTGATTGCTCCAGTTATTTCTTTAGATTGTTATTATTTAAAACATGTTTTGAGAAATACCAAAGTCACAGAAATATGGTTGATATAACATTATATTTTTTCAGCATTTCTATCAGCTGTTATCTAGCTATATTCCTCAAAATTTTCTCGATTTTCCTCTTTTCAAACCAATAATAACATAACTACCTATTATTAAAAACCAGCGTAGGTGGGTGGACGTCGCATGTCTTTTGATTTTTGGTCCTGAGTCACTGACAGTATCATTGGAAGTTAAAATAAGATACATAATTATTTACTATGTATATTTATTGTTTTGAGTACAATAAATAGACATGGTAAATATCCTGTTTAAAGTGCCAATGATACTTCCTCAAAATTATTTTCTTTATCACATGTTTTGAGAAATACCAAAGTCACAGAAATATGGTTGATATAACATTATATTTTTCATCAGCATTTCTATCAGCTGTTATCTAGCTATATTCCTCAACATTTTCTCGATTTTCCTCTTTTCAAACCAATAATAACATAACTACCTATTATTAAAAACCAGCGTAGGTGGGTGGACGTCGCATGTCTTTTGATTTTTGGTCCTTAGTCACTGACAGTATCATTGGAAGTTAAAATAAGATACATAATTATTTACTATGTATATTTATTGTTTTGAGTACAATAAAAAATATCCTGTTTTAAGTGACAATGATACTTCCTCAAAATGATTTTCTTTACCGTTTTGGGGGCAGTAGTGACGATGAAAATTACATAAAATAGTAGGTACCTACTGGTCTGAATTCGAACCCACTACTAACAACTCATAAGTCGTCCCTGTCCACCGGGCCATCACAGCTATACTATTATCACTATTATAGTCAGTAATTTCTAGAAAAATTATGACCGCTTAACCTCAAACCATTGAGAACACAAATGGCTCAGATTATGAGAATCGTCATACTGGTCATAAAGATCGTACGTAGGAACAAGATGACATAAGAAAATTACGTATTATATATTATATCTTACGACTACATACATATGTCATTATCACTCTGTTATCGCTACTTTTATGACCGTTTTATTGCCACTGACTCGCAAAATGCAAAAATCTACAGACTATTGACGCTTACGTGTTAAGCGTAGTATAGACAGACACGTAGCAGCTTGAATATGATATGAATATTGTAGTATTTAGCTACTATAAAAAATCTTAATAAAAATATACTACAGGATGACTGCTTCTAAAAACTTGCATGCTTTTTAAGTTTTTTTTATTAATTTTAGGCTTATCTTTGACCACCATATTGGGTTCGAACCCCACCCATTGCACTATTTCTGTGAACCGACTCCAGATAGAAGCATATTTAGCTTGGTTGGAGGGTTGATAAGATTGCTAGTTATGTGAATTTTACCCCCATTGCTAGATCTCTTTTTAAGAAAAAAAAATATCACCAGTTAAACAAAGGATAATGTGGTCGAAAATGAAGCACGCTTACCTAAAAGTAACCTGTTCACACTTGACTTAAATACTCCCAAGTAATAACAATCGGGAAACATAGACTCCGGTAGCGAATTCATCATTTTCTTCATGGAATCAGAACATAGGGTTGAAATAAATAATAATAGTGCGTCTTGCAAGAAAGTTTGACGCACTGATTGAGCGATTGGCTGCTACACTGCGAGTTGCGGGTTCTATTTCCGCACCAGTACAAATGTAAACAAGTACTTGAGTATTCTGAGTTTTAATTAATTAGTTTTAATCAATTTTGTTAAATAAGTTTCCTTTTTCCTTTGGTTCATATGTATTTAGTTTAGTTTACATATATTTTTATTTTATTTTATTTTTCCCTTGTGGTTCTGTTTACTGTTTACTTTTCGAATCAAAATATTGTCAACGATAATTGGAAGAGCGGAACTACCTATCACAAGCCAGTTATGGCTTAAAAGGTTTTTTCCTAACATGGATATTATTATAGTTTGATGAAATATTTTTTTTTATACTTAACAAAAGAATTTAAAAAAGGTCATGAGATGTTCAAAGTAATTTGCCTGCCTTTTTTCGGTGGGAAAATCATCAAATGACTTCTCTGGGATTGTCAGACTTCTACTGATTAAAAACCTACTTTGTTCCTTCACCTTAACTTACGTTCCAGGCCCGCGGTATCTCGTTAAATCATTCCTGCCACCCCGGCAGAAACCAAATACACTTAATAATATAATTATCTTCTGGGCTCACTCGTCCCACCTTAGACCTCATCTATCACTTACCATCAGGCGAGGTCGAGGTCAAAAGTGGGCCCATCAGTAATAAAAAAATCGTTTATTCTCTGCCTTAGTCATATTTAAAGTGCAAACGAGGAACAAGAGTTGATAATCCAATCTTTGTCGAATGCTATACAGCGACCTTTACTTCCTCAACGTGCGTGTCTATTGTCCAGGGGGCTAATTAGTAGTATTAATAGGTGTGTTTGGTGTACAGACGCCAGCACATCAAGCTACAACAATCTGTCATAGATTTTCAACTTTATTGATAAAGAAATTAGGTTCAAGGTTGATTGGGAAAATTTGAGAGTTTCGGGTAGCTTCATGTGCTGGAGTCTGTATAATAAAGTATATTCTATCTATCTTTCTAATTATGAATTTGTAATACTATTATCAATTACGAAAACTGTCGCTTTGTCTCTTTTACACTCATCTCAAGTTTGATGCATGTGAAAGGAACAAAACTATAGTTTTCGAAAACGATAACACATACTAAGCCCGCAGATGTCCCTCAATGTAAACTCAGCCTTAAAATAATCCCTGAATAGAATATCACTTCTTCTTTATTATAGATATAATAATATATAATAATGATAATCGTGATAGCTTAGTTCAGTAGCAACTGACGCGTTGACCTGTTTCGTATAATATATACTTATGTATGTGGAACTGTGAATCAAGTGCTTAGTGATCAGTTGGCTTTATATAACTAGAGTGTAGGTAGTGGTTTTTTGATATTATCTAACTTTTATGAAAGCGTTTAAAACGAATAGTATTGAGTGATATTGTGATGAAACTGGAAATAATTGTGCCGTAATGGTCTGTATGAAAAAAAAAATTGTTCGATGTTGATTTTTTTTTTGTTTTTTAGTAATTTAAGAAACACAACCAGTTTGATTATTATTATAATAGCCTGAGGGTCCCACTATGTAAAGTTCTCCCTCTATTTCTTCACAATAAAACATTTATTTATACAGTTTATTTCAAACGTAGATTTGGTTCCAATAACAGTATTTAACAAATTGAAAAGTGTTTTAGTTAGTTATATGGTTTTTTTAGCTTCCTATATTTTAACGAATTTCATTTTTGTAATCGCGTACTGAATCCTTCTTTTGATATATTTAAATATGTCACGTAAAACATACTGCTTCACTAACCTAACGCCGATCATCGATATTCTAAAATGCAAACAATCTATGTATACAAAAATAGTTCTGAAACATTTGAATTTGATTTGGTCATGGTATTTAAAAAAATATCATAAAGGTCTATATGTAATTTAATATAAATTGAAATAAATTTATTTCGAAAAGTTATGAGCAGTCAGCTCAACGTCAGGTTAAGACCGCATGTGTTTATAGCGAGGGGAATAACACGCGCGCCTCAAAAAACTGTTAACACTAATGACTGGGCGTGATAAAGTCAATGCCTACAGGGATCGCGAGAATGTTAATAGCAGTCGAAGGTGCAGGGTGGGTTTTAGTCAGTAGAAGTCTGACCCTCTCTTCCACTCCACCCATAGCTGAGAGCTGAAAGAGTCATTTAAATTTAAATATTGAGACATTTGTGCTAGTATCTCAGTCAAAAATAATGTTACCTCATTTACTCAAACCAATCCAGCCACCTATAGAACTTATATAGGAAAAGTGTGTTTGTTTAAACGCACTAATTTTCGAAAGTACTGGGTGGATTAAGATGAAATTCGGTACAAAAGTAGCTCGAAGCTTGAGAAATGTTATAATTCTCTTCTTACCCGACTGCAAAAGAATTAGGGTTATATATTTTTCGTAATTATGTCCACGGAAGCGAAGTCCCACGCGACTACTAGTATAGAATACCAGGCCAAACAATGACCCCAGCAACCGCGGGAGACGCCCCGGGTGTCGGGGATCGCGAGCTGATCTCCGGCCACCGTAGGCGTGGGCTTGCGGATGGCGAGCAGTTGTAGCTCACCGTCCGGTAAGGACCAGGCTCGGGTCGGTGACGCGTCGAGTTCTACGCGCGTCTCAAAGAGCTGTCAGCACCAGTGACGGGGGCCCATAGGGCCATTGCCTGCAACACCCGCGGCCCGGAACTTAAGAACAGCTGAAGGAAGGAAAGGAAGGTGTTGGGTTTTCAGTCAGTAGAAATCTGACACTCCCTTCCGCTTAACCCAGACCCGGAGAAGCCATTACATGATTTTCCCACCTGGTAAAAAAAAGAAGGCCAAACAATGAAATAGCCAGACATAGGTACCTATATCCTCTCGAAAAATCCTACCCTTTTTGGGTATATCGGATAAAATACAATATTCTAAAAATATTTAATAGAATTTTTCAGCCCTCGACCTTCATTATTTATTATAATCACCGCCATCGCACAGACAAACTCCTTATGAAAGAATTTGTGAGAACCCATTTTCATTCATCAGAGGAGATTATCTGAAATTGAGAATGTGTAAGCGAGATAGGACCATCAATTGCGTTCTTAAGAATAAAGTAAGTGATACGAAATGCGACTAAGTTTATGATTACTGTATCAACATTACTTCACCTTTTAACAATATTTTTCTTTAAACTATAGCAGTCACAATTTAGCAAGAAAATACTCTCTAGCTTTTAGAGGTTGAGAGGTAGGTATAAAAAGTATCTCATCGCTGTATTTGTGGGGAAGCGGTCAACAGCCTCGGGCACCATGGACTCTCTTGCAACCGTAGTGCGGGTCGTTTTACACGACATGCCAATTTAAATGACATTATCCGACGAGCCCTTGTCACTGTCGGCGTTCCAGCCGTATTGGAACCCAATGGACTGGCGCGTGACGATGGCAAGAGACCGGACAGCATGTCATTGTTTCCTTGGAAGATGGGTAGGCCTTTAATGTGGGACGCAACTTGTGTCGATACTGTCGCGCCATCCCATTTTCCCAGTTCATCATGTTGTGCTGGCACTCCCGCTGCGGCTGCGGAAAACCTCAAGTGGCGTAGATATAGTCATTTCGGTGATAACTATATTTTCGAGCCTTTTGGGGTCGAAACTCTTGGACCATGGGGCCCGTGTGCTCACAGCCTTTTTAAAGACATATCGAAAAGGCTCGTTGACGCTTCCCGCAACCCAAAGGCTGGCTATTTCTTTGGTCAATGGCTAAGCATTGCCATACAACGAGGCAATGCCGCCAGTATCTTGGGTACGTTACCAGTCGACAGCGTTGAGGATCAATTTTTTGATGCTTTATTCTAGTTTGTATTTCTTTTTTATTTTATGTTAAATTAAGTTGCACTTAATACAATTTACTTCGGTAGGTATTGGATGTCCCATACTTAGTTTAGACTTCGACATAAATTATTGTTTAAACTCAGACATATTATTATTTGAAAAACGTGTTTTGGAACGGAGAATAAAGTTTCTGATGCAATCCGTAAGTTACACCAGCAATATACACCGTTCAATAGCTCGTTATCAGACTCTATGTCCGAACTTCTGGCACTTTTTTTAACGATGGGAAACCATCCAATGACTGGGCCTCGACACTTTTGGGCCCCGACAATTTTGCTGACACTCTTTGAGGCGCGCGTGGAACACGACGCACCGCCGCGTCATCTACACGGGCCTGGTTTCAGTCGGGCGGCGAGCTACCCATTGAGCGAGAAGTCGCCGCCTATAACTTCTGGCCCTGAGTCAGCCACCGTGTTTGCGCTCCATATGTGAGGGTGGGATGAATGCACAATACTCATGAGCTTACGTTTGAGTGAAATAATGTAGACTAATAAAAGACTGGTATTAACACACTATATCCAACCATTATTATGTGAATAGTTACTGAGAGTCAAGATTAGATTTAGAGATTTAGACAGAAAGGTCAAGACCTTTGCTGTCTGGTCGTCCTCATCAGGAAAGTGTTTGATTGGGTTTCCATGCAGGAGATGGTGTCACGCCCGCGTGGTTCGAAAAGCACGTATAGTCGTTTGTCCTGCACCTGATCCAGCCGTGTCCGATTGTCGTTCCTTCGGACTATGAGATTACTCGCAAAGGAAATGAAAAAACAGCTGAGCCTGTACACAAAGTAATAAATAAAATTAATCCTCACTACTGAAAAGTATGAATCAAGAAAATATTCTCATCTGGAACCGCTATGTTGTTTTGTTATTAGGATAGGTGCTAATAAAGCAAAAGCAAATCGTCAACTCTGTTCTCCGCAAAAAAGCCAAACACTCTGTGTTTTATAGCTATAACCTAGGGGTCTTTAAGTCAAGAGGGAATAGGTTACTTTTAGGTAAGCGTGCTCCATCTTCGACCACATTATCACTTACCAGGTGAGATAGTGGTCAATCGCGAACCTTTTGTCGATAAAAAATAAACAATACACAGCCACGACGAGATGTGCACTTAAATGCGATGTTATATTTGTTATGTGCGCATTGTGAGTGCTTGTACCAAAGGTTACTAGCGACCACACACAGGCATTAATGACAGTGACTTAAACTTATGAACCATAGAACTAATATGGTAGCCTCGACCGACATTGAGTCATAGTTCGATGACCTACATTTATCCAGTAGCAGAGTAAATGTTTTTAAGGATGGGAAATCTTCCAATGACTGCCTCTCGATCGGGCGATGTGGGAGGGTGTGTCAGACTTTTACTGACTAAAACACATCCCTGTTCCGTCATATGCCCTTCGTGTTCCAAGGCCGCGGTAACTCTTTCGAACAATCCCGCAACCCCGGCAACAATTCCGCAGCCCCGGAAAAACGATTCCCCTTGTCAAGAATGGTGTCAGATTTTATGTTTTTTGACTATTCGTAACGACTGTTAAAGATTATTAACCCACTAAAATCCGCGAAGCTAAATCCATTAGTATTTTCAAAAAGCTGGTCAAAAATTATTACCTATCTAACATCCCGTAATTTTATATATTTATTATAGGTATATATTTTTATAGCATTAATATAAATATCAATTTAACTCTATGTATGCATATATTTTTTAGGGTTCCATAGCCGAATGGCAAAAAACGGAACCCTTATAGTTTCGACATGTCTGTCCGTCTGTCTGTCTGTCCGTCCGTCCGTATGTCACAGCCATTTTATTCCGAAACTATTAGGACTATACATGTAAAACTTGGTAGGTAGATGTATTCTGTGAACCGCTTTCCGATTTTAAGAGAAAATTTAAAAAATATTTAAAATAAAGGGGGGTCCCCATACATGGAACTGAAACTGAAAATATTTTCTTTCATGAAACCTATACGTGTGTAGTATTTGTAGATAGGTCTTTAAAAATGACATTAAGATTTCTAAAACGACTTTATCATAAAGTTAATCGTTTAAAAGATATATGCATCCAAAGTGGTAAAATGTGTGTTCCCCCTCTAACTTCTATAATAATGAAGTGAAAAATCTAAAAAAAACCATATGTTGTAGATATTAATGTAAACTGTCTCTGGTTTGAATGAGATCGAGTCAGCAGTTTTTGAGATTCAGTATATTTTCTAAAACCGCAAATATAACTTTGTAATTCATACAAATACTATGAAAAACAAAGTTATTTAGAGTAGTTGTAAAAATTGTAAATAAACTAGTTTTAAGAAATTTGTAAGGTTTTTTGTTTTCTTTTTCAAATATATTAAGTACCTATATTATATTTATTATAGTTACTACGGAACCCTTCATGGGCGAGACCGACTCGCACTTGGCCAATTTTTTATTATATTATTATAATTTAGTTTATTAGCTAAGTATGTTTTATTTATCGTAATTAGTATTTATACACACTGTGTCTATCATCTTTTATTCAACTCTCCTGTCGCAGGTCTGCTGGAAGAAATTTCTTAGGAAATAAGCAGCACCTTATATGTCTGTATTTATATAATTTTTTTGTAAGTGTCATGTGTAATATATAAATAAATAAATATTTATAGCCGGTATTAACAACTTAACGAACTCCGTATTGAAATTCTTTCGAAGCACGGAGAAATCTCAATATTATGTTAAGATGGTTACCTATCTTCGCATCGTCTTGGGCTAACGTGGCCTTACCCTGAAGATGGACCCGTGCGGCTATAGTTATTGTTTATATTTTGTTATTTTATTTATCCAAGAGCTCCTCAAAAAATATAAAGCCATCCTATACAACATGTAACGGAAACCCCATATCTATCCAAAAGGGCTGAAGACAACATCTAGTACGGAGTCTCTGTGCACAGTTTCAGCACAAAATAACTGACTCAAAGAATTGATACCAAATTATCGGTTTCATATATTTCTTGAATACCAATCATAACAAACGTGTCACAGCACTACGAGAGTCAATAAATTTCCACGTCACTTACACGATAATTATTCTCTTCGTTCTTCTTAATTTGAAAAATTCGGTCTCTGGTATCAGTGTATTGGAATTTGTAATAAGTTCTACATACGTAGACTAAGGATTACAAAACCCTTGCTATATCGTTTGTTATCATCCAAAGAAGCCATGCAGTTGGTATGTATATACCCTTTAAATTACACATTAATTGTGACTCTCAACATTTTTCAATGATGGAATAATGTTCTTTATCCAACCATCGTTTATTGATCGGCAACTAGGAGTTAATGCTGCGTTGGTCAAGTGGTCGCAAGACTGCTGAGCATGAGGTCTCAGGTTCGATTCCCGGGTCGGGCAAAAAGTATTAGTTGTAAAGAGCCATGGAATAGATGAATAAGGTTAGAATGGTAATGTGGGCGTGGCGAGTGCGCCACATTTATGATTCAAAAATCATAGCTCGACCGATTAATTCATTCACCGTATTTAGTGCGCTTTGGACTACTTCGGAATACGCTTTAAAATGCTGTGTTGTGGAATTAAAAGCTGTAAAATAAAAAGTCAGACAGCAAGTATAGGGCGAGGAGGAGATAGGATATATTTCTATCGGTAAGTCGAAAATAACATTTAATTACAGTTTTATTTGTAAAAAACATAAAAATATTCTGATCACTATGAAATTCCAAACATTAATAACATTATTGCAACAAGTTACAAAAAATATACATTGCCCGATGTGTACTCGCTTAATCAACGCAATGACCAAGTACGCTTACAATGTACTGCATGCGTTGCGTCCTCAACACTTCAACCATTGACGTTTCGTCCTTTGCCCTGATTGGCCGTGTTGCACGGCGCATGTTTATCGACAGTGAGTTATAATCAGTAGCAAGTTCTCGATTTAAGTGTGTGTAATTTATTTGTGTGCGTAATTCGCATACGTAACGGGCCTCTTGCTTCTAGTGGAGCTAAAGAGCGGGAGACAAGCGAGGCGACACGCGTTCTCATACAAATCAGGAATTATTTCCTTTCTAACCTGTTTTATCTGTTCTGTGTAAGTAGCAATTGGATTTTTCTTTAAGAAATTTCTCAGTAGGTAGTAGACCGGAGTTTGGAAGTTGGTAGTATGATACCCTCATTCCTCAGAAAGCCGTTGATTCTGACTGTCATAGAAACATCTTTGACAGTCATTACGGGTAGTCAGAAGCCAAAAAATCTGACACTGATCTGGCTAAAAAGTATCGTGTTACCCAGTTACTCGGTTTTAGAGGTTTTTTTTTTTATAATGTATTTATTTGCTCTTAAAGTACAACAAAGAAAATTGGCTAAAACTATGAACATTACGGAACATTAATTTATGGTTGTACATCAACAAATGATATATGTGATCTACTAACTCCCAAACTAAGTCAAGCTTGTATTTTGGGAGCTAGTGATTCGTAAGTTGAAGGATTTACATAATTTACAACCTTGCAGCCTTCGATTTAAAAAAATAATTAAAATAATATTTAATTTAATATAAAATTTTAAAATTAATATCAAGATTAAAAGTAAATTAAAATTCGTTAATTAACATAAAATAAAAATAAATTAAAAACTGAATTAAATTATAATTAAAAAAGAAATATCATTATCATAAATATATACCTTCAACCGCATAGAATGTTATATTTTACTTTTTTATAGCAAGTAGCGTTCCAGTCTGTACATAGTCTAGAGTTTGCAACCAATTACTTAACCTGTGTTTAACCTCTCGTTTGGTTAAAGTATAAATATTGATGTTTTTGTTGACCACATTGTACAGTCTTGAGCTAATTGCATCAAATTGCCTACTAGCAGATGTGGTTCTGCAAGGTACACCTGGGCAAACGACAGCACCAGAGCGTTTTTTACTTATTTTGTCATCCAGTGGCAAAAGCGAATGCCTCCGAAGTACTGTTTTTAAAATGTATAGTTGCCTCACAGTCAACACCTGGCATTCAGCATACAGTTCAGCAGTTGGGTACAACCGAGGTTTGAAATGTATCACCTTTAAGATAGCTATTTGTGCCCTTTCTAATACAAGAAAAAGAGTTTTATATGTTCCTCCCCATACTGGTATGCAATAAATTAATATTGACTGACATAGGGCAGTATACACCATATAAATCGTCGAAGAATCAGCACTGTATCTTAGATTCCTAAAAATGTACATCAGTTTTCTCATGCGACAAGTGAGAGCTTCAATTTGTGGACGCCAGTCGAGTCGTTCATCTAGTAAGACTAAATATTTAATAATAATATTTAATACTACACACTCGCGTTAGTGGCAGGCAGACACAGTCTGCTGTCAACGCACAGCTGATGTGAGCTTTGAGTGTATTGGTGGTGACGGGTGGCTCAGGGGACTTTGGAAGGTAAAAACGGATAAATTTCGTTTTTTCTACATTCAGGGTTAGCAAGTTGTTAGAGAGCCATTGCATCACGTCTCGTAGTCCATTTTCAGCATTTTTTTTTGCATCAATCCAGTTTTCTCCGTGTGCTAATAGAGCCGTGTCATCAACATACGTTAATATGTCACAATTTGGAATTGTAAGGTTGCATAAATCATTAATGTAGATTAAAAACATTGTTGGTCCCAAGATACTCCCCTGTGGAACCCCATAATCAATGGGTTCTTCATCACTCATGACCGTACCGATGCAAACAGACTGCGTTCGGCCCGATAAGTAAACTTTAAAAATCCTTAATGTTAGTCCACGTATACCAATGCTTTCCATCTTAGAGATAAGAATAGGAATTGAGACCGTGTCAAACGCTTTTGACAAATCTAGGAAGATTCCAAAACATTTCCGCTTTTTATCTAGTAACTTTATAACCTTGCTACTGAAATTAGCAACCGCATCTTCGGTAGATAGACCACTTCTAAATCCGTATTGGTTGCTTGAGATGATATTATTTTTATCCAAATAACCAATCAAGCAACTATTTAAGACACGTTCTAGAACCTTAGACAGCGCACTTAACACCGAGATAGGCCTGTAATTAGCCACACGGTCCCTTTTCCCACTCTTAAATACTGGTGTAATTTTTGCTCTTTTAAAAGCCCTCGGGAATACACCCATGGAAATTGCAAGATTAGTTATATGAGTGATAGGTGGAACTAAAGCTTTCCTAGAAAGCTTAATCACTTTCGATGGTATATTGTCCCAGCCAGTGGCGCAATCGTCTCTCAGTGACATAATTACGGTCTGGATTTGTTCTTCACTAACTGGAAGAATACCCATCGAAATAAATAAAAGGTCATAAAAACACTAATATTCTGCTGCATCTTGTTAGACTAGAAGCCGATATCAACATACAAAGATGGGAAAGGGTTAAGCAGGTGATGAACTGGTAAATAGTGCTATGCTAAAATGTAGCAAGTCTTCAAAAAGCAGAAAAACAAGCCAGCTTAAAACTTCTTGATACGATTTCCAACCAATTTGAAAGTAACTTAAAGAACAAATTCGATTGAACGAACGCGTTTCTGTTTTGAATAAGACATTTCTGAGTCAGCCATTTTAGACTTTCTGCTGAAAAGCTTAGTTTCACTATTGATATTTTTTGGCAATTGTCTTTAAATAATTTATGTTTTAAAAAATGAATGATGATATTGGCAGACTGTTATCAACTTGCAAATGAATAAATAGTTATTAATAACGAATAAAAACTGTAATATCACAGAAATCTTAATATTGCCTTATTATTAAGATTTCTGTGTGTAATATAGATACGGATTTAGAGACATGCAATTTTTACTTTCTTTACTTTATTTTGTGTTTATCATTGGAAGCTATAATGTAGGTTTTTCTCTGTTAGTTATTAAAATTTTAATTTAGAATTCATTATCTGCCAGAATTGTCGTCTAATAAAAGGAAACAATAAAAAAATACTAATTTCAAAAACATATTACGATAACAGAATCATATTTTTAAATTATAAACATAATGCCATGTAATAAAACATCAAGAAGATATTAAAGTAGTATCATCTGAAAAAAAAAGTTAATAATATTTGTCTGTAGACTTATTAAATCAATAAATAAAATTTCTTGTTGCTAAGCAAATTTATATTTTTAAACAAAAGAGACTCGTTGTATAATAAATCCAATATATTGTGTATTCTTTATTCTGTTGCTTAAACACAGGATCCATGAATTAGCTATATATTTCAATGTAAAGGATAGCACCGTTTTTATTAGGGTTCCGTAGCCGAATGGCAAAAAACGGAACCCTTATAGTTTCGATATGTCTATCCGTCCGTCCGTATGTCACAGCCATTTTATTCCGAAACTATTAAGACTGTACCTGTGAAACTTAGTAGGTAAATGTATTCTGTGAACCGCTTTCCGATTTTAAGAAATAAATTAAAAAATATTTAAAATAAAGGGGGGCGTATAAAAAACTTACAAACTATGTGACTACATGCTAAGGGCACCCTCTGTGGGTTACGGACATTGGCTTATGGCATCGTAGGGGGAGAGCCGCTAGGGAGAGGCCGAATCGGATAATAAAAATATAGCACCGTACGAAAATTTGCTTATAAACTATAACCATAAGAGAAATGACGTGTTCAATGATTATAGTGCATTTAACTGGTCCCGAAGATTTCCGACCGCCCTTGGGTCAAGACGAGCTAACTACGGGCCACTTTTACCTTCAAAAATGTATACCCTGTCATTACTTTATAAGCCGTTGCATTTAATTTAAGAAACTTAGATACAATTAAAGACTCATCTAATAGTGAAAGCATTATCTTACCAAATACAAATAACTTACCTACCACACAAACAATAAAACCTCTTTCTTTTTAAATAATCTGTGGGCACGGCAGTGCGAAGCAAACACTGCCGTACCATCCTTTTCTAGAACCATTTCAGCGTATTTTCATGCCCCTATTTGAAGACTTCTGTATGGATTTAAAACTCTGAACTCTAGTGCCCACAAAAAGGGAAAACTATCAAAACTAGGATCATAGAAGATCTGGAGTACCTGATGACCCTGAGGAAAAACCGTAACAGACCAGCCAAACTATTAAACATCCTGTGTTTACAAAATTTATTAAGCGTGGTTAGCCCTTTCTTTTGAAATAATTAAATTTAAGGTCTGTATCTGATGCCCTAAGAGCTCAGCTGATGGGAGATATGGAAATGCACCTTGACAAAAGTTATTCAGTATGATAAGCCACTTCTATTGATGTTTATGAAACTGGAGTCTGAATTATTTAATGTCTTAGAAAACATTAAGATATGCTAAAGTCATATTGAGTACTCTAATAAAATAACATAAGCTGGAAGTACCTCCCCGTGGTGAAGGTGGAAACAGGCTAAGTCTGCAATGTTAGAGTGTATAACTAAGAAACTAATCAAGTAAAAAATAGCTTTCTGCAAAAAGAAGTGATATTTCACCAAAACGATCCTGTTAAAAAACTAGCCAAGTCTCGATAGAGCTGTTTGTTTCTCTATAAAAAGTGATGATATCTCTAAGCAAAGCCAAGCCAAGTCTAAGGTTTTTTACTGCAATTTATTTATTAATATAGTTAGATTTTATGTGACTTGGCCGTTGACTTGGATGTATCAACAAGTAAATGTGCATAAAGAATGTTCAACGGCCGGTCACATAAATCTAACTATATTAATAAAAAAATCTTGGCTTGGCTTGGCTTTGTTTAGAGATTTCATCACTTTTATAAAGAAACAAGCAGCTCTATCAAGACTCATCGCCAACGATTCACTGGTCGAATCAAAGCTCCAGAGCCTTGAACATCGACGACGAGTTGCAAGTCTATCGGTTTTCTATCGGTTACATTTCGGGGAGTGTGCGATGGAATTACACAATCTAATTCCGTCAAGCCCGTTCCATCATCGGACTACAAGACAAACGGCGATGCGCCATCGTTACATGGTGGACATCCCACCTATACGCACTAAACGTTTTGGGAATACCTTCATTGTGCATACGGCTAAGGAGTGGAATTCCCTGCCGGAGTCTGTGTTTCCTGATCGGTATAACCTGGGAATCTTAAAATCAAGAGTGAATAGGTTACTTCTAGGCAAGCGTGCTCTGTCTTCAACCACATCATCACTTACCATCAGGTGAGATGGTGGTCAAACACGAGACTTATATCAATAAAAAAAAACTTGGCTAGTGTTTTACAGGATGTTTTTGGTGGGATACGCTTTGTTTAGATCCCTTCATTCATAATTGAATGAATGAATGAACCTCGCAACGCATACATAATTGGTTTAATAAGCAATTTTTTTTCTAATTCTTTTGTTTATATTCACTAGTTTCTGCCAGGGGCTTTGCTCGCATGGATAGCAATCTTATTAACCCCACCAACTTAGCTAAATATGCTTGTATCTGGAATGGGTTCACGGCAATAATGTAATGGGTGGGGTTCGAAACTGCGACCTCTCGATCACAAGGCCGACACTTTAGCCTGTTACTCGATAATGTAGCTTAATCTTACTTGTGTAGTTTTTAATATCATTCACCACTCATTCAGTAGATGAACCAACCAGTCTATTCTGTAAACCTTTCTACTTGAAATCTTAGGCAAATTCAAAGTGAGCTGTCATCCCATCTTGATTGAGTAAGTTGATAGCTCACTCCACGTTCTCTTCAACTTACCTTTCGTGGAAAGCTCTCTACAGATGAAGTTCAAATAATACTTAAACTAAACTATTACAATCTGTGCCGAATATGACGATGAAAGGTTAATTAGTTACTTTTGATTGTACGGTGCGGTAATGCAAGAGATTATCCACGAATTTCACGAACTCATTCCAGTTTATTTTAGAATACTTCACGAACTCATGCCATTGGGTTTATTTTAGAACCGCTTACAGCTTCATAATGGAAGTGTACTTAAGATTTGATTTTGGGAATTAGGCTTTATGTCAAGTGTCAATTTGTATGAGTCTTTTTTTTTTTTAACCTGGTAAAATTATCAAATAAGTCCTCCCACTCCGGGCAGGGTGGGAGGGACTGTCAGACTTTTACTGACTAAAATCCACGGTGTTCCTTCAATAACCCTTTACATACCGGGGCCACGGTAACGGGATGAGTCCCACGACCCCGGCGGGCTTCGGCCCTCTACAGAGGGGGCCTCGTCATGTTGCTGACGCTCTTTGAGGCGCGCGTGGAACACGACGCACCGTCGACCCGGGCATGGTCCATGGTCGGACAGCGAGTTGCCCTTTACTCGCTGTCCGCATGCCCGCGCCTACGGTGGCCGGAGATCGTCGGCCGACGTCCGACGCCGTGGGTGTCTAACACTGCGGCTGGGCTGGAGGGAGGACGCCATCCTCTCCCTCACGCGGCCTGCCTCCTCCTTCGGAAGCATGACTGCTTCGCAGAAGGAGGCGACCGCTTCCCACTCCCTCTCGTCCTGCAGCATGGCCTCGACCAAGGCCGGGCGCGAGAGGCTCCGCCTATTGTCGCCGTGAGGACACGTCGGTGCTCTGCCCAAGCTGGGCAGTCCTGCACAGTGTGCTCGACTGTGTCCTCAGGGCGACCCTCGCAGTGGTGACACCCAGGCGTCTCTTCCTTACCCATCAGACACAGGTACCTCCCGAAACTTCCATGTCCGGTGAGGACCTGCGTCATGCGGTAGGTCAGGACGCCGTGAAGCCGATCTAGCCACTCCTCAAAGAGGGGTCTTACCGCCGCAATTGCGGCGTGCCCGGCCGTCGGTTGCAACAGTCGTTCCCTCCATACTGCCCTGAGATCGCGCCGGAGCTCTTCCCGTCGCGCCTCGACTTCTCGAGGCAGCGGGGGTACCTCCCGGCGCTGCGCCTCCAGATCCCAGGGCAGCAATCCGGCAAGGAGGTTGGCCGATTCGCCGGCGATCATGCGGTATCCCCGGATCATTCGGATAGCCATGACCCTCTGGCATGCGACCAACTTTAGTGGTCGCGTCCGGATGCACAGGGCCCACACTGGGGACCCGTAGAGGGCCATGGACCGCACGACGCCGGCGTACAGCCTTCGGCAGGAGGCGTTTGGCCCGCTGAGATTAGGCAGGAGTCGCCTGAAGGCGGCTGCTGCCCGGTTCAGCTTTGGGGCCAAACTCAGGAAGTGCTCCCTGAAGTTCCACCGGCTGTCGAGGACGAGTCCCAGGTACTTCATCGTCCTCCCGACGCCGATGCGAACCCCCTCCACCGTTATGTGGGACTCGGACCGTGGCGCGTTCCGACCGCCATGAAAGCACATGGCCTCGGTCTTGTGCAGCGCCACGTCGAGTCCCAACTGCCGAATCCTATGAACGACTGTCGCAACCGCTTGCGTCGCCAGGTCGGCCGCCGCCTGGTGCGACTTTCCCTGCGCCAGGACGAGCGTGTCATCAGCGTAACATACTACGCTGACGCCGTCAGGGAGGTCACCGCGCAGCACTCAGTCGTATCCGATGTTCCACAGGGGCGGCCCCAAGACCAATCCCTGTGGGACACCACACGACATCTCTCGCCGGTTCCACTCTCCCCGGTGACCGGGGTAGATGACGGCTCTGTCCGTCAGGTAGTCCTCGAATATGCGACGGAGGTAGGTCGGCACCCGGTGATACCGGAGTGCCTCCCTGATGCAACTCCAGGGCAGGGTGTTAAAGGCGTTGGTGATGTCCAAAGACACCGCCAAGACGACCCTGCCCCGGGATACCGCGTCCTCCGTCGTGAGGGCTCTCACGCGCATGATGGCATCCACCGTCGAGCGCCCCCTGCGGAAGCCAAACTGGCACTCCGCAAGATCCGGGCCCACCCGATTCAGGTGCCCGAAGAGGCGGTCTGCAATTACTCTTTCCAAGAGCTTGCCCGCCTCGTCGAGCAGCACGATGGGCCGGAATGCGGACGGAGAGTCCGCAGGGCGCCCGGCTTTCTGGATCAGGACCAGCTTTCCCGTCTTCCAGCGAAGCGGAAACTGGCCCCTCTCCAGGCATGCGCTAAAAAGCCCCCCTAGTCGAGGCCCGAGAGTCTCTGAGGCCAGGACCCACGCTTTCCCTGGCAAGCCGTCGGGTCCTGGGGCGGTATTTTTGGCCTTGAGCCGTTGTACCGCCACTCTCAAGTCTACCTCGGTCACCTCTGGAGCGTTGTAGACGTCGTCGTCACTGTGGTCCGCGTTTGCGCCAGCTTCAGGTTCCGTCGGAGACGGAGCCATGGGCGGGGGAGCGTGCTCCCCTCGCGATGGGAACAGGGCGCTCACCACGTCCTCCAAGAACTGAGGCTGGAGACTCTGCGTCAACGGGGGAGCCCAGGGGCGGAGCTTCTCTCGCACCCACTTGTAGAGGCGGCCCCATGGGTCCCCGTCCAGAGTCGCCAGCATCTCCTCCCGGGCCAGTTCCTTGGCCCGCCAGATCTCGTCTCGGAGGACGGCCTTCGCTGCCCTGTAGCCCTCGTACAGCTCCACCTCTACAGTCGCCGCATCCGAAGGTCGGGTGCGGCGCCTGCGGAACCTGGTGTACCGGCGTCGGGCCGCAACGCACGCTTCGCGCAACGCTGCTAGCTCGCTCGACCACCAGTACAGCTGACGCCGGGCGCGTCCTTGCCGGACCCGGGGCATGGCCACGTCGCAGATCTCCGACATGGCCTCCCGGAACCACTCCGCCTCGTCGTTTATGTCGGCAGGCCTGTCCGGGGGTGACCCCCAGGCCTGCACGATCGATGCTTCCAGGAATAGCTCCCGGTCCATCTGCTTCAGCGCCCATCGCGGACCACTCAGGTCCCGTCGGACCGGCGCGTCTGGGGTCTGGGCGGAGACGTCGAACCGGATATACCGGTGGTCGGAATAGGTCTCCACCTCCTCCACAACGCGCCAGTCGGTGACGCGCGGTGACAGGCTGGGGGTGGCGAACGTAACGTCCACCACCGACTCGCCCGTAAACCGCACGCACGTGGGGACAGAACCCCGGTTCTCGATCACCAGGCCCTGCGCACGGGCCCAGTGCTCGAGCATCCTGCCCCGCCTATAGTCCGTGGACCGGGAACCCCAAGCCAGACTTTTGGCGTTGAAGTCCCCGAGGACGAGGGCGGGGAGGGAACCGAGGGCGACGACGACGTCTCCCAGCTCCATTAGGGAGTTCTGGAACTCAGCGAGAGTTCGGTTCGGGGAGAAATAAACGCCTACCACAGCGATCTCCCCGAACCGTGCTGCGACGATCCCACGCCCTCTCTTGACGCGATCGAGGGGCGGGGTACCGGCGGCGGCTGACGAAACGAGGGTCACCGAGCCGTCCAAGTCCGCCACCCAGTCATTCCTGGGCAGGACAAAATACGGCTCGGCGACCACGGCGACGTTTATCAACCACTGCGCCATGCTCTGGAGCAAAAGTTCCTGAGCAGCGGCGCAGTGGTTGATGTTCGCTTGGAGGAAGCGCAATGGGGCCATTAATCGGGTTCCATTGCAGCCTCCTCCAGGGCCCCTCGCGGGGGTTCAGCCACGACGGCGACGGCGGCGGCAGTAGCGACGGCGGCGGCGGCTGCGGCGGTGGCGGTGACGACGGCGGCAGAGGGCCTACCTCTGCGCCTGGCTTTGGTGGGTGGGGCGCAGGACTTGCCCCCAGCCCGGTGATCGGCCGGCTTGCCAACCGCCTCACATGCGAAGCAGTGAGGCGGGGCGGAGCACGAGCCGGCCTTGTGACCGGGCTGACCGCAGCGGAAGCACCTATCGCTGCGGTCTACCTCCGAGGTGCACACGCATGCCGCATGGTTGCCCACTTGGCAGCGGAAGCACCTCAGGGGTCTAGGGTCCAGGACTTCCACCTGCGCAGACACCCAACCAACCAGGAGCCTTCGGCCCTCCTGGATCTTTTTGGCCGCCGGGACGGGGCAGCTAACCGTAATGGTTTGCCCCCCCCGTGAAGCCAGGACGCAGGGCGCCCGCCCTCACCTGATCGGGAGGGCACCCCCCAGTCCTGGCTACGGCGGCCACCACTTCCTCGGCCGTCACGGAGTCATCCAGACCCAATATGCGCATGTCTGCGCGCTTGGTGGGTCTGGAGACTCGGGCCTCTTTCGCATTTAAGGACGCTCTGAGCCGTTCGGCCAGAGCGTCAGCGGCAGGGCCACTGGCCGCGCCGAGGATCTCCAGCATCCGAGCCCCCGTCGCAGTGACCCGGTGACGGAGGCCGCCGACGATGCCGAGCTCCGTGATGTCGATCGCCAACCGCGCCTTCGCCAGCACGTCGCGGTACGACACGCCCCTCTTCACCGCGTCCGGCTGCAGTGTGATCACTACAGCCGCGGTCTTGGGGGCGCGCGATCGCGCCGCGGCGTCTCGCCGCCGCCGTCGCTCCCTTCTCCGCGAGGACCTGGCTGCGCCAGCAGCCTTCCTCTTCTCCCCGGCCACTTGCCAGTCGGCGCCGGCCGGAGGAGTCTTTGGAGGAGGCTGCTGGGACGGCTGGTTCCCGGCCTGGGCCTTCTTCCCTTTGGCCGCCTGTTTTGGCCCCGCAGATGTCGGGGTCGGAGGCGGCTTTGGTGGGCCCGGTTTGGGCTTGGCCGGCGCCGTCTTCACCCTCGCAGGAGCCGCCGTCGCTGGGGCCGTCTGCCCAGTGGCCGTCTTTGCGTGAGGCGGCTTCGTCGCCGTCCGGGGAGGCTTGGATGCGGCCGCAGCCGCGTACGAAGGCGACGCCAGTGGGGGTCGCAGCACGCGGCTCTCTAATACGGAGAACCGCTGCTGGAAGGCGGCCAGCTCCTGTCGCACCAGGTCGAGAACCGAGTTCTCCGCTGGTGTGGGCTGGCCTTTCTCCTTTTGGCCCCGCGGCGGCGCATTCCGCCGGCCATCTCCCCGGATTGCGGCCAGGTCCGCCTTAAGGGCGGCGTTCTCCCTCTGGAGAGCCTCTATGGCGGCAGTCAGGCGGGTGACCTCCGGCCGCAGATCGGACATATCGTCCCCTGCAGCCGGAGCCACGCCGTAAGTCCGCGCGGCCGCCATGATGGAGGCCGTGGCTTCGCCGATCGCGTCCTCCTTGCTCTTGCGGTTGCGCTTCCGCGAGATGGTACGGATGGCAGCTGCCACGGCCTCTTCTAGTTTGGCCTCGCTCGGGGCCAGACCAGTGTTGGGCTCTCCAGAGGGAGGCCCCCTCCCCGAGGTCTTGCCTCGGCCTTTACCCCGCACGCTAGTGGGGATCTTGCGGGCCGAGACAAGCCCCTCCTCCGACAACGACTCGTCGTTGCGGGGGCGCTTGAGGAACTCCTTCCTCCTGTCGTCGCCCCCCTCGTCACTCCTAACTGCGCTCCCAGAGATCAAGCTCTGGAAGCTTTCGGCGTCCGATGCCGAGTCGTATTCCGACCCGAGCACCGGCGCCCCTCTCCTCCGCGGAGCGGCGCTCTGCGCTCGCTCAACGTTCGGTGCCGGTGAGGTGGACGTGCTGGACAAGTCCAGCGACTCCACCTCACGGGCACGTGAGCCTCCCTGGCTCAATGCGGCGACTGCCGGGGTAAAATTGGGGTAAAAGCTCTTGTTGTCCTCCCCAGAGTACGGTGAGACTGACCGGACGTGTCCAGTGCGGGACTCCCCAGCTGCGGAGCAGCTGGGACCCGCCTGGGTATCTTAGCCAAAAACTTTGTCTGCCATATTGTTTACTTTTTTAATGAGGTGAGTTCCTCCGACCCTATCTCCCATTTCCTCTCCCCTGGTTCACTTCACGGTTACGTCTAAAGATTAGACGCATACCGGAAGTGAACCTTTCCTCCCCCTTGACCCGATCTCTGAGACCGGGCCCCGCGCCGTCTAGAAGCTCGAGCTAGCTGCTCGATCCTCCAGGCGGCGCGCCTTTCCCCCGGTGTGTCCCTCTTGGTCTGGTTTCTCCCTCTGGGCCCGTCCGGCATGAGTGCCTCTACCGGCATAGCCCCAGAGATCATCGAAACACGCAAGCCCCACCACGACGACAACGTGGGGACACAGTTGGTGGGGAATTTGTATGAGTCTAGTAATTAATTTGTTACATTAACAAGACGGGGAAATATGCTAAGATAAAAATAACAATTTTGTTTAAGGATATTTTTAATAATTTATTTCTGATTTTGTCTTCTCACTTTTATTTATTATTATTTATTTATTTATAAACATTAATAATAAATAACTTATAAACTAGGCCCCACAAAACCGTAGCAGTGGTTTGACTGTGGGCTCGATGAGTCTCTATAATATACTGTACATTAAAACTAATAATTATTTATTTATTGGTAATCTTATTTTTAAAACTTACTTTTAAAACTTTTCTTACAAAACGAATAATAATTTTGTAGGTATAGTTACATTATAGCCACTAATTTAAACTAGTGAACTATTCGAGTCTTCTAATCTTGAGATTCAAGTGTCATCTTCATGCTCCCAATTTTAAGTGAGGACTCAAATTTATTTTAAGACTCAAATGGTGGTCAAATTACTTGAGCTCCGGTGGACTCTTGACTCCAAACATTTTTAACCGACTTCTGAAAAAGGAGGAGGTTCTCAATTCGGATGCTTGTTTGTTTTTTTTATGTTTGTTCGGGCATAGCTCCGTTGCTTGCCAACCGATTTGAAAAATTCTTTTTTTGTTGGAAAGGGTATACTTTCCAAATAGTCCCATGAAAATTTTATCGAAATCGGACAAGCCGTTTCTGAAAAATCAACAAAAGTTAAAAAAAATATTTACATAGATGGTCTTTTCGTTTACTCTGCATTGTGTTTTTTGTTCGCGCGTTTTTAGTTTCTTGTAGTTGACATTTTGGCTTTTATAACTACATTAATTACAAATTGACCCACTAAAAAGCGCGAAATAAAACTTTTTTGCAAAAAAATAAAACCGACTTCCATATCAAAACACTACAAAGCCAAAAATAATTTTAATTTCGGAAGGCGGTGTGAATAAAAAGAAAATACAAAACCAATAACACCGACTACCGAAATTAAAATTATTTTTGGCTTTGTAGTGTTTTGATATGGAAGTCGGTTTTATTTTTTTGCAAAAAAGTTTTTTAGCTTACAACTCTGAGTCCTGCATAACTGAATTGAGTCTTAAAACTACGACTCGAGGACTCGAGTATATTTCAAAACTAGATGCAAGGTTATATCAATTTGGTATTCCATGCAAGAGTTTCTTATTAGATTTCCATAAAAAATGTGTTATCGGCATCAAAATTTCTTTTAGCTAAGTGAAGTAAAGTTTAAATGAAATGAAATGAAATATTTATTTTGTAAACTGGTTATAAATAACACTTTTACACGTCATGTCTTTTGGAATGGTTCCCTTTATGTCGAGTCCCTTTACGTCGAGCCGAGAACCTTGTCTCGCTTCTATTACCCTTACGTCGAGTCTACGATTTCTGTCCCGTTTCTATTCCCTTAACGTCGAGTTTCTTTACCCCGCTTCTACTACCTTTACGTCGCGTTTAATAATCTCATATTTTGAAGTACAGTCAGGTACAGCTAAAGAAGGTAGATATATGATAGAGCAGGCAAACGTCTATAACGACAATAATCAGAATCAAAGAAATAAAAAATGCTTGGCTATTGATATGCGTATTAATAAAATAGTTGAAGATTTCACAAGTAACAAAATTGATTTAATGATTTGTCTTAATCGACTGTCATCTGTAAGATTTGATAATTGATTATTTTCTAATTAGTTAAAATACTTACTGTGATTTATATAGATTAAGAAAGTTACTTTTTTAGAAGAATTATTTACTGTAAAACTATATGCTGATTTACATTTACATTAGTAGTGATGATTATACTGTGATATAGATTAAATAATAATAAATTAATAGTTTAAAAACACTAGAAAAACACGCTTTTATAAATGGACGTAAAAACAAAAAATACTTTTTGCCATATTATTCTGTGTAGAGAACAATTAAACGGTCGATCCCCCCAGACGATTTGAAAGTTTCATATTTAAAAAAAAAAATGGATTACGCGGTAATTCAAAAAGGTTAAGAAAACCGATAACGAATTTTCTTTAGGTTTGTTATAACCTTGAAACCTGATCGTGTTCAAAGTCCTTTACGTGGCCTTTCTCACAAGCGCAAACACTACTATGATACGATATTCCATCATGGAATACCAGTGCCTATCTTCCGGCTTCATCATCAGATCTTGAAACCTAATCGTGGTCAAAGTTCATTACAAGAATTTTCTAAAATATCCAAAACAGCTATGATACTATTTTCCATCATGAAGTTCCAGTTCATATCTTCCGGCTCCATCATCAGATCAATTTGACAATACCTTATTATTATATTGTCATCAGAACTACATACAGCTGCCAATTTTCATTACGCTACGACCCTAGGAAGATGATTAAATTAGTTACCTTAGATTCCATTTCATAGTTAGTTACATACAGGTTGACCTAATAAAAGAGTGTTAAAAAGATACTTATTTGAGAAAAATTATTATTAATAACTTATATTAATAGGGATGATTTATTACTTAATAAGAAAATATACTGTTCATAATCATACTTAATCACAACAAATTTAATAATAAAACAATATTTTTATGATACTGGCTTTTAATTTTTATCCTGACTGTACCTATTAACCAAACTCGACGTAATGGTATTAGAAAGCGTAAAATAGTAATATTTTGGAAGAACAATAGACTCTCAGACTCGACGTAAAGGGACTCGACATAAAGGGAATATATCGTTTTTTGCGTGTTAAGTTTAGTTTAGCTAGATGAGGCCGGTGTTTCCTAACTGACTACTCTGAGAAGAAACACCGAAACAAACGACTAAGGAGTGGAATTCCCTGCTGAAGTCTGTGTTTCCCGACAGCTACAACCTAGGAGTCTTTAAGTCAAGAGTGAATAGGTTACTTTTAGGTAAGCGTGCTCCATCTTCGATCACGTCATCACTTACCATCAGGTAACATAGTGGTCAAACGCGAACCTATTTTCAATAAAAAAAAATCAACGTCTCTTTTAAAGTCCATACAATTTGTGTTGGTCGAATCATATGAGAAACATCTAGGTTCATATGTCTGTGGTACTCTTTGAGGAAATAACCGGATTTGAGCGGACTGTCCTGTCCATTTAAAGTAATTAATATTCAATAAACATAATTATTACAAAACAGGTAAAAATATATTTAAGTTAGCAATTCGTAATTAACATTGCATCATGGGAGCAAAGTCAAAAACTGTCACATGGTTTTATCTCGTTTCCTCAAGTGTCAATCCTTCCAAAAAGATACAAGGCTATTGTAGCTTGAGTTGAATAGAAACAGACAGGTAATCAATTAAAGTCTTCAATTAAATAGACTTTCCATTCTTCATTTATCAACAATCAATGTGTCCAGCCTTTTTCCAGCTATATTCCTTGGCTTCTTTTTAAAGTGAATAGTACTCAGTAATAGTACCAATTTTTAAAGATGCTCGAATTTCAGCCGCGTCCTTTTTTATTTTATTTTATTTTATTAAGGAAAACCAACAATTGTACATTTTGTCTTACAACTAGATACCTATACATAATTACATAGGCAAACGTACAATTCACAACGATTCCACAAATTACAATTTCTTTTACTTTTTATTTTTATTGACTTACATACAGTATTGATAGCTTATAATATTAGGGCTTATTTTAAACTTATACTATTAGGTTTTAAGTGTATCAATCAATTCTCTTTTAAATAAATTATGAGGTAGTGCGAATATGTCTATTTTAACAAAATATTGGTTATATATTTTGGCTAATCTGTGGAGAGGCGCCTGCTTTTTCGGGGGGAAAATCTTCAAAACAGAACGAAAGGACGCGTTGGGAGGAGCGGTAGTGGTCAGACTTCTACTGACTAAAAACCTAGCTTGTTCCTTCAGTTGCCTTTGCGTCCTGGGGTCGGGGTATTTCGTCAGAACATTTCCACAACCCTGGTCGGTTGATCGACCTGAAACGTTGCCCTGCCAAGTTGCTAGGGCAATTTTGTAGGATTACCCATAAATACTTTACGTCAGCGAACATCGATCGTTCTAACGAACGAACGATTCTATCTATCATCGAGTTGGATTATTTCGGTCGGCTCCTCAGATGGATCTTGAGTAATGGCCGACAGATGCCACTCGCTGATGAGAATAGCCAGATCTGGCACCGACGTCTATGGGCTTACAGGCGGAACAGTTTTTGGATTTACTAATCCACTAAACATGTTTTGAAAGATTAAAATACTTTATCACCCTTAAGACATTCTACTGCCAGCGTTTCTTAAGAAGTATCTCAGTTAAGAAACAGAACGTGATTAAAAATATTATACATATATATAATTATTAACTAGCTGTGTTTGTGATACTTTGGGGCATTCAGGGTAAAGCTTACTTTGCCGCTATATGTCCTCTATGTTCCAGTAAGTCCTAATAAAATCTGTTCAGCCGGTCAAGAGATTATCTCGTACAACCAAGCCCTCTATTAGACGCACAGACAACAATTTAAAAAAGTCTATTATTTTGAAATCTTAGTATTTAAATATATACACATTTGATACATTAAATTTGACAGACACTTTAATTTACTTTTTATATGTATAGATGTATACATTTAAATTCAGTTCAAAGCATATTAAAATCTTACAAAAATTAAGACTGATAGTTCTTGAACATCGTATGAACGTGTTTAGATTCAATGGTAGAATTATTAATTCTTACGCCATTTACTAACCTACCTTATCATTCACATTTGCCTTTTTCCAACTATGCCATTCTTACCATTCTTCTCAGAGTAGTTTGGTAGGAGACACCGGCCTCATCTAGCTAAACTTAAAATGGCAAAATTGACGTACAAAGTGTTATTTATAACCAATTTACAAAATAAATATTTCATTTCTATAATGAGCTGAGGTTTTAGTCTAACAAAATGCAGCTGAACACTTACATGATCCGAGTGCCTATCTGACTTGCACAAGGCAGTGACTGGGTAACACAATACCCCTCGTCAAGATAGATGTCAGATAGTCTGACTTCTGACTTCCAGTACGAGTAGCTAAATCTGCATCCCGAGGCACGGAAAAATCTCAACATGATATTTACCTACCTTTATCATCATAGCGCGCGTGAAAGTCATAAAGACGGTACGGTGTTATTTCTGCTCCTCAGTTTTTAAATAAGTAAAGTGGTAAAAAGTGAATATTGTAATAATAATACACTGTTACCTTGAAGCCAGTGAAGTGATAAATTGAACAGTGTAGTTTTTATCGTAATTGGCTTAAGTAATACAGCGTAATATCAAAATTACAACTGTGGAAAAAAACTCAAAATTTGAACAGTGTGTCAACGAACTCTATCCCTGACCTACGAGAACCCACGGAGCGCTCTAGTATCGCTTAGCGCGTAGTGAACACAAACAACGCCAACCATAAAGTATCGGTGGCGTAGCAGTTTATTTATGCAGCTAGATCCAGAGCAACGGAGCGCCAAACAACACACATCAAAATCAAGTTAAGAATATACCCTACATTATAATAATTATCTTAACCGTTCATACACGTTATTACAAAGAGTTATTATATCATAATATATAGTCATGGCAGATAATTCTGTTAAGTCGGTGAATTCTGGATTGTTATGGGGATGTTGTGACCAAACGGCTGAACACGAAAAATACGCTAAATGCATAAAATGTTTTAAGGCATATCATTATACATGTCTTTCCTGGGCTGATGACTGCAGTATACCTACTAAGTGGCACTGCCCTGAATGCTTAAACTCTGGCCCGAAACTTAGCAAGTCCGATAACACACCTTTGCGTAACATTTCAACTACCAGAGGCAATAAGAGGCAAGCTGTCGGCTCTCCACCTCTGGCGCCTGTTGAAATTGCGTTAGCACCCGACGATATTCGACAACTTATTCAGGAATCAGTTAAGAAGGAACATGCAGAGATGTTAGCTAAGATTATAGAGAATATGAAACTTACCTTTAGTGAACAATTGCAACCAATTAAAGAGCAAATGGAGAGTATGGAAAAATCTATGGCATTTATGAACCTTCAGTATGAAGATCTTTTAAAAAAATACACTGCGTCCGAGGTGAATATGAAGGAGATACGGAGGGAAAACTCTGAGATGAAGGTGTGTATGTCCGATTTGGTTTCACGTATTAATCAATTAGAGCAGCAAACCCGTGCCAACAATGTGGAAATTCAGTGCCTGCCGGAAAAAAAACAAGAAAACTTGATAGAGATTGTGTCACAATTATCTAAAGTGATTGGAAGCGGTATTCAAGATAGCGACATTAAGCATTGTACAAGAGTCGCAAAACAAAATACCAGCAATACCCGCCCGCGCGCCGTGGTAGTACAACTTGCTTCTCCCCGTAGTCGTGACCAATTTCTTGCAGCTACCATAAAATTCAATAAGTCGAATCCAGGCAACAAACTGAACACAACACACTTGGGATACACAGGACCTAAATCTCCGATCTATATCACAGAACATCTGTCCACCACAAACAAGGCACTCCATGCCGCTGCTAGAATCAAAGCCAAGGAAATTGGATATCAGTTTGTTTGGGTACGGAGTGGTCGGATATTCATGCGAAAAACACAGGAATCCGAATACATTCTAGTTAGAAATAGGGAAATATTGGATAAGCTGGTTTGATTTTTGTTTTTATTTCTATTCTGGTTTTTGTCAATGTAACAGTAAATAAAATTCATTATCATTCTCAGATCTAAGGATATATTACCAAAACACTAGAGGTTTACGTACTAAATGTCATAATTTTTATCGACAAGTTTCTTGTGAAAACTACGATGTAATAATATTAACCGAGACGTGGTTAAATGAATCTGTAATGAGTTCAGAGCTATTTGATAACAGATATGTAGTCTATAGGCGGGATAGGGATAATAGAAAAAAAAATGGCGGAGGTGTTCTGATTGCCGTACTAAGGCAAATAAACTCAAAACGCATGCTTCAATGGGAAAGCAATTGTGAAGATCTATGGGTTACCATAGACATGCCGATTACAAAGTCTGTCCGACAACTGGCTCTGTGTGCAGTCTATCTGCCTCCGCCTGTACTTCGCTCAACCCTAGAACACTTCTTGGACTCCTGTAATACCATATTTGAACAGTCAGATTTGAAGTTATGTATAGTCGGTGATTTTAACTTAAGCAATATTGATTGGAGCTTGGTAAGTGAGTTGGATAGTGGTTATGTGCCACCAGGCATTGGTCACTTGTTAACAGATTTTAGTCATATAAACACATTATTTCAACTGAACTACGTATCAAATAAGTCAGGACGCATTCTTGATCTTGCTTTGACAAATTTAACTTCCGGTACCGTCACTTCTGCTCCAAATCCCCTAAGTACAATTGACCCTTTGCACCCCCCTATTGAAATTTATTTAAAATCTTATAAAGACGTAAGAGTCCCTTACAATAGTAATAAAAGACTTAATTTCTACAAGATGGATTATAATAAAATTTGTGGACACTTAAATGAGAAAGATTGGAACCTTCTATTTGAGGGCACTCGCGATGTGAACGATATGCTTAGTATATTCTACGACGAAATTAAGAATATTATTGAAATGCAAAATCCCCCCACCACACGTAAACAAAAGACATACCCTCCTTGGTTCGATAAAAACTTAATAAGAACTTTAAGAGAAAAGGAGAAGACTCGCCAGCGATACAAAATATATAAGAACCCCATGGATGAGCTTGAACTAAAGCTGCTAAGTAAACGGTGTTCCATTATGGCTACCTCCTGCTACAATAAATATGTTAGCGACCTGGAAACTGTAATAATGAAGGATCCTAAACGTTTCTGGGCTTATATTAAGGACAAGCGAGGTGGAACCAGTTCGTATCTCGTAACAATGACTGACGGTATTACATCATCCTCTGATGGCATCCATATCTCAGAAATGTTCGCGGCTCACTTTTCTTCCATGTACAGTCAGCAGAGTGTGGCTCATCACCCATCTCCCTCTAAATACATGCAGGACATGTTAGCTCATAGTTTACCTTTGACGGCACCAATGATTGAAATTGACACCTTGTTCAATAAATTAAAATCTTTGGATCGTCGTAAAGGTGCTGGACCTGACGGAATCCCTCCTTATTTTTGTCTCTATGTGTGCTTCGTCCCTGGTAACTCCTTTATTGCTAATATTTAATCGTTCGCTTGCCACCGGCATATTCCCAGATGCTTGGAAGATAGCACAAGTTGTACCAATCCATAAATGTAGCGATCGTAATTATGTAGGTAATTATAGACCAATTTCGATATTGTCTACCTTCGCCAAAGTGTTTGAGTCCTTGATTTGTCCCTTCATTCAGTCTCATTTGAATCTTTACCTTAGTAATTCCCAACATGGCTTTGTGAGTTCCAGATCCACATGCACAAACCTAGTGACATTCACGGAGACCCTGGTGGGTGCCATTGACGCAGGGAAACAAGTTGACGTGATCTACACCGATTTTAGTAGGGCCTTTGATCGCGTCCCGCACAATATACTTCTATATAAGTTAAATGCTTACGGCATCACGGGCTCCCTCCTTGATTGGTTTAAATCATATCTCGATGGTCGTTCTTTCTTTGTTGTACTCAATGGCTACCGATCAGGCTCCTACATGGTTACGTCTGGTGTCCCTCAGGGATCACATGTTGGTCCAGTTGTATTTAATTTGTTTGTTAATGATCTCGCCAATGAATTGAAATTTTCTCAGTGTTTCATGTATGCTGACGATTTAAAATTCTGCAGAGTAATTGAATTGGAACTTGATGTTGAGCTGCTGCAGAATGATATTGACATACTGGTAAAGTGGTGTGATGATAATGGTATGAGCTTAAATACCAACAAGTGCTATCATGTGATGTTCACCAGAAAAAATAAATTAACACAATCTACCTACCATATTTGTGGCAACTTAGTCCAGGAAGTGGAGCAGATGAGAGATCTAGGAGTTTTGTTTGACAGGCAGTTGACGTTTATACCCCACATTGAAAATGTAGTCAAAAAGGCCTCTAGAATGCTTGGGTTTGTTATGAGAAATGTTACCTGCTTTCGACATAACAAGACTAAAGTTTTACTTTATAATTGTTTGGTTCGTAGCTCGTTAGAATATTGCAGCACTGTATGGAGACCTCACTATGCCACACACACCCTAAGATTAGAAAGGGTACAGAAACGATTTCTGTGGCATTTAGCATATTCTTCCAGGATTGCTAAAAAGAAACCATCGTATAAAGACAGACTCTTACATTTCAAAATGATATCCCTAGAGAAAAGAAGAGATTTACTGGATTCAACATTTTTATTTAAAATTTTGCGATATAAAATTGACTGTCCCCAATTGCTGAGCAATTTCAAATTCCGTGTACCCACAAAAAGCCCACGAGCTCCTATTACCCCATTACGTCCTCCCCTTCGTAGAACCGTCTTGGGTGCTAATTCTGCTATTCCCCGTCTATGTAAATTATTAAATAGCTTCAGTGATCTTGTCGATGTACACTCCGACTCACTTAAAAAGTTTAAAAGTACTGTGTATAAAAATTTGTAAGTGTAAATGTGTTAAGTTGATATGGATTGCATGTAATCCATTTTATTTCTGTGTTTAATCTTAGTTTTTATTTTAATCTCCATTGTAATTTTCATTTTTCATCTCATTCATTATATCTTATTTTGATTTTTCTATTATTTTTCATTGGATTTTTGTTAGATTTTTAGTTGAATTAAGATTTTTATTTTAGTTTTAGTTTTAATTTTAGTTTTGATTTTAATCCTATGTTTATTAACTTTATTGTGTTCTATAACGGATAACTCTTCTAATTGTAAGTCACCACTCTATCATGTAATATGTACCTATTGCACGATGTGCTTACCTGTAAGAAGTTGACACACTAATCCATAAACCTACTGAATGTATTCTCTATTTGTATCAGTGTATCTAACTGTTGGTGAGCCAAATAAATAAAATAAAATAAAATAAATTTATCAGGAAAGTAAAAATTGGCCAAGGGTGAGTCAGACTCGCCCATGAAGGCTTCCGTAGTAACTTCGCCAAATAATTTTTTTTCATAGTATTTGTATGAATGTAATTCATACAAACACTATAAGTACAAGTATACTATAAGTTATATTTGTGGTTTTAGAAAATAGGCTGTATCTCAAAAACTGCTCACCCAATCTCGTTCAAACCAATTTTGGTTGAAAGTTTACATTATGACCTACAGCATATATTTCTTTTTTAATTTTTTCACTCCATTATTATGGAAGTTAGAAGGGGGGGACACATTTTACCACTTTGGAAGCGTATATCTTTTAAACGATTAACTTTATGAAAAAGTGGTTTAAAAAACCTCAATGTCATTTTTAAAGACCTGTCTATAAATATCACACACGCATAGGTTTAAAAAAAATCAGTTTCAGTTCCATATATGGGGAGCCCCCTTTATTTTAAATATTTTTCATTTTTTTTTTCGTAAAATCGTAAAGCGATTCACAAAATACATCTATCTACCAAGTTTCACATGTATAGTCCTAATAGTTTCGGAATAAAATGGCTGTGACATACGGACGGACGGACAGACAGACATGACGAAACTATAAGGGTTCCGTTTTTTGCCATTCGGTTACAGAACCCTAAAAATGGGTCTTTTTGCATACGTTAGGTTTAGTATAACGAACTAAAAATACACTGACATTCCTGTGACACATGTCCAATTTAGTGAATACTCCCAAGCTTAGTTCTATTCCAACATCGAGCTTTTGAAATAATACATTATGGAAGCTGAAACTGAACGAACAGGTTACATATTTTATGACAATTCTAGTTCCACGAAAACTGCCTAAAATTATGCCA